>OY979652.1:8634500-9268500 GCA_963855885.1 Coenonympha glycerion | reverse complement strand
GACGCAAAGTAAAAATACAATAGTTTAATTAACAACAATACTATTAGAGCACCGGAGCTATCCGTTTACAATCTTTGTGTCTGAGCAATTACTCGTATTGTCAGTGGTTACAGAGTTAAGCAAAGTCACGCGACCAAAAGCTCGGTGACAGATGCTCTTGACCTAGTGATTCGAACAGATTGTCATGTCACGATCAGCGCTCTGGGTTCACACATTAGAGGGAGGATGTGACTGTCAATTCTTTAAATCGGTAAGTTATAGTAACATATTCGGTGATAATACAAAGAATTTCTTGAATCCAATAACTGTATGTTTTATTGGTCCGACCCGGAAATTAAATCCAAGACCTCGAGTTTGTAATCAAATATGCTCACTATTAAACCAACGAGGCAGTTTATCATAAGTATTTAAATTGAAGAACGTGTCCAAGAGTTATGTCGAGTCGATTGTGTCTAATTAGACACGATAATAAAAAATAAGCACTGTAGGGTATATAATGGAGGAATTCGGTTCGAATCAGCGAAGCGAGTCAAATCTAAATTTGTATCAAAACCTGTACTTACCCTACTGTACAGTAGCTAAACAGTGTGAAAGCCATCTCTAGACATCTCATTAAAGATCGCATTTTTACCATTAACGCTGCGGGAACGACACGGGTTTTGTGGCGGAGTGTTTTGATCGTGGGAGCTTAGGCTATGGAGTCATTGATTTGGTTTTCCCTCGGCCGCTTCTCGAGGGCCTGTCTAGACCATTAATGAGAGGTTTTTGCGATACAAAAGGTAATAGAATGTTTGTCAATAGAATTGAAGTACTGCTTGGTGTTTTATTGAAATACGAGTAAGGTATAGTAAATAAAACTTATCGTTAACTTTTTCTTATTACTGTACAAATGGTGCCAAGAACCAAGAATTGATTTAACTAGTATTTT
Organism: Coenonympha glycerion; assembly: GCA_963855885.1. Lineage (NCBI taxonomy): Eukaryota > Metazoa > Arthropoda > Insecta > Lepidoptera > Nymphalidae > Coenonympha > Coenonympha glycerion. Next base: position 9,267,572 of record OY979652.1, on the reverse strand, counting down.
TGAAATCAATATAGCGAATAGCTTTAACTTAACCTGGTTTAACACATAAGCTACTCCTTATTCCAGAAAAATCCATGGGTTTAAAATTAGTGGGTTATTCACAAAAATTTTCATACCTTTGTGGATTTTGAATCAACCTTTACTTTGCTATATCAATCTATACCTGATATAAGTAGATTATTATATCAAACTTCCATGAAAGTAGGTTTAAAGTTTGGGACAAAAAGCGGGAACGGAAATACTTTTTATCCCTCAAAAATCCATGATTTCTGTGGGTTTTGAGAATATCGAAATTAAGGTGGATAGATGGGACAAAGAGCAGGATCGAAACCACTTTTTATCCCGGAAAAATATCCGATCTTTGCGGGTTTTGAAAATACTGAAATTAAGGCGGGTGAAGCCGCGGAAAAACCTAGTTTACAACAAGGAAAACTTTTAAGTGATTAAAACTATTAACATATTACCATCATTATCTTTTTCCGATATAAATAATGGCGCAATATTAAAAATGGCCGTCGCCCGTAAATCGTGGAAGTAATTTGCCGGGTTTTTTACGAGCTCGTCCGGCTTTATGGCTGCAGAGCATAAATCAGGATAATATGATTAGCTCCTTGGCTTAAGTCACCTTGGAGGATAATATATTGAAATCTATTGGAAATGGGTTTTACGTTACAGAGTATGAAAGAACGACATCGACAAATGTCTGTGCTAATCACGTTTTACATACAGAATTAAATAACATAGGAAACTTCCAACCACATCAATGCGCCATTTTGTGGTGGCAGCCATCTTGGATTTGAAATTTATCAAACTGCTCTACTAGTCAAGCCTTTTCATTTGATATCTTTATTGAGGGTTTGACAAAATATTGTAATTCTATATAAATTTATTCCTTGGTCTGTGATATAAACTTATTCCTTGGTCTATGGTAATTCGCTATTTTTTGGTGGCGACCATTTTGAATTTTTTGTCATAGTATTCTACTAGTCAAGATAAAAAAGAATTATTTAACAGTTTCTATGGAGAATTCTTGAATAATTTCAGAAAGAGCTATGTCCAGGATTCTAGACGTCTATTAATAAGTTGATAAAAGTAAACATTTCAGTTTCAGATAATAGGTATATAAGAGAGTATTTGCCTTATTCCAGTCTACGTATTGTACAAGCTAAGATTACCAATAACAAGGTATCTTTTTTCTTTAATATAAAAACTAGTTAGAAAGTTTTTCAATAATAGCCAGGTGGAATAAAAATAGTATCTTATTACTAGAAGATAATTTGGAAACTTTCTAGACATTTCAAGTTTTTTTTCATAGCAAAAGTAAGGTTTGATATTTTCGGCGGGTATTCACCCGGTCGAGTTTATTGCGTACTCTTCTCGAAGCTGGGCGCTTTATAAACCTTCTAGTTGTCATTTAGAGTTTAAAATACATGCAAGTAAATTTTATTCCCACTACATTTTTCAAATACCAAGATATCTTCAGAGGCGCAATTCAAATCCAAGCGAGATTTTTCAGTAAATCTTCATACTATTGACTTTTGGAACCGGAAGTAAGATGGCGCGTTGCCTACATCCGGCCGCGAGACGGAAACGTCAAACTTTACACTGGCTTCCTGTTATTGAATTTCAAACTAGTTTCCCGTTATGGATTCACTTCGTTCCAATTTCAAATTGAAATGTAGAGACGAAAGAAAAAATAGATGGTGTCATATTTCTTTTTTTTTTAATAAATTTTCTTATCTTTATGCAACAGCTTGGCTGGGACTGCGCTTTTTTGTTACTTTGCTTTATTCAATGCCAAAGTACAATTGTCACTAGTTTTCTTAGGATAAGAAGATTTTAGGGTTACGTATACCTTTGTATACTATGATACTGTGCTTTAATGCTGTATTTCCTATTCTTCGGGCTATCAGCAGTTTTTGAAACCAATACATGGTTGGAATATTAAGTTTTTCTGAAAAAATAATGAAAAAAAATAAACATCAAGGGCTGGCGCAAAAATGTGTTTTAAATTTTAATTGGCATTTGAACAATAGCTATTCTCTTGTATCTAATAAGAAGAAATAATAATTTTTCCATAGCAGTACAATGATACATTTATCTCTGTAACAGAAAATAATAGAAATAAAATATTTTTAAACCAGTTTTGTTGAGGAACTTTTTTCAGTCGGAAGAGGTCGAAGTTACAAAAATCTTCTAAATTTTTTTTTTTGTCGCCTTCTTGTCCGCTGGTGGACATTGTTCTCCTGAAATGACCACCAAAAACCACTATCTTGTGCTACCTGACGCCAGTAACTATCTGCGATTCTCTTGATGTCGTTCGTCCACCTAGCGGGAGCCTGCCAATACAAAAAAACATTTTACGGCTTTCGAATTTCCTTCTAAACCACAATATTTCCTCACAACGTATTTTGTATTCTCGCCACTCTATCTCGACTTAGAATTCTCACCTCAATATTTTGCGGCGCGAAGCTTCCAAGGTAAGCTGTCAACAGCGCAGCTTGTCGCCGACATATCAGCGGGCCAAGTGTAGTGATGTGACGCCAATTTACACGACATATCGATAATAATGATGTGTCAATATTTCGGTGACAGCTTTGCGATTGACATGTCTGATTTCACATGTAGGTAAAATTGAATTTTAAGGTAAACTTTTTAACTTAGAAATATTTACAAATTTTGGTATATATGGAATAAACGATATTCTTTTCAAATAGGAAATACAATACAAAAAAAAATATTTTTACCTATAGCCTCGGTTAATGAAAGTAGACGTATTGTCAAACATGTCACTTTTGTCAACTAATGACCATGACCACTCTGGCAAAAGTGGAGGGAATAAGAAGTTTCCTGCACTCCTTCTCTATAACACTTTTGGCAAGTAAACATGCTTATTTATGCAAGCTTTTTGTCGTAATGCGTTTTAAAAGGTGTCTTTTTTCCTATCATTGATTCTATAATAAAATCTATTAACATTGGTTTGCAGAGTTATTTGAAGCTAAATTTCTATTTCGTTCCCTATTAAATACTACTTACCAATACTTCGGAACGTCGTCGTCCGAATCGATATCTCTAAATCGGCTCTAACATCGATATCTCACACCGCATCGCGTCACTAATGTGTACCGATCCCCGATGTGGGGATTTATCGACGTTGAGCTGCATTTAGTCGAGTTTCAGATCCAGCAGATATCTTTATTGGTCTCCATTGGAAATACTCATGAGGAATTCCAAAGAGCGAAACGCAGCAATGCAATCTTTTGTTTATATTTTTTTAGTGTATATTGCAATCAACATAATATCACTACGTATGTAGACACTATAGACATAGCTTGTATTAAAATTTTGATACAAAGTTTCGTTAAGTTTCGTTTCGTGACGAAGATCGCGTTACGAAGAAAATCCACAAAAATACCACCACATTTTATGCATTTCATACTTCTCTGCGTAATCAACACAGCACATTTTAATTGAAAATATTGAATTTATTGATCATTCATTGATGATTTTAGAAATCAAAATTTCAAAATGTTAAGTAAATTTAGTTCTTTCACGTTCAAAGCAGATGACCAAAGATAGAATGAAGTTTTCTTGTGAACCAGAACAAAAATATTGTAGGAAAATAAAACAGTATTTTTTTAAGAACCATTGGCACTAGGAATTTGTTTTTCATATCCGGGATTTAATTTTGCATACAAAAAGTTATTTACTTTTTAATGCACATTTTCGGTCATATATATTTTTCCCCGCGGTTAATAGCCTCAACTGGTGACAGAAGGGCTGGCTCATTTTTTGCGCAACGTATCAGCCTAGCTGTTCAACGCGGAAATGCAGCCAGTATTCTTGGCACCATTCCACGCGGGCAAGACTTGTATAGTAATTAGAATAAGCTAGTAATAAGTTTTATTGTAACATTTTAATAAAAATTGAGAAGTACAACTAATTGTTTATTTGCCTATTACTTTATAATCCGCATGTTAAATACAAAATAATAACTGTAGGAATTAATGTGGTGATAGTATAGTCTATAAAAATAAAGTTTGAATTAGCTTGTTACGTAATTCCAAACATCCATGGTCATTATTTTTTATTACACCTTATTACGTTATACTTGCAATATCATCAAGTAGAGCTGGTAGGTATAAACCTTGCTACAAAGTAAAAACAGATTAAGTAGATATTTTATTTCATACAATTCCGTCTCTCAGAAATTTTAAACTTTATCAAAACTTGTTCAAGTTAATCCGCAAAGTTTTTTGGTTAAATTGGAAAAACTTTCAATTGCGATGACATCGGATACGAATAGTTAGTTGTAGAAATAAATAACTGTTGAATTTTCTTTTGAAAGTACTTTCGAAAGTTTCAGAAGACTTTTAAAAGAGGTCAAGCAACCAAGTAAATAGAAACATGTATCGTGTTAACTTGGCCCGATGGTTAGTTAGAAAGTATAAGATCTTTTAAAACCATATTTTCAAATTATTCAAATATAAGGATTCAAATATTTTATGATAATAAAATTTTTTGAAAAGGGCAACCTTCTAGGTTCAAATTACTTTCGACTTTACATAAAAGCCGGCAAATTAGACCTATGTGAATAAAGATTTTCATTTTCCTTAACTGTTTTTGGCAATATTTTTTTAACACATATACTGCATCCATATAAATTTTGCCTTTGAAATATACCTACCTGTACTTTGAAAGTACCTACTTACTTGAATGGGGTTCCTTACTTAATTTTACGTTTATAGGGCGCTGTTGTTACACAGCATCATACTGGAACTTAGCATTCCACTGGGTGTTGTGTCTAAGCTAATAGAGAGGGGGGGAGGTACCCGTGGCTGGAACCCCCTACTTAAAGATAGTAGACGAGTTCTTATCTTAGACTTTAGATTAGTTAACAGTTAACAAGAAATTTCTAGACTCACATTAAATGTGCAAGAATTTTCCGCCTGCGTTCGCGACTATAAAAAGTGGCCATAATCAGGCTATACATAAAGAACCTGCCAAGTGGCAAATTAACTCTGAAATTATCTTTTTATATCCATTTATCCCTTCGTTAAGCTCACCACCCGTAACACCTTCCACGACACCGGGCCATATTTAAATAGCTACGTCAATAAGTGCATCGCCTGGGAGAAGACTTCAAGATCATCGAGTTTAATACTCCCAGACGGATACTTGATACGATTCTTGAGCCACCTCGTTTCGAACAAATGCAAAGAATACGATTTTCGACCACAAATTAAGTTTGAGGCCGTGAGATGTAAAGAATTGTCTCTATTCAGTTGCAAAGACACACTAAAGTACACTTACTGTGCCCTGGAAAATATAAAAATGTGTGCATTTTTGATAGGTAGTGTTTAAACCTAACTTCATGAACTCTCTGGTTTGAAAAAGACGCCTACGCAGCAACGACACTGTAGATGTTTGTTGGATGGTGCAAACTACAATGGTAGGAGGTCACCATCGTAAAGGGCTCATGAAATTTTAGAGCCCTCTGAACGTAGAAAGATCTATACAACTATTGATCCATATCAGAAGTATTATGAATAGAAGAGAGTAACTGGAAAAATATATCATAAATACTTGAAACGCAGCTTATGAATAACCTGTTGTCGAAAAGGAGTTATTTTTGACTCTCCGAACCTAAAATTCTGATTTTAAAGGTTTGGTAACCCACCCAGTTTACATGCCAATCCCTCTCATATCTGACATCACATTTCCCAGCCCCAATGGTCTGCTTATTTTGTCAACAAGAATGTTTAACATAATATCACCTCCCAGGTAATGGGAAATCGTTGCTTTTCAAAATGGCTGCTTAATTTGGAATAAGATTTTAATTTCTTATTCCACGCCCACTTCGCGTAGCTACGAAGGAACACGCGTAAAGAGTTAAATTGGGGTATTTCGGTAAAACGCTCCTTGGAGACTAATAAAATACTTTCTTTATGGTTCTGTTTAATTGCTACAGATAATTTTGCTCTTTAAATTATGTAGAAAAGAATATCTTATGCTTCTAATATATAAAATTCTCGTTTATCAAAACGTCTTCACCTGTATTTATGATTTTTTTGTGTATAAAATTTTAATACATAATTCATAAGTCATTTACTTCATAAAGGCCTAAGTTACAGGCACTTACAAATATAGTCAGTAAAATATCATGATTATACTTGTTTATTAGTGATAACTGTTTGTGTGACTTAAAAATTAAGTTTATGAGTGTTTCAACGCGCCCTGAACTGAGAAGAAGCACACATCAAACTCAGCCGGGTATATCCCACTCCCAAATCCAACTAATATTGTAAATGTGAAAGTAACTCTGTCTCTTACGCTTTCACGCCATACCTACTGAAGCAATTTTGATGAAATTTCGTACGTGGAAAAGGACATAGACTACTTTTTCGTAATTATAATATTAGTTGGAATACACATGTATCAGTTATCACACCCATACCACAAGTTATCACTTACTTTTAGATGTGTTATTTAATAAAAAAATCAGCCAAATCAGTTCAGGTTTGGACGTACGAACACACAAGTTTTCATATATTATAATATTACTAGCTGATTCAGTAAACGTTGTTTTGCCATTAGGGATGTAAAAAAAAATAGCTTACGATATACCGAACAGACACAGAAAATTTCATTACAATCGGTCGAGCCGTTTTGGAGAAGTTTGTTAATAAATATTGGCACGAGAATTTTACATATGAGATAGGAATAAATTAACCTTATATTAGGTATGAAAGCAATCTAGTAAATATGTGAAACAAAGAGCAAAATACACTAATATACGCAAAACATTCTCTTTATCAGCAGCAAAACAATATTGTCACGGTTTAATTTGAACAGGGCAATTCCCATTCACTATCTTCACACCTCCAGTTCAGCAGATACAGTGGGAGCAATAAACAAACAAATTTAGTGTCCGAATCGCCCTGACCTGCATTGTGTATGTATTTATTAGTGGCGCCTCTGTTGTTTGTCAAAAAACGTTTGCGAAATGATCATTTTATAAATCTATCACATAGATTTATAAATAGAATTTATTTATTTATTTATTTAGGTTGACGCTCGCGGACCTCTATGTCATAAACTTTTTTTTTACACACAGCTTAATTATTTAGCAAAATTTTATTTAAATCGTCACACATCTCAGAGTATAGGTACAAAAACCCTATGCGGGGTTGAGTATACGCTTCAATAATATAATTTACTGTTGATGATAAGTTCGAACAATCTGTTGAATAAAAATTGAATATCTGGGTGACCGAGCTTCGCTCGGTAGTATAACTACTGGCCAATAGATGGCAGCAGGAGTCATTTTTTTTTTTTGTAAATTCGACATTCCCTATAAATGAATCCTAGCTGGATCGATTTATCGCCCCCAAAACCTCCTGTATACTAAATTTCATGAAAACTGTTCGAGCCGTTTCCGAGATCCAGATTATATAGAAATATATATATTTATATACAAGAATTGCTCGTTTAAATGTATAGAATTCGCTAAACACACACGACAAAGACCTCGTCTGCACCGCCCGATAGATGGCGCTATGTTGGCGCTATGTTGTCACGCGCTAACGAATTTCTTATGCCAAATATTACTTTGTGATTGCATGATTGCAACGGCGCGGCAGCGGATACTTTTAGGGTCCAATCACAATAAACGAGACTTTTTTAACAGTGTGTGAAGAATTTTTGTCACATTTTACATTTTAACCTTTCGACATTTTGTGGATTTTCTTGTGTTAGTGACGGAAAAAATCTATTTTCTTTCACCTAGCTCCATTCTGTACCGTCATAAACGAAACTTTGTTTGTCGTGAGATAAATGAAAATTTGTAGCGAGTTTTTTGTCAAACGTCAGGACCCCATTTATTAGCAACTCGCAGCTGCACGCTGGAGATAGTATCGGAATTTACAATGAATTCATAATGATGTAAAATATTACCTAGATACGGCTTTGAATGGAAATATTACATATTGAATGGATTTTCCATTGTTTTTTTTCTCTTTAAGGGTCAAATTACAGACAGTTAAGAAGAAGGATGCACAAAGATGCATATCATAGATAAAGATGCTGAATTGAGCAGGAGGTGTGACTCCTATCGATACAACTCGCTATAAATACATGCGAGGAAAATATATAAATTTAATGATAAAGATAAAGACAATTACTTTCAAATTTAGACTTTATGTATTTTGGGTCTTTAATCTAAAATCACTGTGAAAAAGAAAAACGATTAGATAAATTTTACACCGAGAGCGGTGGCATCCTTATGTGGTTGACATCCAACAAACGCGCACGAAACGTTTTTCTTCCACGTTTCTGATAGGAACCGCTAAGGTATGGAACGCCCTTCCAGCCTCCGTGTTTTCAGCCAAGTATAATCTGGGTGCCTTCAAGAGAAGAGTGAATAGGCATTTTCTAGGCAAGCGCGCTCCAACCTAGACCTCATCATTGCTTTCCATCAGGCATGATTGCCGTCAAGCGCAAGCCTATCTACAATAATTAAAAAAAAAATAAGTAAGAAAGTACTCCCTAAAGTTGCTCCAAAATCTCAGTTTTTCTAATTTTTATCGGAAACTACAATGGATGAAATTGTAATTTTTGGTTTAATAATATGCTAATAATAATATATAAATACGCTCAGAAACAGATTTTTGATAACTCGATTAGTTTTTTAGTAATTAGGTAAACTCTTTTTTTCTGTTATATTCTTTCGCGACGCTGCATGTCGCACCCACCAACGTCTTTGCGAGAGTGAGAGAGACAGAAATAATTTAAATTCCTCTTAGTTACAATTTTCTTTTTATAAATTTTATTTTAAAGTGACCATTTCCAGCTCTTCACAAATAATATCGGACACGCTAAAACAATAGCGTCGGCTGATTAAACCTTCATTATAGCTGTCTAATTAGGTCAGTGTTCCAGCGAACTGGTCCGGCGACGGCCATTTTGTCCACTGTTTAATTTTCGCGCCATTACTAAGCTGTATGCGAGTTTTCAGTACACAGCCAGACAGGTTAGTACAGGTTTTTTACGAACTTCGAGTCGGCTCGAATCGCACAAACGAATCGAATCCCTCCATACATTTACAGCCAGCGAGGGGGGTCTTCTCCGAAGTCTGTCGGCGGTACGGGTCTCGAGGCTTGGCCTCCTTGCCCTTCTAATCCAGGCTGGGGCCGCGTCTGTCTGGCGACGGCCTTTGAGGTATGGTTTCACGTGGCCGTGTCGGATTTTGTTGATGGGGCATCACGTCGAACGCGTCGTCCTCTTCGTCATCGCCACAGAGGCCACTGTTGGAAGGCACAGTTGTTTGAGAGAGTAGGAGCTCGCGCAGTAAGGGACGCCCATTTGATGGTCTTTCTTGCAGCGGGTCTATTCCATGGAGGTACACCCATGCACTAGCAAACATAGTGCATGCTAAGTGGCGAACAAACTCCTCCACGGTTGGGGTGTGGGCAAAGATAATTCATACCATATCAGGTATACAGTATACTATTTATTACTCTATAGTGCGGGTGTCCCTGTGGAGAACGTCATTGCGGACGTATCGCGGCGCTCCTACGCCATTGATGGACAGTCGCTGACAAGCGGTTGTTAATAGATGGCGCTGGCTGTAAATGTATGGAGGGATTCGATTCGTTCATGCGATGCGAGTTGACTCGAAATTCGTACAAAAACTTGTACTAACCCTACAGTTGTTTGTCGAATCGCGATAAAATTCGTAACAAGCTTTTATAGTTTGTGCAATATTACTGTTGCGATGGTTTGGGAATTTGAATTGAACCATAAACTAACTAAAGAATTCTCTGGATTTTGTTCTCTATAATTGAACTTTGGTTGTATAATACCTATGTTAATATTCCCCCGACAATTTTGCCAATATATTGTAATATTTTAAGGGAAAACTCAAACTTTACACGCCTGAAACGATTTGGCAAAGCATGTTATGATCTGTGACAGACGATAGTCAAAATAACTGGTTTTACCATTTTGGGACGGAACCCTAAAACGAAGCATTGTTTTATTGAATGAAAGCAGGCGTTATTTTGCGGAAATCTATAGTTAGTAGGACTGATTAATTTGTTTTGCTATAATCCGTTACTTGAAAAGATTCTGTATGGTACAATATGCAGGAACACTGCCCACATGAAACACCACACACAATTTTCCGACTCTACGATTTCGCATTGTAAAGTCAACATCTCCCGAGGATGTCGAAGAAAGTGTTAGAAAATTGTGTGTGGTGTTTCATGTGGGTAGTGTTGACTGTATATTGTACTATACAGATTCAAGTAGCGGATTATAGCAAAACAAATTAATCAGTCTTACTAAAGCATTGTTTTAGTTGCAGTTGATGGAGAAGATAGAGTTAGTTTGATGGAGTAGATATTATAGTTAGTTCGTTGAAGTGAAGAAGGAGTGCAGAAAGGTAGAAACAATAGACTATGTTTTTTAACTAAAATGCGACTTGTAAATTCCGGAACATAATTTTAGCCGGACTACTTTTTGTTTACTATCATTAAAAGCGTTCGAAATTTAAATTCTAATACTCGTCGAGTGTGAATATTTACATAAATTTCAAGCATGTGCGCCGAATGTCCCTAATTACATTCCAAGCCGCCGTCCCGTGTGCGACGGTGTGAGTTTTAGTTTAGTTATCAGCAAGTTTACACTAATTTATAACTAAAGCTTTGAGCTAGGTGAGTTATTAGACTAATTCGTTGGCACTGCCAAGTGGCTGTCATTATGAGTTTTTGAAACAAAGTTTTTTTTCGGAGCTTGGTGATAGAAAGTGGTTTCTTTGCTTCACGACGAAAATTTACGAAAATCTAGATTTAAAGCTTCTCATACTTATCAGTAGAATGGGCACGCATGCAAACACGTATATATAAATTTGGTATTGAACTTCTTGGCACGAGCTAATATAAGACAGTGCCATCTATCGAGCGATGGGTGAAATCACACATGAAAATATAAAATTGAGATGTTATTACAAACTTTTTGAGTTTTGTTTGACTGAACGGTTGCACATTATCTGAACTTAGGTTTGGTCTGGTGAGAGATTTCTGCCTTGGCCTATAATATTATTAACATGATACCTAAGAGCTAAGCGTTTTAGCTTTCCGGTGTGATGCTGTGTAGAAACCGTTATAATTGATCCTAACGATCCATGCAATATAAGTACAGGTTGTAATTTTCACAGATTTTAGTCAGTAGTTTAGTTAAGCACCATCGCAAGCGAATTTTTGAAAATTTTTGAATATTAGTTAAGGATAAGCATTGCCATCCAGCGTGGCAATGCTGCCAGCTTTCAGGGCACTTTTCCAGTTGACACCGATTCGAAGGAATACTTTGACGCTTAAAATATAATTAGTTCTTATTGTTATATTTTTTTTCACTTCTTTTTTAAATTAAATTTTAGGTATAATATTATGTCATAATAATAAAAATAACTAATATAGTTTTCTTTCTATTCAAAATAAAGGATTTTTTTCTTTAGATAAGTAAAATCCTAGACACGCGGCAGCGTGCCAAGCCAAGTTCAAGCAAAGGAACTGGCTAGCCAGCGCCAAGTGTAATATTACACGAACCACTTGGTGCCACTTTTGACCCTTCTATAACTCAAAACCTCTTTAACGTAAACACATAAAACTACGTGTGTTTAATAACATTAAAAGTATTTTCCCTTCTTCAAAATATGTAGCAAAATATGTAGGTATTAGCTATTTCTGATTTAAACATAATTGAAACCATGTGCGTGATTAAATTTTCAATGAAGTCGGAAAAGTCACATAAATATTATACCATTATATGGTATACCAAACTGTCATGACAGACACTCAAAGAAGCTCCTAGCCATAACAGCTAGCGACAAAACTTGTTTAAGGAATTGCACCATTCCGTATAGTACAAGCGAGAAACTTCGTGCACTAAATCATTCACAACTCGATCCAAATATTTCGAATTTCGATAAAATTTCAACTCTCCACAACTTCGCAAACGAAAAGGAATGAGTTATGGAAATTTTACATTTCCGACGGACAGTGGGAAATAAATCTTGTTCCGTATACATTTAAAGTTAAAACTCGTTTGTGTTGCGACATCGCCTTGGGAGGAAGCGAATTTGCGATTGCTCGAATGGCATATTTGCAAAATGCGTTGGTACTACCAACTTTTTTAATTTTAAAGTTAGTATGGGTCATAATTTAACATCCGATGGAGTTACATTACTAGAGTCACATATTCCCTTGTCACTACAGAACTTTATTTATTACACGACTGCACAAAAAAAGGAGTGTAATGTTTTTAAGGTTCATGTATTCATGTATGTATGTTTTGTGTTCCTTATCCCACTATAACTTTTGAACGCCTGAAGATATTTAGACATATTACCAGCGGGCAGTCGGTTAGGGCACACCAAGTTAGTGGCTGCAATGTCACCTGATGGTAAGTGACAATGCAGCCGAAGATGAAATCATATTAATTGTGAACTCAAACAGAGGTGTCGGTTACAGTAACAGTGAGACGAGTTCAATGGTTTTTACCTATCTCAAACATGTGCATAGCACCACAAGTTTTCACTTATAAAACCAAAAAAATACAAAGGTGTCGGTAACGTTACGGTCACGAGTTCAATGGTTTTTACTTAGCTCAAAAATGCCAAATGCACCTGAATTATTTCACTTAAAATGTCAAAAAAATTCTAGGTCTACGTATTGATGTGACATCGCTTGTTAAAATAATATGACCCGAAGCTTTCTAGTTTCTATATCCATAGTTAATAAAAAAATTCTAGATCCATGCTTTACTAACTCTATCTACATATCTGTTTAAAAACCTAGTTGAAACTAAACACAAGCAGTTCTAGGTTGGATCTAGGTCATAATCTAGCTTATCAGCAAAGCCTAGGTCTAATATATTTCTCGCATGTGTTTTGGCGCCTGAATACCCTAGCGCTCGTTGTACGTAACTTCTAGGTATTATGTGCTTACATGATACTACTATGACATAAAACACAAAGATACACACATAGGTCTTAAGTTCTTTAAGGTTTATTTAGGTTTTGGCTCTAGTTTTTGGAATAGCAACTGTATACCTACTGGAGTCGGTCACGCTCATTGGCTTTAAATTGACTGTATCTATAATGTAATATATTATATTGGCGTGATTGCACGGGTGTGGATTTTGTTAACTATGAAGAGAAACTTTCGTTCAAGATTCTCGAAGATTTTCGTAGATTTAAAAATTCAAATAAAATATGATGAAAGCCGTCTAAAAAGTACAACGAAGCAGAAACTAAAGTTTAATGAATTAAAAACAATTGGGTTTTTAATTAAAATATTACAATTAAACTTATTATTAGCTTTATTTATTTATTTATGACTCCATGGCCCCAGGGTCTCCACGGCAAACGGGACAAATATGTAACTCTCTAAACGAGAGGCATACTTGCGACGCTTACCGGATTCAGCAGTCTCAGCTGCGGCTCCTGGCTTTGATTCTGTCTCCCTGATATGAATCGAAGCCAATGTGTCAACGTATGTTGCATCCCACATCAGCGCCCGACCCCGTTCCCAGGGAACCAGGTCATCAGGTCAATCAATCCATCAGGTCTCTTGCCATCATCACGACTAATTCCTGCTGGCTCCAATAGGGCAGGAATATCAATGGTAATCACCATACATATTGGGTTTTTGACTGTAAATATAATTAGAAATCAGGTATTCTATTACATAAAATTTAAACTTAATTTGAGAACACTGTAAAACAACAAACTTTAAGATTAACAATTAGTGTTTTTTCACTTGTCATTATCAAGGGTGTTTTCTCAGTGCAATTCTTCCCAGCGTATTGCATATCTTCGGCTGCGTATATCATGGTCGCAGCATGAATATTCAGTGAGTATAGCTTGACCGGGAACTCGCCTTGGCATTTCGTGTTCCAAAGTTAACAGATAAATGCTAATAGATAACACCGCAGTACCGCAATGCGAAACGAGACTCTCTGATCAGCTTCAAATTTTCTTTATTTCCAAAGGAACTATGGAAATAATTGTCATCTCAGCCACTAGATATCAACTTTTTTGAATAATGAATGATACATCTCCTGACATAAACTTGGCTTTAAGGAGCACACCACAGGTGTGCCCGCTAACTCAAATTTTTTGTGGTTTTTCGCGATTTATACGCTGATAAGACGTAATAGGCTTATTGCAGTCAAATTGCGATAATCCCAAGATCATCTTCACGTATTTATATAAAAATCTCTACTTAAAAGTGTCGAGTTAAAGAAATTAATCCGAGATTTGCGAGTTGCTCACTTAAAACTCTTTACTCGGATTAATTTCCTAGGATAGAAATTTTTATGCAAAAATTTTGATATAAACATGTAAAGAAGTAACTGCCATTCTCGCAAAATGACTGCCATAAGCCTGTTATGTGTAATTAGCGTACAAATTGCAAAAAAAACACGAAATTTTTGAATTTCGCGGACAGACCTGTTGAGTTCGCCTTAAGTCGACTTGTAGCTATCACCAAAGATTTAAATCGTATAAGATGAGCCCTAAGTCTACATTACGCATATTGGAAACGTCCACAAATATACTGAGTGAGTGGTCTCAGCATGCTGTAGTGTGATTGTGTGACAGAGAACGCAAGTGCAAATTTCGTTTAAGAGTAAATGAGACCTCACTCTATCACCATATCTTATGTCGCTGTGTGTGTAAGATAACTACGTGTCGCACACAAGACAAAAACGTGGACGCGTTTTTGAGGTTTAAGGTTTAAAGCGATTTAAATCTTTGGTTATCACCATACATATGAGACAAATTAACTAGACCCTGTACGTTAGGCCTATGTGAAATAAAGATATTTTGAATTTGAATTTTCGTCAAATCGTCACGTCGAAGAATTCAGTCAGTGTTGGAAGAATTGTGTGTGTGTGTGTGTGTGTTTCATGTGGGTAGTGTTCCTGCATATAGGACCGTACCGAATCTTTTCACACATAAACAGAACTTGTTTAAGCGGATTATAGCAAAATAAATTAATCTGTCCTTCTAATTCCGGATTGAATACGGACGTGAATAGGTGTTTTCAAAAATGCTATCTATGCCCGTATAGATGAGTTGAAGCATTGATTAAACACAAAGGATCAGCACTTAGTGACGTCGCGCATGTATTTTTAGGCTCCGCCCTGAAAACGGATTTTATATTTGTCAAAACAGTAAAATGGCGCTAGTGTAAGCGACCAACAGCGGTATGTGCTGTCAGCAGTACCGAAATGTACTACGCGTGATGCCATATTCGAGAAATTTTTGGCTTCAACATACGTCACATCTTTCCCGTCCTCTTAGCGCAGTGTATTTCGTCATTGTTTGCAAGTCTAGAGCTAAGTCTACATTTTACTCTTGAAACATTGTTTTTACCCAAAAAACCCTACAGTTTCCTTGTAAGTAACTTGAAAGGATGTACAAAAGTTGTAAACGGGAACGGGCACCGGAACAACTTTTAACCTGGGAAAATCTACATCTTCGACTGGATTAAAATGTGATTGAATCCACAGGAGGAATATTGCCTAGTATAATTCCCGCTACAAGCAAGACGGATCTCATTTCAAACGTCACTCTTTTGTCAAAGGCAAGCAAACTATAACGCGGGTAATGGCGGGAACGCGTCAACTGACAGATGTCACGCGGTGTCAGTTTTCGCGCCAATTTAGCGCATCATGGCCGCCGCAACGGTTTATTATTTATTGCCATTCAAACTTGAAAAATACTATCTAACATTTTATTTTATCCTTCTTTGAATTTAATTGTGAAATCTAAAATAGTTTGTTTCCTCGGTTTTCTATTTCTAAAGTAATTTAATACTGACACTTGCTTTTTCTGAGTGTTTTATACTCTCGGAATGAACTTGCCACGAACAGTCAGATTTTGAAGCATTTTGAAAATCCATGCTATGCTATCCATGCCATGAGATTGTTTTTACAAAATCTTAAACATCTATGCATGTAAACCAATGACGAAATACGCTACACTAAAAGGACAGGAAAGATGTGACGTATGTTGATGTTAAAAATTTCTCAAATATGGCGTCGCGTTTCATACATTTTAGTACCGCTGACAGCACATACTCGTATCGCTGATGATCGCATATATATTAGCGCCATTTTAACGTTTTGACAAATTAAAAATCCGGTTTCAGGGCGGAGCCTAAAAATATATGCGTGACGTCACTAAGTGCTCATCCTTTATGTTACATCCATGATGACGTAAACATAGAGGTCCAAGATTCGGTCTGAGGTTTTGTAATTATAATAGCTCAATTCGTTTTTAAGAGCCATTCAGTCTCGAGAAACTCCGGAACAAGGTTCCTTGTATGAAATTCCTAACCTTTTTTAGCCAACATTCAGAAATTATGCCAGAAATTACATTTGACCAACTTTGCACAAGCATGAATTCAATATGTCTGCCGCCCGCCATTTTTCAGCTGCCATTTGTGACGAGATTTTTGAGTTTATTGCTGTTTGTTTACGTAAAATGTAAAATATGTTGTATTTACGTTCGACATTCCATCATAATTAAATGTGTGTGACTCGCTGTCGAACTGAGCCATTGCTCCTCCGATTCCTCACACATTGTGCACGAGAGTTGACTCTTTAGTGATTTAGTTAAAACCAAAGATTTTCGTTGGTTAAAACGAGATATTGGACTCCCATTAGTTAGTGTTTTTTACGTATTACAAGATATTGGACTCCATTTGTTAGTTTAAATAATAATTAGTGTATATAATAATTAGTGTAAATAGATAGTTAGGTACTTTATTATGATGAAACCAGTAAAGGGTAAAGGTAACAGATAAAGGTGAGATCAAAGAGATCAAATGCGGGATCAAAGAGAGACATGATGAAAGCCGCTGGTTTTTTTCATCATTTCCACTAGAACCAAACCGGTGAGTGATACTGTCATTACAGTAAATATGATCTATCCTTTGTTTTTAGTATTTAAGTCAATGTGAAGTGAATAATCTGCACTGTACTGTATGTCCTAGCTGTTCCAGATGAATATTGAAATATCGTCACAGAATATTTACAGAGGATTTCCTATTGCTCTCATTATTAATAATGATAAAAACTTTTTATTGCAACAATCATTTTTTGTGAGTCTTCTTAATCTTATACCTTTAAACGAGCAATTCTTGTATATATGTATATTTCTATATAATCTGGATCTCGGCAACGGCTTCAACGATTTTCATGAAATTTAGTATACAGGGGTTTTTGGGGGCGATAAATCGATCTAGCTAGGATTCATTTTTATAAAATGTCGAATTTACCAAAAAAATAATAAAATATGATTTCTGCTGCCATCTATTAGCCAGTAGTTAAACTACCGAGCGAAGCACTCCTGCAGCTGCCATCTATTAGCCAGTAGTTAAGGGCGATGGGTACCATCTGGGCGCGAAAATTCAAATTTTATTTAGTTTTTCGCTCATAGTGGGCTAATTATGCATTCAAGGCTAATGGCAATGTGTTTTGCGGGCACACCGTTTATGCATCTACATGTTTTTAACAAAAACTCTGCTCAACATACTCATTTACTTCATATTGGTTCCCGATAGCTCGAAATCTTTGAAACTGCAAAAAAATATCTTTCGGGAACCAATATGAGATGAGTGGGAACTTTCGAGCAAAGTTTCTATTAAAAACATGTACATAGATGCATTAAAAGTAGGCCCGCAAAATGCATAGTCATAAATCTTCAATGTGTAGTTTGTCTAAGATTTGCGAAAAACTAAATAAAATTTGAATTTCGCGGGCTGGTAGGGCCGCAACACCTTAAACTACCGAGCGAAGCTCGGTCACCCAGATATTAATAATGAACAGCAGTCATGACAATGTGCACCAACAGGTTATTGTGCAGCCTGGTGCTTAGCCTTCCACTATATTGTTTGCATCTCATAATTTTTACTTTCCAGGTGTCGGGAATGGGTAAACGTAGTAAAGAAGATCTAGTATATCTACCAATAGAAAAACTTAACAAGACGTGAAATGTGTGTGCTTTGAAACCAATTTTTTTAACAAAAAGAGAAACAGGCTGAAAAAAGAAGATGCAATACCAACTTTAAATGTAGCTGCCTTACCTCTAACTGACAGACAATCGAAGGAATTGCCCTTACAACTGTATCAGCCTACAGAGCCTAAAGGTAAGAAAAGGAAAGGTCAAATAAAATAAAATTTGAGCCAACAAATTTTTTCAATACTATTTATATTCATATATAGTTAGTTCAGTCCACGAAGACACCTACTTGTATTTCATGCGTTTTAAAAGGAGTTAGGTAGGCTGACTCCTTTCAAATTTGCTTGAAATACAAGCGATTTTCAAGGAGTGGGGTGCGTCCTCATGAATTGCAACCACTATATGTATATATAGATTAAGATATAAGATACTGGGTTTTTTCCCTTTGCTTTGCGCAATTGTATTTCAGTTTTCACTGATCATGCAGGATACAGAGATAAAATCTGTCTACATAATTATATAATGTGATGTGCATGTAGAGATAATTTTGTCATTAATCTGTTTTCTGTTTCTCATCCATATAGATAGACAGAGAAAAGATATTGACATAAGTAGACAAAATTATCTCTACGTGCACATGCTGCATACTTGCATTGGCTGGTTGCTAAATGTAAGAAAGTCTTCACAATAGTGTTGTTGAAGAATAAGTGTCTTTTATGAAGTTATTCTATAGTAACAATATTATTCTCTCAGATATTTCAAAGTAATATACATTAAATAATATTATTAATATATTATATTGTGTTCATTATTTTAGAACTCCTCCCAGAAGCAGTGCCATCTACAAGCCAACAAAAAAGTATCCCTGGGGAGCTGCCTCAAATTGGTGTGTATTTTATACATTTGTCTAATTAAAGGTTTAGAAAGTAGATTTAGCAGAAATTGTCCTGCTCTGTGATCCCAACCACACCTAACAGGTCCAAATTTATCATATTATCTTTAAAATTGCACCAAGTTTTAAGTATTTGAATGGATGATGATAAATACTGTACCAGTCTATCCTCTTCCAAAGCTGACATGTGATGTGTGCGTGGGATTGCACATGAGTGTGGGTTCGATTCCCACTACTGGAAAATGTTTGTGTGATGTAATGTAATCTGAATCTTGGAAACGGCTACAAAGGTTTTCATGAAACTTAGTGTACAGAGGGTTTTGGGGGCAATAAATTCAGGTAGCTAGGATTCATTTTTAGAAAATGTATTTAAAACAAATATCTGAAAATGTGAAGCTGAGTCATCCAACAAGTTAGGTATATTTATCAGTTATCTTGCACCCGATGTGTGTTATGTCCTGATATATTATGTTATTTATAATTTACATTTTATTCTTTCAGAAAGGACACCTGCGAGACCTGTAAAGAGATCTGGTGAAGTTCTTTCAAATAAAGAAAAAGCAATAAAATTATCACAAGACAACATCAGTATTTTTTTGTAATAATATGAACTTAGCAGGTATGGGCATAAATTTAAAAGATTAATAAAGATTAATCAACTGATAATTTTGTTTAATTTTCCTATTTCATCTTCGTGCAATTCTGAAGATAATATGTAGACAAGTAGGTACGAATAATTTATCGATATCGATAAAACCCTAAATATCGATAAGTGTCACATCCCTTGATACGTTGCACATCCCTATTTGACAGCTCTTCATTGACATTGTTGACCAAAGACAACTTAGTTAGTCTTTAGTCTATGCTACTCAGGGAAGTTCATAGGTTGGTAGCAATGTTGTTTTAAAAGGTTGGCTAAAGAAGGTTAGGAATTGGTGAAAAAAACTTATTGTTCTAAGTTCCGCCTCTTAAAACGTAGTGATTATATACTCTTTGGAGCCATTGTGAAGTGGTGATAACAGAAAACAAAGCCCTCCTGAGTTTGTTGTGGGTTTCTTCTCAGTGAAGGGCGCTTTCGATACTTCTACCCTCGTTAATATAGCGTTAAGTCGACCTGTAGTTTTTTTTAAAGCAATTATTTATTTTCTTAGTAAATAGTGGACAACATCACATACATTGCTCCGATCCCTTAGTAAGTAGCTTATGCACATTGTGTTAAGGAAATCAGAAAAAACGAAAGTACTACAACACCCAGACCCGAGACAATGTAGAAAACTTATTTTTCTACATTGCCCCGACCGGGGATCGAACCCGGAACCTCAGAGATGGCGGCGCCTTGGAAACCGGCACGCTAACCACTCAACCACGGAGGTCGTCAAGTCGCCAAATCGTCGTGTAGTTATACAAGACGTTTATATTTACATTATTCAAGAGCCTGTACGTTAGGCCTATGTGAAATAAAGATATTTTGACTTTTGACTTTGACTTTTTATCTTCATTCTTTACTGTCACACATTCGAGTCAAATACAAAAGGTACTACAGTGCGACAAGGCTATTTTGGCGCGTGGTCAAAGTCTGAACTAACGCCGCTATCTTGTGCTACTGGTTGATAGTTCGCTCTGTCAGTATATCACTATTGTATGTTATGTTGTTTTTGCTTACTATTAACTATTTTAAACTAAAATTGAAGTAAAATTGAGGAGATTTTATTTTATCCTTCAAGTGCCAAAAAAGCCTTGTCGGACTGTATTGTAGTATTGAGTAAAAAAACTGTCATAACGAGCTAACGAATGTTACAAATGGAATGCTTGCATTTTTGACATGTCGAAAAACACATAACATTCAATTTCGTATCTATCAAAAACTCCCCGACGTTCGCGAATCTGTCATGGCCGCCAATACCTGTCAAACTCTTTTTTTTTATAAATCCGCTTGACGAGGGACACAAATAAACGTGAAAAGTGGAAAAATAACTCTACAGTTACTTTTTTTTTCCTTTGCTGGTTCAAAGCTCGGGGATTTTCTGTTGGTATGACGAGTTTCACTCCTACATTTTGACGACCTCCGTGGCGCGGGGGACGCACGCTCGGATTCGAGTGGGAGGTCACGGGTTCGATTCCCGCTAAGGGCCACTTTGGAATTTTATAATTTCTAAACTGGCTCAGGTCTGGTCTGGTGGGAGGCTTTGGCCGTGGCTTGTTACCACCCTACCAGCAAAGACGTACCTACCGCCAAGCGATTTAGCGTTCCGGTACGATGCTGTGTAGAAACCGTTGGGGTGACTTAACTTACCCCTTCCAAGTTAGTACGCTAACATCTTCGACTGCATCATCACTTACCATCAGGTGAGATCGCAGTCAAGTACTAACTTGTATAGCGTAAAAAAAAAAAAACATAGTAGACATACCAAAGACACGTCCAAAGCGGTTTAATTCCTGTCCTATGCACTGTCTTTCCCGCCACAACCTGGTCGCCTTCAAATCAAGAGTGAATAGACATCTCCTAGGCAAGCGCACTCCACCTTAGACTTTCCATCAGGTGTGAACACAATCAAGTGCTAGCCTATAATATAGTTAAAAAAACCCGGCCAAGTGCGAGTCGGACTCGGAAACTATAATAAATAAATAAATATAATAATAAATAAATATATAGAGGACAACATCACATACATTGCACCGATCCCATAGTAAGTAACTTATGCACTTGTGTTATGGAAATCAGCAACAACGAAGGTACCACAACACCCAGACCCGAGACAATGTAGAAAAGTTATTTTTCTACATTGCTCCGGCCGGGTATCGAACCCGGCACGTCAGAGATGGCGGCGCCTTGAAAACCGGCACGCTAACCACTCAGCCACGGAGGTCGTCGTCGTCGGAGGATAATAGTTAGAGAGTTGATTTTATTTTTCCTGTAAAATATACAATAATCCCTATTAATCGTAATTACTTAAGATTTTTTTAACAATAAACTTCGGAGATAAGGAGGGGTGGATGGGGCTGGATAACGGTATTTTATTTTGACAGTTTGCCCAATAAAAAAACTATCGGGCACAAAAATCGGTTAAAAATCGGTTTTAGAATACACAAGTAACGTTCTTTCATATCATAACCCACTCAATATTGTTATCTCATTTTGAAATTTCAACCACCCGGTTTACCCCCCTTTCACTATTACCTAAAACTATTCCAAATTCAATATGACAAAAAGTCGATAGCTTTGATAGTTACTGAAATAATCGAGTGTGACAGATGGACGGACGGACGGAGAAAGTCTCGGGTTCCATTTTTACCATTTTGGTATGGAACCCTAAAAAAGTTAATAGTACCGTCCCGGAATGAAAAGTTTCGTCACCTTAGTGTTGGTTTTCGCTTGCACTAGTATTGCAAGAGTCCATTATGCCATCATGACAACATAATATGTAACATAGTTTCAAAAAGTGATATGTACTCGCGATACGTTAAACGAACCAGTTTGAAAATCGACGAACCTTTTAATTCCGTGACTGTACATACCTCTTTCAAATTAGTACGATAACATCTTCGGCTGTATTGTCACTTACCATTAGATGCAATCGCAGGTAAGTATGTACTAACTAAATAGTTGATTTGATAAAAAGAATTTCAAGAAAATTATTGTAAAAAAACAACAACAATTAAACAATGGCGAGTTTATAATTCGTAATAGGTACCCAAAGATCAAAATATTGTTCTTATTCTTATTCTGCCATCCTTGGTCGCCCCTTTGACGATTCTAAGGGGGTGACCCCTGCGAGTTTTACCCCCTTTTCCCCCTTTCTTTCTCTGATTAGCGATTTCTTATTATTTTTCTAAAAAACCCACTAATGAGCTTAAAAGCTTCAAGTACGCTTCGTCATTATATTTACAACCGCTGCTTCTCTCAATAAGTGATGTCGTGAAGAAAAGTGTTTCATTAAAATAATGGGGTAATTTATTTAAATTACCTACCTGTGGTAAAGGAAGGAATAAATCTTTTTAAAAATAATGTTATTACCACCATAGCAAAATTTAGTTTTTGTGTCGTTAGATTTTATAGCCTTTTTTTTTAGGATTCCGTAGCCAAATGGCAAAAAAACGGAACCCTTATAGATTCGTCATGTCTGTCTGTCTGTCTGTCTGTCCGTCCGTATGTCACAGCCACTTTTTTCCGAAACTATAAGGACTATACTGTTGAAACTTGGTAAGTAGATGTATTCTGTGAACCGCATTAAGATTTTCACAAAAAACTAGAAAAAAACAATAAATTTTTGGGGTTCCCCATACTTAGAACTGAAACTCAAAATTTTTTTTTTCATCAAACCTATAAGTATGTGGTATCTATGGATAGGTCTTCAAAAATGATATTGAGGTTTCTGTTATCATTTTTTTCGAAACTGAATAGTTTGCGCGAGAGACTATACGGATATACTTTGGAGAGTGTGCTCAAGAACTCCACAATTTAGTACCTCCTTCACCTTTCTACCATAGAACCGCGAGACGCCGGGAGAAGTGGCATCCTTATGTGGTTGATGTCCAGCAAGCTCGAACGAAACGATTTTCATCCACGTTTCTGATACGTACCGCTAAGGTGTGGAACACCCTTCCAGCTTCTGTGTTCCCAGCCAAGTACAAGCTGAGTGCCTTCAAGAGAAGAGTGAATAGGCATTTTCTAGGCAAGCGCGCTCCATCCTAGACCTCATCATTTCTGTTCATCAGATTGTAGTCAAGCGCAAGCCTATCCATAATTTAAAAAAAAATAAAAAAAAAGACACTTCCAAAGTAAAATGTGTGACCCCCCCCCCTCTAATTTCTAAAAGAAGAGAATGATAAAACTGAAAAAAATACATGATTACTTCCACCGAAAATTGGATTGAACGATATCTAGTAAATAGTTTTTTCTTTAGGAGTCATTTAAGCTATTTTCCCATACAAAAGTGAATTTTTTTCATTGTTCCAGCTATTCCGGAAAAACTAAAAGTCGAAGAAATCTGAAATTTGGTACCTAGATTTATATAAGGTCATGAAGGTGCACTTAGAACGGGATTTCCGAAATTCACATTTTAAAGGGTAAAAATCATACATTTAAGGGATTTTCTCATACAAAATTAAAATTTTCTTCGTTGTTCCAACTACTCCGGAAAAACTAAAAGTCGTAGAGATCTGAAATTTGGTACCAAGGTTGATATTAAGTCACGAAGGTGCACTAAGAACGGGATTTCCGAAATTCACATTTTAAAGGGTAAAAATCATACATTTAAGGGATTTTCCCATAGAATAGAATAGAATAGCCTTTATTGACAATCAAATATTTACAATTTTACTTATATCTAAGCATGTGTTAGTTCACTTTTTTATATTTTTAGATTATTAATTACGTTAGAATATTTAAGATTCATAAGTTATTATTAGGACACCGGTATCTGATTGTCTTGCTTTTCAGCAAAGGCCTCCCCCAGATTCCTCCACAGACCTCGATCGTGGGTTTTCCTCCTCCATAAAGTTCCTGCTGTGGCTCTCAGGTCGTCTTCCCATCTTCGGAATGGTCTTCCCCTGCTCCTTTTCCCTTCTCTTGGATACCACTCCGTTAACGGAGTGGTATCCAAGAGAAGGGAAAAGGATTTTCCCATACAAAATTAAAATTTTCTTCGTTGTTCCAGCTACTCCGGAAAAACTTAGTCGTAGAGATCTGAAATTTGGTACCTAGGTTGATAT
This sequence comes from Coenonympha glycerion, assembly GCA_963855885.1. Taxonomy (NCBI): domain Eukaryota; kingdom Metazoa; phylum Arthropoda; class Insecta; order Lepidoptera; family Nymphalidae; genus Coenonympha; species Coenonympha glycerion. The sequence goes on along the minus strand of OY979652.1, from coordinate 9,242,937 downwards.
TACGTCATGAAGGTGCACTAAGAACGGGATTTCCGAAATTCACATTTTAACGGATAAAAATCATATATTTAAGGGAGTTTCCCACTAACTACAAGAACTTTTATATTATTACGAGTTTGTTACTTGCTGCTACGGAACCCTTCATGGGCGAGTCCGACTCGCACTTGGCTGTTTTTTTTGTTATTTATAATTATTACGAATATTGGTCGAACTTTATTTATGATTTAATTAATAATATGAATACTTATTTAAGTAAAAGCCTCTCCCAGATTTTGCCAATGCTTCTAAACTTTGTTTTTTTTTTAATGCATTTCCTTCCGGCTATTGCAAATCTCGTTAGGAGTAAAAAAAAATTAATAGTTTTTTGAAATGTAAAGTGTCTTTAAATATGCTTGTTTAGGCAATTCAGAAAACAGATAGTAAGAAAATATTTTATAAATTAGATTAAAAATAACTATATTTAATTCTTAGGTATGTATATTTACTTTAAAATGTCCCTTAAGAGTCCACTAACCCACGATATCTCCCATACAAACGTAATACCAAAATCATTTGTAATTCGTGCAAATTTCGATCATGTTGTTGTGTTATTCGGGTTCATATAGTAATAATCTATGCTCCTGGCCATATCTGGTTCCAAAATGCTTTTGTTAAAGGAAATTGTAAACGAATTTAGTTTTGCTTATTTTTATATCAAAGAGCTATGTCAGCTATTAATTATGTCAGCTAAAGAAAAACACCAGTTAATAAAGAAAGTTACAAGTTTTCATTCATAATTTTTGGTATTACGGAACTCGACCAAAGTTACAAAAAATTTGATCAAAATTGATTATTTTTTTCGTTTTAAAGAAGTATTTCCGAACCAAATATGGCCAGGAGCCTAGATTATTACTATATGAATCCGAATAACACCACCATGATCGAAATATGCACGAATTACAAATGATTTGGTATTTTGAATGTATTGAGAAAACGTTGGTCAGTGCATTCGATATTTTTCATTAAAAATTCATTATGTACTAATGACTTGTGTACACGAAACTCTTTTTCCTCCCAATCATGAAACGCACTTAATGTCATTACTTGATTGCTCTGATTTTGTTCAGCGTAATGTTCTTATAAACATATACTTACTGTAATTGCGCTACGTTCATTTTTAGGGTTCCGTACCAAAACTGTAGGTAAATACCTTCTCGCTATTGCCTATAGACTGTTTTTCACAACTTTATATTATCTGTATACGATTCTATAGGGATTATTTATTCAAAAACTAAATTAATTAAAAACCTAAAATCAAGGTGTTGTCTAGATTTTTTTCAATAGGGTATAACCATAATTTGTATTTATTTTTAATTTAAAGAGGCATCAAAGTTATAAATTTAGACTTTCTTGTACACTTAAATAATTAAACGACTACGGAACTTAAAACGTGTTTAATATAATTATGCTTACTCTAAAATATTTGAAACATAAAAAATAAATAATAAAAATAAATATTTAAAATATTTGAATTACCATAAATACTGACTGTTAAGGGGCCTGTGAACTACAATGTCTCCATTCATTCAAAATACCAAATTATTAGTAATTCGTGCATATTTGGATCATGTTGTGGTGTTATTCGGATTTATATAGTAATAATCTATGTTCCTGGCCATATTTGGTTCGGAAATACTTCTTTAAAACGAAATAATAATCAATTTTGATCAAAATTTTTATAACTTTGGTCGAGTTCCGTAATACTAAAAATTATGAATGAAAACTTGTAACTTTCTTTATTAACTGGTGTTTTTCTTTATCTGGACAATAAAAACTGTGCTCCTGAAATGCGACGTGAGATGGTGTTGTTTTTATTACAAAACAAATAAGCAGAAAACATGTCCTCTTTGACATAAAAATAAGCTAAACTAAATTCGTTTACAATTTTGTTTAACAAAAGTATTTCGGAACCAGATATGGCCAGGAGCATAGATTATTACTATATGAACCCGAATAACACCACAACATGATCGAAATTTGCACGAATTACAAATGATTTTGGTATTACGTTTGTATGGGAGACATCATGGGTCAGTAGCCTCTTAATTAACTTTGTAAATGTAACTAGGACAAAACTTAGGTATTTATTTGTCTTTGCGCTATGTTACAAACCGTCATGTCAAACTATTCGTATTACTATGTAATTGTACGGAACACTCATGGCGCGGATCTGACTCGCACTTTGCCGTTTATTTAATAATTCATTATCCAAAAGAGGATTAAATTTTTCCATTGATCATATTTTTTCTTGTTGGAAAAACAGAGGTTCGTTTACATTATTACGTTAATGTATTACCTACTTCAGATTTAAAATTCCATGTCAATATTGTACTTGTATAATGTTGAGGTACTTTGATGTTATTTTTTTCGCTTAAGGTGTTGCGCCCCTACCAGCCCGCCAAATTCAAATTTTATTTACTTTTTCGCAAATATTAGACTAACTACACATTGAAGATTTATCGCAATGCATTTTGCGGGCCTACTTTTTATGCATCTACATGTTTTTAATAGAAACTTAGCTCGAAAGTTCCCACTCATCTCATATTGGTTCCCGAAAGATATTTTTTTGCAGTTTCCCAGATTTCGAGCTATCGGGAACCAATATGAAGTAAATGAGTATTGTTGAGCAGAGTTTTTATTAAAAACATGTAGATGCATAAATGTTGTGCCCGCAAAACTCATTGCCATTAGCCTTTGATGTATAATTAGCCCACTATAAACGAAAAACTAAATAAAATTTGAATTTTCGCGCCCGGATGGTACCCATCGCCCTTAAGGTGCTATTAACTTATTTCTTATCTAGTCTAACTTTTACTTACTTTTCTTGTGTGGATAAATTTTACATAAAATTTTGATCTAGGGTGAAATTCCAGTAGAACTCTATCAAAAACAATTATTTATGTTTGAAATATAAGGGTTCAAAACACGAAAATTTACCTCAGCCGTGTTTACTTTAATAATATTGAGAATTGGGCTTGATAGTACAGAAACCTGAGCGCGCGAGCCCGATTCTTTTACTTTTCAATCAATAAATAAAATTTTTAATTAATAATATGTCGGTTCGCAATTTAACTTTTTTCAGGATTATATTTTTTTGGAAAAAGGTGTTTTACCACAGGGCAGTCGTGTTTTTAGGGTTCCATACCAAAATGGTAAAAATGTAATCCTTATAGTGAGACTTTCTCCGCCCGTCTGTCCGTCCGTACGTCCGTCTGTCACACTTGCTTATTTGAGTAACTATCGAAGCTATCGACTTGAAATTTGGAATAATTTTATGTAATAGTGACGCAACGTCATTGCAATCATAAAAAATTGAAAAACATTTTTATTTTTATTTAAAGTAAACCGGGTTGTTGAAATTTCAAAATTAATAATAACAATATTGAGTGGGGCATCATATTATTTATTTTTATGCCCGATAGTTTTTGATTTATTTAGCAAACTGTCGAAAAAAATACCGCCCCCCCCCTTATCTCCGAAGTTTACCGATCGAAAATTCTGAAATTACTATGATTTATAGGGATCAATGTATATTATACGGGAAAAATAAAATAAACTCTGTATCTCTTATCCTTTTTTTGGTATTAGCAATTAACCTCAAAAAACAAAGTTAAGTTTGCGGTTCGGTAAAAAATCGGGATTTTTATGGTTTTACTTTTTCTATAGCAGTACGGAACCCTCAGTGCGCGGGCCCGACTCGCACCTGACCAATTTTTAAAATCTAAAATAGGTACTATATCACCCTATTTTACGACCTCCGTGGTTGAGTGGTTAGCGTGCCGGTTTTCAAGGCGCCGCCATCTCTGAGGTTCCGGGTTCGATCCCCGGCCGGTCTCGGGTCTGGGTGTTGTGGTACCTTCGTTGTTTCTGATTTCCTTAACACGTAAGTGCATAAGCTACTTACTATGGGATCGGAGCAATGTATGTGATGTTGTCCTCTATATATTTATTTATTATTTATTTTGTTTCCCACAGTAAAGCCCAAGTCGGTGGAGGTGGTGACGAGCGATGGGACCGCCATGGCGGAGGGCGGTACGTTCGGGCCACTGCTGGAGCGGTCGCGGGTGAACATCTCGTGCGTGGTGGAGGGGGGGAAGCCGCAGCCCAAGGTCACCTGGTATTTCAATGGGAAGGAGAAACTAGATGGTAAGTGATAATTAACGGCGTAGAAGCCGTATTTAAGCGATCTTTAGTGAAGTTTAGTTTAAAAACTATGGAGACAATTACTTTTAAATTTATACGTCATGTATTTTGGGTCTTTAATCTAAAATCGTTGAGAAGCAGAAACACGATTAGATAAAATTTTCTCGATAGAAAGTTCTCCCAAAAGTTGGTCCAAAATCTCAGTTTTTCTACTTTTTTTCCGAAACTACAATGGATGTAATTGTAATTTTTGTTTTAGTGTGTCGGTAATAATAATATCTAAAAACGTTGAGAAACAGATTTTGAATAACTGCCTTAGTTTTAGAGAAATTAGGTAAAAGGTCGTTTTTCTGTTATATTCTTCCGCGACGCTGCATGTCGCACTTATCAACGCATTCGTGAGAGTGACAAAGACAAAAATAAAGTCAATAAATCACCTTAAGGAGCAATATCTGGGTGACCGAGCTTTGCTCGGTAGTATATCGATCGGCAAATCGAGCGAGCCAAGTCGAGCGCGAAGCAAACACTGCCGTACCATCCTTCACTGGAACCATTTCGCCGCATTTTCAGGTCCCTATTTGAGAACCTCTGGATGAGACCAGATTTGAGAAATTTTCGTCATTCAGTAAGCTGTAATCATATACTTCAAACACAAAATTTCAAGTCTGTAAAATTTTCTCGATATAATTATTTATCGATATAACTCGATATAATCGAGTTCTCCCAAAACTTGCTTCAAACTCAGTTTTTCTAATTTTTCAGAAACTACAATGGATGTTGTTAAATGGTGATAACATAAAAAATTTATACCGGCTGAGTTTGTTGTGGGCTTCTTCTCAGCGGCAGGGCGCGTTTGTGAAACCTCGTGAACTTAGTTTTAAGTCGTGAATGGTTATCACCATTAAAGTGACCATGTAAAACAAAACGACGTGTCATAAGAGCCTTTGTATGCTAGGCCTATATGAAATAAAGATTTTTTCTATTCTATTCTAAAAAATAAAGATGTAATTTTAATTTTGTTTGAATGTGCTGGTAATAATAATATCCTGAAAAACGCTGAGAAACAGATTTTTGATAACTAGCTTAGTTTTTATAATCAGGTATGTTTTTCCGTGACGCTGCATATCGCGTCGCACCCACGAACGTATTCGTGTGAGTGAGAAAGACAAAAAATACAATATATCCCATTAAGTGATCGCTAACTGAAAATGGAAACCTTTACTTTAAAAGTGAAGACCATTTAAGCCTAACTTACAGACTCCTATGGAAAGTCAAAACTCTACCGCCAACTTTGGGAAGCAGGTTTGCACCGGGAAGAACAGGCAAGAAACTCGGCACATGTTCTTCTGTAAATTTCATTATTGACAATTTTACTTTCATTGTTTGATCTGGTAACATCTTATACCTACCTCCTTAAAAATTCACCTCGGGATGGATGGTGAAATTTAAAAACCTAGTTGTTTTTTTTAAACTTTTAAATAAATTCTTACAGAGTCAAGAGAAATGCAGCGTTTGAAATATTTTAAAAGGAATCGGGACGTCAAAGCGAGCGTCTGTTTTAGAGTAAACTGTGCCGAATACATAATAGAAGGAAATCCTAAAGGTGGCCCGACTTATGTTATATTATCAGGAATATCCTTTTATTTTGCATCAAATCATAAAAAACACTTAAGGAGCACACCACGGGTGTGCCCGAGAAATTCTAATTTTTCGTGGTTTTTCGCGATTTTTAAGCTAATAAGACATAATAGGCTTATGGCCGTCAAATTGCGATAATCTCAATATCTTCTTCACGTGTTTATATAAAAATCTCTGCTCGAAAGTGTCGAGTTAAAGAAATTAGTCCAAGATTTGCGAGTTACTCACATAAAACTCGATACTCGGACTAATTTCCTAGTATACACATTTTTATGCAAAGATTTTGATATAATCATGTAAAGATGATACTGCCACTCTCGCAAATTGATTGCCATAAGCCTATCATTTCTAATTAGCGTACAAATTGCAAAAAAACCACGAAAATTTTGAATTTCGCGGGCAGACCCGTTGATTTCACGTTAATTTGTTATCCAATTCGTTTGTTTGGTGTCACGGCTGTATTCCGAGTGCTTAAATTTGCCCTCTGCATCGGAGGTCGTAGGTTTGTTCTTACAACTGTTTGTGTATGTAATAAGAATGATATTTTTCCAATTCCATATTTGATGTTTTTTGCAGTTTTCTAGTATCTATAAAACAATCTATCGCTTATTTTAGGGTCAGATTGAGATGTGTGCTATGTCCTAAATATTTATTTATTTTATCTTCAGTACGAACAATTATATTTGATGAAAGGAGACCGGCGAACTCCCATACATTTCTAGGCCCAGTCTAAAATCCACTCCAATCCACGTTCAGTTATGAAACTTCTGATACTTGTAGTACTCAACCTGACTTACAAAACTGTCATACAAAGTCAATCAAATAAAGTAGGGAGAAAGAAGATATTCACATTATTGTTAAAAGTGAGGTTGGGTTTAGATATATTTCATTGTTTCCAAGTGAATAATTTTACTGCAGATTATCTGAAAATCCATTTTTATTCTGAAAGACCCGTGTCTAGTAGTGGGTCGGTGATAAGTTGACTTTTTGTTGCCATATTAAAAAAAATATTGCCATTTGACCGGTTTTTCAATCGTATTTTATTTTTGATTTTTATTTTAGAAGTTCTAAAAATATGGTATTTACGCAAAAAAAAAAATCTATGAAAAATAGCAATCCAAAATAAATCATTCCAGAATCTGAACGGTCCCTGGGTTATTTTTGTTAAAGCTGGGCCAATTTTCGCCAATCTCCTTTTGAAAATGACAATTGTTTTTGTACACACCTGCTTTACTGACTTAATTGGCAGTAGGTTTGAATTTTTACAAGAGTTAGGCCTATGTGGTTAAAAATTGGTTATCTGTATAGTCGGTTTATGGATAATAATTGTACGTTACAAGCAAGCCGAACGCTCAGGCCGATTGTGCCTCTCTATCGCTTGTTCCGTGCTTTCGCTTGCACAGACGGCTCATTCGAAACACGACAACGGGTCATGCTTTTTTGTGCGTGCAGCCGATTGGTTTCTTTGCGTCTCTGTCGTAAGTCTGGCATTCCTCGCGCTCTGAATCTCAATACCAAAAGCATGCACATAGGAATAGGCACTTGTTGACACAGAAGCTTCGCAGCACTCTGTATTCCGAATGCGTCAAGACAATAAATAGAAATCGAACTCCGACCCGCGGTAAACAGTGTTTGCCATTCCGCTGATGCACTTAATGTTGTGTTCGGTGCTGTTAGGAATAACGTTAGTAGTTGCCGCTTCTCTCATGGGTGTGCCTTTATTCAATTTAAATTTCCAACGATTTTTGACGACCTCGACGTATTTAAAAATAAAACGTCCGACTCGTACTTGACCGTTTTTAGGGTTCCATACCAATGGAAAATGGAACCGTTATGGTGAGACCTTCTCTGTCCGTCCGTCCGTCCGTCCGTCTGTCACATTCGATTATTTCAGTAACTATTAAAGCTATCGACCTGAAATTTGGAATAGTTGTAGGTAATTGCGGCGCGACGTTATTGCAATCATAAAAAATTGAAAATCATTTTTATTTTTATTTAAAAAGGGGGGAAAATCGGGACTTCGAATTTACAAAATGAGATAACAATATTGAGTGGGGTATCATATGAAAGGGCGTTACTTGTGTATTCTAAAACCGAGTTTTTGTAATTGAAATAAAAACTACTTTCAAGGAAATGCTCTATCTACAATATTTAAATGGTATCCCCGCCCTCTATAGATATTTCAATCCATGATGAAGCGCCCCACTCTGTCAAACTCCATACGAATCGATCGAAACCTATTATGCAATATTGGCAGAGTGGTTCTTCTCGGTGCAGTGCTACTTTACGAACGAGGCGGCAAGAGCCTGTAAGTTAGGCCTATGTTCGTTCGTTTTCGTTTCAGCCGACGGACGTCCACTGCTGGACAAAGGCCTCCTGCAATGATTTCCAGCCCGCACGGTCCTGCGCTAACTGTATCCAGCGCCTTCCTGCGACTCTTTTAATGTCGTCAGTCCATCTGGTCGGAGGCCTGCCAACACTGCGCTTACCCGTGCGGGGTCGCCATTCCAGTACTTTGGGTCCCCAACGTCCGTCGGTCCTACGAGCTATGTGTCCCGCCCATTGCCACTTCAGCTTCGCGATACGTTGAGCTATGTCGGTGACTCTGGTTCGTCTACGGATCTCCTCATTTCTGATTTGATCCCGCAGAGAAACTCCGAGCATAGCTCTCTCCATCGCCCGCTGAGTGACTCTGAGCCTTCTTATGAGGCCCATAGTAAACGACCATGTCTCGGATCCGTATGTCATCACTGGCAACACGCACTGTTCGAAAACCTTCGTCTTCAGGCACTGAGGAATATTGGACGAGAAGACATCTCGAAGCTTCCCGAACGCTGCCCAACCGAGCTGGATTCGGCGGTTCACCTCTTTCTCGAAATTGGACCTTCCTAGCTGGACCGTATGTCCCAGGTATATGTACTCGTCTACAATTTCGAGTGCAGAGTTCTCAACCACTACTGGGTGGAGCGGAACATGAGAATTTGACATGATTTTCGTCTTGCTCATGTTCATTTTAAGGCCCACCTGTTGGGAAACTCTGCTGAGGTCGTTGAGCATCGTATTGAGGTCTTCCAGAGTTTGTGCCATGACTACTATATCGTCGGCAAACCGAAGGTGAGTGATGTACTCGCCGTTGACATTAATGCCATATCCGTTCCAATCCAGAAGCTTAAAGACGTCCTCCAACGCAGCGGTAAATAGCTTAGGGGAGATAACATCTCCTTGTCGCACTCCACGCTGCAGTTGGATCGGCCCCGTAGTCTGATCTTGGATACGGACTGACATGGTGGCGTTTTCATACAAGCACTTCAGCACCTGGATGTACCGATAGTCATCTCTGCAAAGACCTCAGCACGGCCCATGTCTCCACCGAATCAAAGGCTTTCTCATAGTCCACAAAGGCTAGGCAAAGTGGCTGGTTATACTCCTCGGTTTTTTGTATAACTTGCCGAAGCGTGAGAATGTGGTCTATGGTACTATAGCCTTTTCGGAACCCGGCTTGTTCGGGAGGCTGGAAGTCGTCGAACCTACAAGCGAGACGATTCGTTATAACTCTCGAAAACAACTTGTAGACATGGCTCAGCAGCGAGATTGGCCTGTAATTCTTCAACAAAGTATTGTCACCTTTTTTGAAGAAAAGGACCACCACGCTCCTGTGCCATGCCTTCGGCGTAGTACCCCCGTGGATCACGGAATTGAACATACGCTGAAAGACTTTCAGCACCGGTTTGCCACCTGCTTTCAGGAGTTCTGCTGTGATTCCGTCATCACCTGGCGCCTTGTTGTTTTTCAGTTGATTGAGAGCCATACTAATCTCGTCGAGGCTGACGTCCGGAATATCTTCGGTATAGTGCCGGGTTAGTTTGGCTCTAGGATCTGTAGCCAAATCTTCCACAGGCTCCCGAGATGAAGTGTACAGCTGTCCGTAGAACTTCTCGACCTCCCTCAAGATTTCAGGCTTAGAGGAAATGAGACTGCCGTTGTCGGTCTTCAGGCGCGTCAGCTGGCTCTGTCCAATAGACAGATCTCTAGCGAACACTTTAGAGCCTCTGTTCTGCTCAATAGTAGCTTTAATACGCTCAGTATTAAAGTTACGCAAATCGCGCTTCTGAGATTTCGAGATCTGCCTATTAATCCGCTGGTACTCGGTAGAGTCTGCTGAAGACTGGAGTCTCATTTCATGTCTCTCGTTCATGAGCTTGAGGGTCTGGTCTGAGAACTTTTTGGTTCCAGACTTACGGTGGGCCTTATAAAACTTAGACCCTACCGCATGGACAGCTTCCACGAGCCCATCATTTAGATCGTCCACAGAGGCGCAGTCCTCTAGGCAAGCGAAACGATTTTGGAGTTCGAGTTGAAAGCTCTCGGGGTTTTGGATATGCGCAGGCGTAGGTCGGAGCGTAGACTTCACCAAGCGAGCCCTTTCCGGCCTTATGTTGATATTCAATGTGCCTCTTACCATACGGTGATCGCTACCGGTTTTCACCCTGTTGATCACAGAGACATCATTGAATATGTACCGCTTGGTCGACATGATGAAGTCGATCTCATTTCTCGTGGAACCGTCGGGGCTCATCCACGTCCACTTCCTTTGCGGCTGCTTTTCGAAGAAGGAGTTCATCATGAAGAGGCCCTCCCTCTCCAAAAAGTCAGCCAGCATTTGGCCCCTCCGATTCCGTTGCCCATAGCCAAATCGTCCCACTCTCTCCTCGTCGCCAAGTCGCTTGCCCAGCCTTGCGTTAAAATCCCCCATCACAACATTGTAGTAGGTGCTCGAGGCATGTATGGCTCTAGATATATCCTCATACATAGCCTCGATCTCCTCGTCCGGGTGCGCCGATGTCGGTGCGTAGACCTGTATGACCTTCAACGAATACCTTTCGGTAATTCTGAGTATAAGGTACGCTACCCTGTTCGACACACTTTCGACTTGAACAACGCTGTTAACGAGGGATTTGTGGACGATAAACCCGACACCACCTTGGGACTGCTGGTCGCCCTCCCGGTAGTAGAGCAAGTTGCCGGATTGGAGTATTATCGAGTCCTCGCCCTCTCTACGGACTTCCGATAAACCTATGATATCCCAATGCAACTTGCCCAATGCTTCTTCCAGCTCGATGATCTTCTCGTCGGTCCTCAAAGTGCGTGCGTTGTAAGGCCTATGTGAAAGAATAAAATTTTTGAATTTTTTTTTTTTAATTTGAGTGGGACGCGTCTTAGTGAATTGAAATATCTATATACGTCTTTGCTATTTATTCCTATAGGATTTAGATTATTCAAAATCTAATTACGCGTATAAACTATTTTAATATGCCCAATCGGAATCGCGGAGTTCGACGAAAATCCCCACTAATAGGTTAATTCCCATCAAATTTACTAGCACATTCGGAATTGCAGCGATTCGTAATTTATTGGCAGCCAGTGCATTGGATTTAGGCATTAGAAGTGACCTGGATCGCTAATGAGATAGGCTGTGGTGTTTATGTACCTACCGAACATGCACTAAAACCGCAAACACTTCAAAAATCTTTGTTCAAGTGTGGATAAAATTTGCTGATGAAATCGCCCCATAGTCTCTTCTTGCGGAGATCGTCCGGGTAGGTACCACTGTCGTATGATATTGCAATGCAAAATTACGGGACGCACTTCATACCTGATAGGGACATATGTGTCACTTACCATCAGCTGAACGTCACCGCACGACATCCGACAACCGACACTTGTCGGTCTCGGTGTCAGTAATAATGATTTATTTAAAGCGTTACACAACTCAATTGAAAGTACCAGGAGCCCATCAAATAAAGAAAGCTATTCAGTTATGCAACTAAAATAAGATAGGCTGCGGTGTTTATGTACCTACACAACATGCACTAAAACCGCAAACACTTCAAAAATCTTTGTTCAAGTGTGGATAAAATTTGCTGATGAAATCGCCCCATAGTCTCTTCTTTCGGAGATCGTCCGGTTAGGTACCACTGTCGTATGATATTGCAATGCAAAATTACGGGACGCACTTCATACCTGATAGGGACATATGTATCACTTACCATCAACTGAACGTCATCGCACGACATCCGACAACCGACACTTGTCGGTCTCGGTGTCAGTAATAATGATTTCTTTAAAGCATTACACAACTCAATAGAAAGTACTAGGAGCTCATGAAATAGAGAGAGCGTAAAATAAGATAGGCTGTGGTGTTTATGTACCTACATAACATTGCACTGCACCGCAAATACTTTACAAATCTTTGGCCAAGTGTGGATAAAATTAGCTGATGAAATCGCCCGTAGTCTGGTGGTAGGCTCTTCTTGCGGAGTTCGTCCAGGTATAGGTATCACTGTCATATGATATTGCAATGCAAAATTACTGGATGCGCTGCATACCTGACAGAGACATATGTATCACTTACCATCAACTGAACGTCACCGCACGACATCCGACAACCGACACTTTTCGGTCTCGGTGTCAGTAATAATGATTTCTTTAAAGCATTACACAACTCAATAGAAAGTATCAGGAGCTTATCAAATAAAGAAAGCTATTCAGTTATGCAACTAAAATGAGATACTCGTAGGCTGTGGTGTTTAATGTACCTACACAACATTGCACTAGACCGCAAATACTTTACAAATCTTTGGCCAAATGTGGATAAAATTATCTGATGAAATTGCCTGCAGTCGGGTGGTACAAAATTTTACAAAACACACACACACTACAAAAAGACACACACTACAAAAAAATGTTGCCGCACTCACGGAGCTGTCGTTGTTAGGTAGGGTTCTATCTAGTCGGAGTGCGAGTGACGACCTATTAAACCTATGGCGGACCATAACAAAAGTCATCACAGCAAGTGTCAAAATTACCACATAAAGGCGTAGTGTAAAAAGTTTGTCACACGGTTTATAAAAATGCGTATTGTTTTCAGTGGAATGTTATATAAACCAAAGAAGTCTTATTTCATCCAACCAGAAATCTTATTTTATCCAAAAGAAGTCATCGTTTTGTAAGCTCACATTTTACTCCGCGCCGCTTTTACTAACAGAATCCCTAAATTCCAGCAAGACTTTGCTGAGGGTTATTCTATAACACCCACCGTTCATCGTTCATCGTCGAAGTTAAGATACATACCTGAATTGGAAATCCTACATAGCCATTATATATTTCTCACTGGCTATCTCAAAGGCTAGAAAATTGCCTACAATTGTGTATCATATCAGTTTTCTTTGCCTCGTTGCAAATTTTTATAATAAACACCAAAAAAAATCAACATCTGATTTATATTGTGGGGCATATAAATCATACATGATTATTAATTTCTTGTATCCTTAATATTATGGTGTTTGATTGATTGATTGATTTCAGTTGTCAACTGCATAGAAAAATGGGTGCAACATACCTATTAATTAGAAAAATGTGATTGATATGAAATTCCTTTGCACGATATATTCATCCAGTTGTCATTAATCTCAGCGATGCTTATCCACTCTTTCATTGCTGAGTTTACAGAATAGTATGTCTATTTGACTCGAAAATATAAGGTGCTCAATCCTAGCAAATTTTTCACTGTATCCCTAGACCGCTGAGTTTTAAACAAAACTTATTGACAGCTCATTTTGTGGCTGTTTGTTGCTGAAAGCTTTCGGAAGGTTTGACGATGCAAAACGAACATGTTTCTGACAGCGAGATAAAGTTAAAACAAGATATTAAAGTTCGAACCGAAATCCATGGTACTTTCATTCTGAATTGTTTCACGTTGTTTCTAGCTTGTAACTCATTTTTAGGGTTTCGTACCTTAAGTATTAATGAAATAAAGTATTACTACGGAACTCTAACAAACTATGTAAATACTGCACGAACGGGCATCGAAAAATTTCGATGCGATTTCATCACTATGGTTAGTTAGTACAGGTTTTTATACGAATTTCGAAATACGAATCGAATTCCTCCATACAATTACAGCCAACGTCATCTTTGACATGTGGTTGTCAATAGATGGCGCTGGCTGTAAATGTATGGAGGCGATCTATTCGTTTGTGCGATGCGAGTCGACACGAAATTCGTACAAAAACTTGTACTAACCCCTCACTATTGAAGAAAGAAATTGAAAACACGAAGGCAGAGGCGATAAAATTTTGAAAAACGCCACGGACCTATAGTTTTTCTATCATGTTTGGATTTCGTTACGCGGGTGGACGATATTTTTCGTCTATTTTTGGTTCATTTTTTCTAAAGTAAACCGGGCGGAACATTCGATTGGACACGGGGAATTTTTCGTGATATTTGATATTGGAACTAGCAGGCACGGATTTTTATAGTTTTTCATAGTTTTCCGACTCTTGTTTACACACGGACATACGTAGATGTATTTTCATCATGTATAAATTCCAACGATGAAATATATTAATATGAGACAAACAACTTTTTTTTTATACGATAAAAGTTATTCCTTGACTTTGCTGGTAGGGAGGTAACTAGTCGTGGCCGAAACCTCTCAGACCAGACCTGAGGCAATTAGAAATTATAAAATTTCACGACCTCCCACTCGCATTAGGATCAAATTATGATACTTTTCAAAATTATAATTATGGTGGAAATCCCCTGTAATGGTCTTATAAACAAATTTAATCCACAAGTATGTATAAATGCAGATTACATTTTTTCACAATAACATTTTATTTTACCGCGTATTCCTTAACCCTCAGAACTCGGCTAATATTATACAAGCCGTGGTAACGCTAACAGTATGAGAAAATGTTTTCAGAGATAAAAATTGTATTAAGTAAATGGGATCGTCCACAGACTAACATCGTATACCCTCCTTATCTATTCATAGAGGCAATATAAGAGATCTCGGGCGGAATTCTTATCATTTTGTATTACGAATAGTACCAGAGTACGAGGAAGATATCAAAGTTGCATGACTGAAACGCTCTCTCTATTTGATGAGCTCCTGGTACTTTCTATACTTTAGAACCAGAGATCTCGGGCGGAATTCTTATCATTTTGTATTACGAATAGTACCAGAGTACGAGGAAGATATCAAAGTTGCATTACTGAAACGTTCTCTCTGTTTGATGAGCTCCTGGTACTTTCTATTTGATTTGTAACTAGAAATCTTTAGAACCGTCAACCGATAGCTAACCGACAAATGTCGGTTGTCGGACGCCGTGCAGAAAGGTTCACCTGATGGTAAGTAATACGCATTCCCATTTTGGATGCTTATTTTAGAAGTTATATGCTCGTTTTCACCAACATTTTAAGAGACACCTAAGCCCTTACATGACAGTTGTTGTAAGTGAAAACTGTCACCTATCGGCTTTGGCGTTGTTGGTGAAAACGAGCAATAGTGGGGGCGAACACACATTTTACTACTTTGGAAGTGTCTCTCGTGAAAATTATTCAGTTTAGAACAATAGGTATTAGAAACCTCAATATCATTTTGAATACTTATCGATAGAAACCCCACACCTCGTTTAACAAAAGTATTTCGGAACCAGATATGGCCAGGAGCATAGATTATTACTATATAAATCTGAATAACACCACGACATGATCGAAATATGCACGAATTACAAATGATTTGGTATTTTGAATAAATGGAGACATCGTGGGTTAGTGGACTCATGTATTTTGAAAAATATTTTGATTTGTATAAACAGTTCTTCCTCTAATGTAATAATGTGGCAATGCAAGTCAACTTGCTCTAGTATAGCTGTACAAGTGACTACAACTCATTCAAGGTGTGGCGCGTCCGTAGAATACTAAACACCGTATTCCGTTCAACTACAACGGATCCGAATATCAACATCTTTTACTGTTTGCAACTGGTGTAGATATTTTACGAAATTCCGCACATATTGCGGTGGCACTTTGCGGAATTTTTTAATTAAATTCTTACGTATTCGTTCGTTTATTCATTCACCCAGTCATTCTTTTGGCTGTGCTTCATTCATCTGTGTGAAGATTTGCCATTGCATGCTTCTCTGCGTGTAACAATGTACCTATCACTTATCATCCGGTGAACGACTCACTCGTTTCATCATTCTTTCGTATTTTTTTTAAATATAAATATAGTATCTCGGAATATAGCCCAAAATAAGCGTTAGCATGTGTTATGGGTACTAGATACCTAACTGAAAAATATACATACATATTTTTTTTTTATTTATTTAATAGATACACCAGCGATATACTGTATAGTCATTAATAAATTTACATTATATTTGTCTAGTCCGAGTACAGTAACCATTACAGGTATACACAGCATTAACAGTTTGTCCGGTTAAAATAAATAGAAATAGTACACAAATAAATGTACAATGTCAAGTATATAATTTACCTACATTCATTTGTCAAAAGAATTAATTAGTTAGAAATTTCCTTAAATTACAGATTTGCTGATATTATAATATAATGATGATATTTGACGGTTATGAATAGTCACAAAATAAGATATTTAAGTGCAAAGTTACAAAGTAAAATTTTATAATTTATTTATATTATTGTACATAAATACAATAAGTATACTGAAAACATCTAGAAAACACTAATGCTCATTACTCAAATATTTACCGGTAGTCGGAATCGAACCCACGACCACCGACGCTATTCGGTCGTCAAAAAATAAATCTTCATTCAATCTTATGCCAAAAATGCCTCACATCATTTTAGAAAGGAACTGATACTCTTTTACTGCTGGATCGATATTAACAAAACATAGCTTAAAACAACCGTAAGGAAACTGGCTTTCAAATGAAAAAAAACCGCATCGAAATCGGACGATCTATTTGAGAGCTACGATGCCACAGACAGCTTCTTCTAACAACCTTCTTTTTGCGTCGGGGGTAAAACTTGTTGTTGTAAAATATACGCCTTTCACAATAATATCATTTTCAAACAAAAAAGAGCCATAGGGGCTTCGTTGCAATCTCCACGTCCGAATTCTGTTACTTCCGCTAGTTATCCAAAAAAAAACTCACATTTTCCGTAACTGTTCGGAAAATATTCGATTGGACACCGGCCGGTTTTCCCGGATTTTTCCGATATTCGTTATTACCATGGTTCCGATCAAAGATTTAAATCGCTAGATGAGCCCTAAGCCTACATCGCGCACATGGAAAACGTCCACAAACATGTTGAGTGAGTGACTCATTGTGACAGAGAGAGTGACGGACGTTATCTACAAATTCAAATTATTTTTTATGTTTTTACACTGTAAACTTTCATCAAAATGCCTTCTTGTGTATTTAGAAAGTGTAGTAACAATACAAGAAATACAAATAATGCTTAAATTTCATTCGTACGTTCATAAAATGTTAAATAAATTTTAAATTTGTTTATTGAACAACCAGTTGATAAAATTCTTGTGAAAAATGACAATTGTGTGACAGTGAACGCAAGTGCAATTTTCTTTTAAGGGGCCTGTGAACTACGATGTCTCCGTTAATGCAAAATACCAAATCATTTGTAATTCGTGAATAATTCGAGCATGTTGTGGTGTTATTCGGATTAATATAGTAATAATCTATGCTCCTGGCCATATTTGGTTCGGAAATATTTCTTTAAAATAAAATAATAATCAATTTCGATAAAAAATTTTATAACTTTGGTCGAGTTCCGTAATACCAAAAATTATGAATGAAAACTTGTAACTTTCTTTATTAACTGGTGTTTTTCTTTAGCTGGACAATAAAAACTGTGCTCCTGAACTAATGCGACGTGAGATAGTGTTGTTTTTATTACAAAACAAATAAGCAGAAAACATGTCCTCTTTGACATAAAAATAAGCAAAACTAAATTCGTTTACAATTTCATTTAACAACAGTATTTCGGAACCAGATATGGCCAGGAGCATAGATTATTACTATACGAACCCGAATAACACCACAAAATGATCGAAATATACACGAATTACAAATGACTTTGGTATTACGTTTGTATGGGAGACATGGTGGTTCACAGGACTCTTAAAATGTTTATGTAGCTGTGTGCGTATTATGACAACGTGTCAAACACAAGACAAAAACATGGAAGTTTTTGGAAGCTTAGGGGCTCATCTAGCGATTTAAATATTTGGTTCCGATAGATTTTTTTGACGGGCGCGATTCTTTGTTTTGAATTTAAAGGACGCCCGTACGGACAAAACGCTCGCCTGCCTCTTGCATTTTATTAACAAACATAGGTTCACAATACGGTTTTTTTAATCCTAAATTTTAAAGGTAACTTTTTTTACATGAAAATAGTTATTTTTTCATGTTTTTTGACTATTAATTAAAGATTTATAAATTCATTTTAAATGTTTCGTAAACTTAGTATAAGCCCTAAATTAGTTATCATCTTGTATAAGTACTTTAACGTTAGGCATAATGATCAATGCCTATGTGAAATAAAGAAATTTAATCCTTGATTCTATTGAATGTAAAACAGCTCCAGTGTATGAACACTCAGTAACCTTGAACGAACGAACGAACGAACGAACCTCAGTAAGAACATGTCTTTAAATTTTTATAGTTATTTTATTATCTGGCATCAAAAAGGCTTTCGTGAAAGTGACAGAATTTTTGTTTTCAAAATCTGTAGTTGAAAATTCTTAAAAATATTAAGTAGTTTTAAAAATTTTTTGCACTTACAATTTTTTAATGTTATTTGTGAAATAGCGTTTATTATGAATATAGACGCAATATGTCGCTGCCCGCGGAGTAATAAAATGGTAAAACAGGCAGCCTGTTGCGTTCTTTGTCGCACTTATAAGACTTTACGACAGGCAGAAAATGTCGAGACACCGTCGTGTCTTGACATTTTATGACTCCCTGGTTCCACCAAAAAGACAGCGATATATTGCGACTATAAAATAAATAATAACAACACGAAATTAATTTGCAACAGTTGGAACAAACAAAGTTGCAACAACTCCGACGTCCGGGGCGGGGGCGGAGCGGGACTAAATTTAAAAAGTTCCCTTTAACCGTAGGCGCCAACTAAAATGCAGATTTCACAAACTCTACCTTCAAAGCTTTGACGGAAAGTTGCCTCATTGAAATGGACTTTGTTTACGTGCTTTTTATTCAAATCGGATTTTGTCAGTTTTGTCAGTCACAAAGTTGTACAGACAGGGCTGTGTACAGCTTATAAAAGGATTACAAAAACGATCGGGTGCGTGTAGGGTTGTAAATTGATTGGTTCTGTATGGTACTGAAAAAAAACTCTAGATATATTAGACTGTGTTTGTTAACTTAGAGACTTCAACTTTAATACCTCTATAATATTATTATAATACTGAGAAATACTGTAGATTAATAATAACTCCAAAGAGGTCCAAGATTCCGCCCTAACTTAAAAAGTGCGGCAAAAAATTAGAAAACCCGAGCCGTCGCTACACAATTTTTCACGCACACTAGCATCCGCGCACCATACAAATTTCAAATGGACACACTCACACTACAAGAAAAAGTTGCCGCACTCACGGAGCTGTCGTTGTTAGGAAGGGCTCTATAATTATAGTCGGAGCGCGAGCGACGACCTATTATTATAAATCTATGAATAATTACTTTGATATGCAATTTATTTTAAAACAATAGCATTGACAAGTAACATAAGCGGACAATGACATTAGCTGTCACAGTTCACTCTAGATACTTACATATCTATATCTATACTAATATTATAAAGAGGTAGCGTAACGATGTTTGTGAGTTTGTGAGTTTGTGACGTTGTAAGGGGTAATATCTGGATCCACTGAACCGATTTTCAAAATTCTTTCACCAATAGAAAGCTACGTTATTGTGGACTGTCATAGGCTATAATAATTCCCAAAATTAATTACGTATCTTTACTTAAACTTGAATAATGTAATCCAAGTCGTAAAAAAAATTCCTTTCATCGCGTGCGCTGCGGAAACTATTGAAGATAGAACAAAACAATGTTCTACAATATTAAAGAACGTATCAAAATCTGTAAAAAAAGTCCGCGATAGCATATGCCTATCTTCTACGGGTAACTCACAAAAACTATTTTTACTGTTAAAATTATGGATTAAAAATAACTAAATTTTGTGAAGCTTATTTAGCCCATATGGTATTAATTTATATCTTTGAAAATATGTTTTTTAAAACGGAAATTTAATGTAGAATATAAGTGCCCTTTACTTTATACAGTTTAAACAAATATCTTCAAAGATATTAGAAAAACAAAAACGTGTTGTGCGCCGCCGCGGCCGTTGCGTGGCGATAGGTAAGTATATGCAGTATGATATCTATCCAAATTTCTCGCGTCCTGTGGGCTGTGGATATAAGGCCCGGTTTCCACCAAAGCGAACCGGAGCGGAGTTGTATTTGAGTAACCATTCAGATTTGTCATTTTGACATCTCCGAAACTGAGGGGAGAGGAGATGTAGATATGATGAAATCTGGTTGGTTATTCAAACAGCTCCGCTTTTGGGAAAACTGAGCCTTACGCGGGACAAACGGGCCGGGACAAAAATATTTCTAATGCGGAACGGAGTCCGCGGGTACAGCTAGTCTCTACATATGGACACATAATATTATATGGACAGTCGCTGAATGAATAAATGAATGAATTACAAGAAAGGAAAACATAATAAACAAGAAATCATACAAAACATAACGCGCAAAAGGCGGTCTTATTGCCATAGGCAATCTCTTTCAGACAACCTTTTCTTTTTGGTGAGAGATTATACGAAGAATGTACCGTCGCGTGGTCTTCTCCTTGGGGACTGGTCTCCATGGGGGTACGGGCCTCGAGGCATGCCTCCTTACCCGGGCGATGTGTCGCAAAGGAGCCTTGCTCCCCCGGTGTTGCTCTTTTAGCCCCGGTAAGGGGCTAAGGCCTCGCCTCTTGGCTGGAGGCCCGTAGGTGGTGGATGTCCGGTATGCCCCGCGCGGTCAGCGAATTCATCGCCGCCCTGCGCGGGGATGGTGGGGTCTGTTTGTGCAAACCCCGCGTCGTCGCTTTCGTCTCCGTCATCGCCCGCGCTCAAGCGCTCAGGGGACGGGGAAAGCAGGAGCTCACGAGGCAGCGGACGCCCCGTTGGTGGTCGGTCTTCGTGTGGTGCGATGCCGTGGAGGTGCTCGTATGGTCCGTGATCCGCGCGCGCGAACAGACTCCGCGCAAGGGCGCGGACGAACTCAAGTGGATTAGTGCAAAATGACATACGTTTGTCAATAGATGGCGCTGGCTGTAGATGCATGGATGAATTCGATTCGTTTGTGCGATGCGAGTCCACTCGAAATTCGTACAGAAACCAGTACTAACCCGACAAACCTAGGCATTGTTTTCCAGGCTACAATAGATACCTATCTCATTACCTATCTAGGTCACGACTCACGAGGCATATACCTAGGTAGTAGGTACCAACATGGAGCCTGTCTGATAAATTACAAATCACTGCGAGCTCGCATGCATGAACGGCTTTGATTAGATTTCACCGGATTAGAGATTACAGGGTTAAATTGAAAGGGATTTTGCGATATTGAATAGTAATGCACTGCTGTCTGCTACCAAACTAAAGGACCTAAGCCCTTGTTTTCTATTTCATTAGTAAATTGAGATGCAGTCCACGTCAAAAGTGTTATATTATGTACAATTTGCAAACAAGATTTCCTACTGGCATGCTCATCCAGTCAGTATACAGGATTTTTTTTAATAATATATAAATAATATATATAGAGAGGACAACATCACATACATTGCTCCGATCCCATAGTAAGTAGCCTATGCACTTGTGTTGTGGAAATCAGAAACAACGAAGGTACCACAACACCCAGACCCGAGACGGGGCAATGTAGAAAAATAACTTTTCTACATTGCCCCGACCGGGGATCGAACCCGGAACCTCAGAGATGGCGGCGCCTTGAAAACCGGCACGCTAACCACTCAGCCACGGAAGTCGGTGATATATACGATACTTGCACACCGTTATGAAGAAAAAATAATTTCTGAGCATTTTATGAAATTATTACCTACCTCTACTTAAACACAAACTAAAAAAAACATGTATATCTATTATAGTTTCATATAAAATAAAAAAATGAAGATTTTTTTTGCTTCAGAGCGAATTTGAAAGTAAGAATCATTTTAGTTTTTTAACTGTTTAGTTCATTAAGGAAAGTTAATTTATGAATTCATCCATTCTTTAAGCTGATGTGGTACTATGCACGACAATTGAGTAATAATAATATACTTCTAGTCTTCATAATCATTGATACGACAAACAAAATATAATGTAGGCATATTCTGCTCTATATTCGTGTGAAGCCAGGGCGATCGCACCTAGTCTATAAATGAAATACAGAGCATTTAAATAAAATATTTATTTTTAAATTAAAAGTCACGTCCACAATCTTATGTCTTCGTTAAAATCATAAAGGAGTGCCCGAGGGACGGCATCGGCGATTTAATTTACAATTTTAATTAAAATGTCTCAAGAGACTCTTAGCCGAGTGCTGAATATGCATATTGCATATACTATTAATATTATGTACTTAGATACTGTAAATTATGTACACATCTAGCTGTGACATCTAGGAACAAACGTATCTAGAAACTATCTATAAAAATATATCACACCAGTGACCAGCGTAATCTTATAGCTAGACCGCTATAAACTTGGCCCTCCCATGGTCTGCGGGACGCGGGGCGGGTGTGCGATTGGCTATACACGATACGATGTAATGACTCGCATCTTGAGAATTCGCCTATGGTATTTTCTTGAGTATGTATCATTATCCACGTCGCAAGATTAATATTATCGTGTGTAGCGTAATTCACGTCAGTCACTGACAGCTGATTAGTTGAGTGCACTGATCCCTATTTTATGGATCCACAGTGAACCTAGCCTGAATTGTATAGAGTGTTTAATCCATAGAATAGAGATCAGTGGCTGAGTAGCTCCCGCCCCGCGTCCCGCAGACCATGGGAGGGCCAAGTTTATAGCGGTCTAGCTATAGTAAAATGAACCCTTAATTACTCGCATGGGGTCAAAGCATTTTCGGATTAAAAAATGAAGCACTTGGCGTGGCCCGATTCTCCCCGCACCCTCAATAGCTTCATATCACACGTCTAAGTTTGTATTTTTAACCGACTTCAAAAAAAGGAGGAGGTTCTCAATTCGTCGGAATCTTTTTTTTTTTTTTTTTTTTTTTTTTCTATGTATGTTCACCGATTACTCGAAGACGCGTGGACCGATTTAAAAAATTCTTTTTTTGTTTAAGAGGGTTTTGTTTCCAGATGGTCCCATTTTAATCAGGTCAGGATCTGATGATGGGATCCTGGAGAAATCGAAGGAACTCTTCAAATTTTATATGGACACATGAAACTATTTGAGTATTATTTGAAAGAGTAATATTTTCCAAGTTGTCCTATGGTCATCAGGTCAGGATCTGATCATGGGATCTTGGTGAAATCGAGGGAACTCTTCAAATTTTGCTAGTATACTTAAAGCGAGTTGGGTATTTTTTATAGTTACTGGTGCATATGCTAGCAGATACTGATTTGATGACTAAAGTCATCAAGTCAGGGTCTGATGATGGGATCTTGGTGAAATCGAGGGAACTCTTCAAATTTTGCTAATATACTTGAAGCGACTTGGGTATTTTTATAGTTAATGGTGCATTTGCTAGCAGATACTGATTTGATGACTAAAGTCATCAAGTCAGGGTCTGATGATGGGATCTTGGTGAATTTGAGGTATCTCTTCAGATTTTGTGAACACACCTCAAGCAATTTGGGTATTTTTACAACGCCTTGTTCATTTTATTGTTTTCCACTAAAAAGTATAAAATAAAATCGGGAAATGCTTTCCAAAAAACCAACTTCAAATGCCACTACAAAGAGTAAAATAATTTTTATTTAAATTTTAGGTACCTACACCAATTCGAAGTCGGGCGATTGTCTATGACTTCGTCATTTCTTTGCACATCAAGTAAGAAGGACTATTAGGGATTGTGTGAAACATTGCCCGACTTCGAATTGGTGTAGGTACCTAAAATTTAAATAAAAATTATTTTAATCTTTGTAGTGGCATTTGAAGTTGGTTTTTTGGAAAGCATTTCCCGATTTTTAGTGGTGACTAAGTTAAAGGAGTGGAATGATCCGTCTCTGCGCTCTTGAGCGGTGACCCCGTGCGAGTAATTACGTTACTTTTTTAGAAGAGGTAAGTTTTTTTATTTTGTGTATTTTTTTGTGTATTATGAATTATGTTTGTAGTATTGTATGTTCAGTGAATAAATATTTGTTATAAATAAGTTTTATACATCTTTATACAATGAAATTATCCAAAAATTCCGTTTTACTAAGAGTTTTGTATTTTTATTCAAAGTTAGTCAAGGATAGAAAATAAAAGCAAATGGCAAAAAGTAATCTACCATACATCAGCTGCAGCTGCAGCTCATATCGACCCAGCCTCAACTGGCAAGAAGAAGGAACCTTGATTCAACAGCACTAAAGGAGGAATGGACACCAATGATCACTTGTGTGGTATGTGGTGGTGTGGTGGTGGTAGGGAGGCGAACTTAACGATGGCCGCTAGCCATTTTCTTCCATCTGATAAATGTTTCAGGCATAAATGCTCTCATTGTGCAATTTATTAATTATTTCAGTTTAACTTGTTTAATTAGTTAGTAATTCATGTTATTACTTATAGATATTACAGATTAAACAATGCATTTTAATAATAAAATGTTTCATTTCAATATATAAGTATATTAAAAACTACTCATACTATTTGGGGTCACCTGTGACCCCATGCGAGCAGTTATGTAATATTCTTTGTGCGAGTAATTAAGGGTTAAAATTACGGCGGTCTGCTAGTAATTAGCATGCTTAATCCGCATGCAAATCATTTTGAGCATGCTGTAATAGCATGCTTTTTATGAGCATATGTAGGTATCAGTAACTTTACAGCAATTTTTTTATCTCTATTCATGAAACGGCTCCGAATTGACCGTCAACATGAATATCAACACAGTTTCAAATATTCAATCTGTGAGTCATAGCGATGCGACCGTCTGTCTATCGACGGACTGACATGACGCGTGAAATTTGAATTTAAAACGCTGCCAGCTTCAATATACAGTGTGTACAGGTCTGGCGGTACAAAAGCGTTTTAAAAGCTTCTGTATGAGTTTTACTGCATTTTCAAGAATAGACAGCATGTTTTCTTTGTAAGTACTTTGAACCCGATTTTTTTACAAGGATTATGAAAATCCATGGATTATGGAATCCCATACCAAACTGATTCAAAACCAAACCCAATTTTTTATAGGCTAAGGTCTCCACATTAACTCTTACAATATTTTTAGCGTTATACTTGGCTACGGAACCCTAAAAACGGGACCCTGTTACTAATACTTCGCTGTCCGTTCGTCCGTCTGTCACCAGGCTATACCTCTTGAACCGTGATAGCTATAGACTTGAAATTTTCACAGGTGATGTATTTATTTATTGTTTGATTTTAGATTGTAAACATCAGATTGTACGTACATTTTATGAATAAATATTCATTTCATTTCATTTCTGATGCCGCTGTAACAACGAATATTGAAAAATAGAATAAAATACATAGTACAGGGTGCGTTCCTAATTCACAAAAAATTAACAAATTTCACAACTTTAAAATATTAGTAAAGATTGATTTTACCAGCGGTACTTTCCAGTTAAATTTTTTTGAACAACGCATCAAGTATTATTGGACCGAGAGAGACTAGAAGTGGAGGCTCCTGTGGGATGGCTTTATGCTTCAACGAGTGCATACTATGCATTGATTAAGCATAATTATAAAGGATCAACATATAGTGACGTCACGCATGTATTTTTAGGCTTCGCCCTGAATCCCCTGCATCATTTTTAATTTGTCAATAGGACGGATTTCTATCCTAGCTTATAATAATTCAATAAAAAATGGAGTAAAATAACGTATTAGCAAGAAATCTTAAATGATTTGCTATAATCTGCTACCTCAAAAGAATCTGTATAGCACAACATTACATATGTGACCATCACCATTAAAGTGACCATGTAAACAAAACGACGTGTCATAGGACGTGCCTTTGTATGCTAGGCCTATATGAAATAAAGAATTTTTCTATTCTATTCTATTCTATTCTATTCTATGTAGTGGTGACATGCAGTAGCAAGCCAAGCACAGCCCACCCTCAAGCACAAAAACCAAGCTCCTAGGCCAACAATGCTACTACCATGCAACACCACGCTAAACTCATGCCACGTTTTGTCCCGACACCGGGGTATCCTCAGGAAAAGAATTTAAACTTACAAAATCGTAATGACATAGTGAGCCATTCTGTAGAACGGACAATCGAGCTAGCCTGTGTTGAATTAAAGCAGTTCATTATCGTCTGTGTATATTATACTTGTTAGACCTCCCCTATCAAACTTAGAACTTTTTGAAAAACGAATGGATGAAGTTGATGAGATGAAGAATATGGTATCGAGTATATGCAACAAATAACATATTAACGTTTTACAAGAGCCTGTACGTGGCCTATGTGAAATAAAGATATTTTGAGTTTTGATGTTTTTTTTGTCTTAAGAAATGTTGACTTCACTAAAAAGTTTGGTAATGTTTCGACAAGTCACTGGGATGATCGCAGATATGTCAGCTGCAGAATGTTTCTATTTTATACTATAAATTATTCTTACTCTCTCGCATAACGCTGGTCGTTCGAAAAGAAAAGTCCCAGTAACGCAGGAAAGTCCTTTTGAACGGAATTTCGCCGGAGTGGCAAGTTTGTGTGCATTATTGCGAGAAATCCGAGTTTTCACACTCGGAACGGGTTTAAATTCAATAATTCACGGACGGTGGGGACCTCTTTAAAAGTTACAACTTTGTTTTATACCGATTTAAAAATTTTTGAAGACGAATTTTACTTTGTAAGTATTCGAATGTACTTGCTTTGTTGTACTGTAATGGTGCGTACAGACCGGCCCAACGAACGCCCAACGATGGATATTTAACGTTCGCTAGCGTTGGCTTCCGCACGCTCGTTGGAGTTCGTTAATACGTCCAAATACATTAAGTGCTCGAACGAACGTTCGTTGGCACTTGATTCCGGTTCTTTTCTCTTTCATTCGCAATTTAATCATGGACGACGACGACATCATTATAATTGCTAGTTTTATATACCAAAACCAGTTAGCAAGAACAAGATGATCTAAGTGGCGGGAAATATCCAAGTAATTATCAAATTGGACGTCTACACGCTACGCTCTCTTGCTTCAACTGAGCGTTCGTTCGTTGGCCTTCGGCGACCGTCCAAACAGAGTTCGATCAAATAGCTCGATTTCTTTGATGTTACCGCCACGCTTCGGATCGTTGGCATTCGCTAAGCCGTCCAGATTTTAGCAACGAAGGCCAACGAAACCCGCTCGTTGGCGTTCGTTTGGCCGGTCTGTACGCAGCATAAGAATATAAAGGAGTTTTTTCGACAAAAATAAAAAGAAATACATGAATAGCGATGAAAAATTGTATTATTTTTAAATCTCCAAAAGGAGATATTTCCACGTTTGTTAAGCGTGTGTATTTTTTCGCACTAGTGATTTTTGTTTTCCATTTGCATACAAATGTATGACGGAGGTTTTTAATTAATTTCAAAGTAATAATTGTTATTTTTTATTATATCTTATTATAATGCCAGACTAATGAAGTATTTATTCTAAGTTTTGGGTTCAACTTTCAACGAGGGACTTTTCAAACTTAACAATTTCTATAGCGGCCCTAATACGCGATTTATTATAATATCGAAGCTATTTCTACGATTGTTAGATAGAAATAGAATAGAAAAGTCATTAGGCTACGACTGCTAGTATCATGAGAGGCTTCGGTCGTAGCTAGTTACTGTTCGTACGATTAAGATGTCATTTTTGTGTTGCTAACTCTTATGACTTGGACCACACTTGTTACCAATGTAGACATTAGCTGTGTTGACGCGAAGCAGTTTGTCTGTTATTATTGCGTCGTCTTTGCGATACTAAAGTTACACAGACCAATGATAAAAGTTAGAAGGACTTATTACGGACTCCGCCCAGGTACCTTCCTGACTTCCCTGGTGCTGTGGTTTCGATGGGAGGTCACGGGTTCGATTCCCGCCACGGGCCATTTCGTTATTTTATAATTTCTATATTGGCTCTGGTCTGGTCCGGTGCGAGGCTTCGGCCGTGAATTGTTACCACCCTACCAGCAAAGACGCACCGCCAATTGATTTAGCGTTCCGGTGCGATGCTGTGTAGAAACCGTTGGGGGTGAATTACGAGTACTTACCCTTCCAAGTTTGTACGATACCATCTTCCGCTGCATCATCACTTACCAAAATGAAACCAGTTTTTTTTTGTTACTCGTTTCTTTTTACTTTTGATGTCACTTGAAAATGCCACCTTATGAAATATTCCCGCTATCGTTCATGACTCGGATCCCACCCCAATCTCCAAAATGAAAGCAGGATTTTCTTTGTTATTCATCACTTCTTACTTTAAACGTCACTTGAAAATGCCGCCTTCTGAAATATTTCTGCTATCGATTATGACTCGGATCTCATCCTAATCTCCAAAATGAAACCAGAACTTTCTTTGTCATGAAATGAAGTGAAATGAAGTGAAATGAAATGAAATTAAATGAAATGAAATGAAATGAAATGAAATAAAATCAAATGAAATGAAATGAAATGAAATGAAATGAAATGAAATGAAATGAAATGAAATGAAATGGAATGGAATGAATGAATGAATGAAATGAAATGAAATGAAATGAAATGGAATGGAATGAATGAAATGAAATGAAATGAATTTTATTTACAAGAAACATTGTACATAAGATTTTCACATAAAATTAATAATTTCCAATATGTTTCGTCACTTATTCGTTATTTTTTATGCCACACGAAAATGCTGACTTCTGAAATATTTCCTTTATCGTTCATAACTCGGAACGGCTCCCCAATATCCAACTATATCCGTTACCAGCTCCAACTCGGGTACAGTCTGTCAACTTCGGAGTTTCAATCTCCTATCAGAGCGGATTCCTGCGACGAGTCCTGGCCCACAACTCAATTACGGACCCGCTACAAGTTTATTTTATCCATATGCTAAACACGAAACTTGTGTATCACAGTTGGATTTAGTTGGACGAAACATGCTAGACTCCAAGCATATAAGACAATCTAAGATGAATAATTAATTTGTATTTCCCTAGTCTAATACTGAAATGAAATGAAATGAAATGAAATGAAATTCTTTATTTCACATAGGCCTAAATAATAGGCGCCCATGAAATGTCAAAAACTCTACCGCCAAGTTCGGAATGCAGGTTTGCACCGAGAAGAACTGGCAAGAAACTCGGCACTTGCTCTTTTCAAAATGTCATGATATACAATTATTCTTATATATTATGAAAGTTATTACATAACTATTAGAATATCTCATGAGGAGATGGAAATGTATCCCTATCATCATTCCAAGAATCTTTGTCATTGAAATACTATATATATTACAATGTTTTTAATTGGAAAGTAATCTTCTTTTCCTTTCTCTAATTTATAAAATTCTCGTGTGACAATGTTTGTAACCAAAATCATCCGAAACTACATGACCGATTTTAATGATATTTTTTTTGTCTACATCTGGCAGGTCTAAAAGGAAGACCTCCATGGCGCAGGGGACGCACGCTCGGATTCGAGTGGGAGGTCGCGGGTTCGATTCCCGCCACGGGCCACTTTGGAATTTCATAATTTCTAAATTGGCTCAGGTCTGGTCTGGTGGGAGGCTTTGGCCGTGGCTAGTTACCACCCTACCAGCAAAGACGTACCGCCGAGCGATTTAGCGTTCCGATACGATGCTGTGTAGAAACCGTTGGGGTGACATAACTTACTCCCTCCAAGTTAGTACGTTAACATCTTCGGCTGCATCATCACTTACCATCAGGTGATATCGCAGTCAAGTACTAACTTTTATAGTGTAAAAAAGAAAACTTTTAAGCGGGAAAGAAACTCCTTTTGGGTGCTACACAGTATCGCACTGGAATGCTAAATCTCTTGGCTAGTCTTTTGGTGGTATAGTGGTAGCTATCAGCGGCCGAAGCTTCCCACCAGACCAGACCAGACTTGAGCTGAAATTATAAAATTCCATACATGGATCGTGCCGGGTATCGAACTCAAGACCTCCAAACTGTGCCACGTAGTTCGTCAAACATCACAATATTCTAACGTTTAGATTGGACTTTTTGCTTATTTTGTCAAACAAAACTAGCCTCACTAAAGGGACATCGCATCCGCGCGTTGGAATTGCGTTTAAACCATGTTTAAACAAACTCCTAACGCCGAAGTTTCTGTTTTAATTTCAACTAAAAACCACGAAAGCTCTGCGGACGAAATTGTCCCGTTTCGCTACTAATTAAACATTCAAATGCAATTGTTACATTGGACATAGTTACTGCAACAATCTGTGTGCATGCAGAGCAGGTCAACAAATTAATATAAGAGCTTAAACCAAAAGTCATAATATTATAGCTAAGCCGTAATCTGTATTGTTTAATCCATTTCTTTAGGGATTAAAGCAGTTGTCAATTAGATCAGTATTATAATCAGTGTAAAATCAACTTTACATTAAATAAGTCAAAATTAATATTTTTTACATCATATTATTTAAAACCTCACTAGAATTATCTTTACGCATACATTCCGTGTTCACGCTCAACCTATACATATAAATTAAAAGAAAATTCCTGAAGCATTCATTTTATGCATTCACACATTTGCATTGACTCGTCATTGCACACCTTAAACTTTTGCATTGAACCTAAAAAGCTGAAATTTAGCACAGATGTTTCCTTTATGATGTAGGCGAGAGATAAGAAATAAATAGTTTCTCTGCATTGATGAATGATGTAGAGAAAAATTTGTGTGCTTTGAAAATGTGATCCCTAATTTTGGAAGAGAAAAAGACCATTTAATAATGCTCTAAATGTGTTATTTCCTGTCGGTCACTTTTATAATAGTAGAAACATCCTGAATATGGTTCACTGTGGGTTCACCATTAATAAATTTCCATCTCGTATGGATCAGTTTTCTTTGTAATTCAAAATTACAGTTTCTTTTTTGTTTAGTAAAATAAGCCTAATGCAACTAAGCCTTGTAAAGCCAGTAAAAATGACAGACGTTTAAGGAACTACAGCAATATTTACACCGTCTCCTATACTACAAACAAAACTGCAATGAACTTAGTGACAAAAGTAGCGCAGCGATTCAATTAAGGAATTTAATTAATTTTAATTAAACGTGGACACACTGATTTCCCTCGGCGGGAACTTAGATTTAGTTTAGCTGTGTTTGCCTATATTGCTTAGAAACACTTCGATAGTTGGATAGAAACAGCGCAAGATAGGTAATTTTCTCTGAACATGTTTCGCTCTGACACTGGAGCATACTCAGATGTAGACTCTGCGAAACGTAGTTACTTGAAATACGAGTAAAAAGTGAAGAAGTTCTATAATATTACTGTAAATATAATTTGGTATCATAACGTCTATATTTTATGGAATTCTAGAAGATACCCCCACGGCTTCGCAAGCGCAAATTTCATTTTTCCTAATTCCCACGGAAAATATCGATTTTTCCGGAATAAGCCCTTGTTTATATTTATTTAATTTTAATCTATCTTCATTCCTAACCTCAGCCAAAAATTTTTAGTAGTTTCGGCGTGAAGGAGTTTATTTTCTTCCGCCTGAAAATCCGTTTTTCACTATTCCCGCGGAAACCATTGATTATCCCGTGATAAAAACAAGCCTATGTATTAACCCAGGATATAATCTATCTCTATTCCAAATTTCAGCCAAATCGATTTAGTACTTGCACCGCAAGATAATTTTTTTCGATTTTTCAGAAGATTTTTCGGTTTCGGTGCGTCGAATTCGGTTGTTAACTAATCCATTATTAAAATAAACTCCAATTTTCATTAATTCGATGATTTCCCAATTATTATTTATTGCTATTCGTTGACCGCATACAGTACTCTTATTCGAATTAGAACCCTTATAATTCAAAATGGGAGCGAGTAGGGTTGCCGGTTACACAGGGCGCAGTAATGACGGAATAAACAGAATACATCCGGCGTTTACTCGCAGGTCGTATTAAATATCACTTTCGGAACACCCTAATGATAGAGTAACATTACAAAATTTTAGAATGTTTATTACTTTCTAGTTAGGACATTTATTATGATATGGGTAAATAATAATAATGGTTTTGAATACGTTTACTTAAAAAAAGATTTTTATAGTTGACTCTGTGTGGTTAAGTTAACTTTTATTTTATCATCACCTTAGAATCAATCAGCAGATATATGATAATGGTTGTCTCCTGATTGGCTGAAAAAAAAACAGCAAATTAACAAGATTTCTCGCCAATTTTCGAAACAAGTGCGTAAAGGATTTTTTTCATCAAAGGTTTTATATCAATATAGGTGAATAGGACGACGTTTATTATTAGACACAACAGAGAAAAAAAACAACAGACATTGAAAATAAAATTATTTTAAATTTAAGTCATTCATATTATTAGTAGTATTTAATGCTTACGCAAAATAAAATTGTAGAGAAAGCTATTTATTTGGATGGCATATGTATGAGGAGAGTAAAAAAGCAGCCAAATGTGAGTCGGACTCGCCCATGAAGGGTTCCGTAGCAGCAAGTAACATAATAATATAAAAGTTCTTGTAGTTAGTGGGAAAGTCCCTTATATGTATAATTTTTACCCTTTAAAATGTGAATTTCGGAAATCCCGTTCTTAGTGCACCTTCATGACGTAATATCAACCTAGGTACCAAATTTCAGATCTCTACGACTTTTAGTTCTTCCGGAGTAGCTGGAACAACGAAGAAAATTTAACTTTTGTATGGGAAAATCTTTAAAATGTAATATGATTTTCACCCTTTAAAATGTGAATTTCGGAAATCCCGTTCTTAGTACACCTTCATGACTTAATATCAACCTTGGTACCTAATTTCAGATCTCTACGACTTTTAGTTTTTCCGGAGTAGCTGGAACAACGAAGAAAATTTTAATTTTGTATGGGAAAATCTCTTAAATGTATGATTTTTACCCTTTAAAATGTGAATTTCGGAAATCCCGTTCTTAGTGCACCTTTATGACCTTATATAGATCTAGGTACCAAATTTCAGATTTCTTCGACTTTTAGTTTTTCCGGAATAGCTGGAACAATGATAAAAAATTCTATGGGAAAATAGCTTTAATGACTCCTAAAGAAAAAACTATTCACTAGATATCGTTCAAACCAATTTTCGGTGGAAGTTTGCATGGTAATGTACATCACGTATTTTTTTCAGTTATATCATTCTCTTATTTTAGAAGTTAGAGGGGGGGGGTCACACATTTTACCACTTTGGAAGTGTCTCTCGCGCAAACTATTCAGTTTAGAGAAAAATGATATTAGGAACCTCAATATCATTTTTGAAGACCTATCCATGGATACCCCACACTTATAGGTTTGATGAAAAAAAAAAATTTTTGAGTTTCAGTTCTAAGTATGGGGAACCCCAAAAATTTATTGTTTTTTTTTCTAGTTTTTTGTGAAAATCTTAATGCGGTTCACAGAATACAGCTACTTACCAAGTTTCAACAGTATAG
Organism: Coenonympha glycerion; assembly: GCA_963855885.1. Taxonomy (NCBI): domain Eukaryota; kingdom Metazoa; phylum Arthropoda; class Insecta; order Lepidoptera; family Nymphalidae; genus Coenonympha; species Coenonympha glycerion. Next base: position 9,209,450 of record OY979652.1, on the reverse strand, counting down.
TTCTTATGGTTTCGGAAAAAAGTGGCTGTGACATACGGACGGACAGACAGACAGACAGACATGACGAATCTATAAGGGTTCCGTTTTTTTGCCATTTGGCTACGGAACCCTAAAAACAACTAGTGTGGAAAAAAATAACTTTCTGCACCGTAAACATACATCTTAAACTCATTTTTGGGCATATTAAAATACATTTTATTAAATTTATACATATCTGCTTTGAATAATTCGTCGACATCACGTATGTAATCATATTTCGGTCTTTATCTATGAGTGAAATAAACAGAGTTTTCTAAATAACATCTATTTTATAATTCCTCTAACAACGGTTCGATGCCGCTGACGTCACTTGTGGCAAACAAGGGGTTAGATAACGATTTGTAAATATAACTTGAGCCTTTTGGCTATCATAGTTGGGAAGTTTTAGGGCTGCCACTGGTTCTATTTAAAAACTTAATGATTGAATGGAAGCGGGCGTTATTTTGCGGAAATCCATAATAATTAGTAGCACAGAAAGAGACAGCAACGCGTTGGTGGTGTGAGTCAGTAGAAAAGGTATACAAGATCGCGTTGCTGTCACGAGAGTCACTCTACGATTTCGCGCTATGAAGTCAATGTCTCTTAAGAATGTCGGGACGAAATGCGTCGAAGAAGGTGTTGGGAAATTGTGTTGTTTTATGTGGTCAGTGTTCCTGTATATTGCACAATACAGAATCTTTTCAAGTAGCGGATTATAGCAAAACAAAAAAATCTGTTTACTAAAAATCTAATCATTAAAAAATACTGCAATTATTTGAACAGAGTATTATTTATTGCTAGATAGATGTTGCATTTATTGTTTATGTCAGTTTTAACTACTAGGGTATTTATTACTGCTTTTAATAAAAAGAAAAAACTGCTTTCCTTATGTGACTCCCTATCTCCCATCTTATGTTTGATGCTTATATCCATACTTTTTGAAGCCCGTTCCATTAAGTAGTTATAGTGTTTGATTAACCAGTCCGTCATACACTTACATTTTCCATTTCTATATTATAACTAGCTGACCTGGCAAACGTTGTTTTGCCCTTAGGGGTAGTAAAAAATAGATAAATTGAGATTTAAACTATCCTATCTCTCAAGTTGGATCGAACTGCACATGGTGTGCGAATTTTATTAAAATCGGTTAAGTGGTTTAGGAGTCCATTGAGGACAAACATTGTGACACGAGATTTATATATATTAAGATAGTACTAACTGACTGAGCAAACGTTGTTCGGCCATAAAAAAAATTAGTATATACAATCTTTTAATTTAGGTCAAACTGCACACGGTGTGCAAATTTGATTAAAATCGGTTAAGTGTTTTAGGAGTCAATCGCGGACGAACAATGTAACGCATAATTTATATATATTAAAAAATCTGAAAATGAGTTTGTTGCTGCCTCTTCTTAATTTAGAGCACATTATAACTCCTCACAATCTCATTTTAATATCGATAAATATTATCAACATTATCTCGTAAACTTAAATGTCTATAAAACATTCTAAAGTTCTTACCGGGTGCTTTATTTGAATTGATAGAAAATGTAAAGGAAACCCTATGATTATAACATCAAGATGAGCCCATCCGAACATTTTACGTAAACCTTCTTCATACAAGAAAATGTAACGCCATCTGTCGAAACTCCTGCGAAATACTGCGTAGGCTTACAGCTTACTACTGACTCCCGGGGAGGGGGGTTTTGCTCCATGGCGACATTTTTTCGCGCGGTCCGCCGGGTCTATAGTATAGGTGTCTTTGAGGAAACCGCAGTTTTGGGGTGATGGCGTAACAAACATACAGAGTTTCAGATTAAGAGCAACGTGTGACAGCCCTAAACTAACACGATGAGCTGGCATAAATTCACGCCCACAGTTAGACGCGAAATCGTTTGTTTAACTTGTTTAGTTAAGCGTGGTAGTTAAATAAACTTCCGTTCAACAGAAATAATAGGGATCATTCAAAGTTTAGAAATAATAATGTAGCAAATCTGTTGAAATAGTTTTTTCTGAAGTTAATCTATAAGCGCGTTGGGCACTATTGAACGAGGAAACGTTTATTGCCCGTGGTACCCCCGATGGTCCCCCTGGGGTACCACGGGTAATTGTTTTGCCCGTGGTACCCCTGGAGCTTCTAGGGGTACCACGGGTAAAAAAAATTACCCATGGTACCTCTGCAAATCAAAAAATACAAAAAAAGAAAAACGCAATTATAAACCGTTTTAAGACTATCCTGGAAAAACCTATTGAACCCGTGACATCTCACACAGCTGTTACCGTAATCGATACATCTGTTAAAGTGTTAACTCTAAGTGCCATGCCTTTTTTAGGGTTCCGTAAACAAAGGGTAAAATGGGACTCCATTACTAAGACTCCGCTGTCCATCCGTCCGTCCGTCCCTCCGTCCGTCTGTCATTTGACATTTTCACACATGATGTATTTCCGTTGCCGCTATACCAACAAGTCCTAAAAACAGAATAAAATAAATAATTAATATCTGGGTGGCCGAGCTTTGCTCGGTAGTATATCTAGCCACCAATAGATGGCAGCAGTGGTCATATTTTTTTTTTAGTAAATTCGACATTTTCTAAAAATGAATCCTAGCTAAATCGATTTATCGCCACCAAAACCCCCTGTATACTAAATTTCATGAAAATCGTTCGAGCCTTTTCCGAGATTCGGATTATATAGAAATATATATGTAATGAAATGAGTGACATTTCATTCATTTGAATTTGCCGCGCTTCGCGTATCAGCTGTCTGTCGCGTACATTATGATATTGATCTGTGTCTATGATTTAAAATGGCGTGTGACGCTCAGAATGTTTTGTGCATTTTATCGTTATAAAAACTTATAGAAAGAATGTGATTGAGGACTCGATAAATAGTGAACTTTAAATGTCGTTTCTTTGTTATTTCAGGTGAGATAGAAGTGTAATTGTCGTATCTTGATAATAACTTGATAATTGTAAATATTTGTTAAATAAAACAAATCTTTGTTATTTCAGAGAAACAATTTGTTGTTTGTTTTTGGAGATCCTCAATGTCTTATAAAACGACATTTTTGTGAACTAAGAGAATATGGACCGGCTTCAGTATGAGTTTACGATGATAGCCTCAAATGATGGCAAATCAAATGTATTAGCTATAACCTCAATATCTACTGAAGAAGGAAAATGTTATGTTTTACCCGAGGAACTGAAGCCGGTGAGTCATCATACATATATTGTTAAAACGAACACTTTCACAAAAGTAAAAAATAGCATTAAAAAAAGACACCAGAGTAGAAAAGTATGGATAAAGTTGGATGAAAATCTAAAGAAGACATATGTAGATGAGGAAGGTAATATGCAATTTTTAGATCAATATTTAGATGAAGTGAGCACAACACAAGCAAAGGACAAAAATGACACTTTGCAACAAATCTTGGAACAATTAATAGAAACTACAACTAAGAAAGAAAGTCAACATAACTTAAAACATATCTCAGAAAAATTTATTATTGAAAAATTCACAAGCAAAAATCCTAATGCGATGCAATGGATAGAAATTTTTGAAAAAGAGTGTGCGCGCTTTAATATAACAAAAGATGAGACAAAAATAGATATTTTGAGGTTATTTTTAGATAAACCTTGTTTGGATTGGTATAGCTCGATGATCATAAAACTAACAATAAATTCTGAATGGAAAGACAAGTTTTTAGAAACTTTTAAAAACCAAGGATGGGACATAGTCACATATGCTCTCGCATTTAGGTATAAAGAAGGACAGTTAATTGATTATGCCATAAAAAAAGAACGGCTTTTATTAGATATAAACAAATCTATAGATTCCAAAACAATGATAGATCTTATTGCAACTGGTTTACCTGGATTTATCTTAAATAAGTTAAACAGGGATGAACTCAACAACACTACTGACTTGTTCAACGAGATAAGAAAATATGAAGGCACGATGTATAAGAAAAACTCAACTAACATAAAGAGCAGTACATTTTATAATAAAAATAAAACTTATGAGAAGAAGTCATGTAAGACTTGTGAGTCTTTGGACAAAGGAATTAGATATCATCCGGAGGAGTCATGTTGGTTCAAGAAAAATAAAAATGAACCTGAAAAAGTTCTTAAAACTAAAAATGTAAACAATAACTCCATAATTGAAGTAGACATAAATACTGAGAAAAAAAACTGGTAAGCACACCATTAATCAAAATCAAGCTTTTATTAGAAAATAAACTAGAAGTGAGTGGTATTTATGATTCAGGCTCACAGATTTCTATAATAAATTCAAGATTAATAAAAGTAAAAGAAAAAAAAGATGATGTGAACATAGCATACATGAAAACGGTTAATGGTGTGAAGAAGATGGATGGCTTGATAACAATAAAAATTAAAATATTTGATTTAGAAGAAGAGGTGGATGTATACATAGTAGAAAATGAAGATTTTGATGATTTCATAATCGGATTAGATATGATAAAGAAATTCAGATTAACCCAAAATGAGAACTTGCAGATAGAACAAAAGAAAATAACAAATAAAATAGACAGGATGTCTAAAGATAACAGAAATGAAGATAATAATATAAAAAAATATACAGTAAATTTCAATGAACACATAGAAACAGAGGAATTTATAAGTATGACAGACCATTTAGATAATCAAAAGAAAATTGAGATAGAGAAAATTATAAAGGAATATAAAACAATATTTGCTAAGGACAAGTATGATATAGGTTCAGTTGAAGATTATGAAGCTCGCATAGATTTACAAGTAAATAAATATTGTAGTAAAAGACCATACAGATGTACAATACAAGATAGATTAGAAATTGAAGAGCAAATATCGATGTTACTAAAGAACAATTTAATAGAAGAATCATACAGTCCTTTCGCTGCTCCAGTGACATTGGCGTTTAAAAAAGGTGAAAATAGAAAATCCCGTTTATGTGTAGATTTCAGAGAGTTAAACAAAATAGTTATACCACAAGCTCAACCATTTCCTTTGATAGATTATCTAATTATTAAAACTAGAAATTGCAAGTATTTTACTACACTAGATATAAACTCAGCATTTTGGGCAATACCATTACGGGTGGAAGACAGAAGTAAAACAGGATTTGTCACACAAGATGGCCACTTCCAGTGGACCTGCCTCCCTTTTGGCTTGAAAACATCACCAGCAATTTTCCAGAGAATCTTAAGCAATATTCTAAGAAAACACAATCTCACAGGATACTCGGTTAACTATATTGATGATATTTTGATATATTCGTCTACCTTTGAAGAACATATAAGGCACATTAGAAATGTATTAGAGGCAATAATTAAAGAAGGCTTTAGACTGAAGTTTAAGAAATGTACCTTTGCTTCAGACTCGGTAAAATACCTCGGCCATATAATTCAGAACAATTCAGTAAGACCACTAAAAGACAATTTGATTTCAATAAGGAACTTTCCAACTCCTAAGACGCAAAAGAACATCAGACAATTTTTGGGAAAAATAAACTTCTACCATGACTATAATACCAAGAAGTGCAATTATCTTAGATCCATTACACAATTTATTACGAAAAAACGAGAAATTTGTATGGTCAGAGAAATGTGAAGAAGCATTCAATCTGATAAAAAGATATTTATGTTCGCAACCGGTCTTGGAAATATTCGACAAAGACTTACCAATCAAAATCTTTACCGATGCATCTTTGGAGGGCATTGGAGCAATATTAAAACAGACACAACTAGATGGTAAAGACAAACCGGTGACATATTTCTCAAAAAAATTGAATGAACATCAAAAACGGAAAAAGGCTATATATTTAGAATGTCTTGCTATGAAAGAAGCTGTTAAATATTGGCAGCACTGGCTCATCGGAAAACAATTCACCATTTACTCAGATCACAAACCTCTAGAGAACATGAACATTAAATGCAGGACAGATGAAGAATTGGGTGATCTCACATACTACCTATCTCAGTATGACTTTACCGTAAAATATATACCTGGTAAAGAAAATGTAGAAGCAGACTGTTTGAGCCGAAACCCTGTATTAGAACCAGAAGATAACAGAGAGGAAACATTGAGAATAGTTAATTTAATACAAATAAAAGATATAGTTGAAGACCAAGAGAAAAATGAAACAATACGAGAAAAGAAACAAAATTTAATACTAAAAAATAATATCTATTATAAAAAAATAAAGAAACAGGAAAAGATTATCCTCTCAGAAGAATTTAGTAAAAAACTTATAAAAAAGGTGCATGAAGATTTATGCCATATTGGGATCAGACAACTGCAGAAAAAAATAAGTTCAATATATACGGCTATAAACCTAACAAAAAATATCATAAATATTTGTAAAACATGTGAAATATGCATAAAAAATAAATCAAGATGTCAAAAAAAATTGGATTAATGTCACAACTGGGACCAGCTACCAAACCATTTGAAATAATGTCAATGGATACTATTGGTGGATTTGGAGGATCTAGGTCTACAAAGAAATATCTACACCTTTTAGTAGATCACTACACAAGATATGCATTTATTGCGACTTCGAAAACCCAGAATGCATGTGACTTTATAAATTTAACAAAGAAAGTACTAGAGACAGATGAGATTGGAATTATCCTGACAGATCAATATCCGGGCATAAATTCAAGAGAATTTAAACAATTTTTGCAGGAAAATAATATTAAACTAATTTTTACAGCCGTGAATACACCATTCTCGAACGGCTTGAATGAAAGATTAAACCAAACAATAGTAAATAAAATAAGGTGTAAAAGGAATGAGAAAAATAATAAGAGAACATGGACAACACTGGCAAGAGAATGTATACAAAAATATAATGAAACAGAACACTCCGTTACAGGTTTTGCACCAAAATATTTACTGGATGGTACAAATGTCAGTATTCTACCAAATGAATTCAAAACGATGGAAAAGGAAGACAAGTGGATTGCTGATAGAAGATTGGCATTAGAGAATACAATAAAATCTCATGAGTATAACAAGAAAATATTTGATAGAAATAAAAAAATGCAAGAATTTAATGTAGGAGACAGTGTATATGTAGAAAATGGAAATAGACTGAATAGAAAGAAATTAGACGAATTAAAAATAGGCCCTTTCAAAATAATAGAGAAAATATCGAATTCCATTTATAGGATTGATACAGGCAACAGAAAAACAGAATCAACATTATTTCATATAACAAAATTGCAACCTGTCATAACAGAGGCTGAAGAAGATGAAGGAGATGATAATGAATATGAAGATGACTTATAAGTACATTTTACAGATATATTGCTTAGAATTTTCGCTCTTAGGGGGGGAGATGTAATGAAATGAGTGACATTTCATTCATTTGAATTTGCCGCGCTTCGCGTATCAGCTGTCTGTCGCGTACATTATGATATTGATCTGTGTCTATGATTTAAAATGGCGTGTGACGCTCAGAATGTTTTGTGCATTTTATCGTTATAAAAACTTATAGAAAGAATGTGATTGAGGACTCGATAAATAGTGAACTTTAAATGTCGTTTCTTTGTTATTTCAGGTGAGATAGAAGTGTTATTGTCGTAACTTGATAATAACTTGATAATTGTAAATATTTGTTAAATAAAACAAATCTTTGTTATTTCAGAGAAACAATTTGTTGTTTGTTTTTGGAGAGCCTCAATGTCTTATATATATATATATATACAAGAATTGCTCGTTTAAAGGTATAGGATAGGATAAAGGAGACTCCCATGCATTAAACGTGATTTTTTATCGTTTTTGTATAGATACGATATATAGTAAAAAGCCGATTTATTAATGTTTGCATAATGATTTATTTTGCGGCTAAGAATTTAGGTTTACTCTTGTGAATTTGTCCCCCAACCACTCAATTCTGAGATAACTTTACGTAATGGATTTGCATTTTAAGCTGCTCGGTTCAATACACAGTGTGTGTGGTGCTATTTGAATATCGGCTACAAACTAAACTGCATCTTTTTTGTTCCAGCACAAACCATAACTGAGAAGAACCTCGTGAAGCACGTTCTGCCGTTGACGATAACGCGCTCGGAGCTGGGCGGCGAGCTGATGTGCAACGTGTCGTCCGCTGCGCTGGAGAGGCCCGTCCTGAGACACGTCAAACTCAATGTTGAAGGTACGTGCAACTTTGGGACAATTATATTTCATACAACGATAAGAACCTTAAAAAAAAAACAGTGTATTGGCTTCTTGTAAACGCCATTGCCATATATCTATGGACCGCGGGTGTAATATAAAATTCACGAAAAAAGTGTCCCGAGACCATAGGCTTATCATATATATGGACGGCGGCTGTAATACAAAATTCACGACAAAAGTGTCCCGAGAAAACCTACATAAACGAACGGTAAATCAGTATTTTGATAAACAAACTAAAGCATTGTAATTTATGTCTCAAACAATTATTATACAGCCTAATTTTCAAACACGAGACTGAAGTGCGATTATATATGTCCGTTTGCGTTTGTATGTAATTCGGTTCGGACACTTTTTAGCGCTGACCATAAATCCTTAGTTTATAAATCAATGCCCGAGACCCTATATAAACGAGGGTACATGTGTATTTTTATAAACAAACGAAAACATTGGAAATTATGTCTTATGACCACTATTATACAACCTGATTTTGCTTAAGAGCGATTGGAACTCTTTTCGCGTTTTGGATTTTATTTGGTTCGGACTCTTTTTAGCGCTGACCCGAAATCATTAGTTTATAAAACAATCGAAAATGCGCTCCATCTTCAACCACGTCGTCACTTTCCATTGAGTGAGATTGTGGTAAAGCGTAAGCCGAAAGATTATTTATATTACCACCGATACATTAAAATAAAAATTACAATTACAATCCACTTTAGTTTTGGCGTTACCATGGTTATCGACGATGGTTGGCCGATGTACAATTTCATTTTCAAAAATCACATTTTTCAGTAGAAACCGGCTGCATTATCATATAATATACCATCAGGCGAGATCAAAGTCAAAGAAAAAAAAAAAAAAACAAAAAAAATACCATTTTATCCAATACACCTACGTATCACCAGGCCATTTTCACTCAACTTTTTTCAACTTTAAATAAAGTATAACATTAATGAATCAGTTTCTTCATGCCTCGAATCTGCCATTTTTAATCCCCTTAAAAAGTTTTCACTCGATTCGTCGCGTCGTCGTCGCGGGTGGGCGGGCGACATTATACGTTTTTCCAGTTTAATTTCGCGAAGGAATAAATTTTCATTAGAAGCATTTCTTGATACCGGATAATTAATGGTTGTAATTATCCCGCGACTGGGACGGAGATAAGAGGACCTCTGTTTTACCTAATGCGCTTTTTATCCTACCCCCCTATTTCAACCCCTTTTTACATCCCACAGCTGGTCACGGGTGTCTCAGAATGAGAGTTTGGACATCGCCTAGCACGCTGACCTAGTGCGGGTTGGTAGGCTTTAAACACCTTTTAAAAAAAATTATGTACTTATATTACACACATCGCAATCTAGGCCCCATTATAGCCTGTGACACTAGATATCATTCATGCTCATCACACAAATATTTTCCTGTTGTGGGAATCGAACCCACGACCTCCGACGCACGCGATTAGATCCGCTACGCCATTCGGTCGTCAAAGATCACTTTTAAAACATTTGTAATATATATATTTAATTTCCTTAAATGAACAAAGCTCCAAATGTTCTTTGCATGTAAAGCCGACTCACACTAAGCCGTTTTTTTCACATTTCAATAAAAATATCTGGGTGACCGAGCTTCGCTCGGTAGTTTAAGGTGTTGCGGCCCTACCAGCCCGCGAAATTCAAATTTTATTTAGTTTTTCGCAAATCTTAGACAAACTACACATTGAAGATTTATGACTATGCATTTTGCGGGCCTACTTTTAATGCATCTACATGTTTTTAATAGAAACTTTGCTCGAAAGTTCCCACTCATCTCATATTGGTTCCCGAAAGATAATTTTTTGCAGTTTCAAAGATTTCGAGCTATCGGGAACCAATATGAAGTAAATGAGTATTGTTGAGCAGAGTTTTTGTTAAAAACATGTAGATGCATAAACGTTGTGCCCGCAAAACACATTGCCATTAGCCTTGAATGTATAATTAGCCCACTATGAGCGAAAAACTAAATAAAATTTGAATTTTCGCGCCCAGATGGTACCCATCGCCCTTAACTACTGGCTAATAGATGGCAGGTGCAGGAGTGCTTCGCTCGGTAGTTTAACTACTGGCTAATAGATGGCAGCAGAAATCATATTTTATTATTTTTTTTGGTAAATTCGACATTTTATAAAAATGAATCTTAGCTAGATCGATTTATCGCCCCCAAAACCCCCTGTATACTAAATTTCATGAAAATCGTTGGAGCCGTTGCCGAGATCCAGATTATATAGAAATATATATACAAGAATTGCTCGTTTAAAGGTATAGGATTTACAAAATTTTAAAAATAAATAATGTTCTGTAAATTCAAAGACTTCTAAGAAGTCTTTGTGTAAATTAATGTTCAACTTCCTTTTGCTACAGTATGGTAAAAGGGTAAAGGTAAAGGTGGGATACGAAGGTACCATCATTATCAGTAACCCTTTTTTTTATGTGCCACTGGGCAGGGGTTTCCTGACTCCTCTCATAAAGAGAGGGTTTTTTTTTATAGCCCAAACACTGTTTAAGTGCGCATTGGGGGACTTCACACACTCTTGAAAACATTATGAATTCAGGCATGCGGGTAAAATACGAGTATATTACATACACAACTTCATTAAGCCATCGTTTTTCTCGTCGCGGGCAATTTTCTTGCACACGCTATAAATTGCCATCCATATTGCTAATAAGTGGCAGGATAGCGGCTAGTGATGTGATTTTTGTATCACACCTACTTATCGATAAACATATAAATATATTTTAAAAGGAAATTTATGTATGCAAGTGTGTAGTTTCACGGAAGTCTTAAATAAATCTTTATTTTTATAATATCGTGATCATTATTCTTCCTTCTACCTAGGAGAGCACGTAAAGCCGATTATCTCGCATCTGACATCTATTCATTCATATTAAAATCTGGTGCCACATCATAACTATGAGAGTGTAATAAAATATCTCCTTTATAGTTACTAGTATTTCTTGCGGGAAGTTAACGAAGACTCCCGACCACCACAATTCGCCATTTTTGGTGGCATCAATTTTCACCAAACATTCCAACCTAATTCACTTTTCAAACAAAAAATGAAATCAAAATAGTTTCATCCGTTCGGGAGCTATAATGGCATATACAGACATACACATAAAGGCATGTCAAATTTCCTGAGTCGGGGGAAAAACTGAGAAACATCAACACAACATTCATGATAAGATTTCTATCAGTTTGTATGCTACGAGTAATAAAGCTTTTACGAGTATTTTGCTGGGTTTTAACTGATTAAAGAAAAAAATGGTAGTATCGACTATCGACAAATTGATGCGGGAATACCCTAGTCGGACAAGGGTCGGAAATTTTACCACCTTGCAATATCGACACGGATTGGCGGCGAAACGCGCGTTCGACACTCTAGGCGTAGAGTGATAAATGAATTGCCGGCTACTGGTAGAAACTGCCTTGCTTTGTAACTATTGTTATTACTTTGAGGGCTGTTCCACTTATTAATAAATAAAAATAAAAAAGCCTTTTATTTTTCCGATACATAATTACAAGGTTAACTTACAATCTTTTAAATTATAATGTATTAATCTTTTAAATTATATTTGAATTATAGTGATATTAATAACAACATACTTTAATTTATCCGATATCGTTTACTTTTTAAAAGAAATTATAACGTATACTTATTTGAATATTTTAATCCTCGGAAAACCCCTCGCGGGTCAAGGCCTCCCCCAGAGACTGCCACTGGTGTCTGTCTTTTGCTATCGCTAACCAATTTATTCCACTTATTACTAACCTAAAATGTATTAAGGTGTCTGCAACTGTAGCTATTTGAATTACTTATCTGTTCCATTTCTTAGATTACTTTTGGTACGCGTATGGAATGGAACATAATTAAAAAATTATGAGAGTGACAGTTGACAGCGCAGAAGTCACGTGGTCTATTTTGCAATTGGATGTCATCCACATACTTTTTTGAAAAGAAGCATGGGGTACTTTTTCTGTTTTTTTAGAGTTCCGTACCTCAAAAGAAAAAAAATTGAACCCTTATAAGACCACTTTGTTGTCCGTGTGTCTGTCTGTCACGACCCTTTATTTCAAGAATTATATTAAAGATATCGACATGAAATTTGGAAAAGTTGTAGGTAATGTTAGCCCGCCGTCATTGCAATTATAATATTGAACTTATACCTTATCCCTTGTCTACAACATATATCAGAGCAGTTAGTGGATTCTAAGTCTTCTACCCGCTACCGCTCCTGTCCTATACCAAACTAAACAATACTCCAATACCCAAGACGACGTATTAGCAAGCTAAACCGATTACTTGCAGTATGTACACAAACATCGATATAATATGTTATCGAATCGATTTATTAGCTGACCAACCTATATGTAGCTAGGTACCGGGAACGTGCCTGATAATATGAATAACTACTTGAGTTTTTTGTGAGATCTTCTCAGTAAAGGATGCGTTGCAACAATCGTAATCGTGGTAACTAAGATAACGTAAGGCTAAAGCAAAATTTGTCGAGTAAAAACAGCCCTTAGATTGTGTAAAGAAAACGACTGAATACGTTTTTCTTATGCAATATTACCTCTATTTTAAGTTGATAAATATACCTACTATAATTCACAACACAACTGCCAAACCGATTAAGCTAAAATTAAATAAGTTTTCGTTTAAAGAATATTTTAAGAAACTAGATTTTATTTATAAAATCCGTATTCCTTGACACCAAACCATCAAACATTCTAGCACCAAAGCCAAAACTTCGTTGGCTGAATGGTGTGAAACAGGCTGCAAAGGCGGTAGTTATTACAAAATTGGGAAGCGAAAGCAATGGTAAGAGAGAGCGATGGACAGAGGTTAGGAATCATTAGGAGCAGGCTCGGACACACATAGGGTATTAATGGTGATTGATGATAATGAGACTTTTACCATAGAACTGCAAGGCATCGAAAAGGCTTTCACCCCTACATAGTAGACGTACCAAAGACACGTACGAAGCGGTTTGATTCCTCGTTCCTGATACGCACTGCATAGATCTGGAATTCCCTCCCAGGCACTGTCTTTCCCATCACTTACAACCTGGGTGCCTTCAAATCAAGAGTGAATAGGCGTCTCCTAGATAAGCGCGTTCTACCTTAGACTGTATCATCACTTTCTGTCAGATGTGATCTTAGTCAAGCACTATAGGCTATATAGTTTAAAAAGAAAATGAGTGAACGGACATCAGAGGATCAGTAATAAGATTTTATTGCCGAGCTTTGGGATTTAAACCATAAAATAGGCAAATGCTAGTTGTAAATATCCTTCAGGCGAACTACATTAGAACTGCCTATCGGTAGCGAGATAACCGAAACGTGTTAAGTTTTAATTGCACGTCTCGTCAGCGCTCCCCGCAAGATATATGGAAGGTCAGACCGAACCCTTGCAGTGTAAGTAATGGCCAATCATCACGTTCAATGGATTTGTGCGTGGGCCAAGTTGTAAGGCCAAACGACGAAATGTTTACTAGAGGTAGGACTCTTGTGGAGTACGTCGGGTAGATACCACCACAATTTTTGTTAATTCTATCGTGAAACAGAGGGGTCAGTACAGGGTTTTTTACGATTTTTGAGTCGACTTGCGTCGTATAAACGAATTGAACTCCCCCATACAGACAGCGCCATCTATTGACACCCGAATGTTAGCGACTGTTCATAGCCTACAGTTATGTATTGTTGCATTTCGGTTTGAAGGGCACAGCACGCTGACGTGATTACTGGGAAAAATGAGATCATCAGCGATAGCCCAGAATATTGCACTAGTAAAAGTTGGCAAACTTCACACACTTTGGGAAACGTTATGGAGTTCCTGTATAGCATGCATTTACTTAATTTTTCACCTTAGAGTGAATGATATTTTCACTAAATTTATTTTCCTGCAAATGTTACTGCAAATTCCAAATATGCACTTCTGACTTTTTGTACATTTGTTATGGTTTTTTGTACAGTTTTTGTAAATTGCGACTAAAATACAGACGCAGACGATTGTGGTCCTGCCTTTTGCCTTGGAGGTCGTGGGTTTGATTCTTTAAGTAATCAAAGTTCTTTGAAGTTAAAGTTTGAATGGGCTGAGACCAAACTATTTTCATTCCTAAAGACCTATGCGTATGTCGGAGCAATATCTAGCTGTCCGCGGAGAAATGAAATGGACTTACAGGATAGCGCCTGTGACTCGACAAACCTGCCGTAAAAAGAGTGTCACAGAGGAGCATAACAAGTGGTTTATATATTATTTTATTACATTGCGGACAGCTTAATAAGTGGTTGGACATGAAATTATTTAAAACGGTAGTTCTTATGACTTGTACCATACCTCATTTCATAAGCGTAAGGCCGCGGGCGTTTGGAGTGTCCCTAACGTAAATAATGGAGCGGGCGTGTCCATTACTGATGATTGGCTATGATTGTGCACATGTGGAAGATCAGATTAGAATATTGTTTTGCTGTCAAATAACAATACCCCTTACAAGTTAGTGCGCTAACATCTTCGACTGCATCATCACTTACCATCAGGTGAGATCGCAGTCAAGTACTAACTACTACTTGTATAGCGTAAAAAAAAAAAAAAAATTGACATACTTAGAAATGTCAAATACACGGTGAAAAATAAATGGTTTTAGGTGTGAGGCTAAGTAAATTCGCAGTACTTTAAATTTTTGCAATTTATTAAGACCCCAGTAGTAAAATAATTTTATTTTCGAGAAATTTTGTTTTCAAAAATTCGCAAACCAGTAGTAGTAGGTACCTACTACTCTACATGTACACGCCACGTACCGCGAAGTCACTACTATTGGTTATCACATTTTCGAGTTTATCTCGATTTTTTTTTTTTCAATAAAATTAAAAATGCTTACTTTACCGAAACAGTGTTGGTAATTCGATAGTACTGCTGATAATGATTCACCCTGCTTAACATCAAAAACCATAAATTTTTCACCTTGTATAGAGAAAGAAAACATTGTGTAGGGGAACCAGCTAGAACCTCCATAATATTCGATTTTGTTACGCAAGGGCGAAAGGGCTGCTCTTCCCGCAGCGCCGGAGACGACACAGATCCGAATTGGTCCTTATTTTACAGCTGTCGTAGATCGACAGGATCTTTTAAGGTATAAATAGAAGAGGGTGAAAGCAAAAATATGCCCTAGCTTCTCTTAAGACTCTTAAGAGTCACATATCCCCTACCAAAGATATATTTAAAAAAATAAAATAACCTCAAATTTCCTTAACTCTAAACCTATGATAACATCAAGATGAGCCCATCCGAACATTTTACGTAAACCTTCTTCATACAAGAAAATGTAGAGCCATGTGTCGAAACTCCTGCGAAATACTGCGTAGGCTTACAGCTTACTACCAGGCCCGTAACACTCGGTACAAATTACATAACTTAACTACCTACACTACTACTAAAATGCCGGCCCTATAAGCATTCATGTCTATGTGTGAGTAAATGTCATTGTAGCCCGTTAGGGCTGGCAAAATTCGACGTGTACGTGGCGAGTTGGCGACGACGCGACCGATGCACAGTGACAACTTGCAGCCCACTGTTAAACATTAGAATTGCGGTACAAATGCAATACTTTGTTTAGTTATTTCATGAAAACTAATTATAATTCATTGTGTTTGTCTATAATTTTATTAATTTCTAAATTAAAACAGAAATATTTATTTTCATAAGTACATACCTTTTTTCCACGGCTTCACTGACCTGAATTTTGGAGTTTCACAAATTCCGTATGGACTATGGATTTTTAGGGATAAAAAGATAATAATGTGTTTATGAAAGTTAATATATCTTCAATCCAATTTGCAGCCAAATCGGTACAGTACGTACCTAGTTGCGGCATGAAAGAGTTACAAACATCCAAACCCACAAGCTTTCATATAATTTATATTCATTAAACAATAGGATGTTATAATCGGATACCTATAAAAATCACTGCAAAAATAATTAATTACAGTTCCTTGCCCATATGATTTTTTCATTTGTCAAGCACAATCTGAGAAAACTTTATTAATAATTCGGTTTTTTTTCATAAATTTTACTAATAAAAAAATTGACATCTAAAAAGGTATGCTTTTATTTACAATCAGTAGCCCTATGATGATAAAGTTATGAATTTGTGGCAAACCTATTGAAATACAAGACAGCGCCCACGAGTACCACCCGACGCGTCGCGCTCGGCGCTCTGGGGTAATACATTGACGGGAGGGTGTGAATGTCCCTTCTTTACGTTAGTAATATTATATATTCGTTGTTACTACTGACGCCGGAGGGGGTTTTGCTCCCATAAACTGGCGACATTTTTTCACGCGCTCCGCCGGGTCTATAGTGTAGGTGTCTTTGCTCTAAACACTATTTCGCGAAAACTAGCGCTGACACAAAAAGTGCAATTCAGTTCGCAATAGCACCAGGCCACGCCTCCGAAAAGATTCTCTTTCTATCGCGTAACTTTATCACATTCGACGTACTAGGGCTACCTCGTCATTGGGCGCACGCAGCGCGTGAAATAGACCGTACCCGAACTAACGCGAGCAAAGTATCCGACGCGTGGCCTGAAATGAGTACGTCGAGACGCTTACCTGTAATTTCTCGATCACGTGAAAAGTGGACCTGGCTTGCCACTCCCTCTTTCACCACTCTCATATCCCTCCACTACGGGACCCTTCCTAAAGAGCAAGCAAAAAAAAAAAGCGTGTGGCACTCGGAGACTGCCGCGGTAAAGCATAGAATTATGCAATAGCATAGAATTTAAAGTTATTTTTAGTTTTGCCATCAATAGAAAAGTAAAACTTTTGGTACCAGGCTAGCTTAAAAGCAGGAAGTGCAACTACACAACTTTTTAGTTTTTTGAAATATCACGCACGTGATATTTCAAAAAGTCATTAAAAAGTTCTGCTATTTTTCGACAGATGGCAAACTAAAAACTAAAAAGTTGTGGAGTTGCGCTCCTAGCTTTCATGCTAGCCTAGTACCAAAAGCTCTACTTTAGAAGTGCCAAGTTATTTTCGTTACGAAATTTCTGGAATAGGTCTGAACCGTCAAAGCCCACGATAGAAGCTATGCAATAGGTTAAAAAGTAAGATACAATGTATTTTGTAAATCGTTTATGGAACAACAACCTGCGCTTCAATATTGTCGTTAATAAATAAATAACTAATATCCCTTACGGAATACACCGTGTATTATCTGAAAGGAATATCGTCAATAAAAATCCTAATTTGGCCGCTTACTGGCAATATTTGTCTCATAAACTCAGCGTGGCCGGGCGATTGCTTATTAACCGAGGACGGCCATGATCGGGATATAATTCCATTATTTCTGTATTTATTGTGTTTATTGTATCTGTTATTTGAGATGATGGTAAAATAATACGATTAGAGTGCCGAATCATTTTGTTTTTCTCTCCAAAATGAGTAGATTTTTAGGGATCCATACACAAAAGGTGAAAACGGAACCCTATAACTAAAACTTCGCTGTCTGTCCGTCTGTTTGTCACCAAGTCTTGAACCATAATAGTAAGACACTAAAAATTTCACAAATTATGTCGCCGTAGCTCCCAGTTCATATTAAAATCAAAAAAGCTCGATTGTACATACAAAGTTTTATTACAAAGACACAAAAATATCATCAATTATGTGGGGTGTCCGGCCTTTTGAACCAAATGTCCGGCTTAACTGGCTGGTCTCTCCAGCTATTAGGTTTAGCAACCTGGTAACTATTACTACAGTAATAAAGTTTGCACAATAATTCTAATGCTACCTTTAAACGAGCAATATATGTATATATATTTCTATATAATCTGAAACTCGGGAACGGCTCGATTTTCATGAAATTTAGTATACAGGGGAGCGATAAATTGATCTAGCTATTCATTTTTATACAATGTCGAATTTACCAAAAAAATAAATATGACTCCCGCTGCCATCTATTGGCAAATAGAGAAAATACCGAGCAACGGTCGGTCACCCAGATATTTTTCTAAATTTGATTACTTCTGATTACAGTGCCACCGAACAAGATCGCGATACTGGGAGTGGGCGAGCACGCCACGCAAGGCACGCTACTGACTCTGATGTGCACGGTGTCCGGGGCACGGCCGCCCGCTACCGTGCAGTGGTTCAACGGCACGCACGAGCTGACGGCCGCCGAGCAAAACATACAGGTGCGTGTTGCAACAAGATCGCGATACTGGCAGTGGGCGAGCACGCCACGCAAGGCACGCTACTGACTCTGATGTGCACGGTGTCCGGGGCACGGCCGCCCGCTACCGTGCAGTGGTTCAACGGCACGCACGAGCTGACGGCCGCCGAGCAAAACATACAGGTGCGTGTTGCAACAAGATCGCGATACTGGGAGTGGGCGAGCACGCCACGCGAGGCACGCTACTGACTCTGATGTGCACGGTGTCCGGGGCACGGCCGCCCGCTACCGTGCAGTGGTTCAACGGCACGCACGAGCTGACGGCCGCCGAGCACAACATACAGGTGCGTGTTGCAACAAGATCGCGATACTGGGAGTGGGCGAGCACGCCACGCGAGGCACGCTACTGACTCTGATGTGCACGGTGTCCGGGGCACGGCCGCCCGCTACCGTGCAGTGGTTCAACGGCACGCACGAGCTGACGGCCGCCGAGCACAACATACAGGTGCGTGTTGCAACAAGATCGCGATACTGGCAGTGGGCGAGCACGCCACGCGAGGCACGCTACTGACTCTGATGTGCACGGTGTCCGGGGCACGGCCGCCCGCTACCGTGCAGTGGTTCAACGGCACGCACGAGCTGACGGCCGCCGAGCAAAACATACAGGTGCGTGTTGCAACAAGATCGCGATACTGGGAGTGAGCGAGCACGCCACGCAAGGCACGCTACTGACTCTGATGTGCACGGTGTCCGGGGCACGGCCGCCCGCTACCGTGCAGTGGTTCAACGGCACGCACGAGCTGACGGCCGCCGAGCAAAACATACAGGTGCGTGTTGCAACAAGATCGCGATACTGGCAGTGGGCGAGCACGCCACGCAAGGCACGCTACTGACTCTGATGTGCACGGTGTCCGGGGCACGGCCGCCCGCTACCGTGCAGTGGTTCAACGGCACGCACGAGCTGACGGCCGCCGAGCAAAACATACAGGTGCGTGTTGCAACAAGATCGCGATACTGGGAGTGGGCGAGCACGCCACGCAAGGCACGCTACTGACTCTGATGTGCACGGTGTCCGGGGCACGGCCGCCCGCTACCGTGCAGTGGTTCAACGGCACGCACGAGCTGACGGCCGCCGAGCAAAACATACAGGTGCGTGTTGCAACAAGATCGCGATACTGGCAGTGGGCGAGCACGCCACGCAAGGCACGCTACTGACTCTGATGTGCACGGTGTCCGGGGCACGGCCGCCCGCTACCGTGCAGTGGTTCAACGGCACGCACGAGCTGACGGCCGCCGAGCAAAACATACAGGTGCGTGTTGCAACAAGATCGCGATACTGGCAGTGGGCGAGCACGCCACGCGAGGCACGCTACTGACTCTGATGTGCACGGTGTCCGGGGCACGGCCGCCCGCTACCGTGCAGTGGTTCAACGGCACGCACGAGCTGACGGCCGCCGAGCACAACATACAGGTGCGTGTTGCAACAAGATCGCGATACTGGCAGTGGGCGAGCACGCCACGCAAGGCACGCTACTGACTCTGATGTGCACGGTGTCCGGGGCACGGCCGCCCGCTACCGTGCAGTGGTTCAACGGCACGCACGAGCTGACGGCCGCCGAGCAAAACATACAGGTGCGTGTTGCAACAAGATCGCGATACTGGCAGTGGGCGAGCACGCCACGCAAGGCACGCTACTGACTCTGATGTGCACGGTGTCCGGGGCACGGCCGCCCGCTACCGTGCAGTGGTTCAACGGCACGCACGAGCTGACGGCCGCCGAGCAAAACATACAGGTGCGTGTTGCAACAAGATCGCGATACTGGCAGTGGGCGAGCACGCCACGCAAGGCACGCTACTGACTCTGATGTGCACGGTGTCCGGGGCACGGCCGCCCGCTACCGTGCAGTGGTTCAACGGCACGCACGAGCTGACGGCCGCCGAGCAAAACATACAGGTGCGTGTTGCAACAAGATCGCGATACTGGGAGTGGGCGAGCACGCCACGCGAGGCACGCTACTGACTCTGATGTGCACGGTGTCCGGGGCACGGCCGCCCGCTACCGTGCAGTGGTTCAACGGCACGCACGAGCTGACGGCCGCCGAGCAAAACATACAGGTGCGTGTTGCAACAAGATCGCGATACTGGCAGTGGGCGAGCACGCCACGCGAGGCACGCTACTGACTCTGATGTGCACGGTGTCCGGGGCACGGCCGCCCGCTACCGTGCAGTGGTTCAACGGCACGCACGAGCTGACGGCCGCCGAGCAAAACATACAGGTGCGTGTTGCAACAAGATCGCGATACTGGCAGTGGGCGAGCACGCCACGCAAGGCACGCTACTGACTCTGATGTGCACGGTGTCCGGGGCACGGCCGCCCGCTACCGTGCAGTGGTTCAACGGCACGCACGAGCTGACGGCCGCCGAGCAAAACATACAGGTGCGTGTTGCAACAAGATCGCGATACTGGCAGTGGGCGAGCACGCCACGCGAGGCACGCTACTGACTCTGATGTGCACGGTGTCCGGGGCACGGCCGCCCGCTACCGTGCAGTGGTTCAACGGCACGCACGAGCTGACGGCCGCCGAGCAAAACATACAGGTGCGTGTTGCAACAAGATCGCGATACTGGCAGTGGGCGAGCACGCCACGCAAGGCACGCTACTGACTCTGATGTGCACGGTGTCCGGGGCACGGCCGCCCGCTACCGTGCAGTGGTTCAACGGCACGCACGAGCTGACGGCCGCCGAGCAAAACATACAGGTGCGTGTTGCAACAAGATCGCGATACTGGCAGTGGGCGAGCACGCCACGCAAGGCACGCTACTGACTCTGATGTGCACGGTGTCCGGGGCACGGCCGCCCGCTACCGTGCAGTGGTTCAACGGCACGCACGAGCTGACGGCCGCCGAGCAAAACATACAGGTGCGTGTTGCAACAAGATCGCGATACTGGCAGTGGGCGAGCACGCCACGCGAGGCACGCTACTGACTCTGATGTGCACGGTGTCCGGGGCACGGCCGCCCGCTACCGTGCAGTGGTTCAACGGCACGCACGAGCTGACGGCCGCCGAGCAAAACATACGAGGTGCGTGTTGCAACAAGATCGCGATACTGGCAGTGGGCGAGCACGCCACGCAAGGCACGCTACTGACTCTGATGTGCACGGTGTCCGGGGCACGGCCGCCCGCTACCGTGCAGTGGTTCAACGGCACGCACGAGCTGACGGCCGCCGAGCAAAACATACAGGTGCGTGTTGCAACAAGATCGCGATACTGGGAGTGGGCGAGCACGCCACGCAAGGCACGCTACTGACTCTGATGTGCACGGTGTCCGGGGCACGGCCGCCCGCTACCGTGCAGTGGTTCAACGGCACGCACGAGCTGACGGCCGCCGAGCAAAACATACAGGTGCGTGTTGCAACAAGATCGCGATACTGGGAGTGGGCGAGCACGCCACGCAAGGCACGCTACTGACTCTGATGTGCACGGTGTCCGGGGCACGGCCGCCCGCTACCGTGCAGTGGTTCAACGGCACGCACGAGCTGACGGCCGCCGAGCAAAACATACAGGTGCGTGTTGCAACAAGATCGCGATACTGGGAGTGGGCGAGCACGCCACGCAAGGCACGCTACTGACTCTGATGTGCACGGTGTCCGGGGCACGGCCGCCCGCTACCGTGCAGTGGTTCAACGGCACGCACGAGCTGACGGCCGCCGAGCAAAACATACAGGTGCGTGTTGCAACAAGATCGCGATACTGGGAGTGGGCGAGCACGCCACGCAAGGCACGCTACTGACTCTGATGTGCACGGTGTCCGGGGCACGGCCGCCCGCTACCGTGCAGTGGTTCAACGGCACGCACGAGCTGACGGCCGCCGAGCAAAACATACAGGTGCGTGTTGCAACAAGATCGCGATACTGGGAGTGGGCGAGCACGCCACGCAAGGCACGCTACTGACTCTGATGTGCACGGTGTCCGGGGCACGGCCGCCCGCTACCGTGCAGTGGTTCAACGGCACGCACGAGCTGACGGCCGCCGAGCAAAACATACAGGTGCGTGTTGCAACAAGATCGCGATACTGGGAGTGGGCGAGCACGCCACGCAAGGCACGCTACTGACTCTGATGTGCACGGTGTCCGGGGCACGGCCGCCCGCTACCGTGCAGTGGTTCAACGGCACGCACGAGCTGACGGCCGCCGAGCACAACATACAGGTGCGTGTTGCAACAAGATCGCGATACTGGGAGTGGGCGAGCACGCCACGCAAGGCACGCTACTGACTCTGATGTGCACGGTGTCCGGGGCACGGCCGCCCGCTACCGTGCAGTGGTTCAACGGCACGCACGAGCTGACGGCCGCCGAGCAAAACATACAGGTGCGTGTTGCAACAAGATCGCGATACTGGGAGTGGGCGAGCACGCCACGCAAGGCACGCTACTGACTCTGATGTGCACGGTGTCCGGGGCACGGCCGCCCGCTACCGTGCAGTGGTTCAACGGCACGCACGAGCTGACGGCCGCCGAGCAAAACATACAGGTGCGTGTTGCAACAAGATCGCGATACTGGGAGTGGGCGAGCACGCCACGCAAGGCACGCTACTGACTCTGATGTGCACGGTGTCCGGGGCACGGCCGCCCGCTACCGTGCAGTGGTTCAACGGCACGCACGAGCTGACGGCCGCCGAGCAAAACATACAGGTGCGTGTTGCAACAAGATCGCGATACTGGGAGTGGGCGAGCACGCCACGCAAGGCACGCTACTGACTCTGATGTGCACGGTGTCCGGGGCACGGCCGCCCGCTACCGTGCAGTGGTTCAACGGCACGCACGAGCTGACGGCCGCCGAGCAAAACATACAGGTGCGTGTTGCAACAAGATCGCGATACTGGGAGTGGGCGAGCACGCCACGCAAGGCACGCTACTGACTCTGATGTGCACGGTGTCCGGGGCACGGCCGCCCGCTACCGTGCAGTGGTTCAACGGCACGCACGAGCTGACGGCCGCCGAGCAAAACATACAGGTGCGTGTTGCAACAAGATCGCGATACTGGGAGTGGGCGAGCACGCCACGCAAGGCACGCTACTGACTCTGATGTGCACGGTGTCCGGGGCACGGCCGCCCGCTACCGTGCAGTGGTTCAACGGCACGCACGAGCTGACGGCCGCCGAGCAAAACATACAGGTGCGTGTTGCAACAAGATCGCGATACTGGCAGTGGGCGAGCACGCCACGCAAGGCACGCTACTGACTCTGATGTGCACGGTGTCCGGGGCACGGCCGCCCGCTACCGTGCAGTGGTTCAACGGCACGCACGAGCTGACGGCCGCCGAGCAAAACATACAGGTGCGTGTTGCAACAAGATCGCGATACTGGGAGTGGGCGAGCACGCCACGCAAGGCACGCTACTGACTCTGATGTGCACGGTGTCCGGGGCACGGCCGCCCGCTACCGTGCAGTGGTTCAACGGCACGCACGAGCTGACGGCCGCCGAGCAAAACATACAGGTGCGTGTTGCAACAAGATCGCGATACTGGGAGTGGGCGAGCACGCCACGCAAGGCACGCTACTGACTCTGATGTGCACGGTGTCCGGGGCACGGCCGCCCGCTACCGTGCAGTGGTTCAACGGCACGCACGAGCTGACGGCCGCCGAGCAAAACATACAGGTGCGTGTTGCAACAAGATCGCGATACTGGGAGTGGGCGAGCACGCCACGCAAGGCACGCTACTGACTCTGATGTGCACGGTGTCCGGGGCACGGCCGCCCGCTACCGTGCAGTGGTTCAACGGCACGCACGAGCTGACGGCCGCCGAGCAAAACATACAGGTGCGTGTTGCAACAAGATCGCGATACTGGGAGTGGGCGAGCACGCCACGCAAGGCACGCTACTGACTCTGATGTGCACGGTGTCCGGGGCACGGCCGCCCGCTACCGTGCAGTGGTTCAACGGCACGCACGAGCTGACGGCCGCCGAGCAAAACATACAGGTGCGTGTTGCAACAAGATCGCGATACTGGGAGTGGGCGAGCACGCCACGCAAGGCACGCTACTGACTCTGATGTGCACGGTGTCCGGGGCACGGCCGCCCGCTACCGTGCAGTGGTTCAACGGCACGCACGAGCTGACGGCCGCCGAGCAAAACATACAGGTGCGTGTTGCGACAAGATCGCGATACTGGGAGTGGGCGAGCACGCCACGCGAGGCACGCTACTGACTCTGATGTGCACGGTGTCCGGGGCACGGCCGCCCGCTACCGTGCAGTGGTTCAACGGCACGCACGAGCTGACGGCCGCCGAGCAAAACATACAGGTGCGTGTTGCAACAAGATCGCGATACTGGCAGTGGGCGAGCACGCCACGCGAGGCACGCTACTGACTCTGATGTGCACGGTGTCCGGGGCACGGCCGCCCGCTACCGTGCAGTGGTTCAACGGCACGCACGAGCTGACGGCCGCCGAGCAAAACATACAGGTGCGTGTTGCAACAAGATCGCGATACTGGCAGTGGGCGAGCACGCCACGCAAGGCACGCTACTGACTTCTTTTTCTAAAGAAAAACTGACAGTGAACCTATGTTTTATTTAACATCGTAATACTGAAGATTGCGATACTAGAAATGGTATTACATGGATGGATATTTTTTTTCTCCCTTTGCAATAGCTGTAAGAATTGTTTTTTTTTATCCCCTTTTATTCTGAGAGAAGACCTGTGTGCAGTAGTGAGACACTAAAACAGAGGTGAGGAGGATAACTATTCAACCCACGGATGAAAAGTATTTGAATACTTTTTTAAAACCCACGACCAAAGTAATTCGAATGAATAATGATTGCTCGTTTGAAAAATTGTTTTTCTAAACGCCTGTGCTTTTATAATAGCAATAGAGTTATCAAATTTTCTGCTATATTCTTTACGCAGGCGCTAATGGTTTTTCGCATTTATAATAGTCGTACATTATCATCTGTTTTACTATATTATGGTTCATAGAAATAATCTATAAGCGTAGCTCAGTTAATAAATTTCCAAACAACAACCGGAATTGAAATGATTTTCTTCTCTGTTATCATATCGAATAGATTGCCCTTACGAACTAATATACCAAAGTAACCAATTCAGTTCTCGGTACAGTCGGGCTCGTTAAATATTACCGAGCCCTAACTAACTCACGTAGTCTTCATCGCCGCAAATTACGACCCGACTGTACCCGGATGAAGATTGTGGTCTCTGCGCACTGTAGTGTACTTGAGGTTGGAGATAAGGAGCGTGTCTGCTACATATGTGGCATGGTAGTTTATGTGACTTTATTTAATACGTACGCATGTTATTATAACCATAAATAACTCAATTTCATGGTGCAATACTACACAAGACGTCTCTATACGTTATAAGCCAAATGTATAACAAAGAGTTATCTAACCATCTATCTGTAAGTCCTCCTTCCTTTTCTGACAACCATTAAAAATCCATTCCAATATTCGATAAATGTGTTCAGTTAATTCAATAAAATATCTACATCGTCTTATAATCTTGAAGATTTAAGCCGTTAACACTTTTGAAGTGATAACGTTTAGAACCTTGACATAACTAAAACAAAAATAAATTACCAAATAATCAATAATAATACAATGATTTTCCGGGTTCGATCCCCGGTCGGGACAATGTAGAAAAATAAGTTTCCTATATTGTCTCGGGTCTGGGTGTTGTGGTACCTTCGTTGTTTCTGATTTCTACAACACAAGTGCATAAATTACTTAGTATGGGATCGGAGCAATGTATGTGATGTTGTTCTCTATATATTTATATATATTTATATTTAAAAAAAAAATGAACCAAGACTTAGTTAATTATTATTTCTGTCTCAATTTTACGAAATCGCATATTTCAGGCCAAAAATACAGTCAATGTGTGACACTTTAACTAAACGGGGATTAAACAGGGATTTTTCATAAAAAATTAGGTTTTATGGATAATTCTGCAAAGGTTTTTTTACATTTAATAATTATTTAGAGCTTTGAATTTGCTTTTATTTAAATAATCCGAAAAGAAAATATAAAACCGCAGTGCACAAACGCCCGTATCAAGTTGCCAAACCACTATTCTCTTAATATAAGTGCTCCCCGGATATTGGTATCGATATTATATTCATGCTTAGCCGTAACCAAAAACTAAGCTCTATCTATCACTCATAAATATATACGAGAAACGTGATCGTGTTACTTACGAGTTAGGTATAAGATTACTGCAGGACGCCTCTGCTAGTGCAATTGGTGCCATTTTGGTGCGTTGCAATCAGGTAAAAAAGTCCGAAAAAGGAAAAGTTACTAACTTACTGACATACTGACTTACTGACTTATCTATCAAAGCACAGATTACTGGATGGATCGGGTTGGATATATACACTAGATTGTGGTCTGACGTAACCATCCGCAAACAAAATATTTTAGATTCAACTCTAACTTCACGTTAGCGAAGTAGCAAGCGTCTATTAGAAGAGGTTAAATAGATAATATTATTATAACACCAGATGAGGCTTAAATTAAACTTTATTGTATCTTAATTTCCATGATACTAAAAAATATTGAGTACGATTTGTATGGAGCCGGCTGAAAATTCACCAACTGAAGCTATTTTTTGTTCATTTTTAATAGAAAAAATTAAATTTGTTCTGAAAACTTATAAAAATAAAAATACAACACAACGTCAAACATAAATAAAGGAAAGACTACAATTTAAATAGTTAAAGTACTCATAGATACAAACAAAATAAAAACAAAACTCTATTCCTAAAGAATCGAAATGGTAGCGTCTCAGCATAAAGGCTTCAGAGATAGAAAGGTAAACTTTATAATCTGTGACCCTGTTATGTTTTATATTGGGAGAATGTTCTCTTATTTAAAAAAAAAACTAACGAACTCATAAGAATGTCAAAAAAAAATAGACAGTGTCTAAAGAAAGGATAGTTCAAAAAGATGTAGACTTTGCAATAAATACACAAAACTACAAAATCGAATAAATATTTAAGACTTAATTAGTACCCAGAACAATTCAAATTAAGTTTACTTTTATACTTTTCTATCGCGTCATCTGGTCCCCTTTGTCACAAAGCTTTTACCCAAAAAGGGGCCAAATGTGTACCTTTCACTGAAACATTGGAATTAAAATAATTTCGCAAAGTTAAACTTCCTAATTAATACACGAACTTAGTACAAATCAGCCATTACCGCTCAGGTTTTTGTCTAAGAGCCAGTGAACTCAATTCACCAAGTATTTTGCCATCATAATATTTCAATTTATCACCATTACATTTAAGGCTAAATTAACTTACCTACTTACCATCAAATACTAACTTGTGTAAGCCACTTGTTAAGCTGGCCGCCTTTGCATACCTTTTTTTTCTTTACTCTATTTCTTTATACATCACGTTTTTTATTTATTTCGTAAGTATTTTTTCTGATTCTTTATCTCTAAAAGTATGAGGCATGTACAAAGTACAATTTCAAACTTCCCCAATATGACTTTCCTTGGTTATACTATAAAAGAGACAATCAGGGATAATTAATATTCTATCACATAAAGAGTTCTAAAATGTTACCAAGGTTATTTGATTAGACCCATTTTTCCCCTTCTGAGATATTATGTCTATTGCTTACCTTTTTTGCAATGAAAAATTTGGAATGCCTAAGATAATTCCATAAACCAGCTACCGGCTCTGGGCCTATTACTTTAAACGGTAAAACTTTCACGAAAACGAGACAAACGCATTTGAAATAATTAATTTAGGGTCCCGTCATCCCCTTTGTTGAATATTCCCAAGAGCTACGGAACCGTGAAATTTAATTTGGATCGATTAATTAATTAGGAGAACAGTCTGACACTTTTCCTTTGTGTAATTGGAAAATTTTATGTAACGTTTTTCTACTTACGAGTATAATTTTTCTTACTGTTCTAATGCGGAATGAGTTAATAAGGAATATGAACTGAAATCATATTTTTAACTTTTACCTTAAACATCGAGTGCTTTTCTACTTTATTACACCTACAAATTAGTGCAACCTTGAGACTAATATCTCACCTAATTATGCGCTTGCAAATGCAAAAAAAAAATTGAATATGGTGGTTACACCCTTTCAGTGCACCTTAAAGTAGTTTTACCACTACTTGCTATTTAAAATACTTTCTTTTCTTGTTCCTTCAAAAGAGCGCAAGAGTCTTTTCAATGTAGAAAATAATATTATAAAGTCCACTAAAGTAAGTGTTAGGTTAAAAGGGTTATTGTTGCCGGTAGTTGGGGCACACACTGTAGACTTAGGAGCTGTAAAAGCTGTTCCAATATAAGAACAACGGTGGCATGGAGTGGAGTATTAAAAAAAAATATGCGAAGAACAAATTTCTAAGCTGGTCTTATATATGAAGTAAAACAAAGTATTGATCGGTGAGGGCATGGCATATTAATTTTAGTATATTTAGGCTTTAAGATAGTTATCACTATCATAGAAGTAATTATTCAATTACAGTAATGAAACTTTATAAGGACCATTAAACTAGTTTAATAAAAAAATTGAATTTCACATCTTCCAACTTTCGATACAATTTTGCGTAACAACCGTTAGAAATGATTTACTTAAATACATAAACCAAGTTAGTATAATAACATCTACAGATTACAATTACTATGAGAACTGAATACGTATATTACGTAAATTTTAAATGACATAAATATTTTTTTAATATCTTTGACCTCGGTGCTCTAGTCCAATTTTATTACTATCCGTCAAAAAAAAAAATTTTATAATTCACATATGAAACATCACACTGTGCTTCTAACTAAGGAAGTTCCACATCACTTCAAACTTCCCAAATTAAAACGACTACCTTTGTATGAAAACTCAATTTTACGAGAGTGTGATTCTCATGATAAAGTTTTAATAGATACGTCGTCTCCGGGCGCTGTGCGACTGGCCGTGCCGTCCCGCCTCAATAAGTCAAATTCAATAATGTTCACAAATGAAACGTCACACTGTGCTTCTTAGTAGAGGAAATTTTATATTTTCCGCTCGCCTCCGCTCCGCTGCGAACTCTCACTTTATTGTCTGGATTTCCTTTTTACTTGATTTCTTGGTCTTAGTTTGGTTCAATATTTTTAAAGTTTATTTTGCTAAAGTGATTTCCATTACCTCGATTGGAAAATGTGTAATTTTCGTCCGTTACCACACAACGTCTTTAGCTGTTTGCTGTAGGCTTTTACGACCAAATACCTGTAACTATTTTATTTATTTATTTATTGTTAATAGCTTACATGTTTACAATGTTACAGTAATTGTATTAACATGTGGCCCTGTCAGAGCGTTGCTAACAATATACATAATCTAATCATTATTTATTAAAGTAACGAATTAACAATTTTTATTTTATTTTATAAAAGCAGTGGAATTAAATATGGCAATAATGTAATAATAATTTGTCTAATGAGAACAAATACATTCATAAATAAATTATTAGATCAGAATGCCAATAATGATAATATATATCTATACCATCTCATCTAAAAATAAAACTATTGTAGAAAAGAATGCATATCCCCT
The DNA here is from genome assembly GCA_963855885.1 of Coenonympha glycerion. Lineage (NCBI taxonomy): Eukaryota > Metazoa > Arthropoda > Insecta > Lepidoptera > Nymphalidae > Coenonympha > Coenonympha glycerion. Next base: position 9,179,482 of record OY979652.1, on the reverse strand, counting down.
TACTTTAAAAGTGTACGGGAATTAAAGTCATTGATAAACCACGTGATCAACTTATCTGGTTATGTAATTCCTATCTTTTTTTTAAATCTACAATAAAATAGAACTGATACGAAAAAAATGGCAATGGCCGCCTATTTCAGTAATTAAAAAAATCTTGATTCATAATAGTATTTTGAGTAATTAATAATATTTAATTCAATCATATTAATTTATCATCAAACAACAAGGGCCGAAAAGTAACGTCGGCAGCGAAACAAGAAAAATTTCAACGATTTAATTAAAACCATTCCTTAAAAAGCGGACAGCAACCATCTCTCACTGTCAAGTTTGTTTTACATAAAACAGACAATTTTAGTTGACTTCTTTTTATTTCCATTTCGGGGTGAGGCGAGATTCTTACAACTTCAGGTAAATCAAATTTGTTTTGTAATAGATCAACGTCAATTTTTGTTTTATGTATTTTTTTTTGTTTTGGTCGGAAATTCAAGGGCTGTAATCGTGACCTCTCATGGTATATAATCTGGGATGACTAAAATCGCAAAAAAATTAATTGTTTAGCGCCTGCAAACTAATAATAGAAGACAACATAATTACGAAGTAATAAATGTTGCTATTTTAATTGTGGCAGGCGTTATGTATAAAAATTAATTAATTATTTTACTAAAACTATATATTGTTTTAATAATGATTATTTATTATCTTAACGTGAGACTGAAGAAATAGAGAGTGCACCTAAATTTGCGCTCTGAACATCTGTAGTTGAAATCGGTCTCATAATAATACTCCTCATCATCTCAACCCCTTTTTATGTCCCACTGCTGGGCACGGGTCTCCTCTCAGACTGAGAGGGGTTTGGCCATAGCCCACCACGCTGGCCAAGTGCGGGTTGGCGGGCTTCACACACCTTCGAGAACATTTTTGTGAACTCTAAGGCATGCAGGTTTCCTCGCGATGTTTTCCTTCACCGTGATATTTAGTTTCCTAAAAACGCACATAACTCGGAAAAGTCAGAGGTGCGTGCCCAGGATTCGAACCCGCGACCTCCTTATGATACTCCTAGGGTAGAATATTAAGATATTATTTATACTGTCTACTAATAATAGAGTTGTTTGCTTGTTTGTTTGTTTGAACACGCTAATCCCAGGAACTTTTAGTTCGAATTGAAATAATATTTTTGTGTCGGATACTCCATATCCTTATTTATCAAAGGCGGCTATTAGGCTATTATTATTATTATTGAAGAGCTTCCGTTGCGTGCGCTGGGTAAGGCCGGTAACGATGGCCCCAATGTTGGCCCCAACGCCCCTTGCCCAACGTGTGGATCTAGAAAATAGCCTTGGCCCCAACGTTGCAGCGCGCTATTTTCTAGATCCACACGTTGGTTGAGTGGCTTTGGGGCCAACGTTGGGGCCAACGTGTGGAGCCGGGGTAAACGGTTATATTTGACGCAAAAATCATAATATTAAGTTCATGTACCGAACAAAATGTATGAATTTTATTTACCATCAGTGAAAGTTTATGCTGCCATTTATTCTATGGCTGGCTATCAGGCACAGAGGTGGGACGGAGCGGCGATATCCGCCAAAGTTTCGTGCAATTATTTTAATAGACGACATCGCGGAGAGTGTGGGCCGTATTTCATTCTTTTCATTTACTTCAAGCTGCGAACTTAATGTTGTGACACAAGTGATGAGATGTAGCGGGTAACTCAAGTTATGTTTGTATCATCTCACCATCTCAACCCCTTTTTACGTCCCACTGCTGGGCACGGGTCTCCTCTCAGACTGAGAGGGGTTTGGCCATAGCCCACCACGCTGGCCAAGTGCGGGTTGGCGGGCTTCACACACCATCGAGAACTTTCCTAAACCGCACATAACTCGGAAAAGTCAGAGGTGCGTGCCCAGGATTCGAACCCGCGACCTCCTTATGAGAGGCAGAGGTCAGAACCACTGAGCTATCACTGCTTTTCATATTTGTATAATACACTTTTATGGCCCACTTCTAGACTGGGTCGCAGAATTGGAAGGGTTTTCTCAGAATGTCTTTAGAAAACTTTTAGGTTTTCTTTAGACATTCTAAGTTTAGAACACAAATTGATTATATTATGTATAGATACGAGTAGAACACAAACAAAGAACATAAAGAAAAAGGCGATTTTATAGCAAAAGTACCGAAATGAGTAAGAATTTTACGCACTGCATTTAGCTATCCTAGACGCGGCAAGAAATGTTCCCAGATACAGACGTGTTCTTCAAACCAAAATAATCACTAATGCATCTCAACCACTGCTTTGCAGCAGTATAATATGTGATAAATGAATTTTTCAATGACAAAGAACATTAATTAGGAAAAACCTAATATAATTTGAAACAAAATTTGAAACACAATTATTTTTGAAAAAGAGCAACAGTGCCAAGTTTCTTGCTAGTTCTTCTCGGTGCAAAACCGCAATCTATTCGTTTTATTAATGCCTTCCAATTAATGCTTACTGTATTTCTAACAACATGTCATCCATATACGAATTTAAGAAAAACTCTTATAACTTGCACCACATAAAAACCCGGTTTTTTGTATGAGAGATCGCGGAAAATTGCGCTGTGTTTTTGTTGTTACAGCCGTTAGGGCGCTTTATTACAGGCGCTCAAAAATTACCGCTCGATTCGAATCATCAGACCAAACGACCACTTTGTTTTATGTTTACTCTGTGTCGAATCTGTGATGTTTACGTTTAGAATCACTGATTACTAACCTCAAGATATGGGCATCCGAACTAGCGATAATATATTTCTATATAATCTGAACCTCGGAAACGGCTCGAAAGCTTTTCATGAAATTTAGTATACAGGGGGTTTTGGGGGATTTATCCAATCGATCTAGCTAGGAATAATTTTTACAAAATGTCGAATTTACCAAAAAAAAAAAACTCCTGCTGCCATCTATTAGCCAGCAGTAATAATACCGAGCGAAGCTTGGTCACCCAGATATTGTATAGTTACAAAACCAAAAGGCAGTAGAGTTACCCCTTACCACTAAGTGCTACTAGGCCACAGACTTGTATACTAAAGACAGGGCGAACAGCGCGAAAAAATGTCGCCAGTTTATGGGTGTCATTAGTACCAACAGTATAAGGCCACGCGGTAGTTCGCTCAGCGGCGGCGGCGGGTATTTTGACAGATGACGTTACTGTTTGCTTGTATGAAGAAGGTTTACGTAAAATGTTCGGATCGGCCTATCTTTACTATTTTTATCTATTTACTAGGCTGTCTGGTACCGATATAAGCATATTAATCTGACACATCGCGTTACGGTCTCTTTAATTAAACATAGCGCGAAAAGGGGTTGGGTGTGGAGGGGAGGAATAAGGGGGTGGGTGGGAAATCGAATTCCACGTGAATACTCTCGCTGGAAATGTCATGGTTATCGCTTATTCCTCTATTGAGTACCTGCTTAAAGTTAATTATTATTGCATAGTGTTGATTTTTTTTAATTTTTTTTGATTATTACTAGCTGTCCCGGCAAACTACATGTTGTTTTGCCGTATATATTGTTTCTCACTTAGAGGTACGAAAATAGTTTAAATCCTATTCTCAGAATGTACATACCGAATATTCACAAAAAAATGATAAAAGTAGGTCATAGCCTTCTTAATAACCCTTTTGATTCCCGGCTCCGGTCGATTTAGAACTTAACTATTTATAATATTAATAGTTTATTTATAACTATTAATTTATCATCTTCTGGACTGAAATATTTCATGCAACCCATTAGCACATATTTTATTGGATACAAAATAGTTTTCATCCTTTCAACAGCTCAGTAAAGGTTGCTGCATAACTAGGTCCCATACTAATAGTATCAAAAACCCGACTGAGTTCGTTGTGGGTTTCTTCTCAGTTCAGTTGGAACATGGGAAGTTCGAATCTCGTAATACATAGTTTTAATAATTCCGCAAATATAACTTATCACTACGAGTATAAGCATTTTCTGAGTATTCAAAAGTGTCTGTAAGTAAGGCCTCATCTCAACCCCTTTTTATGTCCCACTGCTGGGCACAAGTCTCCTCTCAGACTGAGAGGGGTTTGGCCATAGCCCACCACGCTGGCCAAGTGCGTGTTGGCGAGCTTCACACACCTTCGAGAACATTTTTGTGAACTCTCAGGCATGCAGGTTTCCTCACGATGTTTTCCTTCACCGCTAAGCAAGTGGTATTTAGTTTCCTAAAAACGCACATAACTCGGAAAAGTTAGAGGTGCGTGCCCAGGATTCGAATTCGAACATCCTTATGAGAGGTAGAGGTCAGAACCACTGAGTTACCACTGCTTATCTTAAGTGAGGCCTATATGAAATAAATCACTTTCATCATCATTTTTATGTTCAACTCCACGAAGTATAACATAATGCCACATCAATATTGCCACCGCTAATAGGGGTGGTCGCGGGGTGAATTGGGGCGATGCAATTTTTCATTCTGTCACCGAGAAGCTTCTTCGCGATGAACTGATCGATGTGTGCTAATTCACCCCCCTTCACCCCCACTTCACCCCTCACTGCTCCATTCAAATTCAACCCCCGCATCTAGGAGACCTAGCTCATTAATCACAGAGTAAAAAATTAATATTCCTTTATGAAAAATAATAACGATGATATATCTACTGAGGTAATATTATTTTATCGTCTGCTAGGTCATAAAAAAATATAATTTCGGGGGTTAATATTTTATGCTTTGGTAGGTAATTTGTATAAAACCAATATACTTTCACCTTTGGGCAATTTTGAGCGCCGCCGTTTTTAGAGTTCCGTACCTCAAAAGAAAAAAAACGTAACCCTTATAAGATCACTTTGTTGTTCGTCCGTCTGTCTGTGTGTCACGACTCTTTATTTTAGTAATTATTAATGATATCGACACGAATTTTGGAATAGTTCTAGGTAATGACAAAATTGAGTGGGGTATCATATTATGCCTGATAGTTTTTGAGGGGCAAAATGTCGATAAAAACACTGCCTCCTCCCCTCCTTATCTCCGAAGTTTTAAACGAAACGAAAAATCTTAAATAATAGTACAGAACCCTCGCTGCGCAAGTCCGACTCGCACTTGGTTGGTTTTATTTTTATTTTACAAGCTTTTATGTAGTTTCATCTGTCCCGATATTAATTGTTTGTCTGTATTCAGATCTTGCAAATAAAAGATCCACTTCTCTGTACCGATCAAACTGAAATTTAGTATGCATGTGTAAATTGAATGCCAATGTAAAATTATCATGTCATGGAGCTGTTTTGATGATGGAACTGAAAGGTGGCCATAGGAACTCAGTAGTTAAGCAACACAACCCCATCGATTTTGGACTTATTTGATTTGTCTTGACGAGTACTTTAGTTCTAGATGGTAACGAAGGTCTGATGCTGAAAAGAATATAAATAAAATTACCCATAAAAGTTAGTTTGTAAAAATTTCAGGGTCTCATGGTGACAAGAATACAAATAAAATTACCTATAAAAGTTTGATTTTAAAAATATTCTCAAATTATAGCTTATTTAATGACTTAATGAAAGTTGAAAAAAGTGCTGCGAAATTTTATAGACTTCTAGACAACGTTTTATCGATATAATGCGAAATAATTTTATCAAATGTTCCTTCCCTCGCCTCGTAGCTATCTTCAGACCAGCGGCGTTTTATGTCAAGTTTTTATCTTTCGGAAAACTGATATTTCTGTGAACAAACTCCGCCGACGGAGAAATTTGTTACCGTATTATGCTAGTCGGGTCTTTATTTTTATACCAGCCTTTGCCTACGGCAATGTCTTTAATTTAAAGTATCCTAAGACTTCAGTTGCTTCAAGTCCATTCTAAAGTAGATATAAGAAAAAAATTCGTTGTATAAAACCTTCTACCAACCCTAATTATTTTATTGGTAAACTTCGGAGAGTATTTGTTTTTTCAAGTTTTTCACGACAAATCAAAAATCGTTGTGCTAAAGTATAAATTAAAAATCTAATAAAGAATGTACAGGTAAAGGCCAAAAAGTACCTATCTATTTTTATCTCACTTTGAAATAAAAAAAAAACAACTACTACTTTATTTTAATGTTTTTGGTTGCAATTGAGTCACTATTTAAAAAATTATTTCAAACATCGTGATAGTTAATAAAATAAACTCGACGGACGTACGGGTTAAGCCGCACTATATGGGTTCCATTTTTACCTTTTTTTTTATATAACCCTAAAAAAGGTTAAGAAATATCGATCCACTTACGAAGTTATAAGCTATTAATAAAACATCATTTGCATCAGCTGCATGCCTATTTCAATTTCCTCAAAGGTGTGTGAAGGCCGCCAACCCGCACTTTCCATACCCCTCTCATTCAGGAGACTCATACCCAGCAGTGGGATACAAAGAAAAAAACCGTGCATTTACATCAAAAGATTAACGCAAACTCTACGTAAAGTTAAACAGTGTAAAAAGCAACAAAGAGCCTTAACAAATTGATTTCGCATTCAGCGTTAGTTACAATAGAAGGTGAAGCAAAAAGAGCGAACCGACGCTAATGACTGTGAAAACCGTGTAGTCTAAGAGCTAGTGGTGTTATTGCGTGCAATGTTTGAACATCAAAAACAAAAAAAAACTGTTCAACTAATTAATCAAACTTACAGGAACTTATGTAATGTCAGACTCGTTCGTTCAGAAAGCAATTTCGCACCGAAAAGAGCGGGCAACATGTGATAGGTAAAGGTCTCATGCACATGAATTTGTATAAAATATGTTCTGTAAGAATTTAAAACGTAAAGTAGGTATTTTAAGTACAAGACATTGCCGAATGAGTGTTAAGTCGACCAAAAAGGCGTGTAAGCCATGCGCAAGCTGGCAGATTTTAAATATCTTCGAGAATCCAATAGCGTAAAAATATTTCAATCAGAACTGTATCAATGTCAAAACGTGGTTTTTCACCAATCAAATTACTTGATAATTACGTTTTGTCATTGATTGTCTATGTGAAGACTTTATAGTCTAGAATTTTTCGGAACTAATGTGACAGAGATTTATAAAGAAGCATAATAATATTATGTATTAGCAAAATTTCTTAAAATTTCTGTCACCGGCTCTTGAACTGCATCGCTTACAGGAAATAGGAATGAAAATTTGAAAAGAAAGCAACGTTGCTAAGAACACAATATGAAGCAGAAAAACATTCGCGACTTGGATATAGGTACCTTGAAATACAGCCTAGATCATTTATCCGATTACAGAGATGTAGACAAGTAGGATTTTATCGACATCGATAAAATCTAGACCACCACGCTTCTGTGTGTCATAGTTTTCAATTACTTATAGTCCGTTAACGTCCTACTGCTGTATAGACCTCCACTCTCAAAATATCGGTGCAAACCTGCTTTCCGAACCTGGCGGTAGAGTCCTGACATTTCATGAGAGCTTATATCTAAGCCTATGTGAAATAAAGAATTTCATTTCATTTGATTTTATTATCAACTACTTAGAATTCATTAACGTCCTACTGCTGCATAGACCTCCACTCTCAAAATATCGGTGCAAACCTGCTTTCCGAACCTGGCGGTAGAGTCCTGACATTTCATGAGAGCTTATATCTAAGCCTATGTGAAATAAAGAATTTCATTTCATTTGATTTTATTATCAACTACTTAGAATTCATTAACGTCCTACTGCTGCATAGACCTCCACTCTCAAAATATCGGTGCAAACCTGCTTTCCGAACTTGGCGGTAGAGTCCTGACATTTCATGAGAGCTTATATCTAAGCCTATGTGAAATAAAGAATTTCATTTCATTTCATTTTATTATCAACTACTTAGAATTCATTAACGTCCTACTGCTGCATAGACCTACTCTCTCGAATAAGAATTATAGATTATATTAGATTAAAGAATGCATTAGATAATGAGAGATTTTAAGCATAAACTGAACTGTGAGTAGCCTACAAACTCAACATTCTGCTTAAATGCAGGTTGGAGGAATAATTTAATGACTAAAGTGCTTATGCTTATATTCAAATATTATATTACATTTCAATCCTGTTACTGAATTTTTGCCTTTTGAATTCATGGCAGACGATGATCTGATACTAATAAGCCCCAATTTTAGCGAAAAAATTAACCATGGCATAGTTAAACACTCTTTTTATCTCTTCTTTTTGAAAATCACATAACCTCTACCAAAAAGGGACAGCATTTCAACTTACAAAACGAGGGTAAAATACGAATACCTTATAATTTTGGAAGCGAAGTTTTGATATGTACACTAAGAATCTATTGTAAGAATTCGTCGCTTAAGAACGTTAAATTATTCTTCAGGGTTCCACTAAGGAATATTTTGTATTTTCTAAGCGTTGGCCTAGTCTTAACTATAGATATATCGATAAGAAAATCTATCGACTCGCGCCCATCCCTGTAATAGACAATGAGTCGAGCGCTCCAAAAACTCGGCCCAAGTGAAATTCCGACCAATTAGTTCACCAAAACGTTGTGAAATTCTCCGATGAAAAACTGGCCGAGTGGAGTAATTCTTTTGATTCTTTTCTTTTTTTCACTTTCGAAAGTACTTTTATTCTTTTCTTCTTTTACTTTCGATCGCATTGTCGATGACAACTGCCTGCGAAGGAACTTCGTAACTTTTGAACAGTATTAATCGAATTATGGAACGAGCCAATTTTTACTTTGTAAAATGTTGCTCGACTTGGCTTGATTTGTAAATCTAGTTGTGACACACTTTTTATTGTTTCACTTCGTTGAGCAAGTAAAGGGAATATAATTCCATAGAAAACTTTAAAAAATATTAATATTATCTATTTGCACAGACTTGTATACTAAAGACAGGGCGAACAGCGCGAAAAAATGTCGCCAGTTTATGGGAGCAAGAATGAGTATTTTGCTCCCTCCCCCGTCAGTAGTCAGTATAGGTAGATAAATAAAGACCTATTTCTTTTTTTTAAATTAATAATAATATTGCAGGCAAGACACATAGATAAAAAAAAAATAAAAAACTAAACATGTATTTCGCAAGAGTTTCGACAGATGGCGCTACATTTTCTTGTATGAAGAACGTTTACGTGAAATGTTCGGATGGGCCTATCTTGACTATTTTTATCTATTTCTATTTGCTTATGTTTTGCTACAAAATCCATCAGAGGTAACCCTTAGAGGAAAACATTTTTAATTTCAACTTATTTATTCATTTCAGATTTAAACTAATAAACTCCCAAACTCCTATAAAGAACTACCGCTGGTTAATTTTAAAAGAAAACTCTTGACGATTTTGAATACAAAGGTCTATTATGGTGTTGAGGAATACTTAAATGACATTAGTTTCTCTTAGCTTTATTTTTTGTTAATAATTATTTGGCAATTGGCTTTTATATAATATTTTGACATTTTAATTATTATTATATTATCAATTTTACTTCTTAATAACTGGTTCGTAATTACTTTTATATTAATTTTCTTCATAATGACTGCTATAATAATAATATATTGTTAATTTATTAGATTAAGGACAAATATTCATACACCAGTACTTAATGGTAAAATGTATTCGGCTAGAATTAATTAATTATGTACCATCTTATTGTAACCTACATTTTTATGAATAAATGAATTATTATTATTATTATTATTATAAACAGAGTTCATTCATGTCAGTAAAAATAATAACTTTTCACTATGTTAGTACTTACCTAGGTTAGTAAAAGTAATAATTTGATAACTACGTAAACGAGTCACGGGTTCGATTCCCGCCACAGGACACTTTAGAATTTATTATTTGGCTAAGGTCAGATCTAGTAGTAGACTTCGGCCGTAGCTAGTTACCACCCTATCATTTAAGCCGCCAAGCTATTCCGGCGCGATGCTGTGTAGAAACCAACGGACTCTTTCCGAGTAAGTACGATAACGTCTTCAGCTTCATCATCACTTACCATCAAGCGAGATCGCAGGCAAATATTAATTTATATAAATTTATTATCACCCGAACTTATTCAAAGTGATGCTTGATGGCCAGTAGTTAGCCAGCAATAGGTTGAGATTCCAGATAATGAGTTATGTTATTTATTTCGATCGCAAACGCCTCATGAAAACACATGGCTAAATTACTCGTAAAAATGAAAATCATATAAATATTTAATTAACAGTAAAGACACTTATCTCTCTCTCTCTCTCAACCCTTTTTTTACATCCCACTGCTGGGCACGGATCTCCTCTCAGACTGAGCGGGGTTTGGCCATAGCCCACCACGCTGGCCAAGTGCGGGTTGGCGGGCTTCACACACCTTCGAGAACATTTTTGTGAACTCTCAGGCATGCAGGTTTCCTCACGATGTTTTCCTTCACCGTTAAACAAGTGATATTTAGTTTTCTAAAACGCACATAACGCGAAAAAGTCAGAGGTGCGTGCCCAGGATTCGAACCCGCGACCTCCTTATGAGGGGCAGAGGTCAGAACCACTCAGCTATCACTGATTAAAAACTGCTGCTGCTGTTGTTTGCAAATACACTTATATTAATTGTTATTCTTTCTTTTCTTTCATGTATGGCCGAGTAGCAGAGGGAAACTGAAGAGGTAAGTTTTTATACCAAAGAATAATTCGACGATGGAGACGTTCACCTGATGCTAAGTGATACGTTACCTTAGACTGTATCATCACTATCCATTAGGAGTGGTCACGGTTTGGCCCAACACGTCTTCATACATTCTCTCTTATCAGTTAAAGCCAAAATTTCTCAAATATGGCGTCGTTACGCCCACAACAGTACGATATCGCTGACAGTACATAATATTGTCACTTATATTAGCGCCATTTTACAGTTGACAAATTAAAAAGCCTCCTTCAGGGTGCAGCCTAAAAATATATGCGTGAGGTCACTAAGGCCCGGTTTCCACCAGTGCGGAGCGGAGCGGAGCTGTGTTTGAGTAACCAATCAGATTACGTCATTTGAAATGAAATTAAATGAAATGAAATTCTTTATTTCACATAGGCTTAGATATAAGCTCTCATGAAATGTCGAGACTCTACCGCCAGGTTCGGAAAGCAGGTTTGCACCGAGAAGAACTGGCAAGAAACTCGGTACTTGCTCTTTTCAAAAAAAAATTTCGACGTATCTGTTTGCGCTTTACGCTAGCACTCCGGTTTATGCTAGGCCGTATCGCGACGGCCGGCTATCGCCTGCCCCCGCGCATCGCGCCTCCCCGTTTCGGCGACGCGCTTGAACAGTCCTTGGTAAAACCTCGACGGAGTCGGTCGATTGTTTGTGCCGCGTAGCCCGCGTGAAGTCGCCTGCCACGCCGCATCGTGCCGTCTTATTATTTATGAGGAGCTATTTATCGCGTACCATTTTGTGCCGCGTCGCCCGCGTGTTGTTTGCCGGCCACGCCGCCACTTGCCGTCCGCGATCGCCGAAAAGTCCGTTTCTACAAGCCGACTGAAACAGTCCGCGTTGCCCGCGTGAAATTTGCCGGCCACGCCCGTGTCATTTAGTTTTACGAGCCCCGATTTATTGAGTTCCTTAGTTTGCCGTGTAGTCCGCCGCGTCCTTCTAACGCCGCGGGCCTATTTGACTATCAGGGACATTGTTTTTTGTGCTCACGCGCCATCTTGATACCACGCCGCCGCGGACTCACTTCGCTACCCGCGATTCGTACCGCCGCCGCGAAAGATCCCTCAAGAAAGGGCGAGTGTGTTCCTATTTGCATTTAACACCGCAGACACCACACACTACATTCATCCTACACGAACTCACTCCCCGGATGCCACGTGCTTGCTGTCTTCTGCGCCTGTAAGTACCTAGTAGTAAGTCGTTCTGTGCCGTGGGATAAAACCCAGTGCAAATCGCCCACTAAATTTTTTGGCGGGCCCTTTTCGACCCGCCACCGCCGCTGCCTGTGTGAGTCCGCTGGCCTGCTCTGATGGGCCCGGCAGTTGCCCGCCGATTCATCGTGCACAGGCGCGGTGCGTAATCATTATTGGTAGCAGTGAGCGCGGTTTGTCTACACCTCGCTTTGCGTTTTGCGCTGGTTTTGCCCGCCGCGCCGTTCGTTTTCTGCGCCGCTGGCATAAATCCCGCTTTCCGCCACGCGCCGTGTCGTTCGCCGCGCTGTTAGCGGAAATTCCGCAATCGCCGCCTGTTCCGCCGCGTTAACGCCGCGTTTCGGCCGCGTTCCGCTTATTATAATTATAAGTTTAATTTTTATTTTAAGTTTTGCTTGCGTGCCGGTACCGCCCGCTCGCCGTAATTTAACACGCGTATCTACTACGGTCGCGCCGCCTTGTTCATTGCGACTACGGTACGACCACGACCGCGATACGACTTGTTTACTATTGCTTTAATTTTATTATTGCTTGCACTCGCGCCGCCCGCCGACTTGCCGGCCGCCTTTTCAATTTATTATTGCTTGCACTCGCGCCGCCCGCCGACTTGCCGGCCGCCTTTTCAATTTATTATTACTTTATTTTTACATTTTGTTTATATTTAATTTGTTAGAATGTCCGCGAACATCAAAAAGCTAGCTGTACAGATACAGTCTGAGCTTCGGTGGGCGACGTCCGCCGCGGGTTTGATAGGCCGCGAAGATAGATCCGCCGCCCTATTACACCGAGCGGACCAGGTGCGGACTCGGCAGGCCTCTGTGGAGCAGGCCTTCCAAGACCTGCTCACCCTCGGTCCCGAACAGGAGGTACTGAGGACGGCTCAGGCCGATTACGACCAGTTCTTCGAACTGATGGACTCGGTGGTGGAGGCCGCCCATGGGATCCGGACCGCCGCTGATGAAAGGCGTCGAAGTGGCGCTTTTAGAGACTCCCCCAGCCGACCGCCCACACAGCCGGCATTACTCGGGAAACTGCCCACGATCGAGCTGCCCAAATTCGGTGGGCAGCTTCAAGAGTGGATGGGCTTCCTGGCGTTATTCGACAGCCTGGTCCACGCCAGGAAGGACCTGTCCCCCACCCAGAAGCTGACATACTTACTGTCCTCGCTACAGGGCGAGGCCCTGGACGTGGTGCGACACCTCGACCTCTCGGAGGAGAGCTACCACACGGCTCGGGAATTGCTGGCCAGGCGCTATCAAAATGTGCGCCGGTTGGCCGACGCACATGTAGCCCAGCTACTAGCCTTGCCCGCCGTCACCGGGGTGGCCGGCCTCAGAGAGGCCTTGCTAAACCCTTGCATTGTGGCCACCAATGCTCTCCGTCGATTGGATCTCCCCGTCGACCAGTGGTCCTTCTTGTTGTTGCACATAGTGCTCTCCCGCCTGCCGTCGGAGCTTAAGCTCCGCTTCGAGCAGCGCTTCGGAGGGGACGGTGCAACCTACCTGCCCCCTTTCTCCGACCTCCTGAAGTTTTTGGAGCAGGAGTGCCTCCAGGCCGATAACTCTGGAGTTACCGGCCCTCGAGTGGCCCCTGGGAGGTCCGAGCATGTCCGAGGGGGTGGGGCAAGGACTGGCCCTTCGGCGGGGACCGGCCCCAACCGGCGAGGCCGTGGAGCCGACGCCAGAGAAGGTCGCCGGGTGTCACAGTACAGCGGGGCCGTGGCAACGAAGCTCCCCCCCTGTGCCTATTGTCGGCACCCCGGCCACCAGGTCTCCTCGTGTCCGCACTTCCTGGCCAAACCGGTTGCGGCCCGGAGAGAATACGTGTCGACACGCCAGTGGTGCTTCTCGTGCCTGGGCCAGCATCTCGTAAGAGACTGCCCGCGCCAGCGGCCCTGCCCACATTGCGGCGGTGCCCATTCGGCCCTCTTGTGCGCTAACCGGAGTGGTTCCGGTCGCCGGGACGCTGGGTCGCGCACCCCCCATGGGCGGGGGCGCTCGATCGCGCACCCCCCCCATGGGCGGGGGCGCTAGTCCTGGCCACCCGGCCAGCCCCGTTAGGCGTTCTCCGGTGGACCACCAACCTCCTAGTGGAGGTAGGGGTTCCGCCCCCCGGAGGAGGGTTTCACCCCCCCGCGTCACGGTCACATCCCCCTCGCGTCATTACGACGGGGATATCGCGTCCGCCCCATTGGGCGTCGTCCCGCGTCGGTTCTCGCCGCCACTACACGAGTGGCCGCGACTAGAGCGCCATCCTCCCACCATAGGTCGAGGCGATCCCTACCGGGTGCCGGACGTTAGCCGCATGGTGCGGCCCCAAATGGGTGAACGGTCCCCTGCTGATTACCAGCGCCCTAGGGGCGGTGGGGTCACACCCCCCCAGGGGAGGGTCACACCCCCCTCGCATTTTTATGACGGGTGTCTGACGGCCGCTCAAATGAGCGTCGAACCGTCTAGGTTTTTGCCTCCCCTCCATGTGTGGACGCAACTGGAGCGCCATCCACCCGTGCTAGGTCGAGGCGCTCCCTACCACGCCCCGGATGCTAGCCGCATGGTGCGACCCCGGGTTGGTTATGCCGGATGGTCCCCACGTTGGGTACCCTCCCCCTCTCTAGCAGCGCCCCAGCCGGAGTACCCCCGTCAGTGGGCTCCCGCTGGTGAAGGCGCGTCGCGCTAGGTGTCCGCCACCCTAGCTGCCACCTAGCCACCTCCCCTGAGACTTTGGATCTACAGCAGTCAGTATGCCAGACCATACTTTTGTCGACTGCCTCAGGGAGGTTAGGGTCTCAGGCTACAGGAGTGGCTCTCCCTTGTGGCCTCACTTCCGAATGTTAATCGGATTTCGATGCCTCGTTGCTTCCTACCGCCCGGAAGGTGCCACGCCAGTCTCCACGGCTTTTGTGATGCGTCCGAAAAGGGGTACGCAGCCGTGGTCTATTTGCGGACTGTCAGTGACACCGGCGAGGTCGCAACCCACCTTGTCTTGGCGAAAAGTAAAGTGGCCCCAATTCGGTCACGCTTGACGATACCCAAATTGGAGTTGTCTGGAGCCGCTCTTTTGGTGCGCCTTCTCAACCATGTGCGTACGTCCCTCCTATCGATCGTGGACCTGACGGACGTGTACGCCTGGTCGGACAGCGAAATTGTCCTTTGTTGGTTGCGAGCCGCTCCCCACAACTTGGAAGTCTTTGTTGCCAACCGGGTTTCCCAAATCCAGAATTCGGAAACCCCGTTGACCTGGAGACATGTGCCAGGGGACCTGAACCCTGCAGATTGTGCTTCCCGCGGATGTGAAGCTTCCGACCTTGTCAACCACTCTCTTTGGTGGGGCCCTGACTGGCTGACTCGGAATGAGTCCGCCTGGCCTCAGAGTAGGTTCTCCGAGCCCGATGTGTTACCTGGCTTGCGAGTCGGAGTTGTTGAGGATAAGCCAGCCAATTCGCTGAGCTATCTTCAGGAACGCTACAGTTCCCTTGATAAATTGATTGGGGTGACGGCTTGGATTCAGCGCTTCACCCACAACGCTCGGAACCCACGCGACAAAATGTCGAACCCGGTCTTGTCGCCCCTGGAGAGACAGGAGGCCCGGACCTTTTGGATACGTTTGGTTCAACTGGAGCATTTTGAGTCCGCTATTGAGACACTGAAGCGAGGTTTACCTTTGAAAGGCTCGCTCGCCCGCTTAAACCTCTTCCTGGATGACACCGGATTGATACGCGTTGGTGGACGCCTCCGGAATTCTGACTTACCCTATGGGGCACGTCATCCCTTATTGCTTCCGAACAATAGCGCTTTTGTAAAATTGTTGGTGACGCATTACCACGTCAAAAATGCCCACGCTGGCTGCAACGCCCTTTCGGCCATATTGCAGCGCGAATTTTGGATTTTATCGGGACGACGCTCCATCCGAAGCGTCATTTTTAAGTGCATTCCGTGCTACCGCCTGAAGGCCAGCACCATGCAGCCCATTATGGGGGACCTCCCCACCGACCGTGTCGTGGCCTCGCGCCCTTTTTCGGCGGTCGGGACGGATTTTGCGGGGCCGTTCTTCGTCAAGAGCTCCAGCCTCCGCAATGCTCGTTCCCTCAAGGCCTACCTTTGCGTTTTTGTTTGCCTGGCTACCAAGGCCGTACACTTAGAACTGGTGAGTGCCCTCAGCACCGAAGCCTTTGTAGCCACGCTAGGCCGCTTCGTTTCACGCCGAGGATATCCGCACCTGATCCGATCGGATTGTGGGACCAACTATAAGGGTGCCGATAGATATTTGAAGGAAGTCGTCCAATTTTTGAATGAAAATAAGATAGGCCTCGGCACGGCAATGTCCAAGATGGGGATAACTTGGACCTTTGACCCGCCAGCTTGTCCCCACTGGGGCGGGATCTTTGAAGCCGTCGTCAAGGTCTCAAAGACGCATCTCCGACGCGTGATAGGTGAAACCATTTTGACTTTTGAAGAGCTCGCTACCGTGTTTTGTAAGATTGAGGCTGTCCTCAATTCTCGGCCACTCTGCCCCTTATCGTCCGATCCCAATGACCTGGAAGTTTTAACCCCCGGTCATTTCCTAATTGGTGAACCCCTTAACGCCCTGCCCGAGTACCCCTTCAGGGACGTGAAGGTCTCACGGTTGTCTCGTTTCGAATTGCTACAGCAGATGACCCAAAATTTCTGGCATCGTTGGTATTTAGAATATTTGCATCTCTTGCAGCAGCGCGTTAAGTGGTCAGACAAGACCGACCCACCTAAGGTTGGTGATCTTGTCCTAGTTAAGGAGTCTAATTTGTTGCCTTTATGCTGGCGTCGTGGACGCATTCTTAAATTGATATATGGATCCGATGGGGTTCCCAGAGTTGCCGAGGTAATGGTCGGAGATTCGGTTTTGCAGCGAGCCGTCTCTTCCTTATCCCGGTTGCCTAATTGTTAGTGGACTCCAAATCCATGGGTCCACTGGCGGGGGTGTTTGCGCTTTACGCTAGCACTCCGGTTTATGCTAGGCCGTATCGCGACGGCCGGCTATCGCCTGCCCCCGCGCATCGCGCCTCCCCGTTTCGGCGACGCGCTTGAACAGTCCTTGGTAAAACCTCGACGGAGTCGGTCGATTGTTTGTGCCGCGTAGCCCGCGTGAAGTCGCCTGCCACGCCGCATCGTGCCGTCTTATTATTTATGAGGAGCTATTTATCGCGTACCATTTTGTGCCGCGTCGCCCGCGTGTTGTTTGCCGGCCACGCCGCCACTTGCCGTCCGCGATCGCCGAAAAGTCCGTTTCTACAAGCCGACTGAAACAGTCCGCGTTGCCCGCGTGAAATTTGCCGGCCACGCCCGTGTCATTTAGTTTTACGAGCCCCGATTTATTGAGTTCCTTAGTTTGCCGTGTAGTCCGCCGCGTCCTTCTAACGCCGCGGGCCTATTTGACTATCAGGGACATTGTTTTTTGTGCTCACGCGCCATCTTGATACCACGCCGCCGCGGACTCACTTCGCTACCCGCGATTCGTACCGCCGCCGCGAAAGATCCCTCAAGAAAGGGCGAGTGTGTTCCTATTTGCATTTAACACCGCAGACACCACACACTACATTCATCCTACACGAACTCACTCCCCGGATGCCACGTGCTTGCTGTCTTCTGCGCCTGTAAGTACCTAGTAGTAAGTCGTTCTGTGCCGTGGGATAAAACCCAGTGCAAATCGCCCACTAAATTTTTTGGCGGGCCCTTTTCGACCCGCCACCGCCGCTGCCTGTGTGAGTCCGCTGGCCTGCTCTGATGGGCCCGGCAGTTGCCCGCCGATTCATCGTGCACAGGCGCGGTGCGTAAACAGTATCTTCCTCCCCTCAGTTTCGGAGACGTCATAATGACAAAATTTGATTGGTTCCGCTCCGCACTGGTGGAAACCGGGCCTTATAATGCTGATCCTTTGTTTGTTTAGTCAATATCTCACACACATATCCTATTTCACGCAGTCCATGCATATGTCTTCATTCTTCCTCTACTTTTTGGGAGGGAGGAAGCCTCCATGTGTAAATGACAGCCTATCTAGCAAAAGATAACCTGGTAACCTGGTAACCTGGTAACCTGGTAACCTGGTAACCTGGTAACCTGGTAACCTGGTAACCTGGTAACCTGGTAACCTGGTGATAATAGTAACCTGGGGTTTTAAATTACGTATCTGAATAGCAAAGGGATTTAATTAACTAGGCACACACACGAGGGCTTAGGGTGGTTAAAACGCTCGTATAAGTCTGAGTTATGGCGAATTCATTACTCTTTTATTGGCGTAATTGTTTGAGAGGGATTTGTACTAATTGAGTTACTGCGTGCTGCTATTAATTTATGATACTTTAGCGGTCTTAGATAGCTGACGATAGATGGCGTAACTAGCGCAATAGCACACGCTGACAGAGCATTCGACGAGCGTTCTATAAATACAACTTCTGACGTCACACGCTCGGATCACAAGCGGTCCCCAGGCACAACACCTGCCTGGAGGGAAATTTCCCTATTGCCCTCTGCACTGCCAAAATACGCTTGCGTTTAGGGCCATTTTGTTTACTAGCCCCATGATTCTGCAAAAATAAACTCGCCGGCATATTTAGCGGAACATAAAAAAAAGGTTTGATATCAGTATCATATAAAGTTGCTGGCTGGTTTATACGTTATTTAATTTAAAAAGAAATATTTTCAAATTAAGAAAACAACTGAACATCACATTTTATGCAATTGTTTTAATTTTATTCAAATACACCTTATCTGGAGCGAACTTCGAGTATTTCTTCCTTCTGAGTTTGATTTAAAATTTCATTGGAATACTGTTTTTTGTTAGTTTTTTTTTAATCGCGTATCTTTCTGGAGTTGATGACTGAATTATGCCTGACTTAGCCCCAACGGAGATTGCCAGGGCACTCGAAATGCGAAGAAATGGTCAAACCTACAGAGTGATATCCAGAGATCTTCGTCGACCAGTTTCAACGATCCATCGCAGTATCCAACGGTTCAGGGAGACCGGTACTTATGTGAGAAGAGCAGGACAAGGCAGAAAAAGACGCACTTCGAGTATGGATGATCGTTTCATTCGGCTTCGTGTACGTAGGAACCCCCGTTTGACGGCCGTCCAAGCCCGACATGAGTTAGAAGCAGTGCGGGGTGTAACCGTAAGTGAGCGTACGGTACGAAGAAGGCTCGAAGAAGCTGGTTTGGGTTCATTTGTGCCCGCCAAGGCTCCAAGGCTCGAGGTAAATCATCGTAGAAACAGGTTAACTTTTGCTCAGGAACATCGACTTTGGAACGCGGACCAATGGAGTAAGGTATTGTTTAGTGATGAGTGCAGAATTCTCTTAAATCAAATTGACGGCAGGCAAAGAATATACAGACGCAAAGGAGAACGATACATTCAGACAAATTTTGAAACTACAGTTGCATACGGTGGTGGATCAATAATGGTTTGGGCGGGCATTTGTTAGGGAGCTCGCACAGACTTGGTAGTGATTGACAGAGGGAGTCTGACTGCAGACCGCTATATCAGAGAAGTTTTAGAAGAAAATGTACCATGCCCCATATATCGGTGACGATTTTGTTTTTATGCAGGATAATGCTCTGCCGCATACCGCTCGGGTAACTCAAGCTTATCTTAATGATATGAATATCACTGTTATGGAGTGGCCGGCGAGATCACCGGATATGAACCCAATAGAGCACGTTTGGGACTTGCTGAAAAGAAAAGTTAAGTCCAGAATTCCAGCTCCTGCCAACGTGGGAGAACTGCGAATCGCCGTAGTTGAGGAATGGCGGAGACTATCCCAGGAGACCATCGATAACATCTTTCTCAGTATGCCTAGACGGGTAGAAACTTTAATATAAGCACGTGGAGGAAATACGCGATATTAATCACCATTTTTCTAATTTAATTAATTGTAATTTTAATATTAAATTTCACTTTTCCAGGTTACATGAAAGTTCAAAAATGTACCATTTTTCGCAAATACCCTTTACTCGCAAAATCTGTTCTTAATGAGATCTCATTTTAAGTAAAAACAAATGAAACTTTAAATAACAAAAGAAGTGTAGTAAGTAGATTTTAAAATAAAACCATATTTTTTTTAATTATGGACCTTTTTTTTATGTTCCGCTAAATATGCCGGCGAGTTTACTTATCACCAGACATCTATGCTCTGATTGGTTAATGCTTGAGTCAGGTGTGCAGTCAAGGCGACAATTGGCTGGTGATGACTGCGTTGCTATGGTTACCGTCGATGGTTGGCCGATGTATAATTTTATATTTTCGAGAATCACACCCCAGGAAATCAAACTGTTGGTATCCTATGGAATATATTTATTTCAGAGAATGTACTCAGGACCTATTTAATTTGGTTCCCCCGTCACCTTTGACGACCTCCGTGGCGCAAAGGACGCACGCTCGGATTCGAGTGGGAGGTCGCGGGTTCGATTCCCGCCACGGGCCACTTTGGAATTTTATAATTTCTAAATTGGCTCAGGTCTGGTCTGGTGGGAGGCTTTGGCCGTGGCTAGTTACCACCCTACCAGCAAAGACGTGCCGCTAAGCGATTTAGCGTTCCGGTACGATGCTGTGTAGAAACCGTTGGGGTGAGTTCACTTACCCCTTCCAAGTTAGTACGCTAACATCTTCGACTGCATCATCACTTACCATCAGGTGAGATCGCAGTCAAGTACTAACTTGTATAGCGTAAAAAAAAAACCTTTTTACCATAGAACGGCAAGCATCGAAAAAGCTTTCACCCATACATAGTCGACGTACCAATTTGATTTCTCGTTCCTGATCCGCACTGCAAAAGTCCAATACTTTTCCGCCACTTACAACTTGGATGCCTTCAAATCAAGAGTTAACAGGCATCTCCTAGGCAATACGCATGCCACCTTAGACTGTATCATCACTTTCCATCTGGTGTGATGTGCGATCACAGTCAACCGCTAGCCTATATAGTTAAAAAAAATCTAAAAGTAAGTTATATAGTTAAGAAAAATCATTTTCATCTTCCGAACAAAATTGGGGCGCGCTTGGTTTTAATCCGGAGGTCTCACATTCGATTTCTGACATGGATAAATTAAGAATTATTGTTCAATTGCTTAGTTGGCGTATGTCTGGTCTGGTGGTAGAGATTGGTTGCCATTCTAGTAGCCGAGATATATGTCTCGTATTAGTACTTGTACTATGTAGTAACTTTTATTGGGCTACTAACCCTTTGTAAATAAATAATTAGTACGAAAACATCTTCGTCGTAAACTGAATTGCACTTTATTGTGTCAACTCTGGAGTAGCTTTTTCTTTGAATCATTTTACAAAGTGAATCTTCTATACCATAAGTTACTATTATCACGCAATACATAATAGTATCTAACGGTACAAAGATGATTTAAAGTAATAGCGACCCTAGTACTGACATAAAAAGTGCAATTCAGTTCGCAATAGCGCGTGGCTCCGCTTCCGCTATGCACCTACAGCGATAAAAAGAGGTCTCTATCTCTTTCAAAGATTCAAAGATTCAAAGATTCAAAGATTCAAATCATTTATTTCATATTGGCCACTACTTGTTAGCACTTATGAAGGTCAAGTAGGTACATTTCGACGTACATCGTAATCGGGCGCATGCAGCGCGTGAAATAGATCGTACAATAAGTACTTAAAGCGTGCCTAGCCGACGCGCGACGGCCGTCTGAGATTAGTCCGTCGTGACGGCTACCTGTAGCTTCATCGATCGCATGACAAGTGAACATGGCATGCTATTATGGTGTTTTATGCTAATACCAGGCCGTGTTCACTTATCACGTGACTGACCAAGCTTCAGTAGCCGTCTCGACGTACTGATTTCAGAAGGCCGCCCCGCGCCGGCTAGGTCACGGTGTACGGTATTTTTAACGCGCTGCGTGCGCTCAATAACGAGGCAACCTTAGTACGTCGAAAAGGATAGAGTTAGGCGATAGAAAGAGACCACAACTTTAGATGCATAGCAAGGTGGAGCCAGGCACTTTACGTGTCAGCGCTAGAGTCGCTATTTCTTTAAATCTTTCTTATTTTTTAAGTCGCTATTTCTTTGACGACCTCCGTGGCGCAGGGGACGCACGCTCGGATTCGAGTAGGAGGTCGCGGGTTCGATTCCCGCCGTGGGCCACTTTGGAATTTTATAATTTCTAATTTGGCTCAGGTCTGGTCTGGTGGGAGGCTTTGGCCGTGGCTAGTTACCACCCTACCAGCAAAGACGTACCGCCAAGCGATTAAGCGTTCCGGTACGATGCCGTGTAGAAACCGTTGGGGTGACATACCTTCCAAGTTAGTACACTAACATCTTCAACTGCATCATCACTTACCATCAGGTGAGATCGCAGTCAAGTACTAACTTGTATAGCGTAAAAAAAAAAATCTTGCCGAGTGAGCCTCTGTACCGTTAGGTACTATTATGTATTCCGTGTTAGTACCTAAATGTGACTTTGTGTGTTTCAGAGCGACACAACCTTCGAGACCGTGTCGAATCTCACGATCGAGGCCACGCGTTACGAGAACGGGAGGAAGTTCATCTGCAAGGCCACAAATAAGGTCATGGTTGAGACCAACGACCATCCTATCCACGCCACTAGGGAACTGGAGGTCTGGTGTAAGTATATAAATAAATATACAGGGTTATTTTAAAAATACCAAATCGCTCTCGGCTTGTAGTTATTTACGTTAACACAAACAACTTTTGTTCTACGACTTTTTTTTAAACTCAATATTTTGAGAAATATCAAATTTTCAACATTTTCCACAGATACTCTACCCGTAACTACTCTACATTGTACATGTATACCTACGTGCTACATTAGCCACGCGGCCGGCGCGCGGCGCGAAACTCGACCCTATCGTACGGTCACTGACCCGACTACGCGACGTTGTTCATAATGATAATACATACCTACTATATGGTTGTACACAGTGTAATGCCACTTTACAGAAATAACATGAGTTATTATTTTTTTGTATGAAATAAATTAATACTGTGTTTTGAAAAGTCGTAGAACAAAAGTTGTTAGTGTCAATGTAAACAATTGCAGGCCGAGAGCGATTTGGTATTTTTAAAATAACCCTGTATAAATAGTGGACAACATCACATACATTGCTCCGATCCCTTAGTAAGTAGCCTATGTACTTGAGTTAAGGAAATCAGAAACAACGAAGGTACCACAACACCCAGACCCGAGACAATATAGAAAACTTATTTTTCCTACATTGCCCCGACCGGGGATCGTACCCGGAACCTCAGAGATGGCGGCGCCTTGAAAACCGGCACGCTAACCACTCAACCACGGAGGTCGTCAGTATTAATAAATCTCTAATATATAAAATCCTCGTGTCACAGTGTTTATAACAAAAATGCTCCGAATGTTATAATACCGCCCTAACCGTTGTATAAACTATTACTCAAAGCTATGTATCCATTTTTAGGGTTCCGTACCTAACAAATAAAAACGACATCCTATTACTAAGACTTCGTCCGTCCGTCTGTCTGTCACCAAGCTGTATCTCTTGAACCATGCAGATGGTTAGAGACTTGAAATTTTCACAGATGATGTACATATTCCTGTTGTCGCTATGACCACAAATACATAGAATAAATTAAATAAATATTTAAGAGTCCGCTTACCCAAGATGTCTCCCATACATTCGTAATACCAAAATCATAATTCGTGCAAATTTCGATCATGTTGTGGTGTTATTCGGGTTCATATAGTAATAATCTATGCTCCTGGCGATATCTGGTTCCGAAATACTTTTGTTAAACGAAATTGTAAACGAATATAGTTTTGCCTTTATTAGAATTAAATTAGAATTTTGTTTAGAATTTATTTTTATGTCAAAGAGGACATGTTTTCTGCTTATTTGTTTTGTAATAAAAACAACACTATCTCACGTCGCAATAGTTTAGGAGCACAGTTTTTATTGTCGAGCTAAAGAAAAACACCAGTTATAAAGAAAATTACAAGTTTTCATTCTTAATTTTTGTTTTTGGTATTATGGAACTCGATCAAAGTTATAAAAATTTTGATCAAAATTGATTATTATTTCGTTTTAAAGAAGTATTTCCGAACCAAATATGGCCAGGAGCATAGATTATTACTATATGAATCTGAATAACATCACAACATGATCGAAATATGCACGAATTACAAATGATTTGGTATCTTGAATGAATGGAGACATCGTAGTTCACAGGAGTCTTAAGGAGCAGTCCGTACAACAAACTTGATTTTTTGCATGTTTTTGTTTTGGTATTCACTTGATTAATTATTATATTTTTCCTAATATTTCCAGATCCGCCAATCATCCACGTTGGTCCCCCCAACATTACTGTGGTGGAGGGCTCGAAGGTTCTACTCAAAAGTGAATACGAGAGCAACCCTTCCGCTTTGAACGAAGTCACTTGGTAAGAAAACATATTTTTTAACACACACAAGTTGACTGCGATCTCACCTGATGGTAAGTGATGATGCAGCTGAAGATGTTATCGTACTTTAACTTGGAAGGGCTAAGTAAACTCACAGCTGATGGTTTCTACACAGCATCGCGCCGGAATGCTTGGCGGTGCGTCTTTGTCGGTAAGGTGATAACTAGCCACGGTTTAAGCCTCTCACCAGATCAGACCTGAGCCAATTTCAAGGACCGTGTTGAGAATCGAACCCGCGACCTCTCGAATCCGAGCGCACCCCACTGCGTCAGAGAGGTCGTCATCCCTAATGACAAAATTCCAAGCTTTTTCACCCCGGGAATTGAACCCGAAGCCTTTCCTATCCTATTAATATTAAAAAATGTGAAATTTTGTGAGTTTGTATCTTTGTCACTCAATCACCACGCAACTGCTGAACCGAGTCCGATGAAATTTAATACGCAGACAGCTTATAACCTGAAATAACATATAAGCTATTTTTTATCCCGGAAAACCCCAAACTTCTCGTGAAATTTTGAAAAAACTGGCTTTGACAATCCATAGTTAAAGCAATAGGTACATTGTAAAAGTAAACTTCTTTTAATATAGAAAACAGGTACAAAATCTAGGAAAGGGAACGGGAACCCAATATTCACGATTTGTTAAAAAGCCAAAATCCTCTCGGGCAGCGCCGCGGGAAATACCTAGTTACAATATAATTCCTCTTAGGTACTAATTTAATAATATAACCTAAGAGCTCAATGGTTGGAGATAAATTCGTGGAGTAATCTTCCTAAATGAGTGTATGTGAATAAAGAATCTTATTTCGCGCTCGGTTGAAATGTGATACGTAAAGTTATTATGTTTTAGGGTTCCGCGGTTGTTGGTTGCGAGCCGCGTTAATTTAATGGACAAAAGTCTAACTTCAACAAGGATGACATAATAATGTATGGGGCGGATATATTAGAATAGGTTCCTCATTTAAATCTTCTGTCTTAATTTTTTTTTTTGCTTAAAAGTCTACTATTATTTCTTGCTTTTCAGTATTTTCGGTGGTTAATTTTTTGTGCTACATATTACGTAAACTTTTTTATACAATCAAAAAGGATTGCCATCTTTCATAATTCCTACGAACAAACATCTTTAATGCCACTCAATACAGTTGCAATTTTGTCTCGTGTTTGAACGGATCCTGCATTTATTGTCTATGATCTTGTACTAGTCCTGCTGATCACGGATAGCTCTAAAATCTTATAATTTTACGTACGGAACCACATGATTATTAAAGTTTCGCGCTTCACCACCCTCATAAGCGCTCGCGAAGCCTCCGACGTATTACTCAAGCAGCGAGATAATGCGAGTTTCATGCGAGAGGCATCAGAAGCGTTAGTACAGGTTTTTGTACGAATTTCGAGTCGACTCGCATCGCGAAAACGAATCGAATTCCTCCATACACTTACAGCCAGCGCCATCTATTGACATCTGCATATTAGACTGACCATAGATGACGCTGGCTGCAACCGTGGAGGAATACGTCCGTGCAGACTACGGACCGTGCGCGTATCTCCACGGGATCGCACCGCTGACCACCAGACCATCGAATGGACGTCCACTACCTCGTGAGCTCCTACGATCGCCCTCGCCAGTGCGACAACCTGCAGGCGTAGACCGCGACGAAAAGGACGACGGAACATAACCGGATTCGCCGATTCCCTCGCACTTATGGTCTAAGATCCCGCCATACAACGACCTTCACCGAGCTGCTTATTGGATGAAAACTATTTTATATCCAATTAAATATGTCAATAAATATATCTCAAGTGGGTTGCCTAAAAAATTTCAGTCCAGGGTATGATTAATTAAGAATTTAAAAAAAACCATTGAAAAATGGACTCCTATTTGTTACAGTTTAGTTGACATCGTAGTTCAAATTAGATTTTATGTTATAAATAGTGCTTTTTGCCAGAAATAATTTCCTGGCTGAGGAAAGTATTTCTGCTCTATATTTTTTGGCAAAAAAAAGTTAACGGATAATAAAATCGTAGGTAAATAAGCACAATTGCAATTTACGACCTGAATCGCTCATCCAATCTAATTTGAACTAAGATGTCAACGGAACTCTAACAAAGCGGAGTTCATGTTACGATGGATTTTTTTTTAAATTCTTAATTAATCATACCCTGGACTGAAATTTTTTAGGCAACCCACTTGCGATATGACATATTTAATTGGATATAAAATAGTTTTCAATAAGCAGCTCGGTGAAGGTCGACCTTACTTGGGATCCCCTACTATTAGCATCGAGCCTATCCGACGTGTGGGGGGACAAGGAACTTATAAACTTTCACGATCCCGAGGCCCGAAGCCAAGACACCAAGCTTAGAGCATTAGAGGCAGGGCGATGGGTACCATCCGGGCGCGAAAATTCAAATTTCTTTTAGTTTTTCGTTCATAGTGGGTTAATTATACATCGGAGGCTAATGGCAATGAGTTTTGCGGCCACAACATTTATGCATCTACATGTTTTTAATAAAAACTCTGCTCAACAACACTCATTTAATTCATATTGGTTCCCGATAGCTCAAAATCTGGGAAACTGCAAAAAATTATCTTTCGGTAACCAATATGAGATGAGTGGGAACTTTCGAGCAAAGTTTCTATTAAAAACATGTAGATACATAAAAAGTAGGCCCGCAAAATGCATTGCCATAAATCTACAATGTGTAGTTAGTCTAATATTTGCGAAAAAGTAAATAAAATTTGAATTTCGCGGGCTGGTAGGGCCGCAACACCTTAAAGAGCACTACCGGGGAAGTGATGTACCGCGCCGTATGTACTCGTATATACCCCTGTTTGGCTAAGGCCCAACAGAGAAGACCACTTCTGCTGCTGGCTGCAAATGTATGGAGGAATTCGATTCGATTGTACGATGCGAGTCGACTCAAAATTCGTACAAAAACTTGTACTAAGTCTACAGGCTATACGGGTATACAAGGGTTGCGACTTGCGTGCCTTGCTTTCATCACAGGATTAAGTTGTTCCTTTGCTTAGGGGTGGGTTTTTCTTAATCACAAAACTTTGTGTTTGTATAGGTAGGTACCAAATTACTATATGAATCCTTTTATCAGCTTGTTTGCTTGCAAACTCAATAGTTTAAGCGAAATTTAAAACTAACTAGACTAAAATTGAGAACTCTGCAATCGAAATTGTAGACGAGTAAATAATATACCTGGGACATACGGTCCAGCTAAGAAGGTCTAATTTCGAGAAAGAGGTGAACCGCCGAATCCAGCTCGGTTGGGCAGCGTTTGGGAAGCTTCGTGATGTCTTCTCGTCAAAAATCCCTCAGTGCCTGAAGACTAAGGTTTTCGAACAGTGCGTGTTGCCAGTGATGACATACGGATCCGAGACATGGTCGTTTACTATGGGCCTCATAAGAAGGCTCAGAGTCACTCAGCGGGCGATGGAGAGAGCTATGCTCGGAGTTTCTCTGCGGGATCAAATCAGAAATGAGGAGATCCGTAGACGAACCAAAGTCACCGACATAGCTCAACGTATCGCGAAGATGAAGTGGCAATGGGCGGGACACATAGGACCGACGGACGTTGGGGACCCAAAGTACTGGAATGGCGACCCCGCACGGGTAAGCGCGGTGTTGGCAGGCCTCCGACCAGATGGACTGACGACATCAAAAGGGTCGCGGGATACAGTTAGCGCAGGACCGTGCGGGCTGGAAATCATTGCAGGAGGTCTTTGTCCAGCAGTGGACGTCCGTCGGCTGAAACAAACGAGACTACCAGAGTACTAATGTAATCTGGAATGGACACAATATAATCGTAACTTCTACTATAACCAGATATGTTAAGCTCGGGATAATTCCCAGAATGTTATTATCGATGAAAAATTCATGGTTCCTGCGTTGTAAAAAATTGACGTGGAAGAAACTGACTGTAAAATCTAGAGCATTATTTCGTGTCGATTGTTTTAATGCAACTAAATTTTTGGCTATTTAAATTATAGAATTAATGCTAAAGGCATGGGTGTTTTAGTTTACTTAAATACTATTGAGAATGAGGCTTGGTAGTACAGAACCCACAGTGCGCGAGCCCGACTCGGACTTGACCAATTTATAAAGGATAAGGTTATAAGGACCAATTTTTAGGGTTCGATACCAAAATGGTAAAAATGGAACCCTTAGGGTGAGACTTTCTCCGTCCGTACGTCTGTCACACTCGATTATTTCAGTAATTATTCAAGCTATCGACTTGAAATTTAGAATAGTTATAGGTAATAGTGACGCGTTGTCATAACAATCTTAAAAATTTGAAAATTGTTTTTATTTTTTTTAAAAGGGGGGAAAACCAGGTCGAAAAATTTTCAAAATGAGATAATAATATTGAGTGGGGTATCATATGAAAGGGCGATACTTGTGTATACTAAAACTAATTTTTATTTATTTTTATGCCTGATAGTTTTTGATTTATTGAACAAACTGTCGAAAAAAATACCGTTCCCTCCCCCTTATCTCCAAAGTTTACTAATCAAAAAATCTGAAATAATAAGATCAATAGAAGTTAACGTATATTTTACAGGAAAAATAAAATCAACTCACTGACTTATATACTTTTTTGATAATAGCAATAATCCGCCAAAAACAAAGTTACGTTTGCGGTTTGCCAGCAAAAGTACCTACATGTAAAGTATACTGGTAAATTCATGAACAAAAGTGATTCTTTCAATGTTTTACTTCTTTTATGGTATGGAATCCTCGGTGCGCGAGTCCGACTCGCACTTGACCGGTTTTTAATCTTGAAATTTGTCATCTAGGTATCGCGATGGCAAGAAAGTAAACGTAAACAACAGCAACTACCAAGGAGGCACTCCAGATCAGCACGCGCTCATAATCCTGGACGCGAGCGGCGAGGACATGGGGAACTACACCGTGGTGATGGCGAATACCGTCGGGAATGGCACCACCAATGACACCATCAGCGTTAATGTTCTATGTGAGTGTACCGGCTGTTTTAAGATATGTGGGGTTAGTACATTTTTGTACAACTTTCGAATTTACTCGTTTCGAATAAACGGAACGGATTTCCATTTACAACTCGGTTACAATAAAATATGTGGACCTCGCTGGAATGCGTACCCCCTTCCCGTTCTCCTTTCACCTCCCCGCGCTCGCCCCGGCTTGATTGTTTTGCGCACCATATCAGAGCGCTGACACGACGTCACGTCATCGAGCCAGGTCCATAGATATTGTAACCGGGTTATATATCTACAGACAGCGTGACAAACGGAAACATTGTGGCTTTTAGCGGTCGTCCGCCATATTATGGAGGAAATACGAATCCGTTCCGTTTATTCTAAGAGAATTAACTCGAAAGTTGTACAAAAACCCTTACTAACCCTTATGATCGTTGGCAGGCCTCATAAGAAAAGCATGTTATTCTTATGTATCTTTGCGTGATAAAAATAGAAATGAAGAGATCCGCAAAAGTAACGTGTCGCGAAGTTAAAGAAGTAAAAGTAGTAATGGTGGAGAACATACTATACATATAGTACATGGGGATGTGTGTATATATACTTATAGTACATGGGGATGTGTGTATATATACTTATAGTACATGGGGATTCAAGAAAAAAGCTTTCACCCATATATGTATTTACTATATACTATAGTACATGGGGATTCAAGAAAAAGGCTATCACCCCTACATAGTAGAGGAAAGTCACCAAGTATGGAATAGTAACCTAATATGGAATACCTTCATTTCTCTAAGACTATAAGTATGAAACGCAACATTCGACCATCTTTTGTTTCATTCGGTCTCCTAACTATCACACCCACACCATCGAGCCAGTTGCGCGAATGCTTCACGTGTGGCAGGCGTATTTTGTTTTGTTGTCGTGCAGAAAATTTTAAAGGTAAGTAATATACGAGTATTATCAGCTGTAAGTTTTGTTTACATAAGTGTTATACTATTTAGTATATCGGTATTATGTTTATTTCACCATTTTGTGATCTTTTGTCATTAAAATATTGTGACTATAAAAAATATTTAGAAGAGTTTGAACTAGTATAAAAATCCAAATATGGACAGTCGCCCGTGTCTAATCATGGAATATTCCATAATTAGGTTTTAAGATTTCGTATGATAGACTTCTGGGCTTAATCGCAGCAGTTTGGGTCTGGTGTCTCCGCATGCCATAAGTCCAGTGCCAGAGAAACGAAGAAAAAGTATCTAACAGAGGAAGAAAAGCTGCTGTAGCAGCAGTCATAACATCTTCTCCCTACAAAAATGATTTAGAAAATAAAAATATGAAGAGACAAGAAAAAGAAAGTAAACTAGTCAAGAAAAAGAATAAGAATAA
The DNA here is from genome assembly GCA_963855885.1 of Coenonympha glycerion. Classification (NCBI taxonomy): domain Eukaryota; kingdom Metazoa; phylum Arthropoda; class Insecta; order Lepidoptera; family Nymphalidae; genus Coenonympha; species Coenonympha glycerion. The sequence continues at coordinate 9,148,862 of OY979652.1, read as the reverse complement.
AACTGCGAAGAGGAACAAACAAACAAAGAAAAATAAGGATGATAGTGAAGAAGAAGACTCTGAGGAACTAGACGTTATCCAGTTTGATGATGGTAGTGAACATGATGAGTTGATGGACCAATTACCTCCTGACTCTGCTGATGCAGAATGTATATTCTGTTCAAGTCTTTTTTCCATGTATAAAAGTGGAGAAAACTGGATTATGTATGCTTGATGTGTGGGCTCTGGGCACATTATGATTGTGCTGGTCCAGAGTTTGATACATGGATCTGTGACTTTTGCAAGTAGGTAATTATGTAACTTCTTTCATTTATCACAATATATTATATTTATTTAATTGATCTCAAAGATATAAATGTCCACTTTTGTTATTGTTATGTTGATTTATTCTTATATTCCATATATGGATACCTATTCCATATTTGGTTACTCATTTGTGATTTTGTTTTTTGTGTTAGATTTTAATTTGATAACTAATATATTTGATTAAAGGCTGTTAATTACTATATATAAATGTATGACTGATTAGTAAAAACATTAAACTGATTTAATTTACATGTAGTTTTTTTTTTATATCCCAAAAACAAAATGGTATTCCATATTTGGTGACTTTCCTCTAGACGAACCAAAGACACGTAGTACAAAGCGGTTTGATTCCTCGTTCCTGATACGCACTGCAAAGGTCTAGTACCAGGCACTGTCTTTCCTACCTACCTACAACTTGAGTGTTGTTTCCGGAGGCGGGGCCAGACGCTATTGCGAACTGAATTGCACTTTTTGTGTCAGCGCTAGAGTCGCCATTTCTTTAAATCATCTTGCGGAGTGAGCCTTCTGTACCGTTAGTTACTATGTATTATGTATTCCGTGCCAATATCTACATTTTCAGACAAACCCCAAGTTCGCCTTACAATGAGTTCACCGAGTCCTGTTCTGGAGAATGACCATAAAAATGTCACTCTGACATGTGAAGTGGTCACTGGGAACCCCTCGATACTGGACGAGGTCATCTGGTACCTGGATGGAGAGATATTGAAGCATCTCCCCGAATGCAATGGAACTGACGGTTGGTACAAAACATACCTTATAATATAAATTCCACTATAAAAAGTTTAAATAACTTAAACTTTTTAGGTATTTTTTACCAAGGTTAAATTTTTACTAAGACTTCAGTTTTCTAAATTTTTTTGTCTAGTTAAAATATGACAAACATCAACTACTACTAAAGATACTTAATATACTTTAATTAATTATCAAAAACCCGACTTCAATTCTCTTCAAATAACTGTTGAATACATCCTTTACAATTAAAATTTTAAGACTTACATGATTTTCTCATAGATATCATTATCAGAACTGGTCTAAATTGAAGTGGGACCACACGGGAAGCGTCAGCTTTCTAATTAAAAAGGGTCATCAAAATCGATTGACCCAGTCAAAAGTTATGAGGTAGCAAACGTAAAAAAGCATACAGTCGAATTGAGAACTTCCTCCTTTTTGAAGTCTGTTGAAAAACAAGCCAACACGCCCCTAACATACGTATGTATCTAGGATATTGGCTGTACACATTCTGATAAAAATCGGTTCTGTTATTGTGACGTGATTAAGTATCAACAAACATACAAACTCATAAACTTTTACAATTTTAATATTATAATCAGTATTCAAAAATATTTTTAAAAATAAAGTAGTATACTTGAGCCAATTTATTCTGATCAAACCCTTTTCTTTGATAACCATTTTGTAGGAGTGCATTTAAAGTAACTAGCCCACCATTTTTAGTACTCCGGATAAAAATTCAACTCAATTGGTTGAAGATATCTGTTTCCAAATTGATTTCCAAGGTTCCACCGCACCGTTTTTTTACGCTGTACAAGTTAGTACTTGACTGCGATCTCATCTGATGGTAAGTGATGATGCAGCCGAAGATGTTAGCGTACTAACTTGGAAGGGGTAAGTTATGTCACCCCAACGGTTTCTACACAGCATCGTACCGGAACGCTAAATCGCTTGGCGGTACACGTCTTTGCTGGTAGAGTGGTAACTAGCCACGGCCTAAGCCTCCCACCAGACCAGATCTAAGCCAATTTAGAAATTATAAAATTCCAAAGTGGCCCGTGGCGGGAATCGAACCCGCGACTTCCCACTCGAATCCGAGCGTGCGTCCCCTGCGCCACGGAGGTTGCAAAGTGAAATAAAAGCTTGTTCATAAAATAGCATGAAATTGTTGCACAGTCCTGACATCTATTACAGATAATCTGTGCAACGAGGTGGACCCGTCAATGCTGCTCCTCCAAGACACCACGAAGAGTTTCCACGGGAACTATTCCTGTAAGGGCAAGAACTACGCCGGCTGGGGGAACGAGAGTGAAAAGACTGAATTAATTGTTAACTGTAAGTTTATATTTATCTAATACTAGTTAGTCTCTCATTCAGGATTCTGAAGCTCCCTAAATTCTAATTTCGTTGAAACTATATCACATCTATATACTTATAATAAAACTGTAAAGGGTCGAATTCTGTACATTGAAGATATTTTGAAAATTTTTGTTGGAGGACACTATTTAGTCGATACTGAAGCCAAAACTGTAATTTGTTTCATTTTTGTCTGTCTGTCTGTCTGTCTGTCTGTCTGTCTGTTTCACGACCGCGCATCACGGCTAATCCGCTGGATGGATTTAAATGAAACTTGACATGATTATAGTTCATACTCCGAGGTAGGACATAGGATACTTTTTGTCCCGGAATTCATCATGGTTTCCCTGGAAGACGGCATCAAAGTCAAAATGTGTATTTAGTTATAATTCATTAACCCGTTGTCCGATTTCATTCATTCTTTTTTTGTTAGAAAGGAGGTTCTTTAAAGATTATTTCGTATAAATTTTATCATCATCATTTTGTAGTTCAGAAATTATACACATCAGAACCTTTATCGATGAGTTCAAGTAGGTGACTTGAAACTCGGAATGGACAAGCACCTAGGGCTAGGACGTAAGGGCTCAAGTCAGGCTGGAGTACCCTTACAGCCGTAAATAAATATGCTTAGCAGAAGATTTTGTATGGTTTAAGATTTTTCACTTTTAGGGTGAACAAAAATGATGAATTTATCACCACGTTATACCGTATCGCGCCATCTCTACAAATTATGTGTAACTTGAATGTAAAACTTGGAGATAGGTTCTACCGAATTTTTGTTAATAATAATTAATTGTCATGTAAAATACTGTTCCTTGACTTTATATTAAGATGGCACTGTTGATACTTGTGGACATTCCCAGAATGCCACGTCTTTTTTTATCATCCGCAACATGGAAAGAGTAAAATAATGGTTCACAAATATTTTTAACTCTCAGGTCTTAATTGGTCCTAACCGATTGACCGTCATAGGTCTTTTTATACGTAAAGAAATATATAGCCATTGCCCATTCTGATACTTGGGATTGTATTGAGATGAAGCAAAGATTTTTAACAGACTCTTATGTTGGGCTGCGGAATATTGTTAGTAGAGTATTTTATCCCAGTGGTACCTACCGGGCTGAACTCTGGAAGAAGATTTCTACCACCAGTACAACTTTTCACATGATTTAATAATTTTTGACATATTTCGTGGTTTCAGAATAAAAATCACAATGAAAACCCAATGCCACAGGTCGTGGTCACTACTTGTACCAATGTATCGAAATATCGACAGTTAAAATCGTCCTTTTGATCTTTCAACTACGTATTAATGAAACTTTATATTTTTTATTAAAAAAAGGAGTTTTCAAAATCACCACAAGATAACCCGTGCGAAGTAAGAACAGGTTTCTGTTCAACATTACACCAGAATCCCGCGAAAATGAAGGAATTCTACGGTATATGTAAGAAAAATCGTAATTCACGCGGGCGGAGCCGCGGGCAACAGCTAGTTTTATATATGTGTAACATCAGCAAAAGCTTTCGACACATTTTTTCATCCTATTTTGTATTTTCAAGTTATCGTGTCTAAAATACGTAATTATGCGTAAATATAAGCCTGTGTTTTGTTGATTATAATAAAGGATGTTTTTAGTTTGACAATTTTACAATTTTCATGTCCCATCAAGGTATTTTATTATTGCTGGTTTGCTAGCTTTGGATAAGCACTAAGCAGTTGTTAGGAATGTTAGATTAAATGCAATATGGATGTATGAGATCGTTTCTTCTGTTCACAGATCCTCCCGGTCCAGCCAAGCTTACCTACTCTCCGTGGCGTGTCATCAAAGGGAAGTCACTGGTCCTCAGCTGCAGCATACAAGAGAAAGGCAGACCAGAAGCACACAGGTAACTTAAGAAGATGATTTAAAAATCAAAGCAAAGTATAGAATTTAGAAAAAAACTAGTAAAAGCAATAGCCAACAAGAAGCGACGAATAAGAAAGCAGATGTCCATAAAAGTCCTTGTAAAGGCCACATTGATCAAAACTACCAATTATTGGAAGCAGAAACAACTTTAGGGAGATGAAAAATAGTCTTTACATTTTTAACAACAGCAGACATCAAATATTGTGCAATCAACACAACTTAGTGATCCAGTGTCAAAACTGAAGTATCAACTAAGACAAAAGTGCCACCCACACAGAACAAAGCACTTTGTTGGAAAATCCATAATTTGGATTATTGGGAGAGTCAAAAATAAAAACAATTTTTTTTTATAGGTTTCGGTGGTACCGTGGCAACAGAGTGGTAACAGACATAGTGTCACAGAATTGGACGATCGACCCCGTGACTTTGGACCATCGCACCAACTTCTCGTGTCGAGGCATCAACACTGGCGGAGAGGGGGAAGCAGCTACCGTCAATATTGATGTTTTAGGTAAAGTTTTCAAAGCCACTGGGCAACAGAGGAACTTTGACTCTCGGGTCTGGACCATCGCACCAATTGCTTGTGTAGAGGCATCAACACTGACTGGAAAGGGGAAGCGGCTACCCCTTTTTTTTAAAGCCTGTACTAACAATCTTGTTTCTATGATTTTTTTTCATAAATATTACTTGCCTATAATAGTTTGAAGTTTAGAATTACACATTTGATTACTTTGTATAATATGAAATTATAAGTTTTTATGTTTCCAGCTCCACCTAGCTTCAAATACGCTATGAACCATTACAGCGGCGCGTTGTATAAATCTCAGGTAAATAGTTATTTTCTGTTACATTCACTATCTATCTTTACCTTTCATGCGCGTCTGACCATCAGAACTGATGCAATCTTCAGGAGTGAACCTTTAGTTCTATCATGACCTAACCGTCCTTATGTCTTGGATTAAAGCTCTGGAATATGCTCCTGGCGTTTTTGTTAGAGCCCTTTATTGATGTTCCTACGTCAAGTTCTTTATGCTTGAAACCGTAGAGCCGTAGAGGACTTTAATAAGGATAGTGCTTATTGTTAACCATTCTTAAATCCTTTGGAAAAGCATCTCCGGAAGACGCTCTGGGTGATTTTCTCGAAGCCCCTTCTTGTTCTCCCTAATCGAGGTCTTTATCTACTTCTTTGTCCCTGGCCTTGTACCACCTTTGCATATTCTTCGATTCAAACTCCTAAGTGTTAATTAAGTGCTTTTATGGGAACGCCTTTTTATCTCCCTCAATCATCCCCTCTACTGCCTTGTCCTTGCCCGATAAGAAAACCTTAATAAGGGTTGTACTTATGTCGATAAAATATTGTTTTTCAGAACATATCGCTCTCTTGCACGGTGGAGTGTGCCCCGCTGTGCAGCGTGGACTGGCTGAAGGACGGACAGGTGATAGACCCTGAGAAGACCGACAAGTACTACATCGTTGAGCGCAAGATTGAGCCGCAAGTCAACAGGAATGACTTCGAAGCCACTGAGTCGACCCTGGTGAGATATAAATACAGTCTTCTTTTTCTCCTGGTCACATCTGTAAGATTTTCATTGAATACGAATAAAGTAGAGGTATTCTAGATTTAATGTGGTAAAAGAGGCCTGGTTCTAGGTGTATTCAACGAAGGATTTTTCTGGAACATTGCAAAAAATAAATGTTTTTCTAGCAGGTTGCATCCACAATTTTATAAATCCAATAAAGTCCCAAATTGAGCATTTGTTCTTTTTTAGCATTGGAACATGTCAGCCTGGCCTGGAGGAGTGCTGTCGAGGGGCGATTCGGTGCGGTACACTTGCCGTTCGTCCATCAACGCAGCGGGCCCTGCTGTTAACAGCACCACTACCTTTGCTGTTGAGTGTAAGTTATCATCACATTTTTGCTACAATTGTGGCATGGCAGCTTAGTTGTAGTGCTGTCCTCGGCGACTCAGTGCATTTGCCGTTTTACCATCAACGAAGCGGAACCTGCTGTTAACAGCACCACTACCTTTGCTGTTGAGTGTAAGTTATCCTCACATTTTTGCTACAATTGTGGCATGGCAGCTTAGTTGTAGTGCTGTCCTCGGCGACTCAGTGCATTTGCCGTTTTACCATCAACGAAGCGGAACCTGCTGTTAACAGCACCACTACCTTTGCGGTTGAGTGTAAGTTACTATCACATTTTTGGTAGAATTGTGACATGTTTACTTGCTAGGATATAGTGCTGTCCCTAAGTGACTCAGTGCGATACACTCGCTGTTTGTTCATCAACGCAGTGGGCCTGTTGTTAACAGAACCACTATATACGCTGTTTTGTTAAGTTACTACTGTATACTAGGAAGCCTTGTTTAGAAATAAACTTACTCGCGATCTCTTTCAAATAACCTGTCACTTGAGTTTTCCTAATTTGGTACGTTCAAAATATTGTGAAACTATAAAACTATTTTTTCAGATGAACCAGAAAACATAACAGTAGACCCAAAAGTCGTGTCAGTCAACCAGAACGAGATCCCCGCGAAAGTCGTTTGTCATGCTGAGTAAGTGTCTATTAAAATATCTTAATGAATGTCTTGTCATTCGGAACTATAGCTGTTTTCCCTTCCTTTTTGGGTATTTTTTTCATCGCTTAGAAAGTCTTATTTAGTTTCCTAAAACGCAGATAACTGCGAAAAATCAGTTTTTTTTTTTAACGCTATACAAGTTAGTACTTGACTGCGATCTCACCTGATGGTAAGTGATGATGCAGTCGAAGATGTTAGCGTACTAACTTGGAAGGGGTAAGTTAAGTCACCCCAACGGTTTCTACACAGCATCGTACCGGAACGCTAAATCGCTTGGCGGTACGTCTTTGCTGGTAGGGTGGTAACTAGCCACGGCCAAAGCCTCCCACCAGACCAGACCTGAGCCAGTTTAGAAATTATAAAATTCCAAAGTGGCCCGTGGCGGGAATCGAACCCGCGACCTCCCACTCGAATCCGAGCGTGCGTCCCCTGCGCCACGGAGGTCGTCTGGACAGATATGTATGGTCGGGATTCTCCGACTACCGATTGGTTATATCTGACCGAGGTCTGACTTTCTGAAGGATCGAGATGGGTCAAAAATTAATGTGAATCCCTTGCATCTTTCAGGGGATTCCCCAAACCGAGTTATTCGTGGAAGAGAGAGAACGCGTCGAAAAGCCATGCGCGTGAACACAGCAACACTTCGCTGATATTGTCATCGTCTAACACTCTGCTGTTGGGACCCGTCTCTAAGAAGGACGGAGGGAACTACGTGTGTGAAGCTTACAACAGACACGGCTCTATAAGCACTTCCGTGTTTCTGGATGTTAGGTGTAAGTATTTACTCTGTTTATTTATGTCATGTGTAAATTCTACTGAGTTGATGTATGTCATGTGTAAGTATTACTGTGTTTGTGTCATGTGTAAGTACTACTGTGATTCTGTATGTCATGTGTAAGTAGGTACAACTGTGTTTTGTTATAATATTATGTAAGTACTAGTGTGTTTATGTATGTCATGTGTAAGTACTACAATGTTTCTGTGTATCATATTATGGAATTCTAAACGTTGGAATATTTTACTGCCTGTATGATCTTTAGACAAAGTCTTTATAGGATTTGTGGTATTACGTATTAGCAACAAAAAGACAACAAATATTTACCGAATTCTATTTATTTTCAATGATGAGGAAAATAATAAACTGTTTTTATTTGCAGACGCACCAGAGTGTGGAATAAAGCAGACTGACATAGATGGGCAGCCGCATCTTCTGTGTACAGCTACTGCTAACCCGTCTAACGTTAGTCACACTTACTCAACTTTCTAACCTTGAAAAAATTTAATTGATTAAACATGAAGCCTTGGTCATAATTATTAGTCGAAAAACAATCACTTGTAGCTCACGAATCACAATCACACTTGCACTTCACAATCGTAATCGTGATTAGAATCAAAATTCTGATTAGGATAGGAAATTAAATAATCATAATTTCCATTATAGCTATACATAATAAGATATTTTAATCGATCAAAAACATATTTATCATATTAAACTCCTTTTTGAAACAACATCCATTCAATAATAAAAAAAGGATTGTGTGGTTTTGTGGCCTTGGCTGCTCTGACGAGCGCCGTTCACTTTATCCCTACTCCGCGGCCAACAGTCACGCGACATGCAACACACAGACGAAAAAGTTTGAGACGATGTATTAAAGGTTTCAGTTAAATAAAATTAAAAAAAAATAACAAATTAAATTAAATCGAGTAATGTACGAGTTATAAGCAATTCAATAATCCCGATTATGCAACGTATATCGGATAGTAACGTTACTATCACTCATACTATAGCAAAACTCTATACAAATTTTCGTTTTCCGAGAAAGAGACGGAAGAAAAATTCAAATGCTTGTAACTTGATTTTCTTGTCGGATAAGAATTTTGTTTTCGATTTATGCCATTATTTTTAACCTAGTTTTTAATAAAGCATAAAAAATGGAGTAAAATTTCGTATTTGTGAATATTAAAGAGAAGTTTGCCAACAACCAGCGCAAAGCCTCAAGCTGAAATCAAGCAGTTTATTTTATAAAATCGAAAAACATTTATGAAGTTCTTACGTAGTCATCCAATCATAATGGTAATAATCATAATCATAATGCTAATAATCATAATCATATTGCTAATAATCATAAGCATAATGATACTAATCATAATCATAATTTGATAAAATTACAGGTGACCTTCGCGTGGAGGCTAAAGAATGACAACGACAGCCTCACCACAGAAAAAATCTGGCAAGAAGGCGCCCAGAGCTACCTCAAGCTGAGCTCTAGTGTGGACGTGTACAGGACCTACCTCTGCGCGGCCATCAACAGCGTTGGCAAGTCGCGCGAGTGCGAGATGGACGTCATAGGTGAGAACTTGAAGACTCTTTCTGTCTCTAAAACACGATACTTGATTGCAATCTCTTCTGAATGTAAGATAGTGATCCGGACCACTAAATCGCTTTGCGTGTCGTTACTCATAGGGGTATATATCCGCGACCGAATTTTGGTCTATGTTGGAGCTAATTTTGTAATTATACATTTTTTTACAGGCTTTAGTAATCAGCACTATAATATCTTCAAAATAAAAATTCTTTTTCTTTTTACTTTCAAGCAAACCTGGAAACTTACAGTAAGTTTGCTATAGGCTCTTTGCCATAAGTCAAAAGTCAAGAAAAATAAAATTATTGCAATTACATTAAAGTTATAAACATTTTAAAATTTCCGATTAGACAGAGACAGCTGTATAAAATTATGACGTAGGTCGGTGATCATATTAAGGCGAAAACTAAAAGTTCAAAGGTTAAGATGTTTATAACTTTTGGTTTATATTTTGATCGATTTAATCAATATTTTCCAAAATTTGTTTGTTAATAATTCATTTGAATCTAGTTTGAAAAATAAATGATTAAAATCAATATTTTAACTCCAATCAACCACTCAAAACTGATATTATTTATTTTGGTTTCAGTCAACAACCCAATTATGATCAATATCAAAATCGCAGTGATAACTATTGTACCTTACTTTCAAAATCATAATCATAATTATCACGACTGTGATTATGATCACGATTATGATTAATTATAATTATAATAATAAATTAAATAATAAAAATTATAATTTTAAATATAAATTAATATTAAAATCACGAAAATAATCCACAGGCAATAAAATCTGGTGGCGCGACCGTCCGAAGATGCTTCTCATTGGAGGCATCGCTCTCGCTGTGCTGATCTTCACGGTGATCCTGTGCATCATCATCATCTGCATCTGTCGGCGAATGCGGGCTAAGTCCAAATGTAAGTGCCTAACTATCGATTCTAGGGATGATTTAATTACTCAGTTTGTTCACATTAAAGTACGGCCGTAGAGTGGTTGTATTACAGAAACTTAACATTAAAGATACTAATATTAAGCAACGCAATATGCAGCGACCGCACTGTAGCAGACTGTTTGAAACCAACCTATATTTTAAGGAAGCTATATTTTACAGACATAAAATAATGCAAGTTAAATCGACAAATGAAAATCAGAAAAAATATAATCAATGTATTTATAGTTGTAAAAATTTAATAGGTCCGTTTTAGCATAATATACGACTGGATACTCACGAGGAATCTATTCAAAATTGTATCAGTATATTATGATCGATTTGATTATGTATTGTAAAGTGCATTGCATTAAAGTTCTTATCAGAAAATGTAACATAAACTTAATATTGTAGATATTTTGAAATGTTAGAGTGATAAGAAAGCTCAATTTGTTTTAATATAATAATTTTAGTTACAATACCCCTTTCTATAGTAAACAATGTCACAAATTCAAAATTTGCAGACAGAATACTCGCAATATAAAATCATTCTTATTATTTGAGAAACCAATAAATATGTGACATTTTTTACGTAATAAATTATCATTTTATTGTTTCCTTAAGTTTCGTTCCAATTTACATTCTATAGTCTTTCTCAAAAGTCAAAACGGGCCTGTTATATTTTTACGACTTTATGTAGAAGTAAAATAAATACTAAAGGAGTCGATTAAGTTTATGCCAGTAAGATATTTCAATTTCAAATTTCGTTGTTTAGCTTATTAGATAGTAAATTACACATTTAAACAACACCTCATCTTTCACTAGAACTTAATTTATGGTTAACTGCATTTTATCCTCAGTTGTGATATTTTACTAATTTTTATTATTTTTTGTTTTGTTTTCGTGATTGCTGCTACGCTAACACTAAAATGGACTAAAATGGACTAACATATAATTTAGACAATAATCCAGTCGAACTGGAGGAGCGAGAAAAGTAAGTTTTATTTGTTATAATTTCGTAAACATTTATATAAGAATGGTTTATACTCAAATAGTTTTAACGTCAATTAAATCTAATTATATAATTTATATTAATAAATGTAGATACGTCATGCAATCGACTTAAATCCAAGGTAACTACTAAACTAATTTTTGAGTAACAATTATTTAATTAATTTATTTTTATTAAATTTACCTTTTAATAAATTTTCAACATTTTCATTTAATATTAAAACACCTGACAGATTTTAGTTGATTGCATGATACTAATTTTATTGCAAAGTAACTTTTCAATTGCTTACGAACTTTATAATTTTGTATCCCTTGTATTTGTTTCTTTTTTATTTATTACTCTATTCATTTAAAGTACTCGAATTAATTTTATTATATTTATTTTTTAAATTAAATATTTATGTAATTCGCATTTTTATTTATTTTCAAATATTTTATTAAATTAGTATCTAGCTTAGACTGTAGAAATTGTACCTGTTTCTTTGTTATTAATACTTTCAGCCACGCCTTTGGTCCGAGCAGACTCTTGGTACACATTATCCATGCCACCCACAAGGTCTCCACTTATTGTTCCCCAGAGGGTTTAACCGTGGTCACCAAAGTTCAAAATCCAGGTCTCAAAGGTCTCAAAATGACAATTATTTTTTGGGCAATCACACAGTTCAGTTTTTGGTCAATCCTCAACTTCACTAGCCGTAATATTTAACAAATTTGTTTTCCAATTTTATATGGCACTATCCTCGTTTATATGGCATTAATAATCGGTTTTTATTTTAACGATCTTTATATTATTTGTAAGAGGATTAAATATAGATACAGTACTTGGATTTTTCCACTGTTTTTTTTTTCTACAAGATTTCAACGACAACCATAGTTTTAAATTTCGTTTAGTAATAATTTGATATATTTTAACTTGTACTGTTAACACAAAAAAATTTCAATGGTTGGCCAAATGTTGAAATGTGTGAATATACCGTTTGAGTTTTCGGCTGTAATTTGGCTAAATCATGCTTGGACCATCGGCCTTTTAGTCATAGAAATAAAAATAGGGCTTACTAACTCCCTTTTATTAAATATTTTAAGCATGTTAACTTTCCTTTACTCTATCTCTATTCCTTTACTCTATTCAGTCTAACACACAAAATTATTGTTATTTTATTATTTTAGCGTGTAGGTATATTATTCATTTGGGAATATATTGGAAAAATAAAACCAAAGAAGATACAGTATTTTGACGAACCAATATTTCAATTATAAATTATTATCAATAACTTAATTAACTCTTTCTGTGTCTCCTTTGAAAGTGCCAATTCTATGTCTATTCTCCTAATTAAATAAAGTGTCTCGATATTATTCAAATGTCTATTCCTGCATAGGTTCCTAACCGCTCTAACACCAGATGTATTGCGCCTGACGACTATTAACACATCAGGTATACATACTAACAAAATATTTAATAATTTTGTTTCATTAATTATCATTGAATGAGGAATGCTTTCTTGTGTTTGTTTTTATTGCTATAGTTTCAATTTTTCGCATATACGGTTTGGGGATAAAATTGTGTGTGGATTTTTAAAGTTGATCTCGTATTGTCACAAGAGAAATAGATTCTTACGTCTAAATCTATAATTGCTTGAATTTATTATTTGTGCTTTCGTTTTCTGGCCTCATTTTTACCCAAAACGATTCACCTGATATCTTGGTGTGGTGTTGTTTTTTTTATATTATATATTTTATAGTACAATAGACAGACCAAAATATAAACTGACTTTTCCAACCTAGCAAATCTGAATAAAAAAACGGGCATCTAGTCTTTTCTTTCTTTTCTTTTCTTGGTTCTCTCAATGCAATGTGTGATCAACTTATTCTGTAGACCTTACAAAAGTAGTGGTTTTGATATTAAATATACTATTCTCACTGCATGAACGGTTTGGAAAGCATTCTTCTATTCTATTCTAGTATATGTTTACTTTTTGTATGTACTATCATATTGTAAAGTTTATTTCATATTACATTTTTATGGTATGTAATAATATTTTAATGTATGTTTATTAATTGTTATTTATGCTACTTCATTATTTACCCATTTAACTTTTAAAGTTTATTATTATTCTCGTTAATGTTAGTATCAATAATTTCAGTAATATTCTGTTTTATTGCGAATAAAATAGTATTTGTTTTTATTTTGTCTAGCATCATAATTTTTTGTTTTAACCAATCCCTAACATCATTTTTTTTTGTGTTTCTTTAAACAGTCCGGATGGTAGCTGTCTAAACGAAGTGTCCATAGCTCAATCTATAATCTCTCAAGCTTTACCCGCTTTATCACCCCGCATTAACTTATCATTCAGCCCAAAATCCTCGGATAGAACTAGACTAGTCGACTCACAGAGCTACCCGCATAGCTTAGAAATGAAAGAATCTGCAAACAACCTGCAAGTCAGCTTACAACAGCTAGAAACAACAATAAATAACAATGAAGTTACGCAAAATGATAATGTTGCACATACTCCAAAAGCTCAACCCAAAAATGATTCTGATAAAGTACAAACTGTTGTGACGCCTAATAAATGGCCGCTAAAGCCTGGAGTGCTTGTACACATTAATTCGAATCATACGCTTAGTCCTAAAAATCAAGCACGATTACAAAATAGAAGTCAAAATGACGAAAGCAACAACGAAGAAAGAAATTTAGGCCTACTGGAAAGAAATAGAAATGTTGAAGAATCGAAGGTATCACCTAAAATTGAGTATTCAAAAAAGAATGGGAAGCCAAGGAAACAGAAAATTGTTACGGGTATTTTTAAAAATCTGCGACGCAAAAGTGACTCATCGGACGATAGCAGTGGTAAATACAAGAAGATAAATAAATCTAACGAGAGAGCCGTGTCCTTAGTGACCATGAGTAAGAGCTATGGACCGAGGAAAAGGCTCAGGTCATTCTTTCAAAGTGAGACCCCAAATGTGATTGTCACTGAAGGAGGTAGTTATTTATTTTGAAAGAAGCACTCCTAAAAATTGTACTATTGGACAAAGTGTGAGATTATATTTTAAAAAATTTCAAGAGCCGAGGGTCATTTATTTTAATTTTTTGATTTATTTTTTATTGGCATTAGCTATTTTTGTTTAATGGTTTTTTCCAAAAAATATCTATTTTTTCTTCCATAAAAATATCATCTCATACACAGTTACTTCACACGTCATCACTCTTCAGAAACATATTTTCTTAATTAAGGTTATTGCACGTATTCCACTATTAATGAAAATCAATTATTATTTTTTCTCAACAATTTTACCAATTCTGTTGTACTATATGACATTTTTATTTATGAGGTAACTTAAAATTTAAAGAAAAATTATTTTTTTACAAATTTACATGTTTTATGTTTAGTGTACAACAACAGTTGGTATAATTAAATTAACTTAGCATTTTCTGCTAAATTATAATTTTTATTATTTTTGGCATGTATTTTGCACTTTATTTGACTGTTGGCATGTTTTTAGTTGTGTCGTTTAAAAGGCCTGATAGGATAAACACAGAGAATATTAACATCAACTCGACGAAGGATAATTCAAGAAATACTAGAAAGAGAAAAAAACCAGGTGACAGTAAGTAGAGCACGCTTTTTTCATGAGCTTTGCATTTTTATTACCTTTGTAGAGTTTCCAACATTCCATACTCTATTTTATTTGCATTGTCATACAACCCACTTTTAAAGAAAATAATGACCTCATTAAAATATATATTAAAATACTAATAAAGCGTTTAGTATTTGAATAAAGCGTTTGCAGAAATATTTTTAATGAATTAAAATTTCTACTATAGTTGCTCGAAAATTTTAACTCCCATTTAACACACCTAAATGATTTTTTTTTTTTAATTTTGTTTATTTTGCTTAGATTCAATCTCGTATTTTTTGGGAATACGACACACAATATTAAATTATTATCTTTGATACACATTCCACAGCTATGTTTAAGATAATGTATTTTAGAGAAAAGTTTGATCTCACGGTGTGAACAGAGTTTTAAAACAATGGATTTTTAGAAAAAAAAAGTCATATTTATTAAGATTAATAACTCAAAACATATCTCCACAGGCCCACCTACGAATGGCGTAGATAATGCAGCAAATGGCAACCTCGGAGCGGACAACCCGGGACTCTACGAGAACCTTCCGTTCCACGGCTTACAGCAACCTCCTAATAAGGTAAGCGATACAGTTTAGTTAAATATCGATTGTGGCTTTGTGCAGGAAACAATCAGAGACTGAAAAGTTTTGAAGATTCAAATTTTATTTTTTGCATTTTAAGAATAAATACTAAAGATTTAATTTTAAGAATAAAGATTAATTAATAAATGTTCAGTCTCTGATTTTATTAAAATACTAATTAATATTTGATTCATTTATTTTATTTTGCATTTCATTTCATTGGTTTATATTCACAGATGTTTTTTTTTTGTTTGTTTTATTAATTTCTTTATATTTTCTTTTTCATGTTGTGTTTGGCATGCAATAACAGCCCGTACAAGCGATACAACCTAGGATCGTAGAGACTAACCATAAAACGCCCAAAAGTATCGACGCATTGCAAAAGCAATTGACCACGAACCCGTCATTCACGCCAAGGATTGTGTGCCCACCTTTCGTTCAAAACGCCGTTAGCTATCCCATGCACTCTTCAAACAACTCTCAATACCCTACATATGGGATACCAGTTTTGTCACCAATACAGCAAATGTACCCATTACACCAAACGGTACTGCTTAATCCTTACTTACCACCAATGCAATCATCATTTCTCAAGCAATTCCCACCTATCGAAGAAGAATTAGAACCAGACTCGAGAAAATTCAGTTCATTAAACACGAGAAACACTAAAGCTAAGCCACCAAAATTCCAATCCATGAGACTAGTGAGAAAGAGAAACATAGAAAGGTTTTACCCAAATACAGAGTATGGTGAGAATTTTAATGAAATTAACAATAATAAGAATACATCAGATTCGGATAATGATAAAGTAGAACCAGAGGATAACATTTATGAAAATTACCCTTCAATGTTAAATATCAAATCAAATATAAGCGGCGTTGAAGAATTTGTGAATTTAACTGACTCCATTCAAGTATGTGAAGAGAGCAATGCGAGTAATATGAGTAATCAAATCAATGCATCAACCACTTCATTGAACAGACCAGTACCTGCTCCAAGAACTAAAATATCACCTATGACCTCACCAAGGAAAACTGATCATGTATACGTAAATCTCTCCATGCCATTGATCAACACTAGGTATCTCAGAGCATTTGATACGGTTGATGCACCAGTGAGACCTTCAAAGTCTGAAGAAAATGTTTCTAAAACTATCCAAAGAAGTGAAAACAAAAATGTGCTAACTGTACCAAAGAGAACAATAAGTCTTAAGAATATAAGTAATGATAACTCTGATAGTGAAAACGAAAATAAAGTAAATGAAGAGAAGGAGTTGACTAAGCCAAATATAATCGGTGCTACACCTAAAAGAACTACTTCTGTAATTTTACCATCCACTTCACTAGTTAAATCTGTAGTTAACCAACTTAACGACCAAGGAAAAATTAACAGTAATCGGGTAATACTACCGAAAAAACAAGTGATTACACCAAAAACATTACAAATACCAAAACTCACTGAGAAACCTGTACCAAAAAAAACTGTTATACAACGTAGTAATTCAGTACAAATAAGTTTGCCTAATGATAGTGAAACTACTCAGGTATAAGCGCTTTGTATGTTTTCTTTATCCATTTTTTATTCTATTTGTTTCATTTTGGTGTTATTAACATTACTAACAATTACTAACTTCTCATATTTCAGAATACTAATATACTACAGCAGCAATATCTTCAAAAAAGAAACCACTTTACTAATATAAGCTCAAAGGGGAAGAATAAGAAAAACTTCCAAATACCACTGCAAAAACACCACAGCTTCTGTTATTTCCAACCTATAAGAGTAGACAAGAGAATACCCGTAGACCAAGAGAGATCCTACAATAACACAATAGGACCCATGATATACCAACCGCAAGAAACTCAGTACTACACAAAAACATTAAACAGAACTAGAGATAAGAACACCCACAAGCTAAATAGATTGAAAAAATCAGAAAGCTTAAGAGAAAAGCTATCCTGCGTAGGTGTATACGAAAACTACGAAAAACCCAACTATCCAGAGCCAGAATACAACGATTCAGAAAGAAAATCCTATTTACAACTCCTAAAAGGGAACTACATATCAAACTCAACGAGAAACTTAGGCCCAGAACACATAAATTACAATACAAATTTTAATACAATGAGCACGAAAGAAGAAAGGCCTAAACATAAAAAGTTAGTTTACGCAGATTTAGCGTTAGGTAATCATAATTTAAAGTTTAAGAACACAGTCAATTCTAACAGACATTTATACGACACGTATACTATAGGCAGTGATAGTGCTAAGGAAAGTAATAGTAGTTATAAGAACAACGTATCGAGTAGTCAGAGGAAGAGTAGCCAACCGAGGAGCGAATACGCGACCCTCAAGTTCAATGAGATTGATGTTTAGAAGGTGAGTTAATGACTACGAATTTGGTTAATAAAAAAGGGAAAGGGTATTTATATTTTAGAAATAGACAAAACCAGGCTTACGGAAAGTGAAAATCGCCATAAACATTCGACATTTTCCTAAATTCATGCGTAACTTCATTATACTTTCAATTGATAATAATAACCTGTAGGTATTCGATTTTCAAATAAGTTTGGTGGTTGTCATTTTTTGAAAGCCACGCAGAAATATCACTAAAATGTACAAGGTCACTCCCTTACTCCTTTACTATTCATATTTGATGTACTTAATCAAAGACACAATATTTTCACCTCGACTCGCGTTTTAAATATGAGATATTGTGACTTCTTTAGATACCTTGAAATAGGTAATTTAATAATAATAATAATAATGTGATGGACCGGGCACAGTCGCGGGTGTTTTTGGTGGACATCACGATCCCGTATGACGAGAACCTCGTGAGAGCTGAGACAGAGAAAAAGCGAAAGTATCTGGATCTGGCTCACGAGGTTTCCGCCATGTGGCACGTGGAGTCCACTGAAACCATTCCAATCGTGATATCTGCCAATGGTTTAATCCCAGTCAGCCTCGCTCACCATCTGCGGCGACTGGGTTTCCGTGGCAGTTCACTTGCGGCCAAGATGCAGAAGGCGGTGGTGCTCGACTCGGCTAGGATAGTCCGTCGGTTTCTTAGCCTGTCGCCCTGACCCCCGGCCGTTTGGTCTCCCCTGCCGGGGTGTAGTCCTCCGCCCGGCACATATATGTATGTGTGTAACGTTTATGTATGTTTATTTATATTTTTCGTATTTAAGTAAGTTAATTATGTCTCTTTGGCTTTTATATATATTTATTATGTGCCGGGTGTGAGAGTTAAAATAAATATGTAAATAATAATAATAATAAACAAAAAGCTGGAGTGCCCAGCGGTCTGCTCCTCCTCTCAGCGACCAGACACGGCTGACCTAATCTCTTTCTGGCGCAGTGTTTGGTCGACAGAGGTGGAGCACGAAGAGGGCCCTTGGATTGCGGCGGTAGAGGAAGCATGTGCCTCAATTGAGCCGATGAACCCGGTCGCCATCTCTGCGGAGGATGTAGCTGATGCGGTAAGGCGGGCCCCGAACTGGAAAAGTCCGGGGCCTGACGGACTGCATCACTACTGGCTAAAGGGTTTCTCGGCTTGCCATGCGACCTTGGCTCGACAATTCCAAGACGCCCTTGAGCAAAGGGCGCTCCCAAACCTTTTCACCACCGGGATCACTCATTTAGCTCCAAAGACTACAGATACCGCTGACCCGGCTAAGTACCGCCCCATTACGTGTCTTACTACCATCTATAAGACACTTACATCCGTTCTGAGCTCCAAAATCATCCGTCATGTTGACAACCACGGGATCATGTCTGGGGCTCAGAACGGGTGTAGGGGTGGTAGTCGCGGTACTAAGGAGCTCCTTCTCATCGACTCCGTCGCGGGCCATTTGGTCAAACGCAGCCGCCGGAATTTTTCCGCCGCCTGGATTGACTATAAAAAGGCGTTCGACTCGGTGCCTCATTCATGGCTCCTGAGGGTCCTCGAGCTGTATAAAGTTGATAGTGCAGTTCGAGACTTCCTCGGAGAATGTATGGGGCAATGGAGCACGATCCTTTGTCTCCATGGCGAGCGGCTGGCGGCTGCGGATGACCGAATCAGGATACGGCGGGGTATCTTTCAGGGCGATTGTTTGAGTCCACTTTGGTTTTGCTTGGCTCTGAACCCCCTTAGCACGTTGCTGGAGGGTTCCGGGACAGGCTTTCAGTTTCGGAGAGGGGGGCCGAAGTTACCTCACCTTCTCTACATGGATGACCTCAAACTGATGGCACCCAGCGCTTCCCGTCTGCAGGAATTGTTGAACATCACCACTGAGTTCAGCAGTTCCATCAGAATGGAACTCGGGGTGGACAAGTGTGCGGTCCTGCATGTGGAGCGGGGACGGGTCGCTCGCTCGGCCGAGATCAATCTCGAGCCGTCGAGCATCAAGACCCTCTCCGAGGCTGAGTCATACCGGTATCTGGGCATGTCACAATCAATAGGGGTTCAGGAGGCGGACGTGAAACAGTCTGTTTGCGAGGTCTTTTTTCGGCGCCTGACAAAGATCTGTAAAAGTTATTTGTCGGGTGCCAATAAGGTCCGAGCCTATAACGGCTGGGTCATGCCCGTCCTCATGTACACCTTTGGCGTGCTCAGATGGACTCAAACCGAACTAGACGCCCTGGATAGAAAGGTCCGCACAACTATGACTGCCCATCGCATGCACCACCCGAAGTCGTCTGTCATGAGGCTGTATATCCCTCGGAAGTGTGGTGGTCGAGGCATGCTCAACGTCAAGACCATGCACAACCGGGAGATATCCAGCCTCAGAACTTACTTCGAGGCGAAGCGGGAGTCTCCAATGCATCGGGAAGTCATAGAATGTGATAAAGGGCTGACCCCCCTATCTTTGGCTAACGCCGAGTGGCAGGGACCGGTTGTGCTTAGTACCTCTGACCGGGAGTCCGTATAGAAAGGGAAGGAGCTGCACGGACGCTTTTTTAAGGCTCTTCATGAGCCCCACGTGGATAGAAAAGCGTCCGTGCAGTGGCTGCGTTTCGGTGACCTCTTTGGGGAAACCGAGGGTTTTGTCTGTGCAATACAAGATCAGGTTGTTAAGACGCGGAACTACCGAAGGTACATTCTGAAGGATGGCACTCACGACATTTGTCGAGCCTGTCGCCATCCCGGTGAGTCACTCAGACATGTGCTTTCGGGGTGTTCGGCGCTTGCCAACACTGAGTATTTGCACAGGCACAACCAAGCAGCCAAAATCCTCCACCAAGAGCTTGCTCTGAAGTACGGACTCCTGGATGAGAGGGTGCCCTATTATAGGTACACACCGGTTCCTGTCCTCGAGCGCGGCGGCGTCCGGCTCTATTGGGACCGGTCAATCATCACGGACAGGACTATCTTGGCTAACAAGCCTGATATCGTGGTGATGGACCGGGCACAGTCGCGGGTGTTTTTGGTGGACATCACGATCCCGTATGACGAGAACCTCGTGAGAGCTGAGACGGAGAAAAAACGAAAGTATCTGGATCTGGCTCACGAGGTTTCCGCCATGTGGCACGTGGAGTCCACTGAAACCATTCCAATCGTGATATCTGCTAATGGTTTAATCCCAGTCAGCCTCGCTCACCATCTGCGGCGACTGGGTTTCCGTGGCAGTTCACTTGCGGCCAAGATGCAGAAGGCGGTGGTGCTCGACTCGGCTAGGATAGTCCGTCGGTTTCTTAGCCTGTCGCCCTGACCCCCGGCCGTTTGGTCTCCCCTGCCGGGGTGTAGTCCTCCGCCCGGTACATATATGTATGTGTGTAACGTTTATGTATGTTTATTTAATCTATGTGTATGTAAGTTTATTATACGTCTTTGGTTTTTATATATATTTATCATGTGCCGGGTGTGAGAGTTAATTTAAATATGAAAATAATAATAATAATAATAATAATAATCTTTATTGAAAGGTAGTACACCCAATTATACAATATACATTAAATTAATAGAAATAATACAAATAATACAAAAAATGACGTATCATATATTAATAGGTTGTGAATCTCTCTGATCTCTAACTACATACAAGAAATAATCTTACAAAATTGTGTCTTGGATTTAGTATAATACCAACGGTGATTTCTCATAGTGTTAATAACCAGTGATTACGCACCGCGCCTGTGCACGATGAATCAGCGGGCAACTGCCGGGCCCATCAGAGCAGTCCAGCGGATTCTCACAGGCAGCGGCGGTGGCGGGTCGAAAAAGGCCCGCCAAAAAATTTTATTAGGCGTTTTGCACTGGGTTTAATCCCGCGGCACAGAGTGACTTACTACTAGGTACTTACCGGCGCATGGAGACAGCCAGCACGTGGAATCCGGGGAGTGTGTTCGTGTAGGATGAAATGTGGTGTGTGGTGCCTGCTGTGTTAAATGCAAATAGGAACACACTCGCCCTCCTTGAGGGATCTTTCGCGGCGGCGGTACGAATTCGTGGGTAGCGAAGCGGCTCCGCGGCGGCGTGATTTCCAGGTGGCGCGGGAGCACAAAAAACAGTATTCCGGATAGCCAAAGGGGCCCGCGGCGTTAGAATGACGCGGCGGACAACACAGCAAACGAAGTAGCACAAGAAATCGGGCTCGTAAGAAGGCGAGATGCGGCGTGGCGGGCGACTTCACGCGGGCGAACGCGGCACGCACAGTCAATCGACTCCGTCGGGATTTAGCATCGAACTGCGTACAGCAAATGGCGGCGTGGCCGGCAAACAACACGCGGGCGACGCTGCACAAAATGGTACGCGATAAATAGCTCCGCATAAATAATAAGACGGCGAGATGCGGCGTGGCGGGCGACTTTACGCGGGCGAACGCGGCACACACACCGACCGACTCCGTCGGGATTTTGCACCGGACTGCGCGCGCGTCGCCGATGCGGGGAGGCGCGATGCGCGGGGGGCAGTGATAGCCGACCGACGCGAGGCGGCCTAGCGTAAAAATGGAGTGCTAGCGTAAAGCGCGAACACCCCCGCCAGTGGACCCAAGGATTTGGGGTCCACTAACCAATGGGCAAGCGGGATAAGGAAGAGACGGCTCGCTGCAAAACCGAATCTCCGACCATTACCTCGGCAACTCTGGGAACCCCATCGGATCCATATATCAATTTAAGAATGCGTCCACGACGCCAGCACAAAGGCAACAAATTAGACTCCTTAACTAGGACAAGATCACCAACCTTAGGTGGGTCGGTCTTGTCGGACCACTTAACGCGCTGCTGCAAGAGATGCAAATATTCTAAATACCAACGATGCCAGAAATTTTGGGTCATCTGCTGTAGCAATTCGAAGCGAGACAACCGTGAGACCTTCACGTCCCTGAAGGGGTACTCGGGCAGGGCGTTAAGGGGTTCACCAATTAGGAAATGACCGGGGGTTAAAACTTCCAGGTCATTGGGATCGGACGATAAGGGGCAGAGTGGCCGAGAATTGAGGACAGCCTCAATCTTACAAAACACGGTAGCGAGCTCTTCAAAAGTCAAAATGGTTTCACCTATCACGCGTCGGAGATGCGTCTTTGAGACCTTGACGACGGCTTCAAAGATCCCGCCCCAGTGGGGACAAGCTGGCGGGTCAAAGGTCCAAGTTATCCCCATCTTGGACATTGCCGTGCCGAGGCCTATCTTATTTTCATTCAAAAATTGGACGACTTCCTTCAAATGTCTATCGGCACCTTTATAGTTGGTCCCACAATCCGATCGGATCAGGTGCGGATAACCTCGGCGTGAAACGAAGCGGCCTAGCGTGGCTACAAAGGCTTCGGTGCTGAGGGCACTCACCAGTTCTAGGTGTACGGCCTTGGTAGCCAGGCAAACAAAAACGCAAAGGTAGGCCTTGAGGGAACGAGCATTGCGGAGGCTGGAGCTCTTGACGAAGAACGGCCCCGCAAAATCCGTCCCGACCGCCGAAAAAGGGCGCGAGGCCACGACACGGTCGGTGGGGAGGTCCCCCATAATGGGCTGCATGGTGCTGGCCTTCAGGCGGTAGCACGGAATGCACTTAAAAATGACGCTTCGGATGGAGCGTCGTCCCGATAAAATCCAAAATTCGCGCTGCAATATGGCCGAAAGGGCGTTGCAGCCAGCGTGGGCATTTTTGACGTGGTAATGCGTCACCAACAATTTTACAAAAGCGCTATTGTTCGGAAGCAATAAGGGATGACGTGCCCCATAGGGTAAGTCAGAATTCCGGAGGCGTCCACCAACGCGTATCAATCCGGTGTCATCCAGGAAGAGGTTTAAGCGGGCGAGCGAGCCTTTCAAAGGTAAACCTCGCTTCAGTGTCTCAATAGCGGACTCAAAATGCTCCAGTTGAACCAAACGTATCCAAAAGGTCCGGGCCTCCTGTCTCTCCAGGGGCGACAAGACCGGGTTCGACATTTTGTCGCGTGGGTTCCGAGCGTTGTGGGTGAAGCGCTGAATCCAAGCCGTCAACCCAATCAATTTATCAAGGGAACTGTAGCGTTCCTGAAGATAGCTCAGCGGATTGGCTGGCTTATCTTCAACAACTCCGACTCGCAAGCCAGGTAACTCGTCGGGCTCGGCGAACCTACTCTGAGGCCAGGCGGACTCATTCCGAGTCAGCCAGTCAGGGCCCCACCAAAGAGAGTGGCTGACAAGGTCGGAAGCTTCACATCCGCGGGAAGCACAATCTGCAGGGTTCAGGTCCCCTGGCACATGACTCCAGGTCAACGGGGTTTCCAAATTCTGGATTTGGGAAACCCGGTTGGCAACAAAGACTTCCAAGTTGTGGGGAGCGGCTCGCAACCAACAAAGGACAATTTCGCTGTCCGACCAGGCGTACACGTCCGTCAGGTCAACGATCGATAGGAGGGACGTACGCACATGGTTGAGAAGGCGCACCAAAAGAGCGGCTCCAGACAACTCCAATTTGGGTATCGTCAAGCGTGACCGAATTGGGGCCACTTTACTTTTCGCCAAGACAAGGTGGGTTGCGACCTCGCCGGTGTCACTGACAGTCCGCAAATAGACCACGGCTGCGTACCCCTTTTCGGACGCATCACAAAAGCCGTGGAGACTGGCGTGGCACCTTCCGGGCGGTAGGAAGCAACGAGGCATCGAAATCCGATTAACATTCGGAAGTGAGGCCACAAGGGAGAGCCACTCCTGTAATCTGAGACCCTAACCTCCCTGAGGCAGTCGACAAAAGTATGGTCTGGCATACTGACTGCTGTAGATCCAAAGTCTCAGGGGAGGTGGCTAGGTGGCAGCTAGGGTGGCGGACACCTAGTGCGACGCGCCTTCACCAGCGGGAGCCCACTGACGGGGGTACTCCGGCTGGGGCGCTGCTAGAGAGGGGGAGGGTACCCAACGTGGGGACCATCCGGCATAACCAACCCGGGGTCGCACCATGCGGCTAGCATCCGGGGCGTGGTAGGGAGCGCCTCGACCTAGCACGGGTGGATGGCGCTCCAGTTGCGTCCACACATGGAGGGGAGGCAAAAACCTAGACGGGTCGACGCTCATTTGAGCGGCCGTCAGACCCCCGTCATAAAAATGCGAGGGGGGTGTGACCCTCCCCCGGGGGGGTGAAGCCCTCCTCCGGGGGGCGGAACCCCTACCTCCACTAGGAGGTTGGTGGTCCACCGGAGAACGCCTAACGGGGCTGGCCGGGTGGCCAGGACTAGCGCCCCCGCCCATGGGGGGGGTGCGCGATCGAGCGCCCCCGCCCATGGGGGGGGTGCGCGACCCAACGTCCTGGCGACCGGAACCACTCCGGTTAGCGCACAAAAGGGCCGAATGGGCACCGCCGCAGTGTGGGCAGGGCCGCCGGCGCGGGCAGTCTCTTACGAGATGCTGGCCCAGGCACGAGAAGCACCACTGGCGTGTCGACACGTATTCTCTCCGGGCCGCAACCGGTTTGGCCAGGAAGTGCGGACACGAGGAGACCTGGTGGCCGGGGTGCCGACAATAGGCACAGGGGGGGAGCTTCGTTGCCACGGCCCCGCTGTACTGTGACACCCGGCGACCCTCTCTGGCGTCGGCTCCACGGCCTCGCCGGTTGGGGCCGGTCCCCGCCGAAGGGCCAGTCCTTGCCCCACCCCCTCGGACATGCTCGGACCTCCCAGGGGCCACTCGAGGGCCGGTAACTCCGGAGTTATCGGCCTGGAGGCACTCCTGCTCCAAAAACTTCAGGAGGTCGGAGAAAGGGGGGAGGTAGGTTGCACCGTCCCCTCCGAAGCGCTGCTCGAAGCGGAGCTTAAGCTCCGACGGCAGGCGGGAGAGCACTATGTGCAACAACAAGAAGGACCACTGGTCGACGGGGAGATCCAATCGACGGAGAGCATTGGTGGCCACAATGCAAGGGTTTAGCAAGGCCTCTCTGAGGCCGGCCACCCCGGTGACGGCGGGCAAGGCGAGTAGCTGGGCTACATGTGCGTCGGCCAACCGGCGCACATTTTCATAACGCCTGGCCAGCAATTCCCGGGCCGTGTGGTAGCTCTCCTCCGAGAGGTCGAGGTGCCGCACCACGTCCAGGGCCTCGCCCTGTAGCGAGGACAGTAAGTATGTCAGCTTCTGGGTGGGGGACAGGTCCTTCCTGGCGTGGACAAGACTGTCGAATAACGCCAGGAAGCCCATCCACTCTTGAAGCTGCCCACCGAATTTGGGCAGCTCGATCGTGGGCAGTTTCCCGAGTAATGCCGGCTGTGTGGGCGGTCGGCTGGGGGAGTCTCGAAAAGCGCCACTTCGACGCCTTTCATCAGCGGCGGTCCGGATCCCATGGGCGGCCTCCACCACCGAGTCCATCAGTTCGAAGAACTGGTCGTAATCGGCCTGAGCCGTCCTCAGTACCTCCTGTTCGGGACCGAGGGTGAGCAGGTCTTGGAAGGCCTGCTCCACAGAGGCCTGCCGAGTCCGCACCTGGTCCGCTCGGTGTAATAGGGCGGCGGATCTATCTTCGCGGCCTATCAAACCCGCGGCGGACGTCGCCCAGCGAACTCAGACTGTATCTGTACAGCTAGCTTTTTTATGTTCGCGGACATTCTAACAAATTAAATGTAAACAAAATGTAAAAATAAAGCAACAATAATAAATTGAAAAGGCGGCCGGCAAGTCGGCGGGCGGCGCGAGTGCAAGCACTAATAAAATTAAAGTAATAGTAAACAAGTCGTATCGCGGTCGCACCGTAGTCGCAATGAACAAAGCGGCGCGACCGTAGTAGATACGCGTGTTAAATTACGGCGAGCGGGCGGTACCGGCACGCAAGCAAAACTTAAAATAAAGATTAAACTTATAATGATAATAATCGGAACGCGGCCGAAACGCGGCGTTGACGCAGCGGAACTGGCGGCGATTGCGGAATTTCCGCTAACAGCGCGGCGAACGACGCGGCGCGTGGCGGAAAGCGGGATTTATGCCAGCGGCGCAGAAAATGAACGGCGCGGCGGGCCAAACCAGCGCAAAACGCAAAGCGAGGTGTAGACAAACCGCGCTCGTTGCTACCAAAAATGATTACGCACCGCGCCTGTGCACGATGAATCAGCGGGCAACTGCCGGGCCCATCAGAGCAGTCCAGCGGATTCTCACAGGCAGCGGCGGTGGCGGGTCGAAAAAGGCCCGCCAAAAAATTTTATTAGGCGTTTTGCACTGGGTTTAATCCCGCGGCACAGAGTGACTTACTACTAGGTACTTACCGGCGCATGGAGACAGCCAGCACGTGGAATCCGGGGAGTGTGTTCGTGTAGGATGAAATGTGGTGTGTGGTGCCTGCTGTGTTAAATGCAAATAGGAACACACTCGCCCTCCTTGAGGGATCTTTCGCGGCGGCGGTACGAATTCGCGGGTAGCGAAGCGGCTCCGCGGCGGCGTGATTTCCAGGTGGCGCGGGAGCACAAAAAACAGTATTCCGGATAGCCAAAGGGGCCCGCGGCGTTAGAATGACGCGGCGGACAACACAGCAAACGAAGTAGCACAAGAAATCGGGCTCGTAAGAAGGCGAGATGCGGCGTGGCGGGCGACTTCACGCGGGCGAACGCGGCACGCACAGTCAATCGACTCCGTCGGGATTTAGCATCGAACTGCGTACAGCAAATGGCGGCGTGGCCGGCAAACAACACGCGGGCGACGCTGCACAAAATGGTACGCGATAAATAGCTCCGCATAAATAATAAGACGGCGAGATGCGGCGTGGCGGGCGACTTTACGCGGGCGAACGCGGCACACACACCGACCGACTCCGTCGGGATTTTGCACCGGACTGCGCGCGCGTCGCCGATGCGGGGAGGCGCGATGCGCGGGGGGCAGTGATAGCCGACCGACGCGAGGCGGCCTAGCGTAAAAATGGAGTGCTAGCGTAAAGCGCGAACAACCAGTGCTAACCAGTTTAAGAGCAGATGTAATAAAACTGTAGTGCAAGTGGCCACCCGCGCGAGGATGGATGACTTCCTGCGATTATTGACTCTTGCATTACAAACTGACACAATCCAGTCATTTATTGTCTTAATCTGGTCTGGAGCTTATCAGTTTCAATTATATACCGAGCATAATCATTACATTTATTGTCAGAACGGCGTTGGCCGTTTTTATCCTCGATGAAAGTCAAAGTAATATATTATTTAATAACACATGCTTGACAGAGATCTCATTTTTTAAGCTATTGCATAGCTTCTATGGCGGGCCTGGAGCGTGGAGATCGAATCCTGTAATTCCGTAACGAAAATACCCTAACACACTCCGTGGGGTGTTCGTTTATTTTCGTTACGGAATTATAGGTTATTTAGAAGATTAGAAGTTGATAAAAATGCTATGCAATAGCTTTACTGCGACAGTCTCCGAGTGCCACACGTCTTTTTATGTATATATGCAATTTTATCTGATGATGAAGCAGCTAAAATTTTTTCGGATTAACTTAAAAGCGATACATGACTCCTAATGATCGCTACATCGCGGGGGAATATTAAATACAGAATTTTAATGAACTTAGAAATATTATTCAAATTCCAAAATAGGCGATGTTGGGAATTAAACCCAAAAGTTACTCCCTAAAATGGAAGGGCGTGCGACTGCACTAGAGAAGTGAAATAAATTATTCACCGCACCGGAACGCCGCACCGCATATTTTCTTTTATTCAGCAGGGTTTAATCATAATCGATTTAAGTTTTATTTAACAGCAATAACTTTAATAAAACACATAAAGTACTTTGATAAATTGTAATTTACTTTAATAACTTGTAAATTTTATTTAATAAGTTTTATTTAAAGTGTAAACTGTAATTACAATTTCATTAAGAATTACTGCTTACTATTTCGCAAAACTAGATTTTTAGAGCACCTAAGCATGAGCTTGGTAAAAACAATAACGCCAGATTCAACAAAATTAAATTAATATGAAATATTTTGAAAAGCATGAATATTTAACTGTTGTGACGTTTGTCTTTCTGTTTATAGGGACGCTTTACCAAGAGCGACACGTACATTTTTTAAAAAGGTAAAAATATATTTTCGAAATTCTCTTAAAAAAATTAACGCTTTGCAGTATTATTTTTTATTTATTAATGAAACATAATAAAATTTAAAACTAATATTGAAGTAAGGCTTTGCAATGTTTTTATTTTAGTAACTAAAAACTTTTATTCAGTAAATAAATTAACTTAATAATATGTAGTTTAGTTATTCATTGTATTTTATTTATTTATAAATCTTTGCTGAATAAGAGAAATGTATAAATATATGACTACAAATATCTAAATCACGGTTCAGCTGCTGCTAATAACAATGGGTAACTTTAAAAAATAAATAATTACTGTTCATTTAATTACAATTTATTACAAAAAAAAAATATTTTATAACGCTTTAAAATAACCTATAAATAAGATTTAAAACTATTTTTATTTTTCCCAGGCTTTCAGACCAGATGACCAGTTCATATACGCGGATGCCGACCTCAAAGATTACGGGCCAATCAACTACAAAGCTGCCTCCATTTATGCTAAAATGAAGAAAGTCAAGAACCAACAAAAACTGCAAGAAATTTACGAGAAAGAACACCCCGAAGACGATATGCTGTGATTTTTGTTATTTTGACACATTTTTTTACAATTTTTTTTAAATTACTGTAATACAGCTTAATTTTAGGTAAAACGGGATAATTATTTTGTAATATTGTAATTATTTTTTACTCTGCAAAAAATGTAACCTGAATACATTTATTGTTAAATTTATAATTCATAGTCACATGTTTATGATAAATTAATAATTGACAGATTCAGTAGACATAAAATGTGAAATTTCGTAAAGTTTCTGCATTTGTCAAAAACTAGTCTACGTCAAGTCTTTCTCTATTATAACTCTATATTTTAAAGGTGGGTTTCTACTGACGAAACATAAACATGAAAAATGTTAAAAAAATATATTTTAATGTATCTACGCAAAAGACGTAGAAAATGACATTTTCAGCATACTTCATATTTTCTGTACTCTACAGTAGAAACGTGTATGTGGTCATAAAATGTGGTCATGTGACTTATTTTCTCTATTTTATATTATTATTATGTTTTGCGTTTTTATCACAGCTGTCAAAGTGTTAAGATGCCAGTAAACGACAAGTCAGTAAACACTGTCAGCTTGACAGATCTTATTCAGTTGAACCTGGCTGGAATACTGGGTTTCAAAACATTAACAACAAAGGTTTTTGCAACAGAAAAAATATAACAAAATTGTTCTCTGATTTCTGGTTTTTGCTGAAGTTATTTAAACTACATAACGTAATATAATACCAAAATATACCTACCGAATACTAAAATTACGATATGATTTTGAGATCATTTGCCAAATAGTCAAGATTGTTTACTGACATCTTTTCAAAGCAACAAAAAATGATAACGAAATAATAGATAGTTAGCAGAACTAAGACTGTTTAAATCGAAACATTTCAAAATAGCAATGAAACATTTAAACCCCAGGAAACTACAAATTGTACAGTAAAGTAGTTTTGTAAATAAAACGTAGTTTTCTTATGGACAGATAGATAATGGAATCCTTTGCACTCGACATTTTTGGAGCTCAAATTAAAGAAACTGTTTGTTAGTTAATGTTTGCAAAAATGTCGTCTTCAAAGGCTCTAAAATTGAGGTAGAGAAAAACATTTTACCTAATTACATATAAAC
The DNA here is from genome assembly GCA_963855885.1 of Coenonympha glycerion. Lineage (NCBI taxonomy): Eukaryota > Metazoa > Arthropoda > Insecta > Lepidoptera > Nymphalidae > Coenonympha > Coenonympha glycerion. The sequence goes on along the minus strand of OY979652.1, from coordinate 9,118,333 downwards.
GTGGAATAGAAGTGGAATAGTCTCTGTTTTGTCTTTTTCTTTCGAATATCAAATGATTGATGACAGCGAAGGATAAAACAGAATATTAGGTACTATTCCACAGATATTTCACGTTTATTTGTTAGGCGGTTAAAATTTACAGGATGTCATTTAATACACATATTGACGTCTGACTTGGCCCTTGTACAAACAACTATTTGACACCATTTTATACATATTTGTCAGTGTTGACATCAAAATGCAACAAATAAATGACATCACAGTGCAAATACTTTTCTCTGTCCCATTTTTATGACGATCAAATAAATTCTTTGTTAAACTATTAATGGCGGTTAATTTTTGATTATGATTACTTAACTCAGAAATGTTTAGAATCAATTTCTTTTTGAATCAATGAAAAGTAATAAAACTATTATCCTACTTACTATTTTTTTAATTTACATAGGTTATTATTAGGTACTTGTTCATGAAATATTATATAGTTACTTATTATATAGCTATTTAAAGATTGAAAAACAACGATTATTATTTTTAAAACTTCAAACAACAAATATCGGTAATTTGAAAAAAACTAACTACACAATAAAAATAACAAACAAACTTTAATAACAACAAACTTATTACTTTTTACAAACTTTTAAACAAAATTTAAAAACTATATTAATTATAAAATAAAGTTTTGTATTTATTACACAAAATTAATTACAAATTCTAACTTTATAATAATTGTATTCATTGTTAATTAAATGTATTTTTTTATTAATATCAATAATATAGAAAAGCAAATCCTACTATTGATTTAAGAAGAAATTGATAATTTTAAATAAAAAGCAAAGCTTCATGTAGAATTAAATACACCGCTAGTTTTATGTCCGTCCGTCCAAACGGGGAATCTAAGGAACTTAGTTGAGTTTAGCTAAACCCAATATCTGTAAAGAGATCTAGTGTAAATTATAATGTACTATAGTGAACCTAATTAAAAGTAGCCAAAATGTGGTGCGATAGTCGTACTACTTAGTAGTCTATGACGTGTTCACCATTGAGTTGAATTTTTTAATCTGACTGTCTTTAAAATAGCCTCGAGTTGACTTTTTATATATGTAAAAAAATATTTACGTAGTTGAAATTTTAGAGTCTGAAAGGACCTATACTAATTTTTACTAGGCTCCAACTTTTAATTCGATGCAGTAAAATGACGTTTCGAATATAATATATTAAACTCATCATATTTTTCTCCAAAATAAAATATATAATATTTTAATTTTTTTTTTAAATTTTTATAACTTATTTAGCTTTGAATGAAAATTATTTTGGAGAAAAATAAGTTTAATATTTTCTTTATTTAATTTACCAAATGACAGTAAAAAACGTCATTTTACACAAAACGGGTTAAATGTCGGAGTATAATAAAAAATATTCATAAATATTCTAGGAAGTTCTCATGTCATCAATAAATTAAGTTTCAATTTTTTTGTTTTGATATCACGTCTGTTAGATTTGCGTATACGAATATCCATTACGATTAAAGTATAGCGATTTACCAAACTAATCTGACTCAAAAACTTAAACTCGAGGCTGTGATAATGATTATTTATTAATAATCATTTTTAATCCATTATTCAACATTTTTCACACTATTTGGTAATAATTAAGGTTTATACACTTATTATTAAACCTTGTTGCTTATTTTTTAATCGGCATTTATTTTTATGTTTCTTCGTAAGTTGTGATGTTTTTTTACGTTAATCTTTTTTTGCTACGTTGTTATTCTACCGTACTTAATTGTGTATTTCTCTATCTTAAATTTATTTTCGAAAAAATATTTATTTTTTCGAAAATTAAATAAAATTATTTGATTTTTTTAACAAAGTCATTTTCTTAAAAAAATATTAAGAATAATAATTTTTTTAATTTAGGCTAATTTTAGTTTAAATTTTCAATATAGACAGCTTTGTGAGACTTAACATTTTTATTAAATTACGTGAACACTAATTGTAAATACGAAATATTGATTAAAAATAAGTATGTATAAGAATTTGTTGATGTTTATTACACCTAATTAATTAAAGACAACTAATTCTTTTGCATTTTTTATTCAATTTTTAAAATTTTCTTTTTTTTAATTTACTTTCTATTAAAAACCCAGCACGCTTTAAGTTTTGTGAACTCGGATTGAATTTACTTAATGCTCTAATTAAAAATGAATATAAAAATAACTAAACAAAAGAATTAATAAACATTTAAGAAGCATTAAATAAAGTAATTCTTTTGTTTTGAATGAAAGATTTATTATTTTTCTGTTATTAATAATTGTAATAATTGTTTGGATTCAATCCGTTTAAACAATTGTGAATTCTAGGCGAATGTGAACGTAACAAAAAAATGTAAATAATATTGTGACTTGTTAAATAATTGTCGAAATAGTATTAATAAATTAATTTATGGATTTTCTGAAGCTGTTTTATTTTTTACCACCTTACCAAACCGTATAAAAATACTTTATTCAAACTAGCCGTGATATCTACGTTATTTCTGATATTTACTTTTTGATAAGTCCATAACTTCAAAAAAATAGGTACGTTAGGATTAGGAATAGGTAGGAGGGGTATAAAGTATAATATCCGGGTATTTTTTCCTCCCATAGGATTTCTAAAAACCACGCACGTACTAAGTTACGGGCAATATCTATTTATCCCAGACCATAAAAATAAAACGAAAAAATAATTTCAAAAATATATTTCTATTTTCAACCAAATATTATTTATTATAACATCCTCGACTAATCTTAAATCACAGCCATGTCTTTGAGTAGACAAACTTAGGTGTATTGCGTCTGGGTAAAGTTGTCGCAGACTGCCGTAAGACGTGAACATCTCTAATTCATTTTCAAACAATTAAAAAATCACGTCTATCCAGTATCACAGTGATGAGTTAATGACCTAGTCAACGCTATATGTCGCTGCACGCGGAACAATAAAATGAGGAAGTAGGACGACGTACTTAATAATATGTTGGCCGGCAGGCCTGCCGTAAAGGTACGTAAGTGCGAGAGAGAACGCAACACCCGGTCTGTTATTGCACCGCGTGCAACACATTGTGCTGACTATAGTAAAGGTATATTCCATATGAACGTAAAAATTAATAAAGTAAGCTTTTAATATTTTTTAGTTACACGTATCAGCCAGAAGCGTTTATCTGGCCAATCACGTGCTACGATTGTTGTCAATGTAAAAATGAAGACACTGGATTTTCGCCATTTTGGCGCTGATTGTTGCGTAACCTATAGTGAGCGTCTATGGAACTAAAATCGAATGACGGTTCACTTCCAACAAATGTCAATTTAGTACCGTGGACGCTCGGGGGAGGCGCTTCAAATCGGCACAAAAAATGAACTGTCAAACGTATGGAATCATGAATCCAGAGATCAGTGGTGTCCATACAATATAGTTAATACCAGTTATAGGATAACTGACAAATCGTAGTATTATATCAACTTGCAATCTGATTGGAATAACCTATTTTTATTTTCTTTTAATACATTGTGAAGGCATTATATTGCGTACACTGTCAGATTGCATGAGCGTAATAAACTTGAATCTTTGGTGGTCCCTGCAACAGTCTGCGATCAACTGTAATAGGTAATTTGTGTAACGCAATATTTTTTTACAAAAACAATATTAAGTAGATTAAATTGGTAAGTAGTTGTTAGTATTATTCTAAATCAATTTAATTCTATTATTAGTGTTAATACTAAATCTAAGTCTTATTAAAATTATTTTATTATCTGAAGGTATTATTGTCTAGGCACAATAATAATTTTTAATTTTGTCTTTAAAAGCAAATACACAATATCGGGATAGTAATATTAAAATGGCTATTATAAAAACTCTTTTTTTAAACATCTCAAAACCATCATCTTCAGAAAAAAATGTGCTATTTTTATGATAGCACTTTTTCAAGGCTTCGGGCAAAGTTTTTGTTAAGTCTAATAATTATTTTGTGTTATAGATATGCACTTGACAAATACCTCGAGAGTGTACCTTATAATAATTTCTGTATAAAGTAAGTTAGTGGCATGTACTTAAATAACCACAAATTAATAAATTTAATTTGTACAAATTTGAACCGCAATAAATAACAAATTAATAATCAAAAAATTAATAAATACCACAAGCTCCAATAGTCATTGTGTTACTTTGAATTTCAACGATTTGGAAAATTTTAGAGGATGTAGAGTGTATGTTTTAAATAAAAAATATCGATAAAATAATTTAACAGGGTTTTGTTCTCCTATATTATGATAATAATTTTTATATTTTTCATTGAATGTGGTTTATTAAAGGTATTCAATTCAAAAAAAAATATTTTTAGTAGGTAAGTAGGTATAGATATTTCAATCCACGCGCCCCACTCGGTATATTAAAAAAAAAATAAGCATATTGTTGTTGGTAATAATTCTGAGAAAAAAAGCAGTTATGAAGACCCTTTTGGTACAGACCTTCCACTTCATAAAAAGGGGTTGAGACAAATAATAAGTAGATGCTTTCTAATTGACTTACTTTACATGTAATTACTGAGTAGGTACTATAAAACATAGATATTAATAATTTTTTAATACATTTGCGCTCGGAAATTTATTACTTTCCGCACTAGTGCTTTTTTTTGCTTCCTGAATAAAACACAAAGCACAAATAATGCTCAAAGGAGGTATTTAATCCAAAAGTTTACTGTAGAATTTTCTTTGTGTATCAACTTTAAAACGTACCTAATTACTATAAAATAAATATAAAATTCATTTATTTACAATTAACTTCTCTTAGTATTTTATTTTTTTCGCAAATGTATTAAAAAACGTCTTACAATGCTCGTGCGGAATCATAATATCCACGCATCTTCTTAGTCTTCGGTTAACAAACCGCGCCTCGTGAAGAAATAACATACTTTCCGCACTTGTGTTGCAATGTACTATTTCAATATTTCACCATTAACGAATACAAAACTATACGTATCATCTTATATTTACAGGCGTCTTATTAAATTACATTTATCATACCTATTTCTTAGATACCGATTACACGCACATTTGTGGGTCAGTTCTAAAATCACAGGGAATAAACTCACAGCAAACTTCTGCCTTCAAATAAGGTAGAAGTCATAAGCCCCTTTCCCGAAGTACACAAAGTCCGAGCACCACTTTCGAGCCTGCATGTCCGTTGAACAGCACGCCGGGTATGCGAGCCTGGACTTGGTCAGCTTCGCACATCGTTGGCAGAGGTCCAGAAGTTCATCCTGTATGGAGAATTTATTAAACACATTAGCAAAAAAATATTCGTAATTTACTGGTGGTGTGACTCTTCTTGCGGAGTCAATAAACCTAAAATTCACCCAATACGTCTAAAATATGAAAATAATTTAATTATGCAGTTTTGTTCATATAATACTTTTCAATGATAAAATTTCAATAGTTCAAATATTTCTTCTAAGCTAGGGTAAAGTAACAACCTATATGGGTACAGGGTTATACAAAAAACACCGAATTGCTCTCGGCTCTCGGAATTTTATTCACATTAAAACTAACAAATTTTGTTTTACGACTTTTTTTACTCGATATTTAAAAGAATATCAAAATATATTCAATATTTCAAAGAAATACTCTACTTGCTCCTACTCTGTAATATAACATAGGCAAGTGGCAACGGCGCGGGATGCGGTGTAGTGGCGCGTGAACTTGCGGCGCGAAACCGTAACAATGGTCAATGTACCTAATGTGTATGAAATAAATTAATACTGAATTTTGAAAAGTCGTAAAACAAAAGGTTTTAGTGTAAATGTAAACAACTGCAGGCCGAGAGCGATTTGGTTATTTTTTTAAAATCATGTATAAAAGTTCCAAAGCTTGTAAAAATCACTCTCCTGTTCATTTTTTTAATTGAACAAGTAGATAGACATATATAGGACCTGTCGATCTATCATAAATAATTGTTGTCATACTCACATCAGTATGACACTCCGCTGACTCAGTGAAGATCCCACTGTTGGACGAGAGCCAGGGGGGTCGCGCGTTCGATTCCTGCACCAACATCGCTGCACACATCAACGCCAGCACACACGCCAGGGTGTACTTCTGTCAAGAAAACAAAAAATCTTTATACAAACATAAAATAAATAAATAGTGGACAACATCACATACATTGCTCCGATCCCTTAGTAAGTAGCTTATGCACTTGTGTTAAGGAAATCAGAAATAACGAAGGTAACACACCACCCAGACCCGAGACAATGTAGAAAACTTATTTTTTCTACATTGCCCCGACCGGGGATCGAGCCCGGAACCTCAGAGATGGCGGCGCCTTGTAAACCGGCACGCTAACCACTCAACCACGGAGGTCGCCAATATTCTGCTTATTTACCATAAAATGAGCTGAGATGAATTAATTGAGTAAGTCATAGCAACATCAAACTGAGTGGACCCTACATGGTATACAATCTTCATTGAAAATTCTCATGAGTCTAGATGAACAAAAAATTCCACCAAACAAAAGAATTCCCAATAAGGGTTGGCGTCACACGGGTGGCTCGTCATAAAATTTTACCGAAACTTTTTCTGCAACATGTATTTTAATTCAAAAGAAGCGATATCCTTTTCCTATAGAGTACAAGGAAGAAAAGTAGAAAATATTGTCACTTACATTAATTAAAAATAATACAAGATCTAAAGTAATAAGTATTTCAACCCCTGGGTTACGTGATACGTCCCATTCATCATCATCATCTCAACCCCTTTTTACGTCCCACTGCTGGGTACGGGTCTCCTCTCAGACTGAGAGGGGTTTGGCCATTACTGAGATTGATTTCCTATAAGAGTGAAAAGAACTTATCCGTCTTAATAATAATTATTACGAGTCTCTTACTGGAAAAAGTCATTTTGATACAAGTGTGGAAAGTTTGTCATTTCTTCATGAGTCCCGATTTCTATAGACCCATGCTGAAGGCGCGTGTTAACAATAGAGACGAGAGGAATTAATGACGATTCCACACGTACATTGAACTTTGCAAAGACAACAATGCAACGAAAGGAAATTATTCAAAACTATTTTCAATTGAATTCATTTATAAAAACATTTTCGACGTAAAATAGTAGTTTAACACAAAAAACATAGATTTTAAAAACATTGTTCACGCATTTGGATGTTATAAGCAAGAGGAAACCAATAAAGTATTAGGTTAGCGCAGAAAATATATAAGCAGGCGGTAAACAAAACAGCATTAGTGCGGAAAAGAAGGACTTTCCAAACACACGTGGAAAAGTATACATTAAAGCAAATGTACTAAAAATGAAATAATATCTATATTGTGTACGTCATTCAGTAGAATATAGATAGGTAGTAATTTAATTGATGCACTAAATCTAGGTTGACGGTGTTTAGGTTTCTAGTATTTATCTTTTGGACTTCTTATCATCGTAGTACTATCTGGTTATCATTTTGACCTTTATAGTACTTGTAGTAGAAAATTATTGTTTGAACTGAAAACTTGTAGTAATGAAGTCATCATTTTAAACTATATTATCATGCGGTGCCCTAGAGGTCGTAATTATTCTCGAAAATCAAAATCGATTTGATCGATATGTGAAAAAAGTATAGGACCCTAATTGTAGATCTTACAAAGAGCAACAAAAAGTATTGAATAAAAATTTTCGTATCTCAACGGGGAACCGACTTATGATGAAAAAACTGAATTTAACCCTTTTTTCAAGATGGCGGAACCGTGGTTTTTTTGCAATTTGTACGCTAATTACACATAATAGGCTTATGGCAGTCATTTTGCGAGAATAGCAGTTACTTCTTTACATGTTTATATCAAATTTTTTGCATAAAAATGTGTATCCTAGGAAATTAGTCCGAGTAAAGAGTTTTAAGTGAGCAACTCGCAAATCTCGGATTAATTTCTTTAACTCGACACTTTCAAGCAGAGATTTTTATATAAATACGTGAAGATGATCTTGGGGTTATCGCAATTTGACTGCCATAAGCCTATTAAAGCCGTCTTATCAGCTTAAAAATCGCGAAAAACCACAAAAAATTTAAATTTCGCGGGCACATCTGTGGTGTGCTCCTTAAGCTTTTCTAGCCGCCCACCACGAATGTCCAAAATTTGGCTTTCTCGGTTCATTTTCATTTCTAACCCGATTTTTCTGACGTAATGACTAATTCGTAGGAATGATGATACGAGCAAAACGTCCACCTAATGTTAATTAAGTGATGCCTATGTTAGGTGCAATGCGTCCCATAATTTGCATTGCAATATCATACGACGCACTGACGCGTACCTACCCGGACGAACTCCGCAAGAGTCCTATACCACCAGTAAACTATCTAGGGTAAATCCCAATTTTATCTCCTAAAATGAACTCATGTATCTGGAGCTCTGACTTCTAGATAAAGCAACTTCGTATACAAAAGAGTTTTAATGTCAGTTGCACAATCTTAATACAACTAGGACGTCATAATATGTGACCCAAATAATGTTTTATATACGACATTATAAACAACTTCGCCCTAATTGCTGAACTCCCAGCGGTGTATTTTCTATTATTTTCTTAATACCTATATATTAACTAGGGCGCGTGGGGGCGCGGGCCACATGTGGCCCGCGTGCTGTCTTCCTGCCTATTATTCTAATATTCCCCATACATTTTCTATGGAAAAATAAATTTCGCCATTTTGATTTTTTTTCTATCCATCGAATAGACCTTCGGATCCTGATCACCTTTTGTCAAGAAACCGTTCTTCCATCTTTTATACTCTTCGAGATATTGGCGAAATTCAAATGGCGGCCTGGCGGAAATTAGTTCTATTCTTCCGCAACGCTGCATGTCGGTTCTATTCTTCCGCAACGCTGCATGTCGGTTCTATTCTTCCGCAACGCTGCATGTCGGTTCTATTCTTCCGCAACGCAGCAATTCGGTTCTATTCTTCCGCTTCGCTGCAAGTCGGTTCTATTCTTCCGCAACGCTGCAAGTCGGTTCTATTCTTCCGCAACGCTGCAAGTCGGTTCTATTCTTCCGCAACGCTGCAAGCCGGTTCTATTCTTCCCCAACGCTGCATGTCGGTTCTATTCTTCCGCAACGCTGCATGTCGGTTCTATTCTTCCGCAACGCTGCATGTCGGTTCTATTCTTCCGCAACGCTGCATGTCGGTTCTATTCTTCCGCAACGCAGCATGTCGCACCCACTAAAGTACGTAACGTAAGATTGAGGAGGACAAAAATAAATTTAGTGAATCCTCTTATGTCCGTAAGTCTTGGTCCTAGAAATCTGAGAGTTTGTAAGTACGCCATCTTTTGGATTAAGCTCGCTTTTTTAGCTCGCGTACCACCTTTATTCTGTACCTGTTCCGTATTCTAGGGTTCTTTACAAATATTTTAAAAATATAACCCCGTATTGTGTGGAACTGTTGGTACGATTTCCACGTGAGTTTGTAATAATTAAAGATGACATAATACATGTTTATGTTTACATTAGTTTTCAACAACATTTTGTTATATTAAACATGATTAATTAGTGGATCGGATCACAATAGTCGAGTTTTTTGACCGTCTATCGACCACATTAATATAAAAAAGCCTCATGTCACAGTGATCAAAATGTGGCCCGCATGTGACTCGTGGCCCAAAGGGGGTTGGTGCCATTTACCCGGTATCAGGGTGGATGGGAATAATTCCCATCTTCCTTAGTAAGAGATCTTTTTCCGAGGTTTTTGGGGTTTTTTTTCACATATTTTTCCCATAACAGCATGTGGCCTACAAATCTTTTAAGTGTAGGTTCACCATGGAAAGAGATCGAGAGAGATCAGCGGAGCTAGACAAAGTAACAGTCGTGTAACGTTCACGACAGTAGATAAAAATGTATGGACAAACCACGTGACTGTAGAAAAACCACGTGACCGAATAGAGGAAAACCACGCTGTTTTAGAAAATCGAACACGACAATTTAAACGCAGAATTCTCGCAGACGTAGATAAAATACTTCGCATGCTATGAGTATAACATCAAGATGAGCCCATCCGAACATTTTACGTAAACCTTCTTCATACAAGAAAATGTAGCGCCATCTGTCGAAACTCCTGCGACATACTGCGTAGGCTTACAGCTTACTACTGACGCTGGGGGGGGGGGGGGGTTTGCTCCCATAAACTGGCGACATTTTTTCGCGCGGTCCGCTGGGTCTATAGTATAGGTTTGTACTTTGTTTGCATGACAATTGACAGCCGACAGTGGACAACGCTAAGCATAAAGTGGATTCTGATTTCCCTCCGAAAAAAGGTTGAACGTGGAACGAAATATCTTCCAATTAATTTCTAGGAAATGATTAATATGTAACATTTGCAAATCAAAATAATGAAATGCATAAAACAATATGATGGCATTTTCTTGGGATTGGGAAGAAAATCTATAAAAAATAAAATACGAGTACTTTAATCTTTTATTTGTTTTATTTACCCTAGAAAGATAATATTATTATAGCCAAAGATTTAAATCGCTAGATGGGCCCTAAGCCTACATTGCGCACATCAAAAACGTCCACAAATACTTATGTTGAGTGAGTGCTCTCAACGTGCTATAGATTCACTTGTGTCAAAGAGAGTGACAACGTGTCACACAAGACAAAAAACGTGGACGTTTTTGGAGGTTTAGGGCCTATCTAGCGATTTAAATCTTTGATTATAGCCTTTTATAAAAGGTCTATTGGGTATCTAATCGGCGGTAATGAAGACGATGTGATCAGCACATTTCCCGCGTAATATAAACTAGATAATTCTAGTTGCACGATTAATTATATCGATTATTTTATTAATTATTATAATTGGATGAAACAAAGGTCAAATGCAAATGTAATAGTTAACTTTAATTGATGTTTGATGTGACAAAAATAGTTTTTTAGTTTTTGAATTTTATTATTTATGTGTAACTAGCAAACCCGGCGAACTCCGTTTCGCCACCAGATGGCTTTCCCGCTAAAAAGATTTTCCCGCTTTTCTGTTGAAATTTTTCCTGAATTTTCTTTGCTATAAACCTCCCGGAGCCCGAGACCTTTCCAACGAATGCAAAACCGTGGAAAACGGTTCGTGCGTTCTGGAGTTATAGCGTCAGGAAGTAAAACCCGACTTATTTTTATATAGTAGAATATCAATAATAAAAATCAAAATAATCAGGAAAGGCCAGACGTTGGCTTTCTCTAGGAAAGTAAAAATTAACTTTTTATAAAAGAGATTGGTCGTCGTTTGAGGGAAAGGGGCTGTGACCTACGTTCTGGTTTCTACCTGGTACAAAGGTTATCCATCGCCATTCAACGTGGAAATGCTGCAAGTTTGATGGGTACCTTTGACCCAGGGGCAACCAGGGGTGGTCTTTTTGATTAGGTATTCGCACGCTCGGATTCGAGTTTGAGGTCGCGGGTTCGATTCCCGCCACGGGCCACTTTGGAATTTTATAATTTCTAAATTGGCTCAGGTCTGGTCTGGTGGGAGGCTTTGGCCGTGGCTAGTTACCACCCTACCAGCAAAGACGTACCGCCAAGCGATTTAGCGTTCCGGTGCGATGCTGTGTAGAAACCGTAGGGGGTGACTTAACTTACCCCTTCCAAGTTAGCACGCTATCATCTTCGACCGCATCATCACTTACCATCAAGTGAGATCGCAGTCAAGTACTAACTTGTATAACGTAAAAAAAAAGGTTTTTTTTATTAGTAGGTATTTAAGGGGATTTATTGAATTTATTTTTGTCTTTGTCACTCTCACGGATAAGTTGATGGGTGACATGCAGCGTCGCGGAAGAATATAAGACAAACGACCTTTTACCTAATTTCTCTAAAACTAAGCCAGTTATCAAAAATCTGTTTTTCAACGTTTTTAGATATTATTATTACCGCCACATTAAAACAAAAATTACAATTACACCCATTGTAGTTTCGAAAAAAAATGAAGAAAAACTGAGATTTTGAAGCAACTTTTGGGAGAACTTTCTATCGAGAAAATTTTATCTAATCGTGTTTCTGCTTCTCAACGATTTTAGATTAAAGACCCAAAATACATAACGTATTAAATTAAAAGTAATTGTGTTTATAGTTTTTAAACAAAACTTCACTAAAAATCGCTTAAATATGGCTTCTACGCCGTTAAGAATTTGTTTTAAATTTAGATTTATTTAGTTTTTAATGCTACTAATAAATATATATATTAGGATTCTCCAGGAATAATATAAACCCCTGTCAGAGGACATATTGGGGGATAATTTTTAATCACCTGCTCATAAAGGAAGTGTACGTGGGTACAGAACAGGGTAGGATAGATCTAGACCTGGGTTATAAATACTGGGTTAGGGTATACCTGGGTTTGACTGCATTTTAATTTACTTCAGGTGAGATTGCAAGTTAAAGATTATAAAAAAGCACGAGTTCATATTTTTCAATACATAGGTAGTAGGTAGTAGGTACCTACTGACTAAGTATTACTTTATAATTTTTTTACATTGGCAGCTACAAAAGGTTATCGGTTCAGCTAAAAAATTTTTTGTTCTATACTTAGTAGTTTCCACATAATTAGTAGGTACTAATAATATATTAATTATTGTAATATTTAAAATAATGACATTGCATATTTGTTATTAATTGGACAAAGAATGATGCCAAAAAACATTTAATATAGTTCAGTAATATAAGAAAGTAACGATATTTTATGGGATTTTTCTGGGATTTATACATGCTCCCAAATAGCAATACCATTCCTAATAAACAGACTAAATTTCAAAAGTTTTGCCTAAGGGTTTATCGGCGCACACACTCAGCAACACTCGGCTGAGTTTCTCATGGGTTCTTCTTAGTATCACTGGTGTTTTTACACGCGCATGTTTATTATAAGTGTCTTTAATATAATTCATAAAAATTTTGAAGAGTTTTTCACTAATGAATTTCATTTTTCATTTACAGAGACCGTACACTATGGGTTCTATTATTTATTTATTTAAAAATTCCTAAATTTTTCTTCTCAAGTGACGGAAATATAAAAGTCAAAATTAATAAAAGATTAAAGTACCTATTAAAAGTTAACAGAAACTCACCTTTGTCAAACTGAAATTTGCCATTTTCGATCGCTTCCTTTAAATTTTCTGCAACTTCACTTCCGTATACAGAGAGATACTGTATATTTTTATATGTTTATGTTTTCCTTAGCGACAGTCCGTATGGCTACACGGTTTAAATAAATATGTTGGGACACAAGAACCGTCGGGCTTAAGAAGCGTTTGTCGTTACGCGAGGGTTGTCGACTTTGAGATTCGGTTTTTTAAACTACATATTTAGGTAAACTGCAAACTTGAAACAAAACTGCCTCTAGTTTGTCTAAGAAAAACGTATTCATCGTTATCGTAATCGTTTGCAAATTCTGCCCCTCGATTGGTTGACAGAAATCAGGAAAACAATCAGCGGGCAGCATTTATAAACGATCAAGCTAACGATGAATACGTTCTTCTTACCTTTCTCGCCTCGTTCGCCTTTGTCCAGCAGTGGACGTCTGTTGGCTGAAACGAACGAACGAACTTTTAACCAGGTGGAGGAAACTGCAGGCATCGTTTTAGTATTAAAGTCACTGATTACTAACCTCAAGATATGAGCGTCCGAGCGTAAACCTTTTTCATACAAGCAAAGTGGCCGCTGAGCGAACTACCGCGTGGCCTTATACTGTTGGTACTAATGACACCGATAAACTGGCGACATTTTTTTCGCGCGGTTCGCCTCGTCTAGAGTAGATGTCAATTATTAATAATTTTTTTCAATAAAATATCTTTTTTTTTTTTCTTTCAAAAATCTGGCGTGTGTCAACCCTATCTGTTATCTCGGGACACATAGGTCTCGCGTGGTGATGTTGTGACTTAGATAATTCCCAGATCGTCTGGCGAGCGTGGCGGCGCGGAAACGACGCTCGCACTCACCTGGGTAGGCGTGATTCGCGTCGAAATAGCGATTTCGCCTGGTTAAACATTTCATTATAATCATAGATCACCAAGATACGTTACGTTCGTAGTAAATTGCGTTTTAAATCTGTGCGGAACTGCCACTCACTGATAAATAGAACAAAAGATACGAAACAGCACGCAAACGAAAGAGACAACAATAATGCTTGCGCTCGACGCAGACTAACTACGAAACTTACAATTGTAGGATTTTTGAGTCTTCACAACGCGCGCGCTTGTCACATATCTGCTCCATTTTATATATTACTAGCTGATGCCCGCGACTTCGTCCACGTGGGATAAAAACTATTCTATCTTTTAAGTTGGACCAAATGACAGATATTCACGAAGTTTGAACTAAATCGGTTCAGTAGTTTAGGAGTCCATTGAGGACAAACATTGTGACACGAGATTTATATATATTAAAGATAAGATAAGATATATCATTGATTATAATGGAACTAGCTAATACGACAAACTGTTCTGCTCTTGTTTATATAGTTTACGACCTACTTTTAGACTAGTTTTTTTTTGTTACGGGGGAAATCAGATACTCGACTTCCTAGTCGGCTAGTAGCCTATTTGCCGCTGTCACTCTAACTCTAGAGGTAGAGTTACTAGCCAAGTAGCCTATTTGCTGCTATTACTCTAGGTTTAGAGCTAGAGTTACTAGCTTAGTAGTCTATTTGCCGCTGTTACTCTAGGTTTACAGCTAGAGTTACTAGCTTATTAGTCTATTTGCTGCTATTACTCTAGCTCGAGAGGTAGAGTTACTAGCTTAGTAGTCTATTTGCCGCTGTCACTCTAGCTCTAGAGGTAGCGTTACTAGCTTAGTAGTCTATTTGCCGCTGTCACTCTAGCTCTAGAGGTAGAGTTAGAGTTACTAGCTTAGTAGCCAATTTGCCGCTGTCACTCTAGCTCTGGAGGTAGAGTTAATAGATAGATAGATAGATAGATAGATAAACACTTTATTGCACACCACAGAATAAAAATATAAAAAAGAAAGAAATTAATTAAATACAAACAAACTTAGGAGTACAATTTGGCGGCCTTATCGCTACATAGCGATTTCTACCAGGCAACCAAAAATGTGAAGGAATATTTGAAACTGGATACGCGGTTGGTGGTGCCAGAATAAATAAATAAAATAAACTACTTACAATAATATTATATATACTTGTACATATCTACATAATACATTATATACACATATATATATATATATATATATATATACATAAAATAATATATAAGTAATACAAATTCAATAAAAATAAAAATAAAAATAAAAATAAAAATAAAAATAATCCTCAAAACAATAGAACAAGTGAGGATATAATAAACATTAACATGACAAACTTATAGGTGACAGTTAGTTATCAGCACTCAGGCAACTGAGATATAAAGTGATCTTTTACAAGTCTTTTAAACTGTCCTATAGTCTGGGCCTCTCTGATATCGAGAGGTAAGGCATTCCAAAGATTAATAGCCTGAATCGTAAAAGACTTATGAAAGAAGGAAGACTTATGCGCAGGCATCATCAAAATAAGTTTCCTCGAAGAACGGAGCAATTCTCCCGGTTGACCTACAAAATGGAATTTCTCTTTTAAGTAAGGGGGCGTAGAAGGATGAAACAGAACACAGTACAGAATGGAAAGGATGTGTAGATTCCGGCGAAGTCGGATAGGTAACCAATTAAGACGAGAACGAAATTGTGAGATATGGTCATATTTGCGTAAACCAAATATAAACCTAATAACGGAATTCTGAAGTCTCTCAAGCTTACTTAATTGGTTTTCATTTAAGTCGACAATGCTTGCGTCAGCGTAATCAAGAATAGGAAGGAGAAGAGTCTGTGCGAGCATAATTTTTGTAGGAATTGGAAGAATAGATCGAAGGCGACGCAAGGAGCCCAAGGATGCAAATAATTTCCTACTGACTTGTTTAACATGTTGAGCCCAGCTTAAGGTCCTATCAAGATACACTCCCAAATACTTTACGTTCTCACAGTACGGAATAACAACATTATTGAACGCAATAGGACGAAGTGACCGCCAGTCAATTTTGGATATCTGCTTTTGGCTACCAATAACAATTGCCTGTGATTTACTCGGATTAACATTAAGTCCAAATGATTTGCTCCACTCAAGGACGGAGCAAAGGTCTGAGTTCATTCTGGCAATTGCATCTGGCAGGTTTTCAAACGAAGACTGGGTATAAAGCTGGACATCATCTGCATACATATGATAGAGAGAAGAAAGGTTATGACTGATTGAGTTAATGAAGATGGAAAAGAGCAATGGTGACAACACGCCGCCTTGGGGCACACCAGCAGAGATATCGCACCAAGAGGAATGAGTTTCCTCAAAGCGAATACGCTGCCGGCGACCACTAAGGTAACTCTGAAACCAGTCAATAACTGATGGAGATATGTTAAGAGAACGCAACTGACCCAGTAAGATATCAAAATCCACCGTGTTAAAAGCATTGCTGAAGTCCAGCAAAGCCATAACAGTGAGTTGCTTGTTGTCCATGCCCCAACGTATGTCGTCAGTAACTTTTATTAAAGCTGTAACCGTACTATGACCAGGACGAAAACCGGACTGGAAAGGATTAAACAGACAGTTTCTATTAAGGAATAAATTTAACTGTTGATAAATAAGCTTTTCTAAAACTTTAGAAAGGAAAGGAAGGATTGAAATAGGACGGAAATCAGAGAAGTTAACAGGAACAGCCTTCTTCGGAAGAGGATACTAATACTAGCCTAGTAACCTATTTGCCGCTGTTACTCTAGGTTTAGAGCTAGAATTACTAACCTATTAGCTTGTTTGCCGCTGTTACACTAGGTTTAGAGCTAGAGTTACTAGCTTAGTAGCCTATTTTCTGCTGTTTGGGACTTTGGTCTCCAAAGTTGAAGTCTGGAGTTCGATTAACTACTACATACTATGATTTCTAGGAGTTTGTACTTCAATATAACTTGCTTGATATAATGACACATGAAAACTACATGCCTCAGAGTTTCGTCGTTTCTCAGATTTTTTTCTAACTTTTACAGCCGACCTGAAAATACTTACCTGCCAAGGAATATTAATTAGCAGGAATACAAAAATTAATCAGAATTACCTCTTTGTATAAAAACTACCTAAATAAACAGGAAAATAATAAATATCATAAGTCTTAGGAAAATAATAATAATCTTTGTCGCAAAAAAAATGGTTACAAAGTTCAATATCAGTGCGACGCCACGTTATAGCGCATACTTATATCACTGCTAGAGTTGCCACGCGTCAGGATAAAGTCGGACATAGTCCAGGCTTTTTGATTGCGTGTCCGGTCAAAACCAACAGTACTGTGTACGGCTTATCCGGATTTTGTCAGGTTTTTTATTCGCAAACGAGCTAGCGCCGAGCGTGGCCGAGACAAGATTAAGGAAAGGATACCATCTTGCCGCGAAAATTTTAATTTTATTTAGTTTTTTGCTAATAGTGGGCTAAATTATACATTGTAAGCTTAAGGCAATGACTTTTGCGGGCACAACATTTACCTATGCATCTACATGTTTTAATAAAGACTCTGCTCAAAAATACTCATTTACTTCGTATTGATTCCCGATAGCTCGAAATCAGGGAAACTGCAAAAAATTATCTTTCGGGAATCAATATGAGGTGAGTTGGATTTTTCGAGCAAAGTTTCTATTAAAAACATGTAGATGCATAAAGATTATGCCCGCAAAATTCATTGCCACAAACCTACAATGTGTAGTTAATCTAACATTTGCGAAAAACTAAATAAAATTTAAATTTTGCGAGCTGGTAGGGCCATAACACTAAAATGGAAACACCTTAATGGTAATAATTTAAAAAAAAAGGATCATTTTTGTCGTAGGT
Source organism: Coenonympha glycerion (assembly GCA_963855885.1). NCBI lineage: Eukaryota > Metazoa > Arthropoda > Insecta > Lepidoptera > Nymphalidae > Coenonympha > Coenonympha glycerion. The sequence goes on along the minus strand of OY979652.1, from coordinate 9,100,439 downwards.
ACCTTTTAGTACTAAGACGAAATCCTCAATAATGTATAGGGTGTCCGGTTTTTAATCCATATGTCCGGCCAAACTGGTCTGTCCGGCTGTTAGGTTTGGCGACATGGCAACCTAATCACAGCTCAAACACAGACTTGTATACTAAAGACAGGGCGAACAGCGCGAAAAAACGTAGCCAGTTTAAGGGAGCAAGAATGACTATTTTGCACCCCCCCGACAGTAGTCAGTATAGGTAGATAGGTGAAGATCTATTTCTTTTTTTTGAATTAATAATAATATTGCAGGCAAGGTGACCATAGATAAAAAAATTTAAAAAATAAACATGTATTTCGCAGGGGTTTCGACTGATGGCGCTACATTTTCTTGTATGAAGAACGTTTACGTAAAATGTTCGGATGGGCCTATCTTTGAGCTCAAATCAATACCTATTATGCTGGTAAACAGATGTAAACATCAAACATTGTCTTAATTGTTTAAGCGATGCAAACAATTATTGCAAGCTGTGACGCGTCTGTGGATGTCGCGTGTGTCTTATCAGGCACCACTCATTCCTTGTCTTCTTCGTTATCAATGAAGCATTATTATCAGTTCAAAGATCAATGTACAGATTTTTATCAGTTCAATCAAAGAACTAAAATGAAGCCACACATTCTTCACGAACCATTAAGTATTTTCATTAGGCAACAGGAGTGGAAAATATGTGACGAGACAAGACTTTTAGAAAACGAAAGGGCGACTAACTGCTAACAGATTTTTCAAAGCACAGCTCAAACCAGGATGAAAGTGTCCATCTGCTAAAACAGAATTTTTATTTAAATTCAATTCATATGTGAGTCTCGTGGAACACTCGGTAAAAACAAAGTTTGGAATCTCCAAACAATATTCTATTTTATATTTTCATGTGTGATTTCACCCATCGCTCGATAGATGGCGCTGTCATCAGATAGCTCGCGCTAGTGAGTCACACCAATATACTATACGTGATTGCATGCGTGCTCATTCAGTTGACTGGTATAAAAAACTCGTCTCGTCGCCAGCATAACCAAGCGTAGGTATTATGTAGTTCTTTTCCACTCCTGACTAGTACTTAGTGCTGCTACTTCCTTGCCTTACTAACACACTAAGATCACTTACCTACCTCATGTAGATAAGTATAATATTATTATCTCCTAAATGAAAAACCCACCAAATGACCAACCAACCGATAGAACTTTTCGCCAAAATCATTAAAAAATCATTTCTTTGTATTATAGCAGTTCAAGATATCTTGAGTGCGAACAATTTTAAATGTTTTTATAAAAATAAAATACCGTTACGTTTTGTGTATCTTTTAATTAATTTCGGGAATCATATTTATTTATCAAAAGATTTTTCGTCTTATGTCACCATTATCATACTCAATACAAGAGTTAATAAAAGGTCATGACTGAATCTAATTAAGTGAGCATTGTATGAACAGATTTTACTTTGTTATCTATAACCAAAAAAAAAACCGAAAAAATGCGGTATCGGTATCGTGCACCGAGGGTTCCGTATACTCACTTTTCTTACCGAACCGCAAACTTCCCACCACTCAATAATTTTGAAAATTGACGACTCGGTTTTCCCCCCTTTTTAAATAAAAACAAAAACTATTTTCGGACATTATTTTTCCCGCGGATATCCGCGAATACAGATCTCCGGAACAACAGTTAAATTGTAATGTGTAAAAAAGTATGTAAATGTCTAGATGTAATTATGAAAATGTTTCATCAGTACACGAGACCACTTCCTCTACACCATTACCCCGTGATATGATACTATGAATGATGGCTTTTTGAATGATGGTTGATTTAACATTGACGACTCGGTTTCCCCCCTTTTTAAATAAAAACAAAAACTATTTTCGGATATTATTTTCCCGCTGATATCCGCGAATACGGATCTCTGGAACAAAAGTTAAATTGTAATGTGTAAAAAAGTATGTAAATGTCTAGATGTAATTATGATAATGTTTCATCAGTACACGAAACCACTTCCTCCACACCATTACCCCGTGATATGATACTATGAATGATGGCTTTGTGAATGATGGTTGATTTAACATGGACAAACAAACAGACTTCTAAGGTGTGTCTTCGATCGTGATTAACAGCAAACCTATTATATTATAGTTCAGGAGCAGAGCCTTAATTAACTTTTGGCTTTCAAATTAGTCGAATTGAGACAGTATTTTAATTTTCTCTACTTCTTATGTTAAAATGTTAAAAATGGAACCCTTGGTGAGACTTCTCTGTGCGTCCGTCTATCATACTCGATCATTACAGTTACTATCGAACTAAAATTTGTTATAGTTATAGGTAACTAGCAAACCCGGCAAACTCCGTTTCGCCACCAGATGGCCTTCCTTTTATGTAACATTTTAATTTTTTTTTTAATTTTTCCTGAATTTTCTTTGCTATAAACCTCACGGAGCCCGAGACCTTTCCAACGGATGCAAAACCGTGGAAATCGGGGTTCTGGAGTTATAGCGTCAGGAAGGAAAACCAGACTTATTTTTATATAGTAGAAAGTTATTATTAACGTGATTACAACCACAAAAATAATCAAAATCATTTGTATTTAAAAAGGGGGAAAATGGAGTATTGAAATTTCAAAATAAGATAGGAACGTGCAAAACTTGTATATTATAAAAGAGATTTTTATTTAGACTCTTAGACTACATTTAACTGGCAAGAACAGCTATATTAATTAAACAGCAAATAAGAATTGTACTCAATGTAAAATACCGCATAAGTATAAGACTGAATATCTCTATAGTGTGATATAAGTGATAACTGATAGTAATACAAATAATGATTTTGTAAAATAAGCAGAATATACCGCTTTGGCACGTGGCAGTCATGTTAATTACTACTATTAATTATACCCATTGATTAAACATATCAAAGGATCAGCACTTTCTGACGTCACGCCATAGAGATACTATGTACTGACGTACCACGCATACATTTTACGGCTCCGCCCAGCCGTGCTATTCTGCAAAACAGCGACGAGCGTACATCTCTGCATCTATGAATTTGTCAGTTGTAATAGAGTACAATTTTGCATGCCATATTCGGGTTGGCAGCTGTCTGGCAGCTATTTCATTTTGTAGAATAGCACAGCTGAAGCCGGGTAGATGTCAAAACTGTAAAGTGGCGCTTGTATGCGACCGACAGCGGTATGTGCCGTCAGCGGTACCGAAATGTATGAAGCGCGACGCCATATTTGAGAATTATGGCTACAACATACGTCACATCTTTCCCGTCCTCTTGGCGTAGCGTATTTCGTCATTGATTATACCTAATGTCTGTTTCTTCTAATCAAAATGAGACTCGTATCAGCCTACGAACCATTGACTTTATACACTGACTAGAGGAAGCCCACGGCTCTGCCCGCGTGGATTTCGGTTTTTTACTAATCCCGCGGAACCATAGATTTATAAAGGATCCTGTGTTTTAATCTAGGGTATATTCTATCTCCATTCAAAATTTCTGCCAAATCGGTTCAGTAATTGCGGCGTTCAGGGCGATGGGTACCATCCGGGCGCGAAAATTCAAATTTTATTTAGTTTTTAGCTCATAGTGGGCTAATTATACATCGAAGGCAATGAGTTTTGCGGCCACAACATTTATGCATCTACATGTTTTTAATATAAACTCTGCTCAGCAATACTCATTTACTTCATATTGGTTCCCGATAGCTCGAAATCTGGGAAATTGCAAAAAATTATGTTTCGGGAACCAATATGAGATGAGTGGGAACTTTCGAGCAAAGTTTCTATTAAAAACATGTAGATGCATAAAAAGTAGGCCCGCAAAACGCATTGCCATAAATCTACAATGTGTAGTTAGTCTAATATTTGCGAAAAACTAAATAAAATTTGAATTTCGCGGTCTGGTAGGGCCGCAACATCTTAAGAAGTAACAAATACACACCTGCCCAAAAAGTTGACATTTCCATGAATGTTTGACCCGCGCCTCCGGCTTGGGTCAACAACCCGGGACTCGTAAAGAAATAACAAACTTTCAGCACTTATATCGAAACGTAGGTACTATTTTCTGACTGCGTACTGACTTCCGCACTTACATCGAAACGTACTATTTTCTGACTGCGTACTGACTTCCGCACTTAATTATATCGAAACGTACTATTTTCTGACTGTACTGACTTCGGCACTTATATATCGAAACGTACTATTTTCTGACTGCGTACTGACTTCCGCACTTATATCGAAACGTACTATTTTCTGACTGCGTACTGACTTCCGCACTTATATCGAAACGTACTATTTTCTGACTGCGTACTGACTTCCGCACTCATATCGAAACGTACTATTTTCTGACTGCGTACTGACTTCCGCACTTATATCGAAACGTACTATTTTCTGTGCGTGTAAGATAGGCCTATGGGAAATAAAGTGTTCATGTCATAAGTTTCGTGAGAGGAAAAATCAATTAAGAAACTGTAACAGTAGTTTAATACGATGTAGATATTCGACTTGTTAAAACAATTCATAACAGCTTACTGACTAATCAAAAATGTTTACCACATGCACTGATAAGAAATCTCAGGATACGGGCAAACCTTCTTCATACAAGCAAACAGTAGCGCCATCTGTCAAAATTCTATAGGCTGCTGTTGAGCGAACTACAGCGTGGCCTTACTGTTGGTGGCAAAACATGCATTTTTGGCACCGATAAACTAGCGACATTTTTTCGCACCGTCCGCTTTGGCCAGGGTATATGTCTGGATGGGTACCATTTCAGTGTCAAATATATATTCTGCCATGAAGCAGTCCTTGCATTGCAATGTTTCTGTTTACGTATTAATTTATCTATGCCATTTCTATAATTCATAATGGACCGAAATTAAAGAAATTGATGAAAAACAATAATAGTTGCCATCGAAATGTCAGATCAATTTGTCGATTGTAAAAGTCAAAATTAAAATCTTCATCACGCCATCTGTCAAATTTCCTACGAACTACCATAGAGTTTTTATAGAGCGAAGTACACTTTAGCCTTGCCTATTTACTGCTGAGACGTGGGCCCCAAGCACACATTTTTGCAGCCAGTAAACTGGTGACATTTTGTCTCGCAGTTGACCAGGTCTTTTGTTTAGGTATGTCTATTGCCCAAAGTCCAAACTCTGGCTGTTTACTACAAATCACTGAAAAGTTCCATTAAATATACTTGTGCCATTTGCGTTGTTTTAAATCTATACAACAATAATAACAAGTTTATTGAATTTTGCTTTTGTCATAGATAATAATAGCATTACCTATCAATATTTTGTTAGTAATAGTTAGGTTATCGAGACATGTGTTTACTAATTTATCTATTTAAACCATTGGTACCGAGTGGCATAAGGTTGTGGTTAAGCCGGATACTTTTTCCGCGCACGTGCAAATTATGAACCTAGCCGGCAGCAGCGTTCCTTCAAAGTTATTCAAGGGCCGGATAAATAATATAATATACGCAGAACAACTGACTTCAACTCTCATCAAATAACCGTTGAATACATCCTTTTCAATTAAAAATCTAAGACTTACATGGTTTTCTCATGGATACTATTATCAGAACTGGACAAAATTGAAATGGATGACACGGGATGCGTCAGCTTTCTAATAAAAAAAAGAATCATCAAACTCGATTCACCCAGTTTTATATTTAGAACCTCCTCCTTATTTGAAGTCAGTAGAAAACCTCTTAAGAGCTTTGTACCTATATCCAATACCTTTAAGGAGCACACCACGGGTGTGCCCGCGAAATTCAAATTTTTTGTGGTTTTTCGCGATTTTTAAGCTATAATAAGACATAATAGGCTTATGGCCGTCAAATTGCGATAATCTCAATATCTTCTTCACGTGTTTATATAAAAATCTCTGCTCGAAAGTGTCGAGTTAAAGAAATTAGTCCGAGATTTGCGAGCTACTCACATAAAACTCGATACTCGGACTAATTTCCTAGGATACACATTTTTATGCAATGATTTTGATATAATCATGTAAAGATGATACTGCCATTCTCGCAAATTGATTGCCATAAGCCTATCATGTCTAATTAGCGTACAAATTGCAAAAAACCACGAAAATTTTGAATTTCGCGGGCAGACCCGTTGATTTCACGTTAAACGAGCAATTCTTGTATATATATATTTCTATATAATCTGAATCTCGGAAACGGCGCGACCGATTTTCATGAAATTTAGTATACAAGGGGTTTTGGGGGCGATAAATCAATCTAGCTAGGTATCATTTTTAGGAAATGTCGAATTTACAAAACAAAAATATAACACCTGCTGCCATCTATTGTTGAATAGATAGAAATACAACCGAGCAAAGCTCGGTCACCCAGATATTTCTATTGTTGTATTGCAAATATCCATGGGCGGCGGCGATCGCTTCACATCAGATTCACCCGTTAGCTCGCTAAAAAACTTCTGGAACCTTAAGAACTAAAGAAACACGATGTTATTTGTTTACTCCACAGCAGTAACATTAGTTTAACTTTATCTATCCGTTGACTACGGTACTCTGTTTACATGCAATGATTCACTCCAGATAGATGTACCACGAGTAGGTAACGACTAGACTAAACAAAACAACATTTCTTCTGGTCATTCACACTCGATTTGTTTTCAAATCGCATCTGTGTTAAAGAGCGGTTAAAGTGCTCATTTCACTGAGTCTCTTTTATTTTAAAAGGCATACTTTATCAGCTATAAACGTCCGCTATAACTGGTCATAGGCCTTTCCGAGAGCGCCTCCGCCGCCTTCCTCATCCACCCGCTACCAGCGACCTTTTTTAGCACATCGGTCAAGGAGGCAAGAGGTCATCCTACGCTGCGCTTACCGATACTACGGAATACGTAATAGTACCTAACGGTACAGAAGGCTCAGCTGTGCTATTCTACAAAATGAAATAGCTGCCAGACAGCTGCCAACCTGAATATGGCATGCAAAATTGTACTCTATTACAACTGACAAATTCATAGATGCATAGATGTACGCTCGTCGCTGTTTTGCAGAATAGCACGGCAGTCCGCAAGATTATTTAAAAAACAACTACTCTAACGCTGACGCACAAAAAGTGCAATTCAGTTCGCAATGGCGCCTGGCCACGCCTCCAGAAAGAACACCCAACAAACGCAAAGTTGTGGTCTCTTTCTATCGCGTAACTTTATCTCATTCAGAGGTAAGTACTAAGGTTGCCTCGCACGCAGCGCGTGTAATAGACCGTACAAGAACGAATGCGAGGCAAGTATCCGGCGCGCGGCGGCCGTCTGAAATTAGTACGTCGAGACGGCTACCTGTAGTTTCTCGATCACGTGATAAGTGGAACTGGTCCGCCAGTACGCGATCTATATTCCAGAACACGTCTGCCCCAACGGCTGTCGGTTCTGCGACAGATATAGGCGTGACTATTATAACACTTGATGGAAAGTGATGATACAGTCTAAGGATGAGCGGACTTGCCTATGAGGTTCTTGATTGAAGACATCCTAGTTGTAGATGGTGGGTAAGAGGTGTAGCGGTCTTCGATAGCTGACGATAGATGGCGTCACCAGCGCAATGGCACACGCTGACAGAGCAGTCGACGAGCGTTCTATAAATACAACTTCTGACGTCACACGCTACTCGCTAGGATCACGTCGGCGAAGCTAAAGAGGAAAGCCGGGAGGGTATCCCAGGAATCCAGGCCCCTTACGTAGGTATATCAGGAACGAGGAATCAAATCGCTTCGTACCTGTGTTTGGTTCGTCAACTATGTAGGGGCAGAGTATTTTTAAACTGTGGTTTTATGGTAAAAGGGTATCGGGGAACCAAAGTTCAGAGCACTTTCTCCTAACTATAGAAAGTATTGTAATGAGGCTATAATCTGATTGGTTGTAAGAGGATTAAAACTAAGGAACCAAACTATTTGACGACCTCCGTGGTTGAGTGGTTAGCGTGCCGGTTTTCAAGGCGCCGCCATCTCTGAGGTTCCGGGTTCGATCCCCGGTCGGGGCAATGTAGAAAAATAACTTTTCTACATTGTCTCGGGTCTGGGTGTTGTGGTACCTTCGTTGTTTCTGATTTCCATAACACAAGTGCATAAGCTACTTACTTACTATGGGATCAGAGCAATGTATGTGATGTTGTCCTCTATATATTTATTTATATTTATTTAATATTTATTTACTATGGGGAAAGGATAAAATTATTTTCCTCCTACAGTTTTATCCACTATCTGAGCAAAAGAAAAGACCTCTGTTTACCCTTTAGCCGGGGAAGAAAATAACTTTATCCCTTGCAAGCGATTATAATAATCGGGGGAAATTATTTTTCTCCCTAGCCCAAGATATTTGTAGCTCTTATTTGAAGAGAAGGAAATGTTCAATAACGTCTCATTTCTTTTTAAAATTAAGTCTTACTACAGGGCACGAGTCTTTTCTCAGGATAAGCTTAGCCATAGCCCACTATGCTGGCTAAGTGCGGGTTAGCTAGTTTCACACACCTTCGAGAAAATTATGCAAAACACTTTTGACGACCTCCGTGGCGCAGGGGACGCACGCTCGGATTCGAGTGGGAGGTCGCGGGTTCGATTCCCGCCACGGGCCACTTTGGACTTTTATAATTTCTAAATTGGCTTAGGTCTGGTCTGGTGGGAGGCTTTGGCCGTGGCTAGCTACCACCCTACCAGCAAAGACGTACCGCCAAGCGATTTAGCGTTCCGGTGCGATGCTGTGTAGAAACCGTTGGGGTGACATAACTTACCCCTTCCAAGTTAGTACGCTAACATCTTCGGCTGCATCATCACTTACCATCAGGTGAGATCGCAGTCAAGTACTAACTTCTAAAGCGTAAAAAAAAAACTGAAACTTTCACCATTCATGGTTGTTTTGTGCTGTTTAAAAGGTAACAATTGCCCGTAACTGCGCAAAATGGCGCCAATTAAAATTGAGGTCAAAGCCTTATCCAGTATCGTAATGACTTGCAAAATACTTTAATTTGAAGATTACGTATATACGCAAAAATTTAGGATGATAAAAAGAGAATTTTATAAATAAAAGCGTTTTTGGTCATCACCAATTTTAGTTATATACTCAAGTTTGGTCTAGTATACCTTAGCTATATGTATAACTTACTAGAGGATGCCCACCGCTCCGCCCGCGTGAATTCTTATTTTTACTATCTACTATATAAAAATAAGTCGGGTTTTCCTTCCTGACGCTATAACTCCAGAACGCACGAACTGATTTCCACGGTTTTGCATTCGTTGGAAAGGTCTCGGGCTCCGTGAGGTTCAATTTTGTTTGCTATAATTATAGCAAAGAAAATTCAGGAAAAATTTCAACAGAAAAGCGGGAAAATCTTTTTTCACATACAGCGCCATCTCTGATACATAGCATGTACTACAAACCATTATTTTAATTGCGCCGCGTTCAGGCGCTGTGGGGGAAGGGACTGTAGGTAACACGGGACAAACGGGCCGGGACAAAAATATTTCTAACGCGGAACAGAGTCCGCGGGCACTGCTAGTATATTATACAGGGTAGAATGTTGTAATGCCACCTGAAGGGAAAGTACTCGATAGAAAATTATACTCAAAGAAAACATTCCTTTATTTTTGAATAGAAACAAAACTGCATTCAAAGATTTTCGAAAATTCGCTTGCCACACGCGGGAATCGAACCGACTCAAATCTGTAAAGATTACAGCTTGTACTTTTATTGCATCGATCATTAAGATCAATTTTAGGAATCAAATCTCTCTAAGAAACTTGATAAATTAAATAAAAAGAAAATGAATTCTGATTTTTTTTTTAATTATTTGCAAAAAATTCGGTTCGATTCCCAAGCGAATTTTCGAAAATCTTTCAACGCAGTTTTCATTTTGGTCAAAATTAAAGGAATGTTTTCTTTGAAAAAATAATTAGATTTTTAATTTTTTATGATTGCAATGGCGGCGCGCCGCAATTACCTACAACTATACCAAAGTTCAGGTCGATAGCTTTAATAGTTACTGAAATAATCGAGTGTGACAGACGGACGGACGGACGGACGGACGGAGAAAGTCTCATCACAAGGGTTCCATTTTTACCAAATCGGTATGGAACCCTAAGAATGAGCAAAACAACATGTTTCTTGTAATGGGCGACCTCCTATTTATTTTATTCTATTTTTTAAATCTTAATATATATAAATCTTGTGTCACAATGTTTGTCCTCAATGGACTCCTAAACCACTTAACCGATTTTAATAAAATTCGCACACAGGGTGCAGTTTGCTCTAACTTAAAAGATAGGATAGCTTTAATCTCAATTTATCTATTTTTTTTATATCCTTAAGGGCAAAACAACGTTTGCCAGGTCAGCTAGTATTTATATGTATTATTCTATTTATTTGTTGTTATAGCAGCAACAGATATACTGTATATCTTATCTCATGAGACTCATCTGTGAAAATTTTAAGTCTGTAGCTATCACGGTTCAAGAGATACAGCCTGGTGACAGACGGACGGACAGCGAAGTCTTAGTAATAGGGTCCCGTTTTCACCCTTTGGTTATGGAACCCAAAAACAACTTTTTTGTATATACTTAATACCTACCCGACTGCATGACAACTGAGAACAAAGATAACAAATGATAGATCTCTTTATCGTTGACGACCTATTCGAGTGAGAGGCCGCGGGTTTGATTCCCGACAAAGGCCACTTTGGAATTTGATAATTTCTGCTCATGTCTGGTGGGTGGCTTCGGCTGTGGCTAGTTACCACTTTAGCAGCAAAGACGCACCGCAATGCAATATAGCGTTCCGGCGCGATGCTGTGTAGAAACTAAAAACCCTTAGGGGTGAGTTTACTTACCCGTTCCAGGCCAGGTCCACTTATCACGTGATCGAGAAACTACGGGTAGCCGTCTCGACGTATTAATTTCACGCCGCCGGATACTTTGCTCGCGTTAGTTTTTGTACGGTCTATTTCACAGCTGCTGCGTGCGAGGCAACCTTAGTACGTCGAATTTGATAAAGTTACGCGACAGGAAGAGACCACAACTTTGAGTTTGTTGCGTGTTCTTTCCGGAGGCGTGGCCAGGAGCTATTGCGAACTGAATTGCACTTTTTTTTATCAGCGCTAGAGACGCTATTTTTTAAATCATCTTGTGGAGTGGAGACTTCTGTACCGTTAGGTACTATTATGTATTCCGTGCCCGTTCTAAAGTTAGTACGATATTATCTTCTGCTACGTCATCACTTACCATCAAGTGGTAACTTGTTAACTGTATAAAAAACCTATATACCTATATGGATAAGAGAAAAAGAGGAATTTTCTAGATAATCGCGGTCCATCCTAGACCTCTGCATCTTCGCTTTCATATCCTGGTTGTCGCTAAATGCAAACCTATCTACAATAAAACCTTGAATATCGTCGTAAGGTTGCCTGTCTATCAGTATTCTATAGACTTACCCCCTTTTTAACATAGAACGGCAAGGCATCGAAAAGGCTTCCCATTGATAATAATAGTCAAGATAGGCCCATCCGAACATTTTACGTAAACCTTCATACAAGAAAATGTAGAGCCATCTGTCGAAACTCCTGCGAAATACTGCGTAGGCTTACAGCTTACTACTGACGCCGGAGGGGGTTTTGCTCCCATAAACTGGCGACATTTGTGTGGCAAGCGAATTTTCGAAAATTCGCTTGCCACACTCGGGAATCGAACCGACTCAAATCTGTAAAAATTACAGCCTGTACTTTTATTGCATCGATCATTAAGATCAATTTTAGGAATCAAATCTCTCTAAGAAACTTGATAAATTAAATAAAAAGAAAATGAATTCTGATTTTTTTTTTAATTATTTGCAAAAAATTCGGTTCGATTCCCAAGCGAATTTTCGAAAATCTTTCAACGCAGTTTTCATTTTGGTCAAAATTAAAGGAATGTTTTCTTTGAGTAAAATTTTCTATCGACAGTATTATAAGAGTACTTTCTCCTTCAGATGGCATTACAAAATTGCACCCTGTATAATATTTAGATTAGATTAGATTTAAAATCTTCCTAGTAACGTATCATAATACTATATTGCCCTACATTTTAAACTTATCTGTAACGTAATGATAAACATATAGATAAATATCTACAGAGATATTTTTTATCTTACTGCGGAATCAGTCGACTGTTTCCTGTCTGACCTAATAGCATATCGTCTACATTTGATATCTATATCTTTAATACATTATCTAACCAATGCCTGATACTATATAGGATAACTAGGTATATAGGCTAGCGCTTGACTTGATCACACCTGATGGAAAGTGATGATACAGTCTAAGGAGGAACGCGCTTGCCTAGGAGATGCTCTCTTGATTTGCAGGCGTCCAGGTTGTAAATGGCGAGAAAGACAGTGCCTGGGAGGGCATTCCAGGTCTTTCCAGGTCTTTTATCAGGAACGAGGAATCTATAACCTCTTCGTACGCGTCTTTGGTACTTCGACTATTTACCTATGGGTGGAAGCATTGAGATTGACTTATACTCTAGACGGGGCGGACCGCGCGAAAAATGTCGCCAGTTTATGGGAGCAAAATCCCTCCGGCGTCAGTAGTAAGCTGTAAGCCTACGTAGTATTTCGCAGGAGTTTCGACAGATGGCGCTACATTTTCTTGTATGAAGTAGGTTTACGTAAAATGTTCGGATGGGCCTATCTTGACTATTATTATCAATGGGTGGAAGCCTTTTCTTGCCGTTCTATGTTAAAAAGGGGGTAAGTCTATAGAATACTGATAGACAGGCAACCTTACGACGATATTCAAGGTTTTATTGTAGATAGGTTTGCATTTAGCGACAACCAGGATATGAAAGCGAAGATGCAGAGGTCTAGGATGGACCGCGATTATCTAGAAAATTCCTCTTTTTCTCTTATCCATATAGGTATATAGGTTTTTTATACAGTTAACAAGTTCCCACTTGATGGTAAGTGATGACGTAGCCGAAGATAATATCGTACTAACTTTAGAACGGGCACGGAATACATAATAGTACCTACCTCACGGTACAGAAGGCTCCACTCCACAAGATGATTTAAAAAAATATCGAGTCTAGCGCTGATACAAAAAGTGCGATTCAGATAGCAATAACTCCTGGCCACGCCTCCGGAAAGAACACGCAACAAACGCAAAGTTGTAGTCTCTTCCTATCGCGTAACTTTATCAAATTCGACGTACTAAGGTTGCCTCGCACGCAGCAGCTGTGAAATAGACCGTACAAAAACTAACGCGAGCAAAGTATCCGGCGGCGTGAAATTAATACGTCGAGACGGCTACCCGTAGTTTCTCGATCACGTGATAAGTGGACCTGGCCTGGAACGGGTAAGTAAACTCACACCTAAGGGTGTCTAGTTTCTACACAGCATCGCGCTGGATCTCTGTCTCTTTACGATACGTTTTGCTACTAAGGTGGTAACTACCCACAGCCGAAGCCTCCCACCAGACGTGAGCAGAAATTATTAAAAGTGGCCTTTGGCCTTTGTCGGGAATCAAACTCGCGGCCTCTTACTCGAATAGGTCGTCAACGATATAGATATCTATCATCTGCTATCTTTGTTCTCAGTTGTCATGCAGTCGGGTACAGTGCGACAAGGTTATTCTGGCGCGTGGCCAAAGTCTGAACTAACGCCGCTATCTTGTGCTACTGTTTGATAGTTCGCTCTATCAGTGCATCACTATTGTATGTTATGTTGTTTTTGCTTACTATTAAGTATTAACTATTTTAAACTAAAATTGAAGTAAAATTGAGGAGATTTTATTTAATGGCTGCCTTTGTTGTGCAACAGCGCCCTCCTTCAAGTTCCAAAAGAGTCTTGTCGGAAGTCGTGTCTTGTAGGTATTAATGTAATGAAATGAAATTTCAGAATTTGCCGCGCTTTGCGTATCTATGCTGTCTGCACTCTGCACTATGATTCAATGGCGGATGACGCTTAGATTTTATTGTTATAAAAACTATATAGAAAGATTGCGATTGAGGACTCGATATGAGTGAACTTTAAATGACGTTTCTTTGTATTTTCAGGTGAGATAGAAGTGTAATTGTCGTAACTTGATGATTGTTGTAATATTGTAAAGACGTGTTAAATAAAACAAAACTTTTGTATTTTCAGAGAAACAATTTGTGGTTTATTTTGAAGATCCTCAATAACATACCTTATATTAAGTATATACAAACAAGTTGTTTTTAGGGTTCCATACCCAAAGAGGGAAAACGGGACCCTATGACTAAGACTTCGCTGTCCGTCCGTCCGTCCGTCTGTCACCAGGCTGTATCTCTTGAACCGTCATAGCTACAGACAGAATTTTCACAGATGATGTATTTCTGATGCCGCTATAACAACAAATAAATAGAATAATACCTACATATAAATATTAAAAAATAGAATAGGGGTCTCCCATTACAACAAACATGATGTTTGACTAATTCTTCACTTCCGTTTGCGGCAAATAACTTGAAGCAAACCGCTTAAAAATAAACCCAAGAGATAAACTACATATCGCATTCCGAACAACACTTAAAAAATGGTAATTAAGCGAATGTACTTTGCAATGTATGTAAACACATTAGGTGGATGATTAAATTATTATCTAAGTATATATTAATGTGTCGCGTACATCGACATAACCTGAGGATCAGCCCATCGGAACATTTTACGTCAACCTACTTCATAAACGAAAAAAGTAGCGCCATTTGTATGGCTATACTTGTTATAGTTATATTTTTAATTAGTATTGTAATATTTTTTGGTCTTATTTTAGTATTTTAATATGACTATACATTATACAATTTTTTTTTGCAAACAATGTTTGACTACAAATAAATCCTATCCTCTCCTAATTCCATCCTACTAATACATAAACGCGAAAGTTTGTAAGTATGGATGGATGGATCTTTGTTACTCCACGCCGCAACTACTGGACCGATTTGGCTGAAATTTGGAATATACATTATGTCCAAATATGATATGTCAATATGTGTCGGGGTCCAGATATTTCGGGGATAGCAACACATAGGCTACTTTTTATCCCGGAAAATCCATTAGTTAAGGATCCAGGGTTAGTGAAAAACCGAAATTCACGCGGGTGGCGGGCACGCCATGGACAACAGCTATTAAAAAAAACCGGCAAAGTGCGAGTCGGACTCGCGCACCGAGGGTTCCATACCATAAAAGAAGTAAAGCATTGAAAGAATCACTTATGTTCATGAATTTACGAGTATAATTTACATGTAGGTACTTTTGTTGGCAAACCGCAAACGTAACTTTGTTTTTGGCGGATTATTGTTATTATCAAAAAAAGTATATCAGTCAGCGAGTTGATTTTATTTTTCCTGTAAAATATACGTTAACTTCTATTGATCATAATTATTTCAGATTTTTTGATTGGTAAACTTCGGAGATAAGGGGGGGCACGGTATTTTTTTCAACAGTTTGCCCAATAAATCAAAAACTATCAAGCATAAAAATAAATAAAAATTAGTGTAACAAGTAACGCCCTTTCATATTATACCCCACTCAATATTGTTATCTCATTTTGAAATTTTGTCGACCCGGTTTTCCCCCCTTTTTAAATAAAAATAAAAACAATTTTCAAATTTTTGCGATTGTTATGACGTCGGGTCACTATTACCTATAACTATTATAAATTTCAAGTCGATGGCTTGAGTAGTTACTGAAATAATCGAGTGTGACAGACGGACGGAGAAAGTCTCACCATAAGGGTTCCATTTTTACCAAATTGGTATGGAACCCTAAAAAACATAGTGGAAATCGTCCCTGCGGAAACTCGCGTGCAACAAGTACGGTGTTCTGTGATGAGTTGGTGTCAAAACAAATATTTTTGACACCAGTGAACTGGCGACATTATTCCGCCAGGTTGTATACGTCTATAGTCGCGTAGCGGCTTTTGTACTGTGGATAGTTTTCCGTGGATGATAATGAATATTGTACCCAGTCGAATGGGACCATTTGAGAATATGTGAAGCAACAGAATTTCAAGTTATTACTGATATTGTGTGCACATACCCAAATAAAAGCAACTAAAATTGAAATGGCTCTCACGGGGAGGGGGTGAGGGGGCGCCCCCCCTTAATAGGGGATTTTTTTTGCTTGTAATGAGCTATAGAACAGTCCCTTAAATTAAACGTCTGTCTGTAAAAACGTAGTAAAAATGTGTAAAACTATAACATGGGGTTATTCAAGGTTATTCAATTTATAATTAAACGTCTGTAAAAACGTAGTAAAAAATGTGGAAAAGTAAGTAACATGGGGTTATTTAGTTTTCCACACAAGGGGCGGATTAACAAATTTCTTAAGAGCCGGCAACGCATTCGCAGTTCCTCTGGTGCTGCAAATGTCCATGGGCGGCGGTGATCGCTTACCATCAGGTGACCCGCCCGCTCGTTTGCTCGTTAACTTATTCCCCTGCCCATACTTGCCTTGCAGGGAATTTTTTATCCCCATGCCAAGGGGACTGACGAAGTACTTACCCCAATTAAATACCAATAAATAAAATAAATAATTGCTCCGATCCCATAGTAAATAGCTTATGCACTTGTGTTATGGAAGTCAGAAACAACGAAGGTACCACAACACCCAGACCCGAGACAATGTAGAAAACTTATTTTCTACATTGCCCCGGCCGGGGATCGAACCCGAAACCTCAGAGATGGCGGCGCCTTGAAAACCGGCACGCTAACCGCTCAACCACGAAGGTCGTCAGTTGGGAATGCGTTCCCTAGGGTTTAGTCTTCCCTTAGGAAGGGAATGGATTTCTTTTAATGATGAATAGAAGCAGGCGTTATTTTGCGGAAATCCATAATTAGCAGGACAGATTAATTTATTTTGCTATAATCCGCTACTTGAAAAGATTCTGTATGGTACAATATGCAGGAACACTACCCACATGAAACACCACACACAATTTTCTAACACTTTCTTCGACGCGCGTTTCGTTTCGTTGGTTTTTTTTTTTTTTCATTATAAACTTAGTATTTTCGCAGCTGGTAGTAGTTTGAACCAGGAACTCTGCGCATTATCTCCATAAATTATATTTTGACCCCGATACATGATAATTTTGTTTTCAATTTCGTCTTACGTAACGCAAAATTTATCACGTTTTTTTTTTATTTTAAGAGGCACCTTACTTCAAAAGTCAAAGCGGAAGTTTCAAAAGTTTTTAGCGTAAATTATTCTATTTTATGCATTTTTTTTTTTAATTTTTATTTATTATTTTATTATGTGTGAAATAACCTTCGATACGACTTTTATAAAGTTGAAAATTATGTAGTTATAGCTAGACCGCTATAAACTTGGCCCTCCCATGGCCTGCGGGACGCGGGGCGGGACTGTGCGATTGGCTTTACATGATACGATGTAATGACTCGCATCTTGAGAATTCCCCTATGGTATTTTCTTGAGTATGTATCATTATCCACGTCGCAAGATTACTATCATCGTGTGTAGCGTAATTCACGTCAGTCTCTGACAGCTGATTAGTAGAGTGCACTGATCCCTATTCTATGGATCCTCAGTGAACCTAGCCTGAATTGTATAGAATGTTTAATCCATAGAATAGAGATCACTGGTTGAGTAGCTCCCGCGCCCCGCGTCCCGCAGACCATGGGAGGGTCAAAGTTTGGTACCAATGAAATGACCGATTCGAAATTTAGAATTTATTTCCGTAATTCGGCCTTGGAAATGTAAACGTAAGAGATATACGCCTACATATATTTTAAAAAGACCAAGTTCCGACGGGTTAGCCAGTTCTTCTCAGTGCAAACCCGCTTTCCGAACTTAGAAGCGGTAGAGTTCTAAGAGTTTTCATTGGTACCAAACTTTTGGTCTAGCTATAATAATGCCCATAAGGCATTATTATAGCCAGACCGCTATAAACTTGGCCCCTCCATGGTCTGCGGGACGCGGGGCGCGAGCTACTCAACCACTGATCTCTATTCTATGGATTAAACATTCTATATAATTCAGGCTACATTGACTGTGGATCCATAGAATAGGGATCAGTGCACTCAATCAATCAGCTGTCAGAGACTGACGTGAATTACGCTACACACGATGATATTAATCTTGCGACGTGGATAATACGATAATACGTGGATACATAGTCGAGAAAATACCATAGGCAAATTCTCAAGATGCGAGTAATTACATCGTATCGTGTATAGCCAATCGCACACCCGCCCCGCGTCCCGCAGACCATGGGAGGGCCAAGTTTATAGCGGCCTAGCTATAAGCCTATGTGAAATAAAGATATTTTAAAGATATATAATAAAGTGTTTCTTTGGTATGCGGTATCTTTATTTTACAGCCATTACCCATGACCTTTGCCCAAAGAATAAACATTTCCAAATGCAAAGACGTAGGTGGGTAAAAACTGAAGATAACATTTTATCAAACCACCTTTCTCTTTGACTTCTCATGTGTTATTTAAACAAACCACACTAAGATGAACCGAAAAAGATATCCGAATAGGTACATACTATAAAGAAAGTAAAACATTAAAAGAATCACTTTTGTTCATGACTTTATAAGTATACAATTTACATGATATAGGCACTTTTGTTGGTAAACCGCAAACCCAACTTTGTTTTCGGCCGATTATTGTTAAAAGTATAATAGTTAGAGAGTTCATTTTATTTTTTCTGTAAAATATACTACGTTAATTTTTATTGATCGTAATTATTTCAGATTTTTCGATTGGTAAACTTCGGAGATAAGGGGGGGAACGGTATTTTTTTCGACAGTTTGCCCAATAAATCAAAAACTATCAGGCATAAAAATAAATAAAAATCGGTTTTAGAATAACGCACACAAGTAACGCCCTTTCATATGATACCCCACTCAATATTGTTATCTCATTTTGAAATTTTGACAACCCGGTTTTCCCCCTTTTTAAATAAAAATAAAAAAGATTTTCAATTTTTTATGATTGCAATGGCGACGTGCCGCAATTACCTACATTTACTCCCAATTTCAGGTCGATAGATTTAATAGTTACTGAAATAATCGAGTGTGACAGACGGACGGACGGACGGACGGACGGAGAAAGTCTCACTATAAGGGTTCCATTTTTACCAATTTGGTATGGAACCCTAATAAAAATCGGCTAAGTGCAAGGCGGACTCGCGTACCGAAGGTTCCGTACTAGTTATTTTAGAAAAAGTTAAACCATAAGAATCACTTTAGTAACTTTGTTTTGTGACGTTAATTCCTAATATCAAAACAAGTATAATACGTACAGGGTTAATTTTATTTTTCCGTACAATATACATTAATTCCTACTAATCGTAATTATTTCAGAATTTTCGATTGTTAAACTTCGGAGATAAGGGTATTTTTCGACAGTTAGCTCAATAAATCAAAAAATATCGGGTTTAAAAATAAATAAATAAAGCTTGGTTACAGAAAATGTTTTTTTTTTCGAAAAAACCATCCCATACTTAGTAGGTATTTTTTGCATTTTAATCATTTCTGTGTATTTCATCACAATCAATTTGCAAATATGTAGGTATTATTGATAATCCCCCCCGATGGATTCCAATCTTGTCGCGATGGGGGGGCTCAGTAGCCGTGGTTGGGCCCCACGGTGAAGCCAAAAGGAATCCAGGAGGGGACGCTCGGAGTGGGCCTGGAGATGGGCCCGCTCTGGATGCGTCCAAGAGGGGTGCGGGGGACAGAGTTTTCTGTCTCCTGCAGCCAGGAGGGTCGCGGGAGGAGAGGCGTGTCGGTGTGTCGTTGCCGCTCGCCCTATCTCCCGCGACCAAACGGTGGCGCACCGTTAGATGCGTCGGCGGCGGGGCCGCAGGGGAAGAGGAGTGTCGGTGTGTCGTTGCCGTTCTCCCTGTCCTCTGCGGCCGTTTGGTGGTTTGCGGCGGAGCCAAAGATCAGATCCGCCGCGGGGTATGGGAGGTCGATGCCTGCGAAGTGCAAGCTTCGCAGGTATCGGCTTACCCGTGCCCACGGCCCCTGGGTGGCGGTCCCGGGGGGGTCCGTCGCCTTACGGATGGGCGCCGAGGAGGTAAGGCCGGCTTAGGTGTTTCTGGCGGGCCTTGCTGTTGGAGGGGAGCTCCATGCTCCACCTCGTGGAGGGGCTGCGCAAGCGGCCGGGCACCGGCGGGTTCGCGGAGGTTTGCGCAAGCGTTCCCGTGTTCCCGTCATACGGTGCGAGGAGGAAACACCGTGGGGTTTAGCCGGTAAGAGTCCGGCATAACCCAGCCGCTCCCCCGGGCGACTGGGTATCCATGAGGATTCCCCACGATAAAAAAAAAAAAGGTATTATTGATAATAATTTCTCAGATTGTAATTTCGATTTTTTTCCACGTAAGATCATGTACTCGTATCTATCATCATTCTACAGTAACGTATATTTTGCTATCAACCTGAAATTTGGAATAGTTAGTAGTAGGTAATTGCAGCGCGCCGTCATAGCAATTATAAAAAATTGAAAATCCTTTTTATTTTTATTTATAAAGGGGGGTCGAAATTTCAAAATGAGATTACAATTAGAATAGAATAGAATAGAAAAGAAAAATTATTTATTTCATATAGACCTAGCATACAACGGCTCTTATTGAATGGGGTTTCATATGAAAAGGCGTTATTTGTGTATTCCAAAACCAATTTTTATTTTCTTTTATGCCTGATAGTTTTTGATTTATTGGGCAAACTGTCGAAAAAAATACCGTTCCTATCTTATCTCCGAAGTTTAGCATTAAAAAATTCTGAAATAATTATGATTAATAGGGATTCATGTATATTTTACGGGAAAAATATAATTAACTCTGTATCTATTATACTTTTTTTGTATTAGCAATAAATTAACCCCACAAACCAAAGTTAAGTTAAAGGTTCGGTAAAAAAGTGATTCTTAGGCCCGGTTTCCACCAAAGCAGAGCGGAGCGGAGCTGTGTTTGAGTAACTAATCAGATTTCGTCATAAACGGAGAGGAGATACCTATCCTACCAGCCAAGACGCACAGCCAAGCGATTTAGCCTTCCTGCGCGATGCTGTGTAGAAATCATTTGGAGTCAGTTACTCTAACGTCCAAGTAGGTACGATTATATCTTCGGCTGAATCGTCACTTACCATCGGGTGAGATCACAGTGATCATCTTAATAGGGTATTTGACTCCAATTTTTTTATTACTTTATTATAAAGTAGACTTAAAATAATGACGTGCACTGAAAGAACTAATTAAATCGATCAAATAACAAAAAAGTTATAAGTATTTAAAGATTTGTGATTAGACAGAGATAGCAACATGAAATTGTGACGTCACAAAGTACCAATGCCATAGTAGCTTCGTGCGGCTTCATACAAATTTTCGTTTTGCGAGAAAGGGATAGAAGATCCCCCCACTCCAAAGTTTAAACGCCTGTAACTTTGTAAATCTTCGTTGGATTTTAATATTTCTTTCACTGCACGTTATTATTTTTATCCTAGTTTATAATAAAGTAATATTTTTTATCAAATTCAAAAGTAGTGTAAGACCCCATTGTAGTGTCTATCCACAGTTGAACTTGTTTACCACTGCACCCATGAGACAGTAGACAGAATACTCCCAGACAATAACAAATAAATCATTAAATAATCTCCAAGTTCCATGTTTTTCTTATAGGCTAAGATCTGTAAAATGTTGCCAAGACGAAAACATATGGATCAATGTCTAAAAGTTATCGTATTGTCTCATGTAGGGGATACTAACTCAACACGCCCTAAGTCTACAAGCTCTAACTTCACAAACTAAACTTTAGTCAAATTGTTTTTGACGACCTCCCTGGCGCAGGGGACGCACGCTCGGATTCGAGTGGGAGGTCGCGGGTTCGATTCCCGCCACGGGCCACTTTGGAATTTTATAATTTCTAAATTGGCTCAGGTCTGGTCTGGTGGGAGGCTTTGGCCGTGGCTAGTTACCACCCTACCAGCAAAGACGTACCGCCAAGCGATTTAGCGTTCCGGTACGATGCTGTGTAGAAACCGTTGGGGTGACTTAACTTGCCCCTTCCAAATTAGTACGCCAACATCTCCGACTGCATCATCACTTACCATCAGGTGAGATCGCAGTCAAGTACTAACTTGTATTGCGTAAAAAAAAAAATGTAATATTGGTCACATGGGCGTAAATAGTGACTACAATAATTTAGTGAAAGTCACTAAAATAGGTCTTCCATACTCACGCTACTTCTAACTAACTTAAAACTGTAGGCTGGAAGTTAGATCTATAGTATAAAGAAAGAACTTCGACTATCTATTTATCTTGATTCTTCTTCTTCTTAGAGTGCCGTCCCCTAACGAAACTTGGCCATCCAACCATCCAACATCCAGCCAACCATCATAGCGGTTTGAATCTTGGATACCGCTGCTCTGAATAGACTACGGGTGCTCTTTCCAAACCATTAGCGTAAGTTTCGAAGCCAAGATATTCTTCTGCGGCCAGGCCTCCTGCCAGCCACCTTCCCTTGCATTATTAATTGAAGGAACTCGTATTGCTTGGTGTTACGCATCACATGGCCGAAAAATTATATAATTTTCTCGTGGTTGAAATGCCTCAATTTGCTGTTTTACTCAATTCACCAATTTATATTTCAAAACAGGTGAAACATAAACAACAGAAGTAGAGATTATGTTCTGGGATCTTAGACTATTATTATTTGTTTTGTTATGATTAAACTTATAATTAAATACCCAATTAATAAGGGTTAATTAATATTGTTTATTGAGTTTGTTCAAATTGCGCCAGATTAATTATACCTACCTAGTAACTAAATACTGATTACCTATTTATAGGTAGGTATAGATATATTCATACACTTATTTATTTATCCGTAAATTACCTATACCATACCTAATGTGCCCATACGTCCCGCTTCGGGCGGGATTGTCCCGCTTTCAGGCTGGCTGTCCCGCTGTCCCCAGCGAGAAGAAAAATGTCTCACTATTCGCTAAAATTGAACCTATTTTATATGTATAGATAGAATCTATCTCTTGGAATAGAAGTATTGTTCCTCAGAACAGCCCCCGACTGCCATATGAATCTAGCTGTTCAACTAAAATAACTTGTTTATAATTTTTTAGTTCGTATTATAAGAGGGCGCTCGTGTTTTTTAATTTTTTAATTACTTATTTTCATTTTATAGTTTTTAGTGATGGTCAGCAGTTAGGTGAAGGTATTTTCTGTTACTACTCTCCAATACCTTCATTTTGATACCCATATTGTGATACTTAGTTGAAGAAAAACAATTGGTTTTCTACTTTTGAAAATGGCGCCTCACATCCCCCATATTGATTTTTTCCAAAAAAATTATAGCCTATAATACTTGGGAGGATCCAAGGATTCTAACGATACCCCATGTGTCCAAATCTGTTCAGCCGTTCAAAAGTTATGGAGGAATAAAGAAACATCACATACATACATACATACATACATACATACATACATACATACATACATACATACATACATACATACATGAACTTTAAAAACATTACACTCCTTTTTTGGGCAGTCGTGTAAAACGAAACAAGAAGGATCATTCGATGATTTATTATAATATTTTCATTCATTCGGTCTTATTATCCAAAAACGCTCAAAAAAGAATTTTTGATAACTGGCTTACAGTCTGTCTATAAAGAGTTGAAAATAGTTGAGGGCGTTAGTGTCGCTTATATGGTAACACTTGACAACTCCATATACTGCGACGACAACCGGCTTGATACTTGATATACAGTGTGTAACAAAAACCCTGTTGGCCCTTTTGGGTACCTAATTATAATCATGTAGGTATACCATTAACGAACATCTTATTTAAAAAATCATGTACTAGTTCATGTTATGGCTCATAGTCAAAATAGCTAATAAAATAGACACATAAATAAAATGTTTCATACATCTGATAGTACCTCCAAATACAAAGGGGCGACGCGGCTCGGCGTCCTTTGAGCCGCCGTCAAAGCGTGCCGCCGCGCCTTCTATTATCCTTTGTATTTACGAAATGCCGCCCGCCGAGTGACCAGTAGCTCGCGCATTTTAATTTCAAACGATCGCTCTATTTCTTGTCGCCCTAGAGTATGCAGGGGTCAGAAATCATTTTCATTTTACAAATTATAATGATTTAATATTGAATTTGAATATTTTAATTTATTAGTTTTTCCAAATGAGTTGATTTTTTATGTTTAAATATCGATTCTACTTACGCAGCTCACGGGAACCACAGGGTTTTTGTTACACACTGTATATTGTGCTTTTTATGAAAAGAATAACTTAGAATCTTGAATAATTAATTTCGAAAATATTCTTTTAATTATAGGTGAAGGTGTATAATACGTCTAATTAAAAAGTAAAAGAAAAATATATTTGTCTTTGTGGAACTAACCAGCGAATTATTACTTGTACCTACCTTGTTGTGGCGATTAGAAGTAACAATTAAACAAACAACCTTGAACACTTTTTCCGTATTCTTATGTTGAAAAAGTTTTATATTTAGATTGTTTACTCAAACACCTAATACCAGCCTAATGAACGTCATGGCGGAACCAGACTTCGTTATTTGTTATTCGTTATGCGCCTTATTCGGCCGCACACGACCAAGTTTGGGCGGGCCATTCGTCTATATTTGCTTTATTTGCACGAATAGCGCATAAGCGCGAATAGCAAATATGCTTAGCCTTCCTCTTGTCGGTTTTTAGCACACTTCAAAGGACACGTATTGGCAATATTTGGCACATAGCACCAAGTGTGGATAGCATGTTTGTTGTTTGTTCACATAAACACATACTTGGACTAATACAGCGTAGCCGCATAACGAATAACAAATAACGAAGTCTGGTTCCGCCATCATGTGATGCAGCTGACTTACAACCATAAATAACGGTCAAGCGTAACATCTCATCGATAAAAATCACGCTTCGAGATTGTGACGTAATGATGCAATACAATAATTTCATCATAGTGATAAAACATAGTGTGATGCACGATAAAAGTCACGAGCTGCTGTCGCTACCTCAGCAATAAGTTTGTCCGTATGTGCCGCATAACCTCCGAACTCGATATCAGTTAGTTCACTTAGTTACATAATTATATATATTTCTTTATTTATGGGTAGATAATGTAGATTAGGTACATTCCAAGCCTTTTTTGTAGACAGAAAATGTCACTAAAAACTGAATAACACGGGCCTGGCAGGAGTACGGGATTCACTTTCGTATTTAATGCACTCCGGCTACCTCTAGGTTGAGTGTAATAATGTGCATACCAGGCCTAGACATTCCAATAAGTTCTAATAATAATAAATTATTTATTTAACTTTTAATAATAATAATAATAATAAGTGAAGGATGGAACGGTAGACATATGTCGGGCATGTCGCCGTCCTGGAGAAACTATCCGTCACATTGTTTCTGGTTGTTCTCATCTAGCTAACGGCGAATACTTACACAGACATAACCAAGTGGCCAGGATTATCCACCAGCAACTTGCCTTGAAATACAATCTTGTGGAATCGGAGGTACCGTACTACAAGTATGTGCCCGACCCAGTTCTTGAAAATGGTCATATCACACTATACTGGGATCGGTCTATCATTACAGACAGGACTATTGTAGCCAATAAGCCTGACATAGTGGTGATAGATCGATCAGAGCGCCGTGCAATGATTGTTGATGTTGCTGTTCCGCATGACGAGAACCTCGTGAAAGCTGAGAAAGAGAAACTCACCAAGTATCTCGACTTGGCGCACGAGGTTGTCGCTATGTGGAATGTAGACTCAGCAATCATTGTACCGATAGTCATTACTGCTAATGGTCTTATAGCCAAGAGCCTCGACCAACATCTTTCGAGGCTCTCGTTGGGTAGCTGGGTCAAGGGCCAGATCCAGAAGGCTGTACTCCTAGACACGGCTCGCATCGTCAGGAGGTTCCTCTCTCTGGGGCCCTGACCGCCGGTTGCTTGGACCCTGTTCCCGAAGCCGGTGGACCGCTATTTTTTATATTTTTAAATGTTTTTTTTTAAGTTTTGTAATGAAATATTTAAAAATGTAGAAAATATGAATTAATATGAATATAAAGAATAATAATAATAATAAGCGTCTGGGGCTGGCGCTGGACGTGGCAGCATGCGGTCCGCCAGCCACACCAACAGCCGGCCGGCACTACCATCTAGCCGGCCGGCAATTCCATCATCCCCACCAGATGGCTTGGCTCCGACAGGGTCCTCTAGGACCCAATCTTCGGAGCCCGCCGCTGGTGGTGTACGCCGCATGCGATGGACACCAGTCATGAATAAAAACGTCATGCGAGCGTATTTCAGGGCTACAGGGGGGGAAACCGGACGGACTGGCTACCGAGCGGCAATGTACCGTCAGTTTCTGCTGCTTGAGCCGCAACTAGCTGTCACGGAACAAAACCTGGCAGATCGAGCTCGGTTCATTTTGCGCTCTAACATCTTCAGCGCTGCCGAGCTCGAACGATTGCGACGTGAGGCTGTTCCCGACGTACCAACCTCAACCACAGCGCAAATCGTGTCTCCAGCGGCCCCTGTCCGCGAAGAGACCGAGACTGTGTCTCAAGATTTGCCTGTGGAGGAGGACACTGAGGGAACAGTCGTCCTGGATTTAGAGCGGATGAGAAGGATTTTAGAGGAGACGATTGCTGAAATCCGAATTGCTCCTCTAGAGGAACGTCCACGGCTCTCCCGGCTATCGCTAAATGTGGCGACGCGAGATGTCATTGAGGCCATTAACCAAATGCTGCCACAACATCTGGAGAGCAGCACTGGTTTGGATGATACGGCTTCTATTCTCTTCGGCGCTGCCTTAGCCGTCCATCGTTTTATTGGCGTCAAAGCCAAGAAACCTGGACGGTGTGCCGCTAGATCCAGTGCAGAGCCTGCCTGGAAGAAGAGAATAGAACAACGTATCACCCTTGCCAGAGGCCTCATTGGCAGACTGCAAAGCTTCAGGTCGGGCAACACGAGGCCAAGGATTGTGCGCACCGTTAGGATAGCTTTTAACGGGCTGGGGGTTCGCCTAGACCAGCCCGATATAGCTCAAAAACTAACGGAGCGCATCGACGACCTGAAGCAGAAAATCGCTGCATGGGGGAACCGCATTCGGCGGTACTCAGAAAGAGTTGAGCGATTTCAGCAAAATCGCCTCTTCGTGAGTGATCAGAAAAGGTTTTACAAAAAGCTGGAGTTCCCAGCGGTCTGCTCCTCCTCACAGCGACCAGACACGGCTGACCTAATCTCTTTTTGGCGCAGTGTTTGGTCGACAGAGGTGGAGCACGAAGAGGGCCCTTGGATTGCGGCGGTAGAGGAAGCATGTGCCTCAATTGAGCCGATGAACCCGGTCGCCATCTCGGCGGAGGATGTAGCTGATGCAGTAAGGCGGGCCCCGAACTGGAAAAGTCCGGGGCCTGACGGACTGCATCACTACTGGCTAAAGGGTTTCTCGGCTTGCCATGCGACCTTGGCTCGACAATTCCAAGACGCCCTTGAGCAAAGGGCGCTCCCAAACCTTTTCACCACCGGGATCACTCATATAGCTCCAAAGACCACAGATACCGCTGACCCGGCTAAGTACCGCCCCATTACGTGTCTTACTACCATCTATAAGACACTTACATCCGTTCTGAGCTCCAAAATCACCCATCATGTAAACAACCACGGGATCATGTCTGGGGCTCAGAACGGGTGTAGGGGTGGTAGTCGCGGTACTAAGGAGCTCCTTCTCATCGACTCCGTCGCGGGCCATTTGGTCAAACGCGGCCGCCGGAATTTTTCCGCCGCCTGGATTGACTATAAAAAGGCGTTCGACTCGGTGCCTCATTCATGGCTCCTGAGGGTCCTCGAGCTGTATAAAGTTGACAGTGCAGTTCGAAACTTCCTCGGAGAATGTATGGGGCAATGGAGCACGATCCTTTGTCTCCATGGCGAGCGGCTGGCGGCTGCGGATGACCGAATCAGGATACGGCGGGGTATCTTTCAGGGCGATTGTTTGAGTCCGCTTTGGTTTTGCCTGGCTCTGAACCCCCTTAGCACGTTGCTGGAGGGTTCCGGGACAGGCTTTCAGTTTCGGAGAGGAGGGCCGAAGTTACCTCACCTTCTCTACATGGATGACCTCAAACTGATGGCACCCAGCGCTTCCCGTCTGCAGGAATTGTTGAACATCACCACTGAGTTCAGCAGTTCCATCAGAATGGAACTCGGGGTGGACAAGTGTGCGGTCCTGCATGTGGAGCGGGGACGGGTCGCTCGCTCGGCCGAGATCAATCTCGAGCCGTCGAGCATCAAGACCCTCTCCGAGGCTGAGTCATACCGGTATCTGGGCTGTGGGCATGTCACAATCAATAGGGGTTCAGGAGGCGGATGTGAAACAGTCTGTTTGCGAGGTCTTTCTTCGGCGCCTGGCAAAGATCTGTAAAAGTTATTTGTCGGGTGCCAATAAGGTCCGAGCCTATAACGGCTGGGTCATGCCCGTCCTCATGTACACCTTTGGCGTGCTCAGATGGACTCAAACCGAACTAGACGCCCTGGATAGAAAGGTCCGCACAACTATGACTGCCCATCGCATGCACCACCCAAAGTCGTCTGTCATGAGGCTGTATATCCCCCGAATGTGTGGTGGTCGAGGCATGCTCAACGTCAAGACCATGCACAATCGGGAGATATGCAGCCTCAGAGCATACTTTGAGACGAAAAGGGAGTCTCCGGTGCATCGGGAAGTCATAGAATGTGATAAAGGACTTACTCCCCTATCTTTGGCCAACACCGAGTGGCGGGGACCGGCTGTGCTTAGCACCTCTGACCGGGAGTCCGTATGGAAGGGGAAGGAGCTGCACGGACGCTTTTTTAAGGCTCTTCATGAGCCCCACGTGGATAGAAAAGCGTCCGTGCAGTGGCTGCGTTTCGGTGACCTCTTTGGGGAAACCGAGGGTTTTGTCTGTGCAATACAAGATCAGGTGGTTAAGACGCGGAACTACCGAAAGTACATTCTGAAGGATGGCACTCACGACATTTGTCGAGCCTGTCGCCATCCCGGTGAGTCACTCAGACATGTGCTTTCGGGGTGTTCGGCGCTTGCCAACACTGAGTATTTGCACAGGCACAACCAAGCAGCCAAAATCCTCCACCAAGAGCTTGCTCTGAAGTACGGACTCCTGGATGAGAGGGTGCCCTATTATAGGTACACACCGGTTCCTGTCCTCGAGCGCGGCGGCGTCCGGCTCTATTGGGACCGGTCAATCATCACGGACAGGACTATCTTGGCTAACAAGCCTGATATCGTGGTGATGGACCGGGCACAGTCGCGGGTGTTTTTGGTGGACATCACGATCCCGTATGACGAGAACCTCGTGAGAGCTGAGACGGAGAAAAAACGAAAGTATCTGGATCTGGCTCACGAGGTTTCCGCCATGTGGCACGTGGAGTCCACTGAAACCATTCCAATCGTGATATCTGCTAATGGTTTAATCCCAGTCAGCCTCGCTCACCATCTGCGGCGACTGGGTTTCCGTGGCAGTTCACTTGCGGCCAAGATGCAGAAGGCGGTGGTGCTCGACTCGGCTAGGATAGTCCGTCGGTTTCTTAGCCTGTCGCCCTGACCCCCGGCCGTTTGGTCTCCCCTGCCGGGGTGTAGTCCTCCGCCCGGTACATATATGTATGTGTGTAACGTTTATGTATGTTTATTTAATCTATGTGTATGTAAGTAAGTTTAATACGTCTTTGGTTTTTATATATATTTATCATGTGCCGTGTTCGCGCTTTACGCTAGCACTCCAGTTTGCGCTAGGCCGCCTCGCGTCGGTCGGCTATCACTGCCCCCCGCGCATCGCGCCTCCCCGCATCGGCGACGCGCGCGCAGTCCGGTGCTACAAGCCGATCGAAACGGTCCATACCCAAGGTCCGCGTTGCCCGCGTTGAAGGTTTGCCGGCCACGCCGTGTCGTTTAGTTTTACGAGCCCTATTTATTGCGCTCCTTCGTGTGTTGTGTTGTCCGCCGCTTCGTTCGAACGCCGCGGGCCCATTTGACGATCCGGAACACTGTTTTTTGTGCTCCCGCGCGATCTGGATACCACGCCGCCGCGGACTCGCTTCGCTACCCGCGAATTCGTGCCGCCGCCGCGAAAGACCCTTCAGAGGAGGGCGAGTGTGTTTCTTTGCATTTGACACAGCAGGCACCACACACCACATTTCATCCTACACGAACACACTCCCCGGATTCCACGTGCTGGCTGTCTCCATGCGCCGGTAAGTACCTAGTAGTAAGTCACTCTGTGCCGCGGGATTAAACCCAGTGCAAAACGCCTAATAAAATTTTTTGGCGGGCCTTTTTCGACCCGCCACCGCCGCTGCCTGTGAGAATCCGCTGGACTGCTCTGATGGGCCCGGCAGTTGCCCGCTGATTCATCGTGCACAGGCGCGGTGCGTAATCATTATTGGTAGCAGAGCGTGGTTTGTCTACACCTCGCTTTGCGTTTTGCGCTGGTTTTGCCCGCCGCGCCGTTTATTTTCTGCGCCGCTGGCATAAATCCCGCTTTCCGCCACGCGCCGCGTCGTTCGCCGCGCTGTTAGCGGAAATTCCGCAATCGCCGCCAGTTCCGCTGCGTTAACGCCGCGTTTCGGCCGCGTTCCGCTTATTATAATTATAAGTTTAATCTTTATTTTAAGTTTTGCTTGCGTGCCGGTACCGCCCGCTCGCCGTAATTTAACACGCGTATCTACTACGGTCGCGCCGCTTTGTTCATTGCGACTACGGTACGACCACGACCGCGATACGACTTGTTTACTATTGCTTTAATTTTATTATTGCTTGCACTCGCGCCGCCCGCCGACTTGCCGGCCGCCTTTTCAATTTATTGTTGCTTTATTTTTGCTTTTGTTTACATTTAATTTGTTAGAATGTCCGCGAACATAAAAAAGCTAGCTGTACAGATACAGTCTGAGCTTCGCTGGGCGACGTCCGCCGCGGGTTTGATAGGCCGCGAAGATAGAACCGCCGCCCTATTACACCGAGCGGACCAGGTGCGGACTCGGCAGGCCTCCGTGGAGCAGGCCTTTCAAGACCTACTCACCCTCGGTCCCGAACAGGAGGTACTGAGGACGGCTCAGGCCGATTACGACCAGTTCTTCGAACTGATGGACTCGGTGGTGGAGGCCGCCCATGGGATCCGGACCGCCGCTGATGAAAGGCGTCGAAGTGGCGCTTTTAGAGACTCCCCCAGCCGACCGCCCACACAGCCGGCATTACTCGGGAAACTGCCCACGATCGAGCTGCCCAAATTCGGTGGGCAGCTTCAAGAGTGGATGGGCTTCCTGGCGTTATTCGACAGTCTGGTCCACGCCAGGAAGGACCTGTCCCCCACCCAGAAGCTGACATACTTACTGTCCTCGCTACAGGGCGAGGCCCTGGACGTGGTGCGGCACCTCGACCTCTCGGAGGAGAGCTACCACACGGCCCGGGAATTGCTGGCCAGGCGCTATGAAAATGTGCGCCGGTTGGCCGACGCACATGTAGCCCAGCTACTCGCCTTGCCCGCCGTCACCGGGGTGGCCGGCCTCAGAGAGGCCTTGCTAAACCCTTGCATTGTGGCCACCAATGCTCTCCGTCGATTGGATCTCCCCGTCGACCAGTGGTCCTTCTTGTTGTTGCACATAGTGCTCTCCCGCCTGCCGTCGGAGCTTAAGCTCCGCTTCGAGCAGCGCTTCGGAGGGGACGGTGCAACCTACCTGCCCCCTTTCTCCGACCTCCTGAAGTTTTTGGAGCAGGAGTGCCTCCAGGCCGATAACTCTGGAGTTACCGGCCCTCGAGTGGCCCCTGGGAGGTCCGAGCATGTCCGAGGGGTGGGGCAAGGACTGGCCCTTCGGCGGGGACCGGCCCCAACCGGCGAGGCCGTGGAGCCGACGCCAGAGAAGGTCGCCGGGTGTCACAGTACAGCGGGGCCGTGGCAACGAAGCTCCCCCCCTGTGCCTATTGTCGGCACCCCGGCCACCAGGTCTCCTCGTGTCCGCACTTCCTGGCCAAACCGGTTGCGGCCCGGAGAGAATACGTGTCGACACGCCAGTGGTGCTTCTCGTGCCTGGGCCAGCATCTCGCACGAGACTGCCCGCGCCAGCGGCCCTGCCCACATTGCGGCGGTGCCCATTCGGCCCTTTTGTGCGCTAACCGGAGTGGTTCCGGTCGCCAGGACGTTGGGTCGCGCACCCCCCCCATGGGCGGGGGCGCTCGATCGCGCACCCCCCCCATGGGCGGGGGCGCTAGTCCTGGCCACCCGACCAGTCCCGTTAGGCGTTCTCCGGTGGACCACCAACCTCCTAGAGGAGGTAGGGGTTCCACCCCCCGGAGGAGGGCTTCACCCCCCCGCGGCATGGTCACATACCCCTCGCGTCATCACGACAGGGATATCGCGTCCGCCCCATTGGGCGTCGTCCCGCGTCGGTTCTCGCCGCCACTACACGAGTGGCCGCGACTGGAGCGCCATCCACCCACCATAGGTCGAGGCGATCCCTACCGGGTGCCGGACGTTAGCCGCATGGTGCGGCCCCAAATGGGTGAACGGTCCCCTGCTGATTACCAGCGCCCTAGGGGGCGGTGGGGCTTCACCCCCCCAGGGGGGGGTCACACCCCCCCAGGGGAGGGTCACACCCCCCTCGCATTTTTATGACGGGTGTCTGACGGCCGCTCAAATGAGCGTCGAACCGTCTAGGTTTTTGCCTCCCCTCCATGTGTGGACGCAACTGGAGCGCCATCCACCCGTGCTAGGTCGAGGCGCTCCCTACCACGCCCCGGATGCTAGCCGCATGGTGCGACCCCGGGTTGGTTATGCCGGATGGTCCCCACGTTGGGTACCCTCCCCCTCTCTAGCAGCGCCCCAGCCGGAGTACCCCCGTCAGTGGGCTCCCGCTGGTGAAGGCACGTCGCGCTAGGTGTCCGCCACCCTAGCTGCCACCTAGCCACCTCCCCTGAGACTTTGGGTCTACAGCAGTCAGTATGCCAGACCATACTTTTGTCGACTGCCTCAGGGAGGTTAGGGCCTCAGGCTACAGGAGTGGCTCTCCCTTGTGGCCTCACTTCCGAATGTTAATCGGATTTCGATGCCTCGTTGCTTCCTACCGCCCGGAAGGTGCCACGCCAGTCTCCACGGCCCAAATGCCCACGCTGGCTGCAACGCCCTTTCGGCCATATTGCAGCGCGAATTTTGGATTTTATCGGGACGACGCTCCATCCGAAGCGTCATTTTTAAGTGCATTCCGTGCTACCGCCTGAAGGCCAGCACCATGCAGCCCATTATGGGGGACCTCCCCACCGACCGTGTCGTGGCCTCGCGCCCTTTTTCGGCGGTCGGGACGGATTTTGCGGGGCCGTTCTTCGTCAAGAGCTCCAGCCTCCGCAATGCTCGTTCCCTCAAGGCCTACCTTTGCGTTTTTGTTTGCCTGGCTACCAAGGCCGTACACTTAGAACTGGTGAGTGCCCTCAGCACCGAAGCCTTTGTAGCCACGCTAGGCCGCTTCGTTTCACGCCGAGGTTATCCGCACCTGATCCGATCGGATTGTGGGACCAACTATAAGGGTGCCGATAGGTATTTGAAGGAAGTCGCCCAATTTTTGAATGAAAATAAGATAGGCATCGGCACGGCAATGTCCAAGATGGGGATAACTTGGACCTTTGACCCGCCAGCTTGTCCCCACTGGGGCGGGATCTTTGAAGCCGTCGTTAAGGTCTCAAAGACGCATCTCCGACGCGTGATAGGTGAAACCATTTTGACTTTTGAAGAGCTCGCTACCGTGTTTTGTAAGATTGAGGCTGTCCTCAATTCTCGGCCACTCTGCCCCTTATCGTCCGATCCCAATGACCTGGAAGTTTTAACCCCCGGTCATTTCCTAATTGGTGAACCCCTTAACGCCCTGCCCGAGTACCCCTTCAGGGACGTGAAGGTCTCACGGTTGTCTCGCTTCGAATTGCTACAGCAGATGACCCAAAATTTCTGGCATCGTTGGTATTTAGAATATTTGCATCTCTTGCAGCAGCGCGTTAAGTGGTCAGACAAGACCGACCCACCTAAGGTTGGTGATCTTGTCCTAGTTAAGGAGCCTAATTTGTTGCCTTTGTGCTGGCGTCGTGGACGCATTCTTAAATTGATATATGGATCCGATGGGGTTCCCAGAGTTGCCGAGGTAATGGTCGGAGATTCGGTTTTGCAGCGAGCCGTCTCTTCCTTATCCCGGTTGCCCAATTGTTAGTGGACTCCAAATCCATGGGTCCACTGGCGGGGGTGTTCGCGCTTTACGCTAGCACTCCAGTTTGCGCTAGGCCGCCTCGCGTCGGTCGGCTATCACTGCCCCCCGCGCATCGCGCCTCCCCGCATCGGCGACGCGCGCGCAGTCCGGTGCTACAAGCCGATCGAAACGGTCCATACCCAAGGTCCGCGTTGCCCGCGTTGAAGGTTTGCCGGCCACGCCGTGTCGTTTAGTTTTACGAGCCCTATTTATTGCGCTCCTTCGTGTGTTGTGTTGTCCGCCGCTTCGTTCGAACGCCGCGGGCCCATTTGACGATCCGGAACACTGTTTTTTGTGCTCCCGCGCGATCTGGATACCACGCCGCCGCGGACTCGCTTCGCTACCCGCGAATTCGTGCCGCCGCCGCGAAAGACCCTTCAGAGGAGGGCGAGTGTGTTTCTTTGCATTTGACACAGCAGGCACCACACACCACATTTCATCCTACACGAACACACTCCCCGGATTCCACGTGCTGGCTGTCTCCATGCGCCGGTAAGTACCTAGTAGTAAGTCACTCTGTGCCGCGGGATTAAACCCAGTGCAAAACGCCTAATAAAATTTTTTGGCGGGCCTTTTTCGACCCGCCACCGCCGCTGCCTGTGAGAATCCGCTGGACTGCTCTGATGGGCCCGGCAGTTGCCCGCTGATTCATCGTGCACAGGCGCGGTGCGTAATCATGCCGGGTGTGAGAGTTAAATTAAATATGAAAATAATAATAATTTATTTATTTGCATAAAATACACGTTATAATGTGATCTTAAAAACTAAATATGGTAGCAGTGTATTTGCCTTATCAAGGCGTGCAAATTTTACATAATCGTCAATAATTAATAATTAATACATTGTCATATCCAATTCCTATTAAAATAATCTTTAATGTCATATATTTCATCATTAAGTAATTTATTAAAAATATAATTCTTAAATTTATTGCATAGTAATTCTTTAACATGGTCCGGAAGGTGATTATAAATTCTAACTGCCATACAATATACATTCTTTTAATCGTAAACTTTGGAGTTATCACCATACATATGCGAATATCATATTGACGTTTTATAAAAACCTGTAAGCTAGGCCTATGTGAAATAAAGATATTTTGAGTTTGAAAAAAAGAATCTCTTGTAGTTTAAGTTAAGTTAAAAATTTTAGTTAAGAAATCTATTGTATAGTTTCCGATTAAAACTAAAAAAAATTAGAGCAATTTTTGTGAAAACTTTCTATGAAGAAGACTTCTTCCAATTTACTTCCAATTGTGTTCTGCATCAAAGCGCATTATCATTTTAAATTTGAACACGCAAACGAACCCGCGGTTTGAAACCAGTCTTATACATAAGAACATCGGTATAACGACGTTATTATATCGGCGTTAATAACGGCAGGTGTAAGTTATGCAACTGTCGTTATTTGTGAAATTGATATCGATATAGTAACGAAGTTAAAGTTACCGAGCCTTATCAGTCAATCTATACTAATACTAGTAGGGCGCGTGTGGGCGCGGGCCACATGTGGCCCGCGTGCTGTCTTCCCGCCCATGAAAAATCCCTTCGAAATTCGCCATACATTTCAAATGGTAAAAAAAAATTCACCATTTTGAATTTTTTTTTCTATTCATCGCGTAGACCTTCGGGTCCTGATTAACTCTTGTCAAGAAACCGGTCTTCCATCTTTTATACTTTCCGAGATATCGACGAAATTCGAATGGCGGCCATTTTGAATCCGCCATTTTGAATTTTTTTTCAGCTCACTGCCAATTGCATGACATTTCAAATGACATTTGGTCGAGCACCCTCCAACTATCTTCAATACTGTCGCTGTGCTCTTTACCCGTCTTCGAAATCCTCAATCGTCAGCTCTCTACATATTTTTGTTCTTAACGATTTTTTCCCCTCTTTATGAAATGATTAGTAAAAAAAATTTTTTCATACAAAATTGTTCAGGAGAGGTGATCAATCAGTGAGTCAGTCAGCACAAGCAGCTATATATATTGTAACTAGTAGGGCGCGTGCGGGCGCGGGCCACATGTGGCCCGCGTGCTGTCTTCCCGCCGATAAAAAATCCCTTCAAAATTCCCCATATATTTTCTACGGTAAAAAAAAATCCTCCATATTGGATTTTTTTTCTAGCCATCACATAGAGCTTTTTGTCCTGATCAACTCTTGTCAAGAAACCGTTCTTCCATCTTTTATACTTTCCGAGATATCGACGAAATTCGAATGGCGGCCATTTTGAATCCGCCATTTTGAATTTTTTTTCAGCTCACTGGCAATTGGACGACATTTCGAATGACATTTGGTCGAGCACCCCCCACCTATCTTCAATACCCTCCCCGTGCTCTTCACTCGTCTTCGAAATCCTCAATCATCAGCTCTCTCCATATTTTTGTTCTTAATGATTTTTTCACCTCTTTACGAAATGATTAGTAAAAAATTTTTTTTTCATACAAAATTGTTCAGGAGAGGTGATCAATCAGTGAGTCAGTCAGCACAAGCAGCTATATATATTGTAACTAGTAGGGCGCGTGGGTGCGCGGGCCACATGTGGCCCGCGTGCAGTCTTCCCGCCCATAACGGTATCACTATCATCTCCATCGCCCATTGGAATCCGATTGACAGTAAGCTGAAAAAATTACCAAGGAGCACTGTCATGGTTTTAAAGATAGTTAAGGGCAGTTCGAACAAAAAAACACGCTGAACCTCATAGGATGAGGTTCAGCGTATTTTTTGTACAAACAGCCCTTAACTATCTTTAAAACCATGACAGTGCTCCTCAGTCATCATCCAAATCGTAGATCATTGTTTCTACTCATAGTATGTACATTTTCCATGGAAAGATAGATTCCGCCACAGTGAATTATTTTCCATGCATCCCGTAGAACTTGAGATCCTGATCACCTCTTGCTAAGAAACCACTCTCTTATCTTTTATACTTTCCGAGATAGAACAACACGAAATTTGTGTGGCGGCCATCTTGAATCCGCCATTTTGTTTTTTTTCAGCTCACTGCCAATTGCCTGAAGTTCCGAGTATTTTTTGTTTCAGCAGTCTCCACCTAACTATAATACCTTGCCCATGCTCCTTGACTGTCTTTAAAATCCTCAATCATCACCTCATTACATATATTACTCTGGCAGTTCTCTAAAAAAACGGAATCAAAATCTTGCATCGTTACCAACTTTTAGTCTCTTCAAGACTCCCGTAATGGCGTAATTTATTTTTCCATAGAAAATGTATATTTTCTATGGAAAAATAAATTACGCCATTTTGAATTTTTTTCTATCCATCGAATAGACCTTCGAGTCCTGATCAGCTCTTGTCAAGAAACCATTCTTCCATCTTTTATACTTTCCGAGATATCGGCGAAATTCGAATGGCGGCCATTTTGAATCCGCCATTTTGAACTTTTTTTCAGCTCACTGCCAATTGCATGACATTTCAAATGACATTTGGTCGAGCACCCCCCACCTATCTACGATACCCTTCCCGTGCTCTTCACCCGTCTCCGAAATCCTCAATCATCAGCTCTCTCCGTATTTTTCTTCAAATTTAATTTTTTTCTTCTATAAGACCCCATCCGTGAAAAAAAATTTTTTCATACAAAATTGTTCAGGAGAGGTGATAATCAGTCAGTCAGTGAATCAGCACAAGCAGCTATATATATATTAATAATTATAAAGAGGTACCGTAACGATGTTTGTGAGTTTGTGACGTTGTAAGGGGTAATCTCTGGATCTACTGAACCGATTTTCAAAATTCTTTCACCAATAGAAAGCTACATTATCGTGGAGTGTCATAGGCTATAATAATTTCCAAAATTAACTATGCATCTTTACTCAAACTTGAATAATGTAATCCAAGTCGCAAAAAAATTTGCTTTCATCGCGTACGCTGCGTAAACTATTGAGGATAGAACAAAACAATGTTCTACAATATTAAAGAACGTATCAAAATCTGCAAAAAAGTCCGCGATAGCATATGCCTATCTCCTACGGGTAACTCGCAATAACTGCTTTTACTTTTAAAATTGTGGATTAAAAATAAATAATTTTTGTGAAGCTTATTTAGCCCATATGGTATTAATTTATATCATTGTAAATATGTTTTTTAGAACGGAAATTTAATGTAGAATATTTGTGCCCTTTACTCTATACAGTTTAAACAAATATCTTCAAAGATATTAGCAAAACAAAAACATGCGGTAAGCGGTTGCGCGCCGCCGCCGCTTCGGCCGTTGCGTGGCAATAGGTAAGTATAGGCATTTATCTATCCGAATGCCTCGCGTCCAGCGCTGTGAGCTGTGGGTCTAAGGCCCGGTTTCCACCACAGCGAAGCGGAGCAGAGCTATATTTGAGTAACCAATCAGATTTCGTCATTTTGATATCTCCGAAGCTAAGGGATGTCTAAATGATGAAATCTGGTTGGTTATCCAAACACAGCTCCGCTTCCCTCCGCTTTGGTGGAAACCGGGACGCGGGACAAACCGGGCCGGGATAAAAATATTTCTAACGCGGAACGGAGTCCGCGGGCACTGCTAGTATACAGGGTTATATAAAAAATATCGGAAAACTCACCGACACCTAAATGATATCATTAAATGTAACAACTTTTGTCCTACAACTTTTGTTTCAACGTTAGGCTAAGCGCACACTGCGAAAAATAATCGCATGTGATTAATATTCGCAAGTGCGATGCGAATTTGTCAATATTTTGTGTTATATGGAAAAATACTTAAGTCACGCGCACTGCGGAAATAGTCGCAAGCGCAACTCTCTCGAATGTGACATGATTGCTCCCTGTCTTTCGTGGTGCGAAAATAAATCGTGGGTTTTTTACACACTACAAGTTAGTACTTGACTGCGATCTCACCTGATGGTAAGTGATTATGCAGCCGAAGATGTTAGCGTACTAACTTAGAAGGGGTAAGTATAACCCACCCCTTACGGTTTCTACACAGCATCGCGCCGGAACGCTAAATCGCTTGGCGGTGCCTCTTTGCTGGTAGGGTGGTAACTAGCCACGGCTCAAGTCTCTCACCAGTCCAGTTCTAAGAAAAATTAGAAATTATAAAGTTCCAAAGAGGCCCGTGGCGGGAATCGAACCCGCGACTTCCCACTCGAATCCGAGCGCGCGCGCCATTGCGCCAGGAAGATCGACAAAAAATCGACAAAGGTTGTGGTGCGCGTAGGTATAATATTCAGATTGCGATTAAGTTTCGCATTGAACATGCGGAAAAAAATCGCATCGCAGTGTGCGCTTAGCTTTAATCTTTCGCCAGTTATTGTGAGCATTGTGCATCTTTATCTTTCTCATTAGTACCGCCTTTGTCTTAACCTGTCGCAGCGGTTTGGCAACAGGGACAGTCATAATCGCTGATTACCTGTATTTCGTTTCACAGTGTAATGTCACTTTACAGAAATAACATAATTTATTAAATTTTTGTATGACACAAATTAATACGAAATTTTGGAAAGTTATAGAACAAAAGTTTTTAGTTATAATGATATAATTAAGGTGCCGAGAGGGTTCCGATATTTTTTATATAACCCTGTATATATATATAGATAATATAAATAGAGGAACACACAGAACATCACATACATTGCTCCGATCCCATAGTGAAATGAAATGAAATGAAATGAAATTCTTTATTTCACATAGGCTTAGATATAAGCTCTCATGAAATGTCGAGACTCTACCGCCAGGTTCGGAAAGCAGGTTTGCACCGAGAAGAACTGGCAAGAAACTCGGTACTTGCTCTTTTCAAAAAATGTCTCAATATACAATTTTTACTACTTAGTATGAAACAATATTTTTAAGATATCTCGTGAGGAGATGGAAGCATATCACTATCGTTCCAAGAATCTTTGTTATTTAAAAATTCTTCAATGGTGTAGTAACCCTGATTTATTAGATGTTTTTTGACAGTATCTTTAAACCGGTGCAAAGGTAAGTCCAAGACAGACTTCGGGATCATATTGTAGAAGCGTACACTCAACCCCACAAAGGACTTCTGTACCTTACGCAAACGGTGTGGCACTACAACTAACTTATGTGCTCCACTTCTAATTGGACGGTTACTTATATCTATCCGTTTATTGTGATTATTAATATTTTGACGTACAAACAGTAGACAATTATAAATGTATTGACACGCCACTG
Source organism: Coenonympha glycerion (assembly GCA_963855885.1). Classification (NCBI taxonomy): domain Eukaryota; kingdom Metazoa; phylum Arthropoda; class Insecta; order Lepidoptera; family Nymphalidae; genus Coenonympha; species Coenonympha glycerion. Next base: position 9,059,948 of record OY979652.1, on the reverse strand, counting down.
TAAGAATGCCTATTTCTTTAAATTTTTGGCGAAGAGATTCGCGTGGCTTCATTTTGTATATGGATCTAATAGCTCTCTTTTGCAATACAAATATAGTTTGAATATCAGCAGCTTTGCCCCATAATAGAATACCGTAGGACATAACACTGTGGAAGTAGGCGTAGTAAACAAGCTTGGCTGTATCAATGTCTGTAAATTGTCTAATTTTTCTCACAGCATAGGCAGCTGAACTAAGTTTACCTGCCAGTCTCAATATGAGCGCCCCATTGTAGTTTATTATCTAAGGTTACCCCCAGAAATACTGTAGAGTGTAGAGTTCTCCATTTTTAGTGTTTCTCCATTCACAATCACCTTTTTGTTTCTAACTGATTTTTTTACGTTTGGAAGTGCGAACTCAATGCACTTAGTCTTTTTTGAATTTAAAACCATAGTAAGTAGCTTATGCACTTGTGTTATGGAAATCAGAAACAACGAAGGTACCACAACACCCAGACCCGAGACAATGTAGAAAAGTTATTTTTCTACATTGCCCCGGCCGGGAATCGAACCCGGAACCTCAGAGATGGCGGCGCCTTGAAAACCGGCACGCTAACCACTCAACCATGGAGGTCGTCAATGTGTCTTATCTGTGTCTATGAGACTATCATTTTTATTAAAATCAACCAAAAACCATTTTGAATTGTAACCACGCGAGGAAAATCGAGGGTTGAAACCAGTGTTATACATAAGAACATCGTTATAATAACGACCTTATTAGTTACTATCGGCGTTATAACGGCCACGTGTAAGTTATGCAACTGCCGTTACTTGTGAAATTGATATCGTTATCAGTAACGAAGTTAAAATCACAGAGCCTTATCAGTCAGTGTGTCTATCTGTGTCTATGAGACTATCATTTTCATTAAAATCAACCAAAAACCATTTTGAATTGTAACCACGCGAGGAAAGTCGAGGGTCGAAATCAGTGTTATACATAAGAACATCGTTATAATAACGACCTTATCAGTTATTATCGGCGTTATAACGGCCACGTGTAAGTTATGCAACTGTCGTTACTTGTGAAATTGATATCGTTATCAATAACGAAGTTAAGATAAAGTTGTCCAGCCTTTAGTCGTTAACGGCGTAAACGGTCGTTTTAAGCTATTTTTAGTGACCTACAGTTTCAAAACTATTAAAACAATTACTTTCAAATTTAAAATGTCATTTAAATTTTTTGTCCTTATTCCTTAATCTAAATTCTCTGTGAAGCCTAATCTCGATTGGATAAAATTTACTCGATAGAAATTTCGCCCAAAAGTTGCTTCAAAATCTCAATTTTTCTAATTTTTATCTGAAACTACAATGGATGTAATACAAATATAAAATTTAAGTTGGATTGGAATGGTCTCATTATATTAATGATCTTCCCTAAATGATTAGGTAAAAAAAAAACAAAAAAAATACATATAAGAAATACATTTATTGGTAAGTCAAATAAAATATACTTCACAAGTCAGTTACTTCAAAAGAAGTGATTCCTAAATTTTTCATAACATTCTTCATTAATTTATTTCCTTTTTTGGGAGTTATAAAATTCAAGATTCCTTATAGTAGTGCGGGGCTATTTCTATAAGCCATTGCTTGTCTATGGTCATCATATCTCTCATGTAGGTCTTGTCGCTTGCACTCTGGACGCTTGCGAATACGACCCTAAAAATATTAAGTTTTATTATGATTAACTATAATTCTGGTAGGCATCGACTAATTTAAAGGTGTACGCCCCTCCACTACAATATTCTTTTACGTGTAAGCGTAAACACGTATAGGGGGCGTTCATATTTAGATTGGATGATCTTCTCCATTCTCCATGTTAATAATCTTCTCCATTTTTCATTTCGGGGTTTCGAATCATTGCCACGTACATATTTTTTCGCAGTTATCGTTATTTGGATAACGCATATACGAGTTATATGCGTTATCTAAATAACGATATCGCAACAGCTATCATATTATAAATGTTACTTGCTTGGCGGTTAAAAAAAACGTCGTGAGGAATTAACCTGCATGTCTGAGAGTTCACCACAATCTTCTCAAAGGCGTGTGAAGTCTGCAAACCCGCACTTGGGCAGAGTGGTGGGCTAAGGCCAATTAGCTTTCACTCTCAGAGGAGATCTGTGCCCAGCAGTGGGACATAAAACAAACTACTATTAATAATACACCAATTACCATTTAGGCTGTTGCACGTGGTATAGACAGGAATCTGGGCTAATTTGCAAAACGGCTCCTCTAATACCGCGGTATGTACCGTCTGTAGAGAGGTATGCGGCTTGAGGAAATAGCCCTGACAGCACTGCTTTCATTACTCGAACGCATTTCTCTGTGAATGGAAAGGAAATTAATTAAGCGAAAACGGCAAACTAGCAACACGTTCGCAAAAAAACTTCTGTGATCTTTAACAGTGAAATTAGCTCTGAAGTGATAACTTAAGAGGTTCAGAGGCCTCTTAAGTTATCTACGATGTCTCCATTAATTCAAAATACCAAATCATTTGTAATTCGTTCGATCATGTTGTGGTGTTATTCGGATTCATATAGTAACTATCTATGCTCCTGGCCATTTTTGTTTCGGAAATACTTCTTTAAAACGAAATAATAATCAATTTTGATCAAAAATTTTATAACTTTGGTCGAGTTCCGTAATAACAAAAATTATTAATGAAAACTTGTAACTTTCTTTATTAACTGTTAACTGCGTGTTTTTCTTTAGCTGGACAGTAAAAACTGTGTTGTTATTATTACGAATGTATGGGAAACAGCGTGGGTGAGTGGACTCTTAAGACATAAATATATGAAATTTCCAGTAAATCATACACGTTAGACGCATTTATTTATAAAGCATTTATCTGTTTAATTTAAAAAGATAATTTGTTAAAAATGGAGAAGTCTATTAAATTCCCCTACAATATATTTATTGTAGGGGAATATAACTTATAGGTTAATACAGAATGTCAGTTTGTACCATCAAATAAATATGAAGGAGAAAATCTAGACATTTTCTTAAAAACAATACGTATTGTGAGAAATTATAGGATGTCATTTATAGAAATAACTAGCATGACTTAAATAAATACCTGTTCCTAAATCCAATCCTTCAAATGTCGCATTCGTCACACCGAACTTGTTTTTGACAAGTTTCTCTAAACTATTTCTGATTTCTACCGCCTGCAACAAAGTTATTCATTATTATCATTAGAATGTAAATGAAAAATGGAGAAGGTTATTAACGATAACAAAACTCTCTATTTATATAAATTCTTACTACATTTATACTGTTCTTAGTTCTAAATGCGTTTGTTTTTTTCGTCCGGAATTTAGAAATGACGATGTTTCACCGTTGTGCCTCGGAGAGCACGTTTAACCGTCTGTCCAGGGCGTGTTCTCTCTCCGATCGTGTCAGAGCAGTTGCTATCCTTTTATATTTATAAATATATTTATTTAATTACATTCATCTCCCTACGCAAAGACGCACCGCCATGCGATTAAGCGTTCCGGCGCGATGCTGTGTAGAAACCTTTAAGGGTGAGTTACTTACCCCTTCCAAGTTGGTACATAACTGAAGATAACATGTTCGGCTGCATCATCACTTACCATCAGGTGAGATCGCAGTCAAGTACTAACTTGTAGTGAGTATAAGTAAAACCGGCCAAGTGCGAGTCGGACTCGCGCACCGAGAGTTCCGTACTACTACAGAAAAAGTTAATTCATAAGAATCACTTTTAGTGCCGGACATTTTTTCTTTTTTGATACGGGACCCTAAAAAATGCCGAATAGTATGGTAGAACATAAGTTGCCTCTATTAGTATAATTCTATCTAGACAAATACAATTTTCTAACACTCTCTTCGACGCACGATTCGTCCCGACACCGGGACATCCTCAGGAGACGTTGATTTCACAATGCGAAATCGTAGAGAGAATCTCTAGAAAGAAGGAAAGTGTTAGAAAATTGTGGGTGGTGTTTCATGTGGGTAGTGTTCCTGCATATTGTACCATACAGAATCTTTTCAAGTAGCAGATTATAGCAAAACAAATGAATCAGTCCTGCTAATTATGGATTTCCGCAAAATAACGCCTGCTTCCATTCAAAGGTATTTATATCCTCCATGTAATTCCAAATAGGTGTGAAAGTAAAAAAACTCTACATACCTTTTCCATGACCCTATAATTGATATACATCCTGTGACACCAGTCTTTGCACATCTTTTTCGCTCTCTTCTCATCCCCACTTGAGCGCACTTTTAAATAAGAATCGAATATATTCAGATACATTATTATATCACCTTCGGCTACCTGAAATGTACAAACAAAATTTTTTGAATTAGAAACTTTCGTGGGACATTTTTTAAATGGAAAAAACCATTGAATTCGCGCTTCCGCTACCACAAACTCTGTTACCGTAACCGACACCTTTTTATAAGTATTTTGTATCCCCAAACTCTCAATAGATATTGTATAGTACAACAAATCTCTCTTGGCACTTCAATGACATAGACAGGAGGGCCTTGTTATAGAACAAAGGCAGCCAGAAAATAAAATCTACTTAGTTTTACTTCAATTTTAGTTTTATTTTAGTTAATATTAAGCAATAACAACACAACATAAAATACTGATATACCGACAGATCGAACTATCAAACAGTATCACAAGATAGTGGCGTTAGTTCCGATTTTGGCCACGCGCCAAGATAGCCTTGTCGCACTGTACTGTTTTCAATTCTGTCGCTGTTTTTTTTTTCACAATCACTTGTGTATTTCCTAACGCCATCTATTGAGAGTTTGGGTATTCAAAATTTAAAAGCGGAATAAACTACAGGTACTTATATACAGAATTCAATGTTTTTTTCCCATTTAAAAAAATGCCTAATGCGCCCATATAAGTTTTAACTTGAAAAACAAATGTACTCACTTCGAAATTATTCCTCCTAGATATCCTAGCGGCTATACTCTCTTTGCCTGTACCATATTTGGTGAAAATTCCATCCACCTGTAGCATCGACACTATTGATAGAATCTCCTCGATGCACCCAAAATCACCTGAAATTGTTTTTTAGTTGTTTTCATAACAAGTGCGGAAAGTGATCTTTTACACCCTACCTGCAAAGACGAAACGCCAAGCGATTTAGCGTTCCGGTGCGATGCTGTGTAGAAACCATTAGAGTGACTTTACTGACCCCTTCCAAGTTAGTACGTTAACATCTTCGGCTGCATCATCACTTACCATCAAGTGAGATCGCAGTCAAGTACTTGTACAGTGTAAAAAAACACCCAAGGCTCATGATAGATAAAAATCACTTGTGAGCATTTGTGAGTATAAAATAAATATTGTAATAAATAAATTTCGATACAAGAACGGAAAATTTTGAGGCTTCGTATTCCCAGCCAAGTATAATCTGGGTTCCTTCAAGAGGTGAGTGAATGGGCATTTTCTACGCAAGCGCGCTCCGATCTAGGCCTTATCATTGCTTTTTATCAGGCATGATTGTCGACAAGCGGAAGTCTATCTACAATTAAATTAAATACTCACCGCTGCTACACAGCATCTTAGCGCACATCGGTTTTAAGGGGACCTCAGCCATTCTGACCCCTAAATCCTCTGTCAGGTCCCCCTCCTTGTCTATAGCTTTTAGGGCATATAAAGTTTCCAGACCAGCAAGTAGACTCTTAGCGGGGGGCGGTGTTGGGAATGTAAACCTGAAAAAAAAACATTTTATTTAAAGTCGACCTTTTTAAGTGTTTTTACTGTTAAGCGTGCGGAAAGTTATTATTTTCCACATAAGTACTTTGCCTGCATATAACAAATCGGGACTCATGAAGAAATGGCATACTTTCCGCACTTGTATCGAAATATACTATCTTTGTTTTGTTGGATATGAAATTCGTACGTTTCGTCCCGACATCGTCCTTAGGAAACGCTGACTCTACGATTTCGCATTGTGAAGTCAACTTCTCCTCAGGATGTCCCGACGTCGGGACGAAATGTGAGTCGAAGAAAGTGTTGGAAAATTGTGTGCGGTGTTTCATGTGGGCAGTGTTCCTGCATATTGTACCATACAGAATCTTTTCAAGTAACGGATTATAGCAAAACAAATTAATCTGTCCTGATAATTATAGAATTTCTCAATAATTCTATACCTTTAAACGAGCAATTCTTGTATATATATTTCTATATAATCTGAATCTCGGAAACGGCTCCAACGATTTTCATGAAATTTAGTATACAGGGGGTTTTGGGGGCGATCAATCGACCTAGCTAGGATTCATTTTTAGATAAAGTCGAATTTACAAAGAAAAATATGACTCCTGCTGCCATATATTGGTAAATCGTTAATATACTACCGATCAAAGCTCAGTCACCTACATATTTTCTCAATAATATAGTATTTCTCACCTCAATAAATTATGTATGCCCAGAGCTTTCAATTGAAGCAGTATAGCAGACAGGTCGCTTCTACACATCTCCGGCGGCACACTCGGTGGTAAGTCATCATACGCCGACTCTGTGTATAACCTGAAATATTTGTATCGTAATATAAATTAAACTTTTATACGTAAATTCGTTTTTTTTTCCCAGCAAACTTTTCTTTTCTTTAATACCCATATTGTAGAAGTGCATAAGTAACTTGTCCGCCATCTTGTATGTTCCGCCATGTTGGATTTAGAATGACAAGCGCCATCTATGGACAGCCGCATTATCTGTCAGTGTCAGTGACTGTCCATAGATGGCGCTGGCTGCAAATGTATGAATTCGATTCGTTTGTTCGATGCGAGTCGACTTGAAACTCGTACAAAAACCTATACTAAAACCACAGGTGAGATCGTAGTCAAGTACTAACTTTTAGTTTAGTAGAACTACTATACTACTGGTGAGAAAACACGGTTTTTTGGCACCGGTAAACTGGAGATATTTTTTTGCGTCTTTCCTGTCCAGCATTGGTATATAAACTAACGATTTCGGGTCAGCGCTAAAAAGTGTCCTAACCTAATGAAATCCAAACCACGAACAGAGTTCCAATCGCACTTAAGCTAAATTAGGCTGTATAATAATGTTTTAAGGCATAAATTACAATGTTTTTAAAAATACACACGTACCCTCGTTTATTGTATAATTTTTACTTTTTTTTTCTTCTTGTTTTATATTTTAGATCTTCTAGTTTTTTTTTTGTTTTACGCCATGTACCTATTTATATTCTTTTGAATAAATTTATTTTCTTTCTTTCTTTCTATATATAGGTTTTCTCGGGACACTTTTTTCGTGAATTTTCTATTACACCCAGGGTCCATAGATGTATATGCCAATGCTGTCCATGGTATAATATGTGTATTAAGTTACCTATAGCATTTCCCGCGACTAGTCCTGCCCGCGCGGCCCGCTCGCTGCGTCGCGTTGTGCTTGGATATGGGACACACGGACACACACTCCACGCCCACCGCTGGGTCGAAGTGTGGGAGCTTGTGGAACCCGCAGTCGATCACTGGAAGAAACGAAATTAATAAAAAAAAACCGGCCAAGTGCGAGTAGGACTCGCGCACCGAGGGTTCCATACTATAAAAGAAGTAAAACATTAAAATAATCACTTTGGTTCATGAATTTACGAGTATAATATACATGTAGGTACTTTTGTTGGCAAACCGCAAACCTAACTTTGTTTTTGGTGGTTTATCGTTATTATCAAAAAAAGTATAATAATTAGAGAAAGTATAAGTAATGATTTTATTTTTCCTGTAAAATATACGTTTATTCCTATTGATCATAATTATTTAAGATTTTTCGATTGGTAAACTTCGGAGATAAGGGGGGGGAACGGTATCTTTTTCGACAGTTTGCCCAATAACTCAAAAACTATCGGGCATAAAAATAAATAAAAATTGATTTTAGAATACACAAGTAACGCCCTTTCTTATCACCCCACTCAATACTGTTATCTCATTTTGAAATTGCAACACCCCGGTTTTCTCCCGTTTTTACATAAAAATAAAAACGATTTACAAATTTTTATGATTTCTATGACGTTGGGTCACTATTATATATAACCATTCCAAATTTCAGGTCGATAGCTTTAATAGTTACTGAAACAATCGAGTATGACAGACGGACGGACGGAGAAAGTCTCAACTCTCACCATATGGGTTCAATTTTTACGATTTTGGTATGGAACCCTAAAACTCACCATAGACAACGCCCGGTATAGTAACACTGGTTTCAGCTATGTTGGTGGCTAGAACAACCTTCCTGACATTTCTATCTGACATCTGGAATGCTTTAATCTGCTTGTAGTAAGGTAAACTTCCGTACATTGGCACTATGGTCAGATTTGCGGCGGAAATTCCGCTAGGGAAGGTCCTTCTATGTTTGTTCTTTTCGTTGTTCTCTGACGCGTAGGTGTCTAAAGTATCAAGGGCAGAGAGAATTTCTTCCTGGAATTAAAAAAAAATATTTAAGAAAAACGTTTACGTTTTTTATCACTGATCTCTATTCTATGGATCGCTGACTGTCAACGTAAAAATGAAGACACTTGATTTTCGCCATTTTTGTGCCGATTGTTGCATAACCTAGCATTATCGTCTATGGAAATAAATAAAGTGACATTCAAAACAAATGTCAATTTATAACCGTGGACGTTCTTATTTATTAATTAATTTTAAAAAATCCATAGAATAGAGATCAGTGATTTATGTGCATGGTTAGCTGACGTCATTCTAAATCCAACATGGCGGAACATTATGGTGGACTATTTTTAAGACATGCTTACAAAATGGGTATCAAATTAAAGGATTTGCTGAAGATTACGGATGAAATTAAAGTTCAAGTTTATTTATTTCGACATTTTGCCCAATAAATCAAAAACTTACAGACATAAAAATAAATAAAAATCGGTTTTAGAATAAGTAACGCAGTATTGTTATTTCATGTTGAAATTTCGACGCCCCGTATTCCCCCTTTTTACACAACTGCCCAAAAAAGGAGTGTAATGTTTTTACGGTTCATGTATGTATGGATGTGAGTTTCTTTATTCCACCAAAACTTCTGAACGACTGAATAGGTTTGGACATAGGTATCGTTAGAATCCTTACATCAGTCCCGAGTAACATAGGCAATATTTTTTTTTTTTGGGAAAAGTCATTTTACCATAAGGCAGTCATGTTTTTTTAATTTTTAAATTATTTACTTGTTTAGTAAAAATAAAAATATTTATCAATTGGTTATGATTGCAATGACGTCGGGCCATTATTACCCACAACTGTTCCAAATTTCATGTCGATATCTTTAATAGTTACTGAAATAAAGGGTCGTGACACACAGACAGACAGACAACACAGTGACATTATAAGGGTTTTGTTTTGAGTTACGGAACCCTAATATTTTTAACTGAAAACTTCACCTGTGAAGTCAAAAAAGCCAGCACGTCTCCAAAGGGCTCGTTTTCGTGGATTTTTATGACTGTGTCGACGGTAGCTTTCACGTAATCAGGTACTGGTTCTGTGGAAAATAATATCTACTATACAAAAATAAGTCGGGTTTTCCTTCCTGACGCTATAACTCCAGAACGCACGAACCGATTTCCACGGTTTTGCATTCGTTGGAAAGGTCTCGGGCTCCGTGAGGTTTATAGCAAAGAAAATTCAGGAAAAATTTCAACAGAAAAGCGGGAAAATCTTTTTAGCGGGAAAGCCATCTGGTGGCGAAACGGAGTTCGCCGAGTTTGCTAGTCACTTATATTATAAAGGCGAAGTAGTGCTCTTTCTATCGCGTAACTTTATCTCTTTCGACGTAGGTACTAAGGCTGCCTCGTAATCGGGCGCACGCAGCGCGTGAAATAGACCGTACAAGAACTAACGCGTGCAACCTATCCGGCGCGCGGCAGCCGTCAGGCGTGACGGCTACTTATAGCTCTGTCTATCACGTAACAAGTGAGCGTGGCCTGTCGTCGATAAATAAATGGACTATCCAACATAAAAATAATATTCCAATTCTGTCTAGTAGTTTCAGAGATAAGCGCGTTCATACAAACAAACAAACAAACAAACAAACAAACAAACAAACAAACAAACAAACAAACAAACAAACAAACAAACAAACAAAAAACAAACTGTTCAGCTATATATTATTAGTATCTTAGATAGTTTTTAGTATTTTCTAGTATACCTTCAATATAAAAAACGTCTATAGGGTAAGTCCGGCCCTGCATGGCCATAACGACGGATGTGCTCTTAGTTTTATCTTTTCTGTCGTTTAGATTAAAGAAATCCTTCAGGAAATCAGCGTCCATAGTTGCCGAAGAGACGACGATTTTTAAATTCTTTCTCTTCTGAAAATATTCAATAAAATAATGTTAATTCCATAAAAATTATATTACAAGTGATATTGTTTATGAATAAACTAGCTTTTGCCCGCGGCTTCGCCCGCGTGAATTTCGGGGTTTTACAAATCCCGTGGGAGTCCTGGATTTTCTGGGAAAAAAAACAGCATATGTGTTAACCTAACTTTAGAAACACGATTGGATAAAAATTTATCGCCAAAAAGTTTTCCCAAAAATTGCTCCAAAATCTCAATTTTTCTAATTTCCATCGAAAACTACGATGGACATAATTGTAATTTTTGTTTTAATGTATCGGTAAAAAATAAGTTAGATTTAAATTTAAATAACTGGCTTAGTTTTTGAAGTAATTAGGTAAAACAACCTTTTTCTGTTATATTCTTCCGCAACGCTGCATACTAACCTAACCTTTTTTTTTTTTTTTATCGTGGGAAATCCTCATGGATACCCAGTCGCCCGGGGGAGCGGCTGGGTTATGCCGGACTCTTACCGGCTAAACCCCACGGTGTTTCCTCCTCGCACCGTATGACGGGAACACGGGAACGCTTGCGCAAACCTCCGCGAACCAGCCGGTGCCCGGCCGCTTGCGCAGCCCCTCCACGAGGTGGAGCATGGAGCTCCCCTCCAACAGCAAGGCCGGCCAGAAACACCTAAGCCGGCCTTACCTCCTCGGCGCCCATCCGTAAGGCGACGGACCCCCCCCCCGGGACGGCCACCCAGGGGCCGTGGGCACTGGTAAGCCGATACCTGCGAAGCTTGCTCCTGCACTTCGCAGGCATCGACCTCCCATACCCCGCGGCGGATCTGATCTTTGGCTCCGCCGCAAACCACCAAACGGCCGCAGAGGACAGGGAGAACGGCAACGACACACCGACACTCCTCTTCCCCTGCGGCCCCGCCGCCGACGCATCTAACGGTGCGCCACCGTTTGGTCGCGGGAGATAGGGCGAGCGGCAACGACACACCGACACGCCTCTCCTCCCGCGACCCTCCTGGCTGCAGGAGACAGAAAACTCTGTCCCCCGCACCCCTCTTGGACGCATCCAGAGCGGGCCCATCTCCAGGCCCACTCCGAGCGTCCCCTCCAGGATTCCTTTTGGCTTCACCGTGGGGATACTAACCTAACCTAACCCACCAACGTATTCATAAGAGTGAGAAGGACGAAAATAAAATCAACGTATCCGCTTAAGAGTGAAATAATTTCAGAACCTTTACCTTATAGGTATCCATTTTCGCATTTATTGCATAATTACTATCACATATTCTATTGCTCAACTAAAACACATATTTTTAATAGCGAAACAGTTTTAATATCAGAAACAATACAGGAACACCTTTTTAGCATTATTAACCTGTAGGCTGTATCCCATTGCTTAACCAAAACACACATTATAAATAGCGAAACAATTGTACTTTCAGAACCTTTATGGGTAGGTACCCATTTCCACATTTATAGCATTACTAATTACTATACCATATCCCACAGCTCAACTAAAACATACATTGTCAGTAACGAAACAGATGTTAGTTCAGAACCTATATCATAAAGGTACCCGTTTTCATAGTTATAATATTATTAACCTGTATCTCATTGCTCAACTAAAACACAATGCTAATAGCGAAACAGTTGTAATGTCGGAACCTATAATACGGGTACCCATTTTCACATTTATAACATTATGCATTATTTATAGCATTATAGCATTATTATTTATAGCATTACTATCCCATATCCCCTTGTTCAACTAAAACACACTTGTTAAATGCGTACAGTGCTATGTTCAGAACCTACATAGTGGCCATTTTCACATTTATAGTGATAAAAGATTCAGCTTTTGCCCGCGGCCCCGCCCGCGTCAAATTCGCTTTTTCATGAATCCTAAGGGAAACGTCATTTTCCCGTTATCGTTCCCTATTCCAACCTTTAAACATGCTTTCAAGCAAGTTCGCTTGAACAATTTATCTATAGATGTAGCTATAGATTGCTCTAGAAAAGTTGGTATTTTGAGTATCCCACGGGAACTACGGATTTTTCCAGGATAAAAAGTAGCCTATGTTTTAATCCGGGTTATAAGCTACCTATGTTCCAAATTTCAGCTAAATCGGTTCAGTAGTTGAGCCGTGAAGGAGTAACAAACATACACACACACAAACTTTCGCCTTTATAATATTATATATATAGGATAGGATTAGGATTATTAGGATGCATTATTTATAGCATTATAGCGTTATTATATTTTATAGCATTACTATCCCATATCCCCTTGTTCAACTAAAACACACTTGTTAAATGCGTACAGTGCTATGTTCAGAACCTACATAGTGGCCATTTTCACATTTATAGTGATAAAAGATTCAGCCTTTGCCCGCGGCCCCGCCCGCGTCAAATTCGCTTTTTCATGAATCCTAAGGGAAACGTCATTTTCCCGTTATCGTTCCCTATTCCAACCTTTAAACATGCTTTCAAGCAAGTTCGCTTGAACAATTTATCTATAGTTGTAGCTATAGATTGCTCTAGAAAAGTTGGTATTTTGAGTATCCCACGGGAACTACGGATTTTTCCGGGATAAAAAGTAGCCTATGTTTTAATCCGGGTTATAAGCTACTTACCTATGTTCCAAATTTCAGCTAAATCGGTTCAGTAGTTGAGCCGTGAAGGAGTAACAAACATACACACACACAAACTTTCGCCTTTATAATATTATTAGGATTAGGATTACTAAGTAACTTACTCTCGCAATTTTTTTTAATAACCCCATCAATACATCTGTCATTTGAGACCTCTCGTGAACCTGTAAGAAAGAAAAATACAAAAAGTTACTAATATTAAAAATATATAAAAACGCTCGTGTAAAAAGTATACATAAAAACAAAAACTGTAACAAGATTGACAAAAAAGAATCAAAACAAATTAAACTCTGGAGCCGTACCACCATCTCTTATAGCAGTATTATTGTAATATTGTTTTACAATTTTCATACTGACACTGTATGAAAATGTCAAAACAATATTACAATAATACTGCTATAAGAGATGGTGGTGCGACGCCCGATACGGATAAACAGAAAAGTTTCAAAGTATAATGTGACTATTTAATTTAGGCCGATTTCATGATATAATATTTTAACATGAGCCTAAGTTACTACTCACAGTCCAGGTGAGGGAATGAATAACTTTGTGTTACTACTTTATAAGTACTTAATACATAAGTACTTAGGTACTATTATATAAGTACTTTGATAGTAACTGTCACCGATATTTTCAAATTGTAAATTAACCGAAAGAAGTTGATATAGATTTTGAAAAAGATATTTTCAATTGTTAAGATGTTATTTAATACCTTAGATTCAAAAACATTCTCAAAAACAAGCTTTTATAAGTATCCGTATTCTTGTCAGCAAACCCTTTCATTTGATATCCATATTATATGAGTGCATTAAAAATAAAAATAACTAGTCCGCCATCTTGAGCGTTCCGCCATGTTGGCTTCAAAATCGTCGTAACGTCACACATCACACTATTCATGGTATTGACGTCAATTTTAAACGTGATGTAACAAAATATCAGCTCAGTTGGTTAAAGAGATTTGTCAAATTTAAAGTTGATAAGGCTTGAAATGCCTACTATTTTCCGCGTTTATCATACAGACAGACGGAAATAACTACAACAATATGACACTTATATATGGAAATATCAACAAAATTCCCCACTGTTTATTTTTAATTTATTTTATCCTCATCCGCCGGATTTTTGCTCGGGAGATTCTGCGAGTACAAATCTCTCTTATCCCTTATTTACACTTATAGCAAATTTGAAAAGAATCTAGTTTTTAACCAAGGAATTGTGGTATGATTTTTTTATATACACTACAAGTTAGTACTTGACTTGCGATCTCACCTGATGGTAAGTGATGATGCAGCCGAAGATGTTATCGTACTAACTTGGTAGAGTAAGTTTCTACACAGCATCGCGCCGGAACGCAAAATCCCTTGGCGGGGCGTCTTTGCTGGTAGGGTGGTAACTAGCCACGGCCGAAGCCTCCCAACAGAGCCAATTAAAAAAAATATAACTCCCTCTCCCACTCGAATTCGAGGGAAGCTAGGGTAGTCGTCAAAAACATATAAGTATATCGTTACCTCATCTAAAACGATACAGGAATATTGCATCAGTAGTGGCGAAGCAAACATTTCCCTCAGAAGAACTCCCTCAGTCATGAACTGAAAACAAACAAAAAAAATATATGTCTTAAGAATGCACTGACCTGCGTTTTCTCCATACATTCAAAATACCAAATCATTTGTAATTCGTGCATATTTTGATCATGTTGTGGTGTTATTCGGATTCATATAGTAATAATTTATGCTCCTGGCCATAATTGGTTCGGGAATATTTCTTTAAAACGAAATAATAATCAATTTTGATCAAAATTTTTATAACTTTGGTCGAGCTCCGTAATACCAAAAATTATGAATGAAAACTTGTAACTCTCTTTATTAACTGGTGTTTTTCTTTATCTGACACTAAAAACTGTGCTCCTGAACTAATGCGACGTGAGATAGTGTTGTTTTTATTACAAAACAAATAAGCAGAAAACATGTCCTCTTTGACATAAAAATAAGCAAAACTAAATTCGTTTACAATTTCGTTTAACAAAAGTATTTCGGAACCAGATATGGCCAGGAGCATAGATTATTACTATATGAACCCGAATAACACCACAACATGATCGAAATTTGCACATGATTTTGGTATTAGGTACGTTTGTATGGGAGACATCGTGGGTCAGTGGACTCTTAACATATAAAATTATAGCACCAATTTACAAAAAAGGGGGGTAGTACATATTTCACAAAGGTTATTATGAAAGCTCTCCTGAGGATTTTTCGGTGTCGGGACGAAACGTGCGTCGAAGAAAGTGTTAGAAAATTGTGTGTGGTGTTTCATGTGGGTAGTGTTCCTGCATATTGTACCATACAGAATCTTTTCAAGTGGCGGATTATAGCAAAACAAATTAAACTGTCATTATAATTATGAAAGCAACAGTAGATTTTTAATTGCTTTAGAGATGAAAATAGGCGATGTTTCAAACCTGTGCCTGGGAGAGCACGTTAAGCTGGAAATCTGCCGCTGCTACGCAAAATAAGGTTCAAAATTGAACAAAATAAGGTCCAATATTGTATCAAAGCTATTTTCTAACACTTTCAATTACGTCACCTAGTATGCCCTCACAATTCCCTTCTAATACCAAGCCCACGGAAAACTCTTTCAAACCATTTTGTACACTATTGCATTACAAATAACGTTCAATTTACCGTGCATAGTGCATTCTATAGTTATTAAGGACCACCTACTGGTTTTACCTTATTTAGTTCATAGAGTTCACGAAATGCTTATTATCAAATAGGTGTGAATGAACTTGACCCATTGATTAAATATATAGAGGATCAGCACTTAGTGACGTCACGCATGTATTTTTAGTCTCCGCCCAGATGCGGGATTTTTTATTTGTCAAAACTGTGAAATGGCGTTAATGTATGCGACCGACAGCGGTATGTGCTGTCAGCGGTACCGAAAATGTACGATTGGCGACGCCATATTTGAAAAATTTTTCATGGAAATTCATGGAAAAATTTTTGGCTTCAACATATCAATCAATCAAAATCAATCAAAATATCTTTATTTCACATAGTCCTAACATACAGGCTCTTGCGAACGTCGGTATGACATTTCTTGCATAATAATGATGATAACTACAAGTCGACTTAAAACTAAGTTTACGAGAGTTCCAAACGCGCCCTGCCGCTGAGAAGAAGCCCACAACAAACTCAGCCGGGTATTTTTTTATGTTATCACCATTTAACAAACAAAGTATAAATACTAAAATATAGGCTAGCAACGACAACAGAGCAATCTACCCCTTATCAGTCAATTCCAAGGGTTTGTGTCGCTAATATAGTCCTTAATATTGTAATATGCATACGTCACATCTTTCCCGTCCTCTTAGCGTAGCGTATTTCATCATTGTCTTGACCCCATTCCGACCGAAGAGACCGATCGCATTTTACACAACTAGCCTGAATAAAAACCGGCGAAGTGCGAGTCAAAATCACGCACCGACGGTTCCGTATCTATTGCAGAAGGAGTAAAATGTTTTAAGAATCGCTTTTGTTAAGAAACTTTACTTTGTTTTTTTTTTAGGTTAATTGTAAGTATCAAAAAAAGTAGGTATACCTATACAATTTATTATTTTTTTGTAAAATGAACATCAATTTTTTGATCATAATATAATACTTAAATTAAATTTTTTGATCGGTAAACTTCGGATATAAAGTAATGAAACGGTAAATTTTTTCAACATTACATATTCCCAATAAGTAAAAGGATACTTCAAAGAGCAAATGCCGAGTTTCTTGTCCGTCCTTCTCGGTAAAAATTGCTCGCTGAACTTGGCGGCAGAATCTGACACGTCACATAAGTGCCTGTAATTTAGGCCTATGTGAAAGATTTGGTTATTAAAAACACTGACCACTATACCGGTGTCAACGGTGCGCATAGACGTCATAGCGGCCGCGTACCCAACATGCTCGCCGAGCCGCTCGCCGCGCTCGTCCGCCACGCGGCTCGCCAGCGACAGCGCGGCGGTTACCCGCAATTGCGTCACACACACTTTGTGACCGATGAAAGAATAAACATTTAATAACACTGACCACTATTCCGGTGTCAACGGTGCGCATAGACGTCATAGCGGCCGCGTACCCAACATGCTCGCCGAGCCGCTCGCCGCGCTCGTCCGCCACGCGGCTCGCCAGCGACAGCGCGGAGGCTACCCGCGATTGCGTCACACACACTTTGTGACCGATGAAAGAATAAACATTTAGATTTTGGTTCTTAAAAACACTGACCACTATTCCGGTGTCAACGGTGCGCATAGACGTCATAGCGGCCGCGTACCCAACATGCTCGCCGAGCCGCTCGCCGCGCTCGTCCGCCACGCGGCTCGCCAGCGACAGCGCGGAGGCTACCCGCGATTGCGTCACACACACTTTGTGACCGATGAAAGAATAAACATTTAGATTTTGGTTTTTAATAACACTGACCACTATTCCGGTGTCAACGGTGCGCATAGACGTCATAGCGGCCGCGTACCCAACATGCTCGCCGAGCCGCTCGCCGCGCTCGTCCGCCACGCGGCTCGCCAGCGACAGCGCGGCGGTTACCCGCAATTGCGTCACACACACTTTGTGACCGATGAAAGAATAAACATTTAATAACACTGACCACTATTCCGGTGTCAACGGTGCGCATAGACGTCATAGCGGCCGCGTACCCAACATGCTCGCCGAGCCGCTCGCCGCGCTCGTCCGCCACGCGGCTCGCCAGCGACAGCGCGGCGGCCACGCGTGGCTGCGTCACGCACACTTTGTGACCGATTTCGTAGAGGTACTGGAAAATATCAAAAAAATAACCTATGTAAAAGCATAGGTTCACTTATCACGTGATTGAAGAAACTACAGGTAGGCATCTCGACGTACTAATTTCAGACGGCCGCCGCGCGCCGGCGATTTTGCTCGCGTTAGTTCTTGTACGGTCTACTTCACGCACTGCGTGCGCCCGACCGCGTACTAGTAGTAGAATGAGATAAGGTTACGCGATAGAAAGAGACCACAACTTTGCGTTTAATGCGTGTTGTTTGCGGAGGCGGGGCCAGGCGCTATTGCAAACTGAATTGCACTTTTTGTTTCAGCGCTAGGAGTCGCTGTTTCTTTAAATCAAAAAGGGATCCATTTTTGGCATTTTGGTATGGGACCCTAAAAATTGGTCATTTGGCTAAGAACACTATAATAATGGGAATAACGGGACAAAACCGGTTCTTGCCATAATAATGAAATTGGAATATTTTCTTGGCAAAGAATTTTCAATTATGTATAAGTTGTATGAACTGGGTATAAGTTGACTCAATATTCTTTAATGCTTATTTGTTAGGGTTCCGTTCCCAAATATTAAAACGGGACCCTATTACTGAGACTTCGCTGTCCGTCTGTCCGTGCGTTCGTCTGTCACCAGGCTGTATCTCTTGAACCGTGAAAGCGTTTTCTTGCCCTTGACCAATTTTATAAAATAAGCTAATAAAGAATGACACACAAAATAAAATAATTCAATACAAAGTTACAGGTATTTAAAGTTTTCAAGTAGAAGTATTCTGTTCCTTTGTATCTTATGACTTACTTTATCTTCTAATATATAAAATTCTCATGTCTCCATGTATGTTACCAAACTCCTCCGAAACGTCTCTACCGATTGTTATGAAATTTTCTGTGTATGTTCGATCAATCAATCAATCAATCAATCAATCAATGTCTTTATTGCGAATTTGGGTTAATTACAAAAGGTCTTATTCAATAGTGTTAGTACTCGTATTTCCAAATTCAGCCCAATGGCATGCGAAATAATCTAGAGTCACATTTCAATCAATTAGGTAGGTCTAAGAGTAGATCGTCAGCTATTTATAATTAATACTCTAATAGCAAAATAAGAAGCCTCATAAAAGGCTCAGCGAGTCACTCAGCGGGCGATGGAGAGAGCTATGCTCGGAGTACCTCTACGCGATCATAATTAGAAATGAGGAGATCTGTAGACGAACCAGAGTCACCGACATAGCTCAACGTATCGCGAAGCTGAAGGCACATAGCTCGTAGAGCCGACAGACGTTGGGGACCCTAAGTGCTGGAATGGCGACCCCGCACGGGAAAGCGCAGTGTTGGCAGACCTCCGACCAGATGGACTGACGACATTAAAAGTGTCGCGGGAAGTCGCCAGGACTGTGTGGGCTCACTGTAAATCATTAGAGGAGGCCTTTGTCCAGCAGTGGACGTACGTCGGCTGAAACGAACGAACGAAGAGCAAAATAACTTTTGCTGGGTCAACTGGTAGAGAACTGGTAGAGTAGAGTATATTATTTCAACTTATCGGTAAGCGATGGTTACCGACATCCGACAATCTAAGTGTCGGTTCCGATGGACAAACGGGCGTATCATTTATATATCACATGAGTCTGTTCCCCTCTTATCACAAAACGTTTTTAATTCACGAACGATTTCGTCATTTATTAGAGGTTACTGACTCCTGACCTTAAATAATTGCTCTAATGTCTGGACCGTAATTTAAATCTCGTCGTACCTGATTAGATTAACGACTCACCTGAAGACCTATTCTGTAAAGATGGTTTTATAACTCGATTGAGTGAGTTTCGAGTCTACTATGTCTCTTTTATCATGTGTGTTTACTGATTTCTCATTTTAAATATAATAATTGCTCTAATGTCTGGACCGCCATTTAAATCTCGTCGTACCTGATTAGATTAACGACTCACCTGAAGACCTATTCTGTAAAGATGGTTTTTTAACTCGATTGAGTGAGTTTAGAGTCTACTATATCCCTTTTATCATGTGTTTACTGACATTTCATCTTAAATATAATAATTGCACTAGTGTCTAGACCGCTATTTAAATATAGTCGTATCTGATCACATTATTTTAACGACTCACCTGTAGACCTATTCTGTAAAGATGGTTTTAAGATTAAGTGAGTTTCGAGTCTACTATATCCCTTTTTAACCGACTTCAAAAAAAGGAGGAGGTTCTCAATTCGACGGAATCTTTTTTTTATCATGTGTGTTTACTGACTTCTAATCTTAAATATAGTAATTGCTCTAGTGTCTGCACCGCCATTCAAATCTCGTCGTACGTGATTAAATGTAGACTTATTCTGTAAAGATGGTTATGTAACTCAATTGAGTGAGTTTCGAATCTAAGGGTATCCTTTTTATCATGCCTGTTAACTAACTTTTGACCTTAAATATAATTGCTCTAATGTCTGAAGTTGAACCGCCATTTAAATCTCGTCGTACCTGATTAGATTAACGACTCACCTGAAGACCTATTCTGTAAAGATGGTTTTGTAACTCAATTGAATGAGTTTCAAATCTATAGGTATCCTTTATATCATGCCTGTTAACTAACTTTTGACCTTAAAATTGCTCTAATGTCTGAACCGCCATTTAAATCTCGTCGTACCTGATTACATGTAGATATTCTGTAAATATGGTAATGTGACTCAATTGAGTTTCGAATCTATGGGTTTCCTTTATATTATCATGTCTGTTAACTAACTTTTGACCTTAAATATAATTAATTGCTCTAATGTCTAGACCGCCATTTAAATCTCGTCGTACTTGATTAGATTAACGACTCACCTCTAGACCTATTCTGTAAAGATTGTTTTGTAACTCGATCGAGTGAGTCACCAACTTAGCTCAAAATCTGCATTTTTGCAAATTGCAATTTTTTTTAAATGTGCAGTTTTTAATCAGCAATCATAAGTGACGCGTTATCACCAGTGAGTCGATATAATTTATCTTGTCAACACTCGATGGTTAATCGTAAGTGTTTGAAAAGAAAAATGTAATTGTATAGGTAGATTTCAATAAATAATTTTTGTATTTTATAAAATAAATAATAAGGTACTTACTTGACTGAAATCAAATAATGATTTATTTAATTAAAAGAATTATTAACAAATAAAATAGTAAAAAAATTGAATTAATCGATCAAATAACAAAAAAGTTACAGGCATTTTAATGTCTGATTAGACAAGAACAGCTGTATTAGACTATGGCGTCAAAGTGTGGTCATGCCATAGTAGCTCTATACAAATTTTCGTTTTGCGAGAAAAGTACAGAAGACCCCACCTCCAAAAGCTAAAATGTCTATAACTTTGCATTTTTTGTAGATATCGTTATTTTTATCCAAATTTACAAAAAAGTCGTAAAAAATTTAATCAACTACCTACCGAAACATGACTAATAATAGAAAAATATAAAAGCGAACTTTACTTCCGTTTAAAAGAATATTATTATGAGCACAAACGAATCGAATTCCTCCATACATTTACAGCCAGCGCCATCTATTGGCGACCGCTTGTCAGCGACTGTCCATAGATGGCGCTGTTAAATGTATGGAGGAAATCGATTCGTTTGTGCGATGCGAGTCGACACGATATTCGTACTGTAAAAACCTTTACTAACTTATTTATATCTTCAACGATTTTACACACGTGCGCAGTGTACGCAGCAATAAAATCCCGATTACTCGTTATCCACGCGTTATCGCGTGTGAGTAATTTCACAATTAAGTGGCCAGGTAATAATAAGTTTACAACTACGATTGAGTGGTACTATCGATACATTGTAAACATATTGTAGGAGTGATGACTCATTACGTAAAGATGAGTAAAAGAATTACTTCTTAACTATTTATATGTTAAATATAGGTACTTATATATGTTACTGTAAAAGCCCAAACCACGGTAAATCCTAAGATTTTCCGTTAAAACCTAAGATTTACCAACCCTTAATGGTAAAAGTTGGAATAGTTTTAGATTATCGTTTATTTCGAACTTTTACCACCATTAACTTGGCAAATCTTAAGATTTACCTCTAGGCACGGTATGTGTTGAGAAAAGCAAGTCAAAACGTATTCAGCGTATCGTCTCTTACTCGTGGACAGTCTACAACCCCTCGCTACCCGTACCGCACACACACTTGTTAAATAAGTCATCGTAACAAACGTAATACTTGATTTCTCCATTCTCTTCTTTCACCGGCGCAATTAGCTTTTCTTCACCGCCTATAGTCAAGGCGCTTTATTCGCCTGTAATTAACTGCTTCTTCCTTTTTACGGTTTTTGCAGTTTTTACTTCTTCTAAACACTTTGCGTATTAATTGCCCTTATCGAGATAAAAGTAACTGTCTTTCTTGTTTGCGTCGTAAAATCATTTTGTTCTAGTTCGCTGGACATCAACCACATAATAATGCCACTTCTCCCGGCGTCTTGCAGTTCTTGCGGAACTTGTGAAACAAGCAAGACAGTAACTTAACAGTAAAACGATTTTATCCACGCTCATTACTTAAAGTTCGAATAATGTCTAGCAGTGAAACCTACTTAAGAAAATTTAACTCCACCGGACATTTCAGTAATTGCAACTAAAATGACCCACAATCTTTTACCAACAAAGCGAAGTATTTACGACAAACGTTATCAAGATTTTATGGTTTGGATTTACGATAATATGAGCGTAGATAAAGTAGTGTATGAAACTCTACGTAATTAGGTATTAAAACAACTATTAAAAAACTCGCCTGCGGCTCGTATATTAAACTCACACTCATGTTTTAATATCCTCCATTATGCATCCGTTTCATAAACTACTATTACGACGCAAACAAGAAAGACAGTAACTTTTATCTCGATAAGGGCAAATACGCAAAGTGTTTAGAAGAAGTAAAAACTGCAAAAACCGTGAATAATAAGGAAGTAAATTCATTACAGGCGAAGAAAGCGCTATGATATCTTGACTACAGGCGGTGAAGAAAAGCTAATTGCGCCGGTGAAAGAAGTGAATGGAGAAATCAAGTATTACGTTTGTTACGATTACTTATTTAACAAGTGTGTGTGGAGGCGGTACGGGTAGCGAGGGGTTGTAGACTGCCCACGAGTACGAGACGATACTCTGAACACGTTATGACTTGCTTTTCTCAACATATACCGTGCCTAGATGTAAATCTTAACATTTGCCAAGTGAATGGTGGTAAAAGTTCGAAATGATCGATAATCTTAAACTATTCGAACTTTTACCATTAAGGGTTGGTAAATCATAGGTTTTACTAGAAAATCTTAGGATTTGCCGTGGTTTGGGCTTTTACAGTAACATATACATATACATTATAGAACAATGACGAAATACGCTACACAGAAACATACAAGATTGGTTGCTATAAAAATTTCGGTTTAAAACTTCAGTTAAAAAAATAGTCTGTGAATCGACTATTTTTTACTGAGAGACGGACGCATGGACGGACAGCGAAGTCTTATTTATACGGTCCCGTTTTTACCCTTTGGGTACGGAGCCCTAAAATCCTAGTTAAAGCTTATTTTTCCTGTAAAATATACTGAGGTACATTAACCGCTGCAGGTTTCTCGATAAATATTGGACACGGTATTTTTTTCGGCGTTTTGTTTAATAAAAAATAATTTTGCGTCTTTTTTTTTAAGAATAGAAAAATCCGTCAAAGAGGAAGTAAAGCCTTTTCATATGGAATTCATCTGCGATCCTCCCCTTTTTTTTAAAAAACAAAAAATATTATATTTTTTTTTTAATCAGCCAATTAAAAAAATTATATTTTTTTTTGTTTTGGATTAGTGTTGAGCCATTTAAGGCACCAACCACTGTTCCAAGTTTCAGTGTAGATTTCTGACATCCTACATTAAGGTAGGTATAAGTATTATGGAAAATAAAAAACTTAATCAAAGAAACAAACCATTGAAGCGTTTCCTTTTTTATGAAGCAAGGTCGGTCCAATGCTAACATCAGATTCTCAGACATTGAGGTTACAGTAGCTATATGTACAACGTGTTCAGGACGAATACGAACAACTTCGAGGTATTGAACAGACCACTTATAGGAATCGAACCACATAAGAAATAATTTTTAAATAAAATAAAAAAAGAAAATTCAGTTTTCATACAAAGTAATTCAACTATTTCCAACTATCCATGTTACACACACCTTTATGCAAAAACTGACATCGTCGCATTTTAAAACATAGCTTATGAATGGTCTTAATTTTACTAAACAATGAACACTGTTTGTTGCCACTAGCGAGGGTTGTCACAATAAGGATTTACTTAATGGAAAATAGAAAAAAATATTTATTTGTTAAAATTTAATCAATGATTCGTATCGTCTTTAAGAATGGGTTAAGTAAAGTGACTTAAACAGTCATCTATGTGTGAATTTACAAATTATGAATATGGAAGAAAGGAAAATTCAGGATCAATAGTAGCAAATCTGCTGAACACGAGTTTCCCCTCGATTCTCGAAGAGATAGGCCAACAGTCCACCACGCTGGCCTCATGCGGATCGGCAAATGGATTGGCATATTACACATACCTACATCGAAAATTTTAGAAAATTCCTTATGATTATTTGAAAATTTTCGCTCATTACATTGCTTAGTTCGATGTTTAATATTTTTATAAATACCTGTACCTAATTAATAAAATAATATCATATGCATGTAAAATGTAAATAAAAAAGTCAATTTCACATTGTACCTTAAAGCTACAACCCTGATAATACTGGCCGGACCGTTGCACACTCAAACGGGCTTCAACAATAAAGATAAGGAAACAATTAGTATTTCGATCGCAGTTTAACTAAGGGATACGTATACCTGAGAGAAAGAGTTACCCGAAGTTCTACAAAAAACTTCAGGAGCTTATGAACTTGCGGCGCCCTCTTGTTATAATTTTTAACAATATCGACAATCGATACTATTCAGTTATGAACTTTATACGAGCTTGTTGACCTACGTTTACGCAGTCAAAAAAAGTATGTTGTATGCTTGAGTGAATTTAAATAGATTCAGCTTACTTCGCTATTCTACCTTTTACGAGTACTAACGGTGTAAATAAATTCTTTTTATTGGCAGGAAGTAGGTACATAATGATTTCGTTTACAATCATAAAGTTTAAAATTAATTATTTTCAATATTGAAAAACTGTAAAAGATTTAAATCTATGGAAAATTTATATTTTATCGTACGCGGTAAGACTTTATCGATGCCGACAAGATCACTTCTACTGGAACATCACTAGTCAGACCGTAGTTGTAGTATTTTTGAATGATTTAAGTTTGGCAACGTCGCAAAAATAAGAGTGCGGCATATGGGACACATTTTAGGATCTATTCACAAAAGAAAAATTATTTTCTCCGAAAATATCCATTTTAGAACTTATGTTCCTTAGCCATTTTTGATTACTTTTCGATAAGGAACCTAACCCTAGAGTTGTTCGTATTCGTCCTGAACACGTTGTATATACTTCATCTATGGAATAGATCTTCCAACCTAATAAAACAATTTATTTGTCAACAGTTGTTACAAAAAAAATCGAGTAAGTATGACAGACGGACAGAGAAAGTCTCACTATTGGTCTATTTTTACCATTTTGGTATGGAAACCTAAATAAAAAAAATATTTAAGGTGGTTCGGTAAAATCAGACCGCCTAAATTCATATTGTATTTAGTTTTGCTTTCGTAATGTTACCTGTACCTACCTGTTAATATTTCCTTATTGTCGATTATCTCATGCCTACAGGCTACAATAGATTTGGAATAAGTAGAAACCAATACATAACTATAGCTTACTTTCGGGCTGGATTGCGATTGTGTAATAGTAGTTTATGAAACCGATGCATAATGGGGGGTATTAAAACATGAGTGTGAGTTTAAAAAACGAGCCGCAGGCGAGTTTTTTAATAGTATCACACGAGTGTTTTAATACCTAATTATGTAGAGTTTCATACACTACTTTATCTACGCTCAAATTATCATAAATCCAAACCATAAAATCTTGCTAACGTTTGTCGTAAATCCTTCACTTTGTTTGTAAAATATTGTGGGTCATTTTTTTTGCAATTACTAAAATGTCAGGTGGAGTTAAATTTTCTTTAGTAGGTTTCACTGCTAGACATTTTTCCGCGCTAAGTTTTGACTAAGTAACAAAAATTACACATTGAAATGTTAAAAGTTAGGTATGGCGCCAAAATTCAGTTGTAAACTGCGTATAGTCTGTTAAAAAAGTCATGAAACAAAAAAGAGTAGAAATTTTTTTATACAAGTCAGATAAAGTATATTTTTAGTGGATACTTAAATAATCAAAAATTATACATAATTTTTTTTCAATATTCTGTATGAACACACTTTTTAATCAGTCATATAAAGCAGGGAAAAATTATTTATTGTTGTCTATGGTCGATCATGGCGCATCCCATGACTACCAACTAAATGTTGTCTGTGGACTCCATATATAAAAAACAAAATTTAGGATTCTTTCTTTTGGCTATGACGACCATAGAGAAAATAAGTTATTCCCTGGTCTATGATGACGACACATAAAAATACAGGAACCCAGAGCCGAGTATCGTAATGGAAATTATTCAATTATCTAGAGATATTTCCATAGTACAGTGATGTTATAATGAATAACTTTTTAATAATTATAGAAGTCTGTGAATAAAGTAGGTCAATATGTGACACATTTTGATTTCATAATCTTATACCTTTAAACGAGCAATTCTTGTATATATATTTCTATATAATCTGGATCTCGGGAACGGCTTTAACGATTTTCATGAAATTTAGCATACAGGGGGTTTTGGGGGCGATAAATCGATCTAGCTAGGATTCATTTTTATAAAATGTCGAATTTACCAAAAAAATAAAAATATGACTACTGCTGCCATCTATTGGCCACCGAGTGAAACTCGGTCACCCAGATATTTCGAACTTTAAGCAATGAGCGTAGATAAAATATTTTTATGGTTAAATGTTATAGGTCTGGCGGTGAAATTTATATAATAATATGGTTTATCGCAATTTGTAAGCTTAATTTATTCTTAAAATTGACGTTTTTAAGCAAAGTTTTTAATGAAAACACCGACGAAAATGATACTGCCAATTACGCAATTTTAATACCATAAGCATTAAGCAATAGCATGTCTTATTAGTTCGTAATTGCGAAATACCAAATAAAATTGATGTGGCGGGCACAACCGTTTAGTTCACCTTAAGGGCGATGTGTACCATCCGGGCGCGAAAATTCAAATTTTATTTAGTTTTTCGCTCATAGTGGACTAATTATACATCGAAGGCTAATGGCAATGTGTTTTGCGGTCACAACGTTTATGCATCTACATGTTTTTAACAAAAACTCTGCTCAACAATACTCATTTACTTCATATTAGTTCCCGATAGCTCGAAATCTGGGAAACTGCAAAAAATTATCTTTCGGGAACCAATATGAGATGAGTGGGAACTTTCGAGCAAAGTTTCTATTAAAAACATGTAGATGCATAAAAAGTAGGCCTGCAAAATGCATTGCCATAAATCTACAATGTGTAGTTAGTCTAGTATTTGCAAAAAACTAAATAAAATTTGAATTTCGCGGGCTGGTAGGGCCGCAACACCTTAACAGTTGAAATTTCAGAGCAAGGACTAAGGCATACAAAAACCTTTTTACGATAATCCATTTCCTTTACCAATAAAAAACTCTCATAAAAAGGAACATTAATTTACTATACCTATAAGTACTATACCTATAAGTGCAGAAACGGGGTCATTAAGGTGTTGCGGCCCTACCAGCCCGCGAAATTCAAATTTTATTTAGTTTTTCGCAGATATTAGAATAACTACACATTGTAGATTTATGGCAATGCATTTTGCGGGCCTACTTTTTACGCATCTACATGTTTTTAATGGAAACTTTGCTCGAAAGTTCCCTCTCACCTCATATTGGTTCCCGAAAGATAATTTTTTGCAGTTTCCCAGATTTCGAGCTATCGGGAACCAATATGAAGTAAATGAGTATTGTTCAGCAGAGTTTTTATTAAAAACATGTAGATGCATAAATGTTGTGCCCGCAAAACGCATTGCCATTAGCTAATTGGTATATCGATGCTTTCGATGTACAATTAGCCCACTATGAGCGAAAAACTAAATAAAATTTGAATTTTCGCGCCCGGATGGTACCCATCGCCCTTAACACCATATTTTTTTTTTGTAGTAAATTAATAGCTTTTGAGTTAACCAATACAACAACATCAACATTTTGTCTGTGGGCTACTAACTATTAGAGTTATATTATTGTTTCAACATAAAATAACTTTACGCGTCCGCAATTATGTTGTTTTAACAATAATAACTCTAAAAGTTGGTACCTAACGTACATACAAAATGTTGTTGTTGTTGTATTGCTTAACTCAAAAGCTATTGATTTAGTACAAAAAAATTGGCTTCAACGACCTCGTTTTTGCAAATATTACCAATAACTTCAAGTTATAATATTTTTTAATACAGTTGCTCAAAAAGTGGCGTATTGCAGGGACGTATAGCGTTCGGGATGTGGGCTATTACATACTCGTGCTTTTTTTTTACCTTTCCCGAACTCGTGCGTTATCCTTCCCAACTGTCAAAATAATGTCTATTAAAAAGAAAAACCAACCATGAAGTTTTTACTAAAAAAATTCATAGAAGTTTTTATGATTCATGCAAATACGTATATTTCTAAAAAGAAGCTACTAATTTGTTTCAATATCAGATTTGATTGAATGAGTTTGGTTAGGTTTCATTTCATCTCATTAAATTTCATTTTCATTTCATATCAATAAAAAAAATTCTACTGAAGACTTGGCTGTATGGGCATAGTTCCCTTTGCGTACCAGAATATTATTTAGTCTATGACCAAATTTTTTTTTTTTTAAATCACCAGAATGGGTGAAGAAAAAAAAACTGCTTATATTCTACGGTTGGCGCCATTTTTCAGAAATTTTCTTTGCGAGTTTAGTTGTTTGTTGCACAAAATGCTTCGGAGAACATTTTACCGGAAAAGTAAAAAAGTCGCTACATATCTACATACGACGAATTTATTGCGTTGAGAGAAGAGAAAAAAGCAAATAGTTTTTCAGAAAATGTTAAGTTAGTTGAGTTTATTGTGTTTTATTATTTTATTAAATTGCTTCATTTTTTCGCAACTGTATTAAAAATAATCGTTCAGTACACGTGCGGAACCGTCATTGCAACTTGTTCCGACTGTCAAACCTCGCTTTCGGCTGCGCCTCGGCTCGGGTAGACATTTGTCGGAACTCTTTGCAATAACAGCCTTTCCGCACTTGTAATGAAACATACTATTTTGGGCATTTTTTTTCGAATTCAAGGCATTTTGATTGATTTATTTTAATGTCTTACATTATTATTTGGTATCCAGCGATGGAAAAAATTGCACCCAGTCGAATGAGACCATTTGAGAACATGTGAAGCAACAGACTTTCAAGTTATTACTGATTTTGTGTGCACATACCCAAAAAACGCAACCAAAATTGAAATGGCTCTCACGGGGAGGGGGTGAGGGGGTGCCCCCCCCCCCTTTATAGAAAATTATTTGCTTGTAATGAGCCATAGAACACTCCCTTAAATTATCGCTAGTTCGATCCCGGCCACACTGTATACATACATATTCATAAGTTTTTTTTTTGTGTGACTTAGGTGGACAGACGACATTTTATTATGGAGGTCTATGTCCAACAGCGGACGTCCATTAGCTGAAACGACGAAACCTATAAACCTCACTATTATTTAAAATTCGCTTTCTAATTTAAATGAAATATTAATAGTTAGCAATGAAAATACTGAATCGATTCATCATAAAATATGTATTGGCACGTAGGTTTATTCATTATTCATATTTTACAAAGACATTAAATAAAATTAAGAATGCATTCAGTGCATAAACTCAAATCAAACAATAAAATTAATAGTTTATATGATACTAATAATAATATAATCCTATGGAAGTTTCAACAATAAAGTTCTAGACCAGAATTTCTTCGCTATGACATTTTTAAATCGTAAATTTTTGGTATAATATATCTCGGAGCCAAGTGTTTCTATTGTATACCAGACCTACGTCATTCCAACAAAAACACAGTAGGCAAATATTTATTTTAATAGTCACGAGGTAAGAAATTACGATGATTTTAAGTATTTAATTTTTTTTTTTAATTATAAATATTATTTACGATTTTAAATATCATAGCAAAAAACAGTATTACAATACTCAGATCCATAAAAACATGTAATAAAATGTGATCTTTAGACGAACAATGGAAAACGTTCTTACAAGTTACAACACAATATTATATTTCTTACTTTTATCGACAACAATTGAAAAACGTCACATTTACATATAATCACGAAAACTATTGACAATTCTTATAAAATCTAGTAACATACAAGTTAAATGCGTATTTTTTTTATAAATTATCTCTTTAGCTAACGTGGCTGGAGCATTTCCCAAATATTTAAATATAAGCTCAACCATGAAAATTTAATTAAAATAAGTGTAGGGACATACCTGTCAAATGACGCATAACACGTCATGTTATTTGTCGCATGCTATGCAAACTCATTGAACAGTGTTGCAAAGGTTCGGATGATGTGATGTGACGTTACAAAATATATTTCCAGTGTTTTGATTTGAACTTTGGGGGATGTAAACAATACAGGTGTGTTCCCATACAGAAGAGTTGATTTTCTTAATGCAACACCATATTTCAACCGTGAGAGATTTCTACTCTCAAATAAAATAAAATAAAAAGTTATATGGAACAAAACGTTGTAATGAATCCATGGTGATCCATGAGATCAATTTAGAGCTAAGGTAACTGCAGCATTTATCAATTATTTTAACATCATAATATTTAAACCCCCAATCATGAAAATTTTATAAAAATCTAAGTGTAGGAGCACACCTGCCGAAAGGCGCATGACACGTGGTGTTTTTGTCGCATTATCATTACTATTGCAAAGGTTTGGCCCTAATTCAAACGCGCCGTCTTTTCATTTCATTTGCGGCTGATTTGTCGTTACAAAAAAACATTTCCAATGTTTTGCTTTGAACTTTTGGGGTTGTAAACAATTCAGGTGTATCCCCACACTAAAATCTGTGCACAAAGGTTTAGTTTTTTTTCTCAATGAAACACAATATTTGGCCGCAAATAAAAAACAAAAGAAATGTAAAATTGATCCATGAGATCAATGAAACAAAATTATCTTCACCAATCACGATCCGGTAAATAGAATGTCTTTTTCAGGCACATCATTTCATTTTCAGGCAAATGTGAAATATTATATACGACCACACATTCTTCAAAACCCCGTTACTTAACCACATTTATCATTAGTCGTATGCAATAAACGTAAAACATGTCATATGCTGCTTTATTGCTGATATTGGATACGTATATAACCGATCTAAACATATGTTTAATAATTTTATACGATTAAAGGGCATATGGTATGCAAACTAAAATTACCCAAGTTTATTCTCTCTTGAGCAATAGAGTTGAAAATACTTTGCATTACGGAAACAAAGAGCAGGTCGTGAGTTTGAATAATTAAGGAATAAACAGCTAATAATGAAACACATCATCGAATCGACTAAAATATTTAATAATGATTATTACTTTTTAGATCTGGTTTGTTGGAATCATTAAATTCTCAGAACTGACTTCTGATTCTTCATGGTCATAGAGATACTATGTTTTATGGAACATTTTCCAATTACAAAATGTGTCATAGCGAATAACAGTGAGGACATTATATACACTTATATACAGTACAACGAAAAAATTACTTTTGTAAAATATCTTGATTAGGATTTTGCTGTTTGTAATTATAAAACTTGAATTACGTTTCTTTATCAGCAATAAAACACTGCATATGGCACGATTTTAAATGAATTTATACATTTTGTTTATATAGGGGAAAACAACATAAAATTTATGAATTCACGTCAACATTAACAGTAACATTTTCCTTATTAGAATCTACTCGTAAATAAACCAGAAGTGATTCGATTCCACCCAAAAATGGCCAGACCAGTTTCCATGGGCCATTGCTTCATCCGTTGACGACGAAAGATCGAATGTTTTCGACTAAATATTCCGACACTCCGACCGCGACAACCAAACATAAATAGCCGGCATAGTGAACAGTTTTTAAACAACCCCAAGTTTTATCACAAAACACTGCTAAAGATAACAAATGTAAGTAACTATGAGGGTTCACAATCCTCCACAAACCACTCGCAAAGAAAAACGTGCCAGACTTAAAGGCAGTCTCCCTTCGCAATACATCGTATTCAGTGCAATTTTCTAGCGTTTCTTGGTACATGTCTATATATCTATTCCAGGCTAACGACGATAGCACCATTTGACCAGAAAATAAACCTAGAACTTGGACGATCCTTTTTAAGGTCACTTTAGTCTTGTACGAAATGCCCACATCTGTGTGCTCCTTTTCTATATCCTCACTCGAATTGATTTCCTTCAATTGGTGATAAGGTAGAGTGCTGGCTGGAGTGCCTTTGTAGCCTCTTCTAGGTGGATTATTCTTTAGATACAGCAATATACCTATCACCATAGCTGTTACACCTAATAAATCACAGATACCGTCCACCCAATACCCGATACTTCCAACTTCTGATCTCTCTCCTTTGATATGCCTTCTTTCTCTCGCAACATGTCCATCTAAATCATCCAAAAACATGCGTATCTGGAATAAAACCACCGCAAATCTCCGTGCAGCTAAGCTTTGAAATGTTAGTAGTTTAGCTCCTAAACAGGCTATAAGGACGTGAAAGAAGGATATCATGTTCGGAGTTACAAATAACATTCTCTCGGACACGCCTAATGCAATATCAAGTATAGAGCACAGTGGGCCATATATGTAATGGTTAATGTGGTCTACCATTAAGGCTTTAACAGTCGGGTGGCATAGTGGATTTATATTGCAAGGAACCCACACCGCTTCTTCGTATTTCTGTCTATTTACCGTCTTGTACGTCGAGGCTTCTTGCGTAGAGTTTACTTCTTGATCGAATATATCAATTTTATAATTCTGTATCCTTAAAAACAGAAATGTGTCCATATAAATGCAGTATACTACAACGATGAATAGCAGAAGCGTTAGGATCTTGCTCGCTTGGGACGAAGGCCACATCATTTTGGCTATCTACGTATTTATAGGGTTTACGCTGTTTCCCGGACTGTTTGTGTATATCTAATTATATCTTTAGCCGTATTAATCGTACGGTTTTAACGTGGGGCTTCAGAAATCAGTACAGAAACAATGCACCGCGTAAAGTCTCAAGCGTTTTTCTTCGTTGTGTTTCTGTTATTGCGTGGGTTATCGCCTCATGGGTTATGAAACTCCACACTCCAATTTTCTATTTATAACATTATGGGATCTCGCTTCCCACGTTTGTAAATTGTAACTCGTATTTCGTATGCGTCCTTCCAAAACTTATATTTATCGTGCATATATAAAGCACGTGTGAACTCTAAAGACGCTATGATATCATAAACTATTATTATTATCCTTTAAAACAATGTAAATATACAATCTTGCGGTCATAAAAATTTAATGTTTACGTATATATATCACATTTTTATTATCACAAGCGAATTTATGAAGTGCAGAATTCGCTAACTGTCTAACGAAATTTGCTCTCCAACCAGATGCATAACAAATCCATTATTCTAATCAAAATCACAGCACCAAAATCACTTCACTTCACTTCGGTTGTCAATGTCATTCTTTGGCGAACTCGTTTAGTCGTTTTATCCACACACGAGTGTAAGTCGTAAAGTCAAAACTGGTTAAAAGTTAAAACAAAATCGATGCAAGGCGTTCGCGGTGCGGATGCGAGAGTCAAAACATTGGGACTTTTCAGACGGTATCTTGTTTAACAATGGTGTTAACGTTAACTCATTGTTAACAATGAAACGCGGGTTTTTGTTAACATCACACGGCGGTGTTTACATAACGCGCGGTCGGGGTTGCGGGGATGCGTGCGCATTTCTCCCAAACGACAGACTGAATGGTGCGGATCGGCGGGCGATACGGACTGAGACTCCACGCCCGCCAGACTTTTAATATTAATCGGTTGCGGACCGGAAAAACCGGATATTTGAAAGACTTTTGTATTAGCTCACACATCCGCAATAGCTGGGAGACGCGGATTTAAATCCCGCCGGACGCGATAATTTTTCGTTTACAATAATTTATAGAAATAACACCCTAAAGTTAGTAAAAAACTGTAACAAAAAAGATAACAAGATAACAAGACAAGATTAAGCATATACAAATAAATGATTTACTGCTTTAAAATAAATGTCATTGCTTAGTGTTTGAGAGGTCTGATTCCTAGTGCCTATAGTCAAAGTGCTTCAAAGGCATCACAGACTTTACGGAGTTATAAAAAAATATATTATATCACGTTCTTATCAAGAAAACCGTCATGCCAAACTTTGAGAATTCCCCAAAAAGTTTTCAATGGTCTGTGAAGTGTGAACACTGAAGCTTGCCAACCCACACTTAGCCAAAGTAAAACGGGGTTGAAATAGCTAATAAAAATGTTGTAGTAATTGACTATAAAATACCAGTAATACGGTTGAACAAATGAGCTAATTCGTACTTCTAGGGCGCACTATTATCCCTTACAAACTTAAGCGACGCCCGATCACAGTCTAAGCGCCCGACATCTAAAGGCGTCCCGCTATACTTAATATGCTATTAAAATTATATTATTTACCTATACAAAATTAATGTGTCAGTGTCATGTGTCAACAGCGGTATAAACTGAAAAATCGTCTCCATTGCGGCGCAAAAAAGACGTGCCACAGGAGTTTGTACTTACGTATATCAGACGCCCTAAAACATTCCACCAAAATAAGTACGACTGTTAAAAGAAGGTTGAATGACTGCGCCGTTTTATAAAAACGACGTCGAATAACGCAGCTCCCGCGGACGTGTTAAATAGTAAGTCTGGTGGTCGTATAATCTCGGTCCAATATAACTGCACCAAGTGGCGCCTACTGCTCCCAAACAACTGCACATACGACCTTGTGCTTATAAACCGTTCAACTCTGAAGTCTTAAGAGTGCGCTGACCTACGATGTCTCCATACATTCGTAATACCAAATCATTTGTAATTCGTGCATATTTCGATCATGTTGTGGTGTTATTCGGGTTAACGGCCCATTATCCCGGTTTTTAGCGACTACGCCACTTTTCAAAGCAATTCAAAGTCATGAAAAAATTGTTTTTTTTTCACTGTTAAAAATACATATTAAAGATACATGCTTTATCTCTATAATGGCCTCATGAAAACACGATAAGTTAAACTTGCCTCGATCATAAAAATTTTTGAAAACAGGTCGTTTTTGTTCATTTTTTTAATGGTATTTCCAAAGCTTTGGACTAAATTTCATAAAAATTATACGTAAAGTAAGCTCATTGTATTGCCTATCCATTGCGCAGACAGATATTAAATAAAAAAATTGCTGCAAAATTTCGCCTAACAGAAGTCATAAAATGGTCTAACGCACCGAATAAACGATGTACTCAGTGGCTCACGAGCCTCCATACGAGACGGACCTGCGCAAGTTTTCACGACTCACGCTCCTTTCGCGCTAAAATTATTTATTTTTTAAATGCGCTGGAAAAAAAAACTATCTGACAGGAAGCGAAGGAGAATTTAAAAAAATTATATAGTAAGTGTTTCTTGAGTTTATCAAAATACCTAGTCCTCAAAAGCTCCGAAGAAACTCTGATACGAACTAAGAAAATTATGGTAGGTAGTGTAAATTCCACCACGTGCAAATACCATCACGCGTAACCACAGTTTAAATACTGTTACTGTTTATCTGTTCAACTAAAATAACTCGTTTTTTACTTTTTACACGACTGCTCAAAAAAAGGAGTGTAATGTTTTTAGGGTTCATGTATGTATGTACGTATGTATGTGTGTATGTATGTATGTATGTATGTATGTATGTATGTATGTATGTATGTATGTATGTATGTATGTATGTATGTATGTATGTATGTATGTATGTATGTATGTATGTATGTATGTATGTATGTATGTATGTATGTATGTATGTATGTATGTTTGTATGTATGTATGTATGTATGTATGTATGTGATGTTTCTTTATTCCTCCATAACTTCTGAACGGCTGAACAGATTTGGATATATGGGGTATCGTTAGAATCCTTGGATCCTCCCGAGTAACAAAGACTATATTTTTTTGGAAAAATCAATATGGCGGATGTGAGGCGCCATTTTCAAAAGTGGAAAAAAAATTTTTTCTTCAACTATCATAATATGGGTATCAAAATGAAGGTATTGGAGAGTAGTAACAGAAAATACCTTCACATAACTGCTGACCATCAGTAAAAAACATAAAATAAAAATAAGTAATTAAAAAATGAATGAAAAACATAAAAAAAAACCGGCCAAGTGCGAGTCGGAGTCGCGCACCGCTTCCATACTATAAAAGAAGTAAAACATTAAAAGAATCACTTTTGTTCAAGAATTTACGAGTATAATTTACATGTACCTAGGTACTTTTGTTGGCGAACCGCAAACCTAACTTTGTTTTCGGCGGTTTATTGCTATTATCAAAAAAATTATAAAAGTTAGGGAGTTGAGTTTATTTTTCCTGTAAAATATACGTTAATTTCTATTGATCATACTTATTTTAGATTTTTCGATTGATAAACATTGGAGATAAGGGGGGGGGGCTGGTATGTTTTTCGACAGTTTGCTCAATAAATCAAAAACTATCGGGCATAAAAATAAATAAAAATCGGTTTTAGAATATACAAGTAACGTCCTTTCATACCCCACTCAATATTGTTATCTCATTTTGAAAATTCAAAGCCCTGGTTTTCCCCCCTTTTTAAATAAAAATAAAATCAATTTGCAATGTTTTATAATTGCATTGGCGTTGGGTCACTATTACCTAAAACTATTTCAAATTTCAAGTCGATAGCTTTGATAGTTGCTGAAATAATCGAGTGTGACAGACGGACGGACGGCCGACGGACGGACGGGCGGACGGAGAAAATCTCACCATAAGGGTTCCATTTTTACCAAATTTGTATGGAACCCTAAAAACACGAGTGCCCTGTTATAAAACGAACTAAAAAGTAAAAAACGAGTTATTACTTCGTTTTATAACAGGGCATTCGTGTTTTTTAATTGTTGAAACTGAAATTATTTTTTTTAGAAGGCTTCTATTTCGATGAACGGTCTCATTTACAACATTGGAGATCACACAATGATTGGAGATAAATGTCGACTCGACATATGTAAGGATACTCAATGCCAAACCATATGAAAATCAAAATGTAAGCGTTGAAAAAATTGAGTGTCGCAATCACATATTACGCAACTTTTGTAAAAAACTACGCAGACTGGCAGCAGAAACAAATGCCCTGAGACATCGAAAAACACTTACCAACATAAGAATTATGATAATGAGAAAAGCTATCGTGAAATATATAAAACTAGCAGTGCCCGCGGACTCCGTTCCGCGTTAGAAATATTTTTGTCCCACGTAAGGCCCGGTTTCCACGAAAGCGGAGCGAAGCGGAGCTGTGTTTGGATAACTAACCAGATTTCATCATTTAGACATCCCTCAGTTTCAAAAATATCAAAATGACGAAATCTGATTTGTTACTGAAATACAGCTCCGCTCCGCTTCGCTGTGGTGGAAAACGGGCCTTATACCCAAAGCCCACAGCGCTGGACGCGAGGCATTCAGATAAATGAATGATAAATGCCTATCCTATCGCCACGCAACAACCGAAGCGGCTGCGGCGCGCTCCTGCATACCGCGCGTTTTTGTTTTGCTAATATCTTTGAAGATATTTATTTAAACTGTATAGAGTAAGGGGCAGAACTATTCTACATTAAATTTCCGTTCTAAAAAACATATTTACAAAGATATAAATTAATACCATATGGGCTAAATAAGCTTCACAAAAATTATTTATTTTTAATCCACAATTTTAAAGTAAAAGCAGTTATTGCGAGTTACCCATAGGAGATAGGCATATGCTATTGCGGACTTTTTTGCAGATTTTGATACTGATTTGATGATTTTGATTTTGTTTTGTTCTATCCTCAATCGCAGCGTACGCGATGAAAGCAATTTTTTTGCGACTTGGATTGCATTATTCAAGTTTTAGTAACAATGCAAAGTTTATTTTTGAAATTATTATAGCCTATGACACTCCACGATAATGTATTGGTGAATGAATTTTGAAAATCGGTTCAGTAGATCCAGAGATTACCCCTTACAACGTCACAAACTCACAAACATCGTTACGCTACCTTTTTATAATATTAGTATAGATATCACAAAATATCTGGGAACCCTAAAAACGTTGCCATATCAGTTCTGCACAACGATATTGTTAAACTCAATGCCGCACTCTTATGGTGATCACAGAATGTGTCAAAACTACTACTGTGAAAAGAAAGATGCGGACGGTAGCAAAGAAGATTAAAAAAAATATAAAACTCTTCATTTCCCTAATATGTACAAGAAAAATTTCTACAGATCCTGCTACTTTAGTAATACATAATTATTATAAATAAATACCTCGGTTGATATTATCGTTTACCATAAAAAAGTCAAAATATACGTAAAAAACGCAACTTCCAGCATATATTTCGTGAAGCGAATTATAATGACAAATAGTCCAACTGTAACAGCACACTACTGCACAGTACTGTGACGCAAATATTTATGAATAGGTTCACGGAGTTCATTCTAACTTCTCGGCTCACGACAATGGTCGCTAGGTATCGTAGAGCGAGTCTGAGTGTGCGACAAATACCTAAAGTGCTGGGATATAGTCGCCTTAATATAGTAATAATCTATGCTCCTGGCCATATTTGGTTCGGATATACTTCTCTTAAATGAAATATAAATCAATTTTAATCAAAATTGCTATAACCAAAAATTGTGAATGAAATCTTGTAACTTTCTTTATTAACCGGTGTTTTTCTTTAGCTGAACATAAAAACCCGTGCTCCTGAACTAATGCGACGTGAGATAGTAATGTTTTTATTACAAAACAAATAAGCAGAAAACAAAAATAAGCAAATCGAAATTCATTTATATTTCGTTTTAGAGAAGTATTTCCGAACCAAATATGGCCAGCAGCATAGATTATTATTACTATATGAACCCGAATAACATCACAATATGACCGAAATATGCACGAATTACAAATGATTTTGGTATTACGAATGGATGGAGAAATCGTAATCGCATTTTAAGTCACTGCTTTGTACAAGGTCCATTGACGACCTAACTTAGTACGTACTTAGCATTAAGTACTTAGCTATTGGGAGAGGGAAATCCATTCATCATCAAAACAACCTATTATTTCTAAACTGGAAATTTAGGGTTCCGGTACGATGCTGGGTAGAGCAATTGTTACTAACCCCTTCCGAGTAATTACGACAACATCTACGGCTGTATCTTCACTTACCAACAGCTAAAGAAAAACTTGATTTGTTTCTATGATTATAACATCAAGATGAGCCCATCCGAACATTTTCCGTAAACCTTCTTCATACAAGAAAATGTAGAGCTATGTGTCGAAACTCCTGCGAAATACTGCGTAGGCTTACAGCTTACTACTGACTCCGGGGGGGGGTTTTGCTCCCATAAACTGGTGACATTTTTTCGCGCGGTCCGCCGGGTCTATAGTATAGGTGTCTTTGTTTTTTTGTTCTTTTTTACACACAAGGCAAGGCAATGTAGCCCCAAAGTATAAGCGATAGCTAGTGTCATGGGTAACTGATAAATATACATAAATACTAGCTGACCCTAGTATATTACATTATTAGAATAATAAAAATATTGAAAAACACCCAGACACTAGAAAACATTCATGCTCAACGCAAACATTTACCAGTAGTGGGAATCGAACCCACGGCCTCCGACGCAGACGGCATCGCTACCACTGCGCCATTCAGCCGTCATTAAAGTGTCCAATTTGTAGAAATATACGGACATAATACACATTAATTTATTATCCAAAAAACCGACTTTAACTCTCTACTACTAAACTACTGTTGAATAGATCCTTTCCAATCATAAATTTAAGGCTTATAATATGGTTTTCTCATAGATACCATTATTAGAACTGGACTAAATTGAAATGAGACCACACGGGAAGCGTCAGCTTTCTAATAAAGCAAGAATCATCAAAGTCGATACACCCAGTCAAAAGTTATGAGCTTACCAACATAAAAAACATGCAGTCGAATTGAGAACCTCCTCTTTTTTTGAAGTCGGTTTAAAATTCCAAAATATGGCAAGCTAGTTGTTATAATAGG
Source organism: Coenonympha glycerion (assembly GCA_963855885.1). NCBI lineage: Eukaryota > Metazoa > Arthropoda > Insecta > Lepidoptera > Nymphalidae > Coenonympha > Coenonympha glycerion. The sequence continues at coordinate 9,019,709 of OY979652.1, read as the reverse complement.
CGTTGTACTTGACTGCGATCTCACCTGATGGTAAATGATGATGCAGCCGAAGATGTTAGCGTACTAACTTGGAAGGGGTAAGTAGACTCACCCCAACGGTTTCTACAAAGCGTCGCACCGGAACGCTAAATCGCTTGGCGGCACGTCTTTGCTGGTAGGGTGGTAACTAGCCACGGCCAAAGCCTCCCACCAGACCAGACCTGAGCCAAATAAAAAAATATAAAATTCTAAAGTGGCCCGTGGCGGGAATCGAACCCGCGACCTCCCACTCGAATCCTAGCGCGCGCCTTTGCATCAGCGAGGTCCTCAAAGTTTTAGTAAGGTAATTAGATTATTAAAATACTATTTCTGTGGTAATTCTAATTAGGGTTCCTTTTAGATATGAAACCCTAAAAAGGCCAAGTGTGTGCCGGCCCACAAGCAGTGAAGGGTTCTATAGTTGCAAGTCACAATTATTATTTTAGTCATGCGTGTCGTTTACGGTAATAATGTGAGATGTTGGTAACGGTGTCGCGTGTTCAATGGTCTTTTCCCTATTCCAAAAAAAATGCCTAACGCGCCTAAAGAAGTTTCCACTTTAATGCTTTTTCCATACAAGTAAGTATTAGGACAAAAACCAAGAATTTTGTTTAGGGATATCTACGAAAATCTATTGTTTACTGCAACCGACATTTTCAAGGATAATTTAATTATTGTATTGTTTAACTGCAAAGCCGCTTATTATTTCTTCACGCGCCATTACTTAGATATTTCGGGCTGAAGTTTTCGGGCGCATTATTATCATTGCAATTAGAAAGGTGTCGCAAACAAACCTTCCTGTGTAAACAATATTGTTTATGAGTACTGCGTGATGTATGGAAATGACATGGCCGGATTCTGCCCTCAAAAAACAATATTCATGGCCATTGACAAACAGTACGTCATATTAAAGCTTATAATTATGTATTTACAATCTTTAAGTTGTTATGATCAGAAAACTAGCGAGAGACATAATATCAGCATAACAACTTGCAACAAAATGCGCATATATATTTTTCATAGCAATGATTTTTTATTAAAAATTGTTTTTCAAAATGTTTACTCGTATTTTCTAAGCTTTGTAATATGAAAAATTAATAAGTTCATAACCAATATGCACCATTTTTTATGGTATTACATATAATACATACTGTTAGTCGATGGCCATGAATATTTTTTTTCCAGGGCACAGCTCCATACAAGTTTCGGCCATGTCCTTTCTTTACCATGACCAATTGTCAGTCAAAATTCAACAGCCACAAGAGAGTCACTAACGCGCCTAGAGAAGTTTTTTTATCTTCAGGGTGTCGGTTACTATCCGACCTATCCAGCAGCCTTAATACTATCCGGTCAAATACCGGATAACTAACTACTATTCGGCTGGATAGGCATCCTGCCAAAATAAAAAAAAAATCTGGATTAAAAAAAATTTAAGTATAGCAAGTAATCTTTATTAATTCAGTTTTTATTAGTATCACTTAAGAAATATTTTTAATCACAAAATAGTAAATGAATTTAATAGATAGAATATGAATTAATTAGTACTCATACTGCACTAAGGGCAAATAATGGTGAATAAATACTAATTTTTCTGCATTGAGAGGTAGCAAGCGATTTTGCTTCTCTTCATAAATTCAGCCATCTTCAGTAAAAATTCTGCGATATCCGGTGACCGAATATTCAGCCACCTTTTTTTTTACACTTTACTAGTTAGTACTTAACTACGATCTCACCTTATGGTAAGTGATAATGCAGCCGAAGATGTTAACGTACTAACTTGGAAGGGGTAAGTAAACTCACCCCAACGGTTGCTACACAGCATCGCACCGGGACGCTAAATTGATTGGCAGCACGTCTTTGTTGGTAGGGTGGTAACTAGCCAGGGCTGAAGCCTCCCACCGGACCTGACCTGAACCAAATTAGAAATTATAAAATTCCAAAGTGGCCCGTGGCGGAAATCAAACCCACGACCTCCCACTCCAATCCGAGCCTCTGCGCCAGGGAGGTCGTCAAAATGGCCAGTATCCAGTATCCCGTCAAACTGCCATCTGTTCCATCTCTAACAGTAACCCTGGTTTACTAAATGTCTTTTGATAGTTACGGAAGAACATCAATCAACTTACCTGAGGAACCTGTGTGGACTTCCCGCAGCCAGTTTCACCTATCAGTATCAGGGTCTGATACTTCTCCAGGAGGTACAGTATGTGATTTCTGTACTGAAAAACTGGTAACTTCTGTCTCTGCGCTTCCAAAGGGAGATGGTGATATCTGTTCAGTAAATAAACATTATTTTTACAATAAACTGTTTTTAGAGTTGTGTACCCAAAGGGTAAAAAAGGAACCCTATTACTAAGACTTTGCCGTCCGTCTGTCAGTCACCAGGCTATATATCTTGTACTGCAATGGCTACAGACTTGAAATTTTCACAGGTGATGTATTTCTGTTGCGCTATAACAATAAAACTAAAAATTTGATTAAAATAAATATTTAATGTGATTTTTTAGCTTGTTTTTGCTATATATTGATAACGATAACAGTTAGATGCATCCTGTGGGACATTTTAATATTGGAGTTAAAATCCTACAGCTTTCACTACATAATATTGTTCATTAATACCTGTTGTATACAAAGTTTGTCTGTGCATCCTTGTCTATGCTAAGTGCAGAGTCTATATTCGGGTTTATGAGTGTCTCTATGATCCCATCTTTGTTTTTTATTGGATAGAGGGTGTCATCGCCTGAAAAAAAAATACAAATATAATTTTTATAGGTTATGTAAACATTGTTAGAAATTAACCGATTATAAAGTTACAAGCTTTGTAGAATGAGTAGTACAGTATTTCTATAACACATTAGTGTTGATTAACTCACCCGGTTTTATAAACACAGGTTTCTTGGAAAGCATTTCGTTATAATTACACAAAAACGAATTGTTTTTCATAACATTTTTAAAGGAACATTCTCAAATAGTCTGATGATTATGGAAATTATAAACACAATACTTTATTAAATCTCAAGTGTACTTCTTGGTTGAAATGTTTATTAATTAAAATAATTCTTATAAAATATCTTGAATAAAAATATACAATTAAAAACTAAAATAATAAAACTATATAAACTATAAAATACGTTAAAACTAAATCCTAAAAAATACATGAAAGGGACCTAAGTGTACTTCTTTATTTATTATTATTAACAACAATTATAAACACACGAAAATTCACGCAATTTTCTGTGAATTTTAGAAAAGCCGAACTTCATTCTTTGATGTTTACTTTTGCATCTGTCATTCACAGAATATTATCTCTGACAACGTCATAATAATATGATGACAATGACAGATGACATTGACTAGGACTATAGACTACTACTGCATCTTTTTTGGCTCCGAGCTCTAATGTATTTAACTTACTTTTAAAAAGAACCAAAAAATCACATAGCCACGTCCTGTAGCCACCTAAAGAAAAATTTTTCTGTATCGAATGTTTTATATTTGCCAGCAGAAATCAGAATCATATTTTAATAAATCATATTTTTATGAAGGTAGGTACCTAAACTTATCTACTAAATTAAATTATTAAACTACTGGAACAGAATGAAGGATCTCTTTCATTATGGTACCTATTCAGATACCTATTACCTAATGTTATGAACCCATGTCTTGTATCCACAGACTTGTATACTAAAGACAGGGCGAACAGCGCGAAAAAATGTCGCCAGTTTAAGGGAGCAAGAATGACTATTTTGCACCCCCCCTGCAGTAGTCAGTATAGGTAATAGGTAAAGACCTATTTTTTTTTAAATTATAATTATAATAATATTGCAGGCAAGGTGACCACAGACACATAGATAATAAATAAATAAAAAAAAAACATGTATTTCGCAGGGGTTTAGACAGATGTCGCTACATTTTCTTGTATGAAGAACGTTTACCTAAAATGTTCGGATGGGCCTTTTTGGCTAAATTATCCCAGTATAAGCAACGAATATATAATATTACTAACGTAGTATAAGGCAGGAACCGCATTAACTCTATCAGGGACTTTAGGAGATGCAAATCGAGAAGAATCGAGAGAGAGAGAAGCAAAATAAAAATTTGAACCAAGATTTTTACAATTTTATTACAGTGAAGTAAACTTATCGTCCTAATTGAGGATAATAATTTGTGCCGACATAAGGAAGGTACAGTGTTGGATATTTCACGATTACGTTTGGTAAAGTTGCACCATATTTTATTAACGGTATTCCAACTTGTCCTATCGGCTTGGGCTGATACACAGAATATGGATTGGTTTGAAGATTTGGTTGATTTTGAAGATTTTGGCCAACAGTTTTTATCGGATAAACTGAATAAGGATTGATTCCTCTTCTCTGTCCATCAAAGAATCTTAGATAAATGTTCTTCAGTAAATCATTAGTAGCAGAAGAATTTATATTTCTATTTAAGTTTCGCTGTATGCTTTTAGTAGCATTCATGTTAAAATCAATCAGATTTTCCACAGGCAGTTTGGAATTTAACTTCTGAACGATCTTTAGTGGCTTATCAATTGCAGTTTCGTTGCCTTCCAGTATTTTAGCAGAAACCAACGTGCCATTGGTAGAAGTTAGTTTCATTAGGTCATTATAATTCAATCCTTTTAGATCTTTAGAAGCATCCGTAACATTAGAGCCGAGTAACAACTCTTGGTATAATAGATTTGGTTCATTTCTCAAATTTGGTTTGTTTATCAATAATTTTTGCAAGTTGTAAAGGAATGCTTGGTAAGGCAAGCGATATTTTACATAATATTGGTGTTCATTCACAGGTTGTGGCTTTTTGAACAAATATGTGAGTTCTACTACACCGTTGCTGTGTGGTATCGTATTCGATTTAGCCAAATTCGTCACGCCTAGTATTCGATTTAAATCTAATAATTCCCCGCCATAATTGCCTTGTTTTGTGTTATCAGTAAGGATATTAATTTGTCCGTTATTATATTTCGTGTCCAGAAATTGAGGTGTTTGAAATATTGGGTTAATGACGGGTAAATTCTGATTATCCAATTGATTGCTTATTCCTTCTAGAGGCTTGGGGTAATGGTTGAGAAATTGATTTTTATAATAAGAAATTTGTTGTGGTTCCTGCAGATTCTTTATATTTTGCCCAAATTTCGGAATTTGTGTTATTTTCATATTTGTATTAATTAGGTTTTGCTTCTCACTGGGGTTCATAATCAGGCCAGGAAAATTGTTAATATTAAAATAAGTTGTCTCTTTTGGATTCACATTTGGATCTCCTGTTTGTATTGGGACTATTGGACCATTTACGTAGTATGATGATGATTCTACACCTGGATATATGGCATGATTGTTTCCATCATAAAACTTTTGCGGTAAATATATAGAATGTTGTTGATTTTCATACGAATTTCCTGGCAAAACTTTTACTCCAGAAAATATTGCTTGCCATGATACTGCATTATTACTATTCGGAGGTTTGTAAATGTTACTTGGTTGGAGAGAAGGATCTTTTTCATTATATTGATTTACAAGAGTAAATATGTCCGGTGCTTGATTATTTCCAGGATTCGGATAAAGTTGAGGATTATGTACATCTTTTGGACTTTTCATTTCATTCCCGGCATTGTTATTAACTTCATTTGGCCTGTAATTTTGAAGAATAGACATGATATTGCTTACGCCGTTTTGTTTTTGATTTTTAATAAAGTTTAATAAATCAGCACCTGCTGTCTTAGATTCCTTAGAATTAGTTTCACTAGGTATTAGAAAGTTAAAAGTTGAGTTTCTTTGTATTGGTGTTAAGGGATTAAATTGGATTGCATTATACATGTAAGGATTTTTATTTATGTGACTGTGGATATATGGAAAACTATTTCCAGTTTTAATTCCACAGTTTTCAGTTGTCAAGCAATATCTCAGTACTTGTGAGTAAGCTGTATTAATAAATTTCATAAGGCTATTAAATATTTCTTGACATCTCGAATATTGTTGCGCTGCTGAATTGTATTGGAGTGGTATTTTGGCTCTAAGTTTATCATCATCAGCTATAGTGTTAAAACTCCGTTTTAGAACAGGAATATTAATTTTGTTCAACTTTGTTTCAATGTTTTTGAAATTATTGTACATATCATAGTTTTCTGCAGTAAAAGGCATGTTTTCGAGGAAATTTTTGACAACTGTTAATACGTGCTTGAATTTTTCTGGTTCTAATATAGTTTTACCATTATGTGGTAATGCATTGGTCAGAATATTTAAGATATTGAGCAGGATAGCAGTGTTCGGACATTTGTCATCATTTATCTGGTTTGAAGCAGATTGTGTTGGTAATAGTGGCTGAAACAGATTTAAAACATTATCACTGAATACTTGAGGATTAACAACAACCAGATTAAAGATTTGGATTAAATCACTTTGTCATAGTTTCAACAAATAACAATTTTAAAAGTTTAATTTATATCCTTTTTAGTTAGTTAGCCAGCTAGCAATATCTTGGACATTGAAAAGAGACATTGATGAAATTCCGTACGAATAATAATTCTTTTTAATTATTATTTTTTATTGGTAGCAGAGCGTGGCTTAAAACAGGTGATTATGATAAGATTAGAAAAAAATTCTAAACTAGAGAGCTGAAGATGCACTTACCGGACCATTTAAAATAACTTTATTTTCTGTGTTGTAATTTAAAGGCGGTGATACAAAATTTTGAGGCACCAGTGATTGTTGATTTGTAGCAGGTGGTGACCAATCATGTGCCGTCATCATTTGTGATCCAGCTGAGATAGGTTCATTGACCTGTTGATATGGATTGATGAGTGAGTGAATGAATTTATAGTTCCGTATTTGCGAACTTCATTCAGTGGAAGAATACTTGTTAGAAGTGGATTTTAACAATGTATAGGTTAGGGTGAGGTTAGGTATCTTAATTCAATTGATGATACCAACAATATTAGTTAAGTAACATGTTTTTGTTCACAAAAATAATACTGTAAATAATTTTACCATAGCATCTGAACCCAAAATCGAGAAACTGACACTCAAAATCCAAATCGACAACATTCCTTCCCACCTTTTTAATTGCGAATGGCGGAGTTTTTCTCAACACTAACTTATTAAAACGTAACTTGTTTAATTAACAGGTGTGAAATCATGGCCATGTAATAATTATGTTTTATTAAAACAGAATTTAAAGTAGTTGCATTTAAAATTTAATTATTCATCAAAAAATATTAACGCGTAGCAATTGAAAATATACTTAGGTGTAAATTGGGCGTAATTTATAATTTCAATTAGGTAGGTAGGTACTAGGTACTCCTAAAAAGTTCAAATAACATTTAAGTATGTTAAGTAAGTTTGTATGTTTGCTTTGCTATTCAGACACGCAACACCACAGAAGATGCACCCTAGGTGTCAATTTTAAGGGGCGCCAATTTTAGGGAGGGCGGCGCCACAATATAATACAAGATTGTCAAGCTTCTAGAAGAAGCCTGGGTTGGGACAAAGGTTTGGTCGCGGTTGACTTGTAAAAAAAAAACATACAGGTGATGAGAGGAATGAAAAAAGTGTGGAAAAAGGTTTGAAAATTATTGGCTACATTATGGGATAAAAAGCAATTCCTACCAAGGAGTACATTGTCTAAACAAGCACATTAATTTATCTGTAGGTACGGTGGTCATGACTCTTGTGCTATAATATAAAAGCCGGATCCTAAATCACTATCCGGATTGATCCACATTGATCCGGATAGTGATCCTGAATCCGGAAGCAGATCCTCAAGACCAGATTATAATACCTACTAACAATTGTGGAAAAATGTAGTATTCGTTTTCATAATTAAAAAGAATAATGACTTATTAACTAAACTGATGAAGGCTATAAGATAGGTAGTATTCAGTTAGGTAACATATAAAATTATAGCGAAGTAAATTTTGAATTTGACTCTACCACCTGACGTGCTATTTGCATTAGCTACAGAGTCAGGCTATTTTGAATTTATATTGTATCGAGGTGAAATCGAGTTACAAAAGGATTTTAACTTTTAACAGAAGAGACAAACAAATTCAAAGGGTTTGTCAAGCCTAAACTCATTCAAAAGGCATACTACAATATTAAGGACTCGGGATGTTATGGATATATAATTTCGGATCCGGATATGGATATGGATATTGGTAAAAAATAATATCGGTTTCGGTTACGGTTATGGATATTAAATTATTTCGGATTATCCAATAGTTTCGGTTACGGATATAAATTTTTAAGGAACTGTAAAATGAAATACAAATAAGATTATATTCGACTTTAATTGTACCTTGTAGGTTTCGCAATCTGTCATACAATTAATTTTTTCTTACAGCTACTCATTTTGAAGTGTTATATACTATAAAACACGGATCCAGATATGGATATGGATATTGGTAAAAAATAATATCGGTTTCGGTTACGGTTAAGGATGTTAAATTATTTCGGATATCCGATAGTTTGGTTACGGATATGGATATCCATAATAACACTATTAAGGACTATATTAGCGACACAAACCCTTAGATGCGACTGATAAATAATAAATTGTTCTGTGGTTGTTACTAGCCTGTTTAGTATTTATACTTATTTTGTATATACGGAGTTACGAAACTCCGGAATTCCGGAATTCATGCCCTAATACTTAATACTTAACATACTTAATATACTTAATAATATTATAAAGAGGTAGCGTAACGATGTTTGTGAGTTTGTGAGTTTTTGACGTTGTAAGGGGTAATCTCTGGATCTACAGAACCGATTTTCAAAATTCTTTCACCAATAGAAAGCTACGTTATTGTGGAGTGTCATAGGCTATAATAAATTCCAAAAGTAGTCACGCATCTTTACTTAAACTTGAATAATGTAATCCAAGTCGTAAAAAAATTGCTTTCATCGCGTACGCTGCGGAAACTATTGAGGATAGAACAAAACAATGTTCCACAATATTAAAGAACGTATCAAAATCTGTAAAAAAGTCCGCGATAGCATATGCCTATCTCCTACGAGTAACTCTCAATAACGATTTTTAGTGTTAAAATTGTGGTTAAAAAATTAATAATTTTTGTGAAGCTTAGTTAGCCCATATGGTTTTAATTTATATCTTTGTAAATATGTTTTTTAGAACGGAAATTTAATTTAAAATATTTGTGCCCCTTACTCTATATAGTTTAAAATAATATTTTCAAAGATATTAGCAAAATAAAAACCTTGCGCACCGCTCTGCCGCGCCGCCGCGGGCCGTTGCGTGGCGATAGTTAGGTAAATATAGGCAGTATCTATTGCGTCGCATTCAGGCGCTGTGGGGGAAGGGACTGTGGGTATTACACGGGACAAACGGGCCGGGACAAAAATATTTCTAACGCGGAACGGAGTCCGCGGCACTGCTAGTGTGAAATAAAGATATTTTGAGATTTGAGTTTATCAGTGTCTAATCTAATATAATATAACTTCTTTTTTTAACTACAAGTTTTTTTGCAGAATCACGTAGCTGCACAGATTTTACGTAGCTGTAACTACATATTACTGTCTTTAATATATTACTGTCTGTCTAGTTGGGTGACCGAGCTTTCCTCAGTATATTTTTTTGGTAAATACGACATTTTCTATAAATGAATCCTAGCTAGAGCGATTTATCGCCCCTAAAATCACCCTGTACTGAAAATCGTTCTAGTGGTTTCTGAGATTATACTATAAATATACATAATATATACAATAATTGCTCGTTTAAAGGTATAAAATTCGATAAGCGTGAACAAGCTTTAATAAAAAAATGAAACAACACGAGTCATCACTATCAAATCTTTATTATAATGGAAATCAAAATTCAGTTGTAAAGAGCGAGTTCCTAGACAAGTTCATATTCATGATGTATAGCGCTGTTGCGTGCTGTCCGTGTGATACAGCAGGCTTTGATGTAACGGAATCGGACGCGGAGGCGTACGTTTTATTGGACTCAGATCCTGGTTATTCAAAGACACTTTGATTTCTATACCCAACTCATTCTTATCGTCATCCAGTTGATCCTGATATACAACTACATTCGGATCCGCACGATGCACTCGCACGTTATCCGGATTCGGAATCGTATCTCCGGCAACCGGGTATCTCACGATAGTCGGCCTTGGATTCCTGTAGTATCGGGTTTCTTGTGTCACACGTTGCGGCTTAATCGACATGTATACGGGTCGCGGGCGCAATTGTTGCTAAAATAAAAAGAAGGTATCTAAGGGTTGAGATTTGCAATGCTTGTATGAATTAGTAGTATCCCTTTCACAACGGTAGGTCCCTGAGAAAAGGGGTAGTACTAATTCTAAGGACTGATTACGGACTACTTGTAGTCCATTTCTAAATGTATCATTGATTGGGAAATCAAAAGTATTTTTAGTTTCGCTAAATTTAGAGACACTAAAACAGAATCACTAGGTACCAATATACTTTAAATGTTTAAAATTATTGAACTGATTCTTGATCTTTTGACACTAATTATAACTGATATTAATATTATCAAGTTTAAATGCTAACCAAATTAACTACCCAAATTGGCAATAAAGAAATTGAATTGAATTGTACTGAATTAAGTATGAACATTTTCTTACTTTGTTTGGTACTCGAATTCGGTGCTCCTGCATTGGCTCAACATGATCCTATAAATTAGAAACAATCTTTTATTCACCAGAAGTTACTATCATTCATGTTACTTCATTTTTTGCCGACTTCGAAAAATAAAAGGAGGACAAAGTACAGATTATTTACTAAAATACATTTAAAATATTTAAATTAAAAAAAGGTAAGAGTATGAGAGTGTCTTGGAACACTATCACAGAGTACTTTTGTATATTGTTGTAAAGAAGTTATTTTCGTAGTATATTATTTTTCGAAAGAGACAAAATATTTGAATACAGTTAGGCTATTCTCGTAACGCGTCGGCTACGAATTAACGTACATGAGCAGACGATATTGAAATCAAAATTTTTTGTACAAACTCTGAAAAAGATATTTTTCTGTTATTGACATAGAGTGCAAAATTGAATGTGCGCAAAAACGCAACATGATCGAAGATTGTCTGATTAAATATTATACTTAATCGCGTCATAGTCGAGCATTGTATTTCCTATACTCAAATACATTCAATTTTACACTCTAAACCAATAGTCGAAAAGTTAATTTTTTTCTTTTTCTCGTTTAACGTTAAAGTGTGAATTCATTTGATAATGATTGAATCAAGACACGCGGCAGCGTGTCAAGCCAAGTTCAAGCAAAGGAACTGGCTAGCTAGCGCCAAGAGTAAGTTTACACGAACCACTTGGTGCCACTTTTGACCCTTCTATAACTCAAAACCTATTTAACGTAAACACATAAAACTACGTGTGTTTAATTATATCCATAAGATCATATAGAAGCCCAATTTTCATGAAGCTGGCTCAAACGGTTATAAAGATATGAAGGTCAAAAAGTCGTAAAAATTCATACTGACTGACATATAGTACAAAAACCTAACCTACTTCCAGATGACCTAGAAGGATGAAATTTGGAATCCAGCTCGGTAACTGTGTGTAAGCGTAGGAAAAAATCAAAAAATAAAGAAAAGTCAAAAAATAAGGGGTGTTCCCATACAAACTGACATATAGTACCTAAATCTAACCTATACTTCCAGATGACCTGGAAGGATGAAATTTGAAATCTAGCTCGGTAACTGTGTGTAAGCGCAGGAAAAAATTAGAAAATAAAAAAAAGTCAAAAATAAGGGGTGTCCCCATACAAACTAACATATAGTACAAAAACCTAACCTACTTCCAGATGACCTGGAAAGATGAAATTTGAAATCCAGCTCGGTAACTGTGTGTAAGCGCAGGAAAAAATCAAAAAATAAAGAAAAGTCAAAAAATAAGGGGTGTTCCCATACAAACTGAAATATAGTACCTAAATCTAACCTATACTTCCAGATGACCTAGAAAGATGAAATTTGAAATCCAGCTTGGTAAGTGTGTGTAAGCGTAGGAAAAAATCAGAAAATAAAGAAAAGTCAAAAAATAAGGGGTGTTCCCATACAAACTAACATATAGTACAAAAACCTAACCTACTTCCAGATGACCTGGAAGGATGAAATTTGGAATCCAGCTCGGTAACTGTGTATAAGCGTAGGAAAAAATCAAAAAATAAAGAAAAGTCAAAAAATAAGGGGTGTTCCCATACAAACTGAAATATAGTACCTAAATCTAACCTATACTTCCAGAAGACCTAGAAAGATGAAATTTGAAATCCAGCTTGGTAAGTGTGTGTAAGCGTAGGAAAAAATCAGAAAATAAAAAAAAGTCAAAAAATAAGGGGTGTCCCCATACAAACTAACATAAAGTACAAAAACCTAACCTACTTCCAGATGACCTGGAAGGATGAAATTTGGAATCCAGCTCGGTAACTGTGTGTAAGCGTAGGAAAAAATCAAAAAATAAAGTAAAGTCAAAAAATAAGGGGTGTTCCCATACAAACTGAAATATAGTACCTAAATCTAACCTACTTCCAGATGACCTAGAAGGATGAAATTTGGAATCCAGCTCGGTAACTGTGTGTAAGCGTAGGAAAAAATCAAAAAATAAAGAAAAGTCAAAAAATAAGGGGTGTCCCCATACAAACTGACATATAGTACCTAAATCTAACATACTTGCAGATGACCTAGAAAGATGAAATTTGAAATCCAGCTTGGTAATTGTGTGTAAACGTAGGAAAAAAATCAGAAGATACAAAAAAGTCAAAAAATAAGGGGTGTCCCCATACAAACTGACATATAGTACCTAAACCTTACCTACTTCCAGATGACCTAGAAAGATTAAATTTGAAATACAGTTTGGTTATTGTCTGTAAGAGTAGGAAAAAATCAGAAAATAAAAAAAAGTAAAAAAATAAGGGTTGTCCCCATAAAAACTGACATATAGTACCTAAACCTAACCTACTTCCAGATGACATAGAAAGATGAAATTTGAAATCCAGCACGGTAATTGTGTGTAAATGTAGGAAAAAATCAGAAAATAAAAAAAAGTCAAAAAATAAGGGGTGTCCCCATACAAACTGACATATAGTACCTAAACCTAACCTACTTCCAGATGACCTAGAAGGATGAAATTTGGAATCCAGCTCGTTAATTGTGTGTAAACGTAGGAAAAAATCAAAAAATTAAAAAGTCAAAAAAATAAAAAATAAGCGGTGTCCTCATACAAAAAACTTGTAATACGCGCTAAAAAACCAGGTTCTTCGTACCTTAACCAATAATAGTATAAAAGTGAAGTACATATATATGAGATTTGAATGAATAAATAAATACTTTATACAACTCGTTCGCTATAAGTTTGCCGCTGTCAACTGTCACGCGTTTAGCGTTGTCTCAGCCACTCATTTCTAGTTCCAGTAAGAAAACGCTATACTGACATCATTTGACAGCAGCAAACTTATGTTGTACTAGCTGACCCGGCGAACTTCGTTCCGTCTAACAGTTGATTCTTTAATTTGGACATTGCAACATTAGGTAGGTACTTTATTTTTCTATTTTATTTATTATCACTATTATCTCTAACATTCAAGACAGTGTAGAAAATAGTATAAAAAAGAAAACCACGCAGCGGAAACGCAAGAAAAAGCTTTAAACTCAATATCTGCCTAGTTTTCTTTACAAAAAGTAATGATATCCCACCAAAAACATAAATGTAAAAAAGGAGAGCCAAGTTTGAGAGCCGCAAAAAGAATGGAGATCAAAATGAGTGCCAAGTTCTATGTAAAATCGAAATTTGTATTTATAGGAACAAAAAAAACAATATGAACAATTATTAAACTCTATTTCTTTGCTTTATTGGATACCTATAACAATTGCTGTTATTCAAAAATGTGAGATCTTAAAATAGGTTAGATTTGACTTGGCGAGTTTTTATCTGAATTAAAATGTTGTATAACTTTATAAAATGACTGATGTAATGAAAACTGGCCAAGTCAAATCTTACCTATTTTAAGATCTCACATTTTTGAATAACAGCAATTGTTATAGGTATCCAATAAAGCAAAGAAATAGAGTTTAATAATTGTTCATATTGTTTTTTTGTTCCTATAAATACAAATTTCGATTTTACATAGAACTTGGCACTCATTTTGATCTCCATTCTTTTTGCGGCTCTCAAACTTGGCTCTCCTTTTTTACATTTATGTTTTTGGTGGGATTAGTGGTTTACGCCAACAGTGCATACAGTTGGAAGTAAAAAAAAGGATTGATACATTAAAGTATACCTGGAGTTGTATATCCGAGTAGTCGTCATTGTCATCCAGTTGGGTATGATATACTATTTTGTGCGGCACACGTACTCGGATAGTATCCGGATCCGATAAGTCATCGTATACTGTTGAATCCGGATTCAGATCCGGGACGGAGTAGATCCGTTTTTTTAACTGTGATTCTGATAGCGGGTGCGTCGAGTGTATTGCTTTCTAGAATTGAAAAAAAAACTATTTTACGTAGGTAATGACAAATTACCAGTGAAATGCAAAATATACTTAGGAGTTTTAAATATCGACCTTATCTGACATAACAATAACAACGATTGTATAAAGAGCGAGTGCTGAGTTTTTGCTCGGTTCTTCTCGGTACGAATATGCAGTCAATATCTAGATTTCACGCGGCAGTAGAGTAAAGAAATAAAAAGGATTGGCTTTGCTCTATACAGGCTCTGCAATAGGTTTTAAATACATAGTAAACTTAAAACTAAATAAAAATAATTACTGTTGACATACCTACGGCCAGTTTGTAGCCTTGTAGGATCCGTAAAGAAATTCCAAACTCTACCGCCATGTTCGGGACGAAGGTTTTGAACTGAGAAGATCTGGCAAGAGTAGGTAGCACACGAATTTTGCCATATTATTTTAGTCTTTTAAGTTGTTATGACGTATTATATATTCATAATACATTAGAAAAAAAGAAATACGTGTATTTTTTTAATAATGAAAATTCATATTATTTTAGACGCAAATCATTTTTAGGGTTCCATACCAATTTGGTAAAAATGGAACCCTTATGGTGAGACTTTCTCCGTCCGTCCGTCCGTCCGTCCGTCCGTCCGTCCGTCTGTCACACTCGATTATTTCAGTAACTATCAAAGCTATCGACTTGAAATTTGGAATTGGAATAGTTATAGGTAATAGTGACGCGACGTCATAACAATCGTAAAAATTTTAAAATTATTTTTATTTTTATTTAAAAAGGGGGGAAAACCGGGGCTTCGATTTTTTTGCATTGTGTTAATTAATGTTCTTATTATGTAAGTATTTTCTTACTGCGCCTTGTGGTACGATTTCCGATGATGGTGCTTCAACGTCAACGACGACTTGAGGCTAGAAGTGAAAGCAATATTTTTAAACACTGGAAATGATTTACTTTTATACCAAACAGGTAGGTACTCTTGACTAGTATAATATGGAGTGTGATGTGCCAAATCCTTTAAAATGTCTGTCTTATACTATCTGTGGATCCGAATACGGAGATATAGTGTCAAGATCCACATATCCGGATATCCAGAACACCAATAAATAATGGTCAACCTAGTTGAACCCTGGGTAGATGAACAGTGGTACCTACTTACTTTTTTGCAATATTAGAAATATCTTGCATGGTAGAACTCGTTTGAATTTGACAATCTCTATAAGATTTACACCAAGTTTCGCTATAAATATTATTGAATTGAATTGAATCTTTACTTGTCTTTCACTATCTCTTAAAATCGTCCTCATAACAAATTAGGTATGTAGGAACTTCTGGTGTTTCTACTGAACTTCGTTGCACTAAGTAGCGAAGTTATGTAGAAATGGACGACGGTATCTGATTCTTGGTGCTCGTCTTTTCTTAATTGGTTTAGATGAATTTTTATGCTTAGTTTACCTAGGCAGTTTGAAGCCAGTTATCATTTTTTTTTAATATTGTTCTATGAAAAACTATTCTATGAAATTTAGGTAATTATAATAATTTCTTACCATGCTTTTCTTTAATGTCCGTCCCTGATGCTGAAAAAGACAAAAAAAATATGGTTCAAAGACACCTAACATCCAAACATAATATTACAAACTAAATTGTAGGTACTCCTAAGTTTGTTTGTGTTTAGTTTTTTTTCTGTGGTATACAATAAAGAGTTTATCTATCCATTTATCTAAACTTGGTTAGAATAATAGGATTTTAAATAATCTTACCCTTTGGCCCGGTGGTCTTGTTTTTTGACGCTGTAAATATACAAACTCATCAGTTTTTTACGACTCATTACCCACACAAAAATACAAGCTCATAAGTTTAGTAATACCTACCTACTGAATTAAAAAAACTATTTTAGTGATCAGTTTACCTAGACATACAGTGTACAATAGGTAGGTACCTGTAGAATAAATGAATGCAGTCTGGTGAATTGAAGTGTGGTATGCTGAAGTCATCACACTCAGTGTGTCAATAAAATACGTGAATCACTAAGCAGTTGAAGTATTCCAAAATATCATCGCCCCAAAGACTAAAAATCCGGAACTACGTGCCAAAATATCTGAAAAGTGTGTATAGCTCCCCAAACTTTGCGTCCTATCACATGTGACATACTTTAATTTTAAATATAAATTATATTATGGCTTAATTTTAAATATAAAATATACTATCAATACCTACCCTTGCATCGAGTTCCTGCAGCGTTAATGCCTCATGGTCAACTTGACGCTAAACATAAATTGTATTATTTAATAAAGACGAATCAATACAAATGAACATCGTGTCTGTTACTTATCATTCCAAAATATAATATTTGCAGGTAGAAGAGTCAACGTCTCCTGAGGAGAAGTTGACTCTTCTATGGGTGTGAGAGCAAAACAAAATTGTAAGGTTTGTGTAAGTTGCCTACTTTAGGATGTCAAACAGATTTATTCAATTTTAAAATAGGTGAATCTCTTACTTTACGACGACTTATTTCCTCTGGCAAATCTTCTTGCCGCTAGGAATGTAAAATTAAATAAATGTAAATAGTACCTATAGATAATAATAAAACAGACATAAATAAACATTGTACCTACCAATTTGGCCGCTTTGTACAGATCTCTACCAGACAATTAACGTAAGTTTAAAATTATAATAAGCTCATTCGATTTCGATACGAGGTAGCCAGTAAGTGCATAAAATAATACCTAAATAAAAGAAAATAACATACCACTGCCCTGTCATTTTCCTGCAATAAAATTAAAAATTAAAAATTTTAAAATAGTACCTACTTAGGTAGGTACCTTTATTCTACGTGGTATGCACTGAATAGAGAAAACAAAAAAAAAAACTGATTGAAGAAAAATCCTTACTACGTAAGCAATGCAAAATAAAATTACAAACAAGTAGCCTAAGTATTTAAAAATATTTTTAAAAACAATCTTTTATAATATGTTTTATCCGTATTCTTCCCAGCATCAGGGCTGGTTACCACACGAGTCTAAACTCGATGGGGCTGCGAGTTCCTATGGCCACCTTCCGGTTCCATCATAAGATTAGCTTCATATCATTAATAGTACGGAACCTTTAGTCCGCGAGTCCACCTCGCACGTGGCCGATTTTAAAAAAAAAGGTAGAGTAATGTGCCGGATCCTCAAAAATGTATGTCCGTGGATACGGATCCGGATATCTAATGTCAAGATCCACGGAAACAGACATGGATATGGATCTTTATTTTCTCATTCAATCGTATCCGCACATGAGTTCAATGGGCCGCATAGCTATAACTTTTTTGTGTAATAATAATTATTATCGCTTTTAGAATAGTTTATTTAGTAGGTAGGTATCTTTGAGTAATATGCCTTTGGTATAGTAACTTACTAGAATATATTATTTACAATTGAACGTGCCAACTGCCAAGTATTTGATTTAATATATAAAATATTTGAATGTTTTTTTTGTTAATTTTAGGTACTACTCGGTCACATCAATCAAAGCATTTTATCTTTTCGATTTTGAAATTTAAAAAAAAAAGATCCGTAAAGGATCCGCGAGAAAAGTGACGGACCCGATCCTTATTTCTCTCGCGGATATCCACGGATACGGACACGGACCGTATTTCTCTCGCGGATACGGACACGGACCTTATTTCTCTCGCGGATATCCGGAGATACGGATACGGATATCCGTAGATACGGATACGGATATCCGTAGATACGGATATGGATATCCGGAACGGACTCACCTGTTCTGCTAGAGTAGCAGCTATCAGGACACAAGCGAAGGAAACCAGTAGCGCTAACTTCATCTTGACTAGCACAGTGAAAAGAAGGCGAAGAAATCCGTATTTATACTCACTTAAATAGGCCGTGAAGAATCGTAACAACTTTGTACTTAAATATTCAGTATTACATGGTAAATTATTCATATAAAATCCTTAGGTAGTACTAATATTATAAACGCGAAAGTTTGTATGGATGTTTGCCACTATTTCACTCTAAAAGAAGAACCGATTTGGCTGAAATTATAACCTGGACTAAAACACAGCTGGCTAGGCACTATTTATCCCGGAAAAATCCATGGTTTTCGCGGGATTTCTGAAAGGCCGAAATTCACCTTATAGGTACCTACTTAAGTACTTAGTTGACATACTTTTATCACAAACTTTTCTAAGCCGGTGGCCTAAACTGTAACTAACGTTGTTTGTTTGCTGTCTTTTCTCGTTTACAGTGAGTTGTGTTATTATTAATCTGCAATAATAATAATCATAATAATAATCATAATAATCAATTTATTTGTAAATTTCTTTACACGTCATAATATAATATCTTAAATTGAGTTTAAATAATTTTAAATATAATTATTTGTAATTAGTAAAAAATTATAAACATTATCTCAATGATAATAATAATTTTATATTACCTTACAATCTAAAAATTCCTTATAGGTATAGAAAGACTTCGCGACAAGCCAATTCTTTAACTTATTTTTAAAACCAGATTCGCTGGCAGCATCTCTTACCGATAGGGGTATTCGGTTGTATACCTCAGCACCCATACCTTTAACGGTTTTTGAGGCTTTCTTTAGCCTTCCGCCTTTCACCAATATCCTGTCAGGATATCGCAAATTACCTCCCGCGTCACCTCTTCTCTCGTATTCATTTTTATGATTGAATACATACAAAGCTGAACTGTAAATCAGCAGGCTCGGTAGGGTTAGGATTCTTAATTTCGTAAAAAAGGGCCGAGCTGAGGTGTCTTGGGGCATCCCTGCTAATATCCTGACAGCGCGTTTCTGGAGCCTAAATGCTCGTTCCCACTCCGCGCCGCGGCCCCACAGTTCAATCCCGTATTGCAACGAACTCTGTATTGAAGCGAAGTAGCATGCTCGGGCTGCCTCTGTGGATAAGGTGGATGCGACTCGTTTTAAGGCGAAGCAAGCTGTGGACAGTTTGCCACACAATTTATCAATGTGAGAATCCCATTTTAGGCATTGATCTACTTGAAAACCGAGAAATGACGTATTTGCAACTTGCTCAATTCGTTCATTATTTAATACGATGGATAAGGGACGGCACTTACGCCCTGTCAAGTTAAATCGCATGAATTGTGTCTTTTTGGTATTCAGAGCTAGACCGTTTGCCTGAAACCATTTTAGACATTGACGGGACAATATTTCTGATACGTACTGCTAAGGTGTAGAACACCCTTCCAGTTTTTGTGTTCCCAGCCAAGTATAATCTGGGTGCCTTCAAGAAGAGTAAATTTATAGGCATTTTCTAGGCAAGCGAGCTCCATCCTAGACCTCATCATTTCCATCAATGATTCAGAGTTCAGCGCAATTATCCTATCCTAATCCTAATCCTAATCCTAATAATATTATAAAGGCGAAAGTTTGTGTGTGTGTTTGTTACTCCTTCACGGCTCAACTACTGAACCGATTTAGCTGAAATTTGGAACATAGGTAGCTTATAACCCGGATTAAAACATAGGCTACTTTTTATCCCGGAAAAATCCGTAGTTTCCGTGGGATACTCAAAATACCAAATTTTCTAGAGCAATCTATAGCTACATCTATAGATAGATTGTTCAAGCGAACTTGCTTGAAAGCATGTTTAAAGGTTGGAATAGGGAACGATAACGGGAAAATGACGTTTCCCTTAGGATTCATGAAAAAGCGAATTTGACGCGGGCGGGGCCGCGGGCAAAAACTGAATCTATTATCACTATAAATGTGAAAATGGCCACTATGTAGGTTCTGAACATAGCACTGTACGCATCTAACAAGTGTGTTTTAGTTGAAAAAGGGGATATGGGATAATAATGCTATAAATAATACCTAATGCTATAATGCTATAAATAATGCATAATGCTATAAATGTGAAAATGGGTACCTGTATTACAACTGTTTCGCTATTAGCATTTTGTGTTTTAGTTGAGCAATGAGATACAGGTTAATAATATTATAACTATGAAAACTGGTACCTATATGATATAGGTTCTGAACTAACATCTGTTTCGTTACTGACAATGTATGTTTTAGTTGAGCTATGGTATATGGTATAGTAATTAGTAATGCTATAAATGTGGAAATGGGTACCTACCCATAAAGGTTCTGAAAGTACAATTGTTTCGCTATTTATAATGTGTGTTTTGGTTAAGCAATGGGATACAGGTTAATAATGCTAAAAAGGTGTTTCTGATATTAGAACTGTTTCGCTATTAAAAGGATGTGTTTTAGTTGAGCAATAGAATATGTGATAGTAATCACACTAATATTATAAAGGCGAAAGTTTGTGTGTATGTTTGTTACTCCTTCACGCCTCAACTACTTAACCGATTTGGCTGAAATTTGAAACATAGATAGTCACACTAATATTATAAAGGCGAAAGTTTGTGTGTATGTTTGTTACTCCTTCACGCCTCAACTACTTAACCGATTTGGCTGAAAATTGAAACATAGATAGCTTATAAACTGGATTAAAACAAAGGCTACTTTTTATCCCTGAAAAATCCACAGTTCCCGTGGGATATTGAAAAAACCCAAAATTTCTACAAAAATCTATAGCTACATCTATAGGTAAATTGCTTTAGAAGACTTCCGTGAAAGTAGGTATTAGGTAGGCAGGTAGGTAGGTTATGGGAATGGGAACGAGAATATCACGTTTACCTCGGGATTTGTCTAAAGTCGAATTTAACGCGAGCGGGGCGGTGGGCGTAAGCTAATGATTGTTAACATAAATGTGAAAATGGGCATCTTGTTGGTTCTGTATCACTGTTTGTGTTTTAGTTGAGCAATGGGATATGGATTGCTAATCACACTAATACATGGAACAGTAACCCTAGACGATATCCGGGAATTACCAGATTACCGCATTGGTATGCCGCAACTGCTGAAACGAATAAAATTCACGCGGGGAAATACTCCTTCACACATAGGTGCATTCCTTGAAACATAGATTTTAAAATAACCTAAATTTTCTAAGGCAATCTTTAGCTACAGATATAGGTAGATTACTTTGATAATAAATAATAATCTTTCTTGAAAGTAGGTGTAAAGACCATTAAGGAAATTCAAGTTTTCTCGGGATTAGTGAAAAAACGAATTCAACGCGGGCGGAGCCGCGGGCAAAAGCTAGTTAGTAAATAAAAAAACCCCCATTGTGGTAACAGAAACACAGATCACGAGACTGGTCTGATTGCGTTAGAAAAACGTATTCATCGTTTTCGTAATCGCAAGCGAATTCTGCCCCGCGATTGGCTCACGCAAATCAACGCAAATTAACTCACGGAAGTCGGAACCCAATCAGCGGGCATAATTATTAGCGATAACGATAACGATGAATATGTTTTTCTTAGACAATCTATAGGGGATGATCTGTGATCGGAAAACACCACTACAGATCAGAGAAAACCAGTGTACCTACCCACAACTCTACGTATAATACCTACTCTAAAAACAAAATAAAGGTTTACTTAATTAAATAAGCTGTCTGTAGTAGAGAAATTCTCCAATATTTGATGTCGGTTAACAAACATGTGGAGTTATAATTTCATGGCTAGCATTAATAACAAGTGTAAAGATTGGATCAAATCGACCATTTTATAAGAGAACTAAATCAATTACCTACTTACTTTGTCAAGCCTAAACTCATAAATGGGGCATAATATCTATCTACTATAATATGAAGACGTGTATTAGCGATACAAGAACTTGGGAGTGATAGTGAATTGCTCTGATATTACAAGCCTATTTGTATATGGTACCTAACATACAGAAATACCCGGCTGAGTTTGTTGTGGGCTTCTTCTCAGTGGCAACTGGCAGGGCGCGTTTACGAACCATTGTAAACTTAGCTAAAATAGTTAAGTAACGCCGGGTTGCTTGACTTGACTTTAACCGAAACGTTATAGTTAAATATGGCGGACTGACCCTTATTTCGAAAGTCATAAGAGTCAGGCCGCCATATTTAACTATAACGTTTCGGTTAAAGTCAGGTCAAGCAACCGAGCCTTAGTCGTAAAATATTTAGTTATCACCATTATGAAGATATTATAAAATGTAGACTCTTGATAAGCGCCTTGTAAGCTAGGCCTATATGAAATAAAGTATACTCATTGAGTTACTATGTAGTATATTCTAATTCTTAGCGCGCTCGATTTAAGCGGAAGGTTCTGGGTTCAATTTCGGGGGTCAGTTTGGATTTTATAATCTTTCTATAATTTCTAAATTGGCTTTAGGTCTGGTAAAGTGGAAGGCTTCGGCCTGGGCTAGTTACCGCCCTACACCACCCATCTATTAAGCATTCCGGTGCGATGCTGTGTAGTGTGTAGAAACCATGAAGTGCTACTATGTACCTTTCAGTACTTGACTGAAATCTCACTTGATGGTAAGTGATGCAGCCGAAATTTTAAACCGTACCAACTTGGAAGGTGTAAGTAATAATTGAAAGTTGCTACACAGCAGCACACAAAACTACTAAAATGATTTAGCAGGACATCAATATCAATAATATCTTGGATGAACATTATACATATTATGATATAGGCTACTTTTTATACCGGAAAAATCTATGGTTCACGTTTCATTAAATTAAAAAAAAAAACTCATTGATTCTGGCGGAACCACAGACAAAAAAAATAAAACAAAAAAAATATGGCACCAATTTAATTAAAATATCAAAAGGATAAAATCTCTTACAGGAAATAATCAACACTTTTTATTATACATAGGGTTTTTTGGGTTATTTTTAGAAGGTTTTTGGGTTATTTTGGGTTACGAGACCACTTTGGAGGTGAATATTTCAATCCAGTAACCATCAGGGTCTTGTATGAAGGCCAGTCCTTTCATCTTGCCGTCTTGCGGTCGCTTGATGAATTTCACGCCTTGCTGCTCGAATCTGTGAACGAAAAATTAAGAATTTTACTTCTTATTATTAAACTGTGGTTTGGAACAAAAACTCTGTTAAAACAAAAAAAAAAAAACTGGATTTGGTGGGGTGCACCACTCTGCCCACGAAATACAAAATTTTTGTGGTTTTTTGCAATTTGTACGCTAGTTACACATTATAAGGCTTATGGCAGTCAATTTGCGGGAATGACAGTATCATCTTTACATGTTTATATCAAAATCTTTGTACAAAAATGTCTATCCTAGGAAATTAGTTCGAGTATCGAGTTTTATGTGAGTAACACTCAAATCTCGGACTAATTTCTTTAACTCGACACTTTCAAGCAGAGATTTTTATATAAACACGTGAAGAGGATACTTGAATTCCCGCAATTTGACTGCCATAAGCCTAATATGTCTTATTAGCTTAAAAGTCGCGAAAAACCACAAACAATTTGAATTTCGCGGGCACACCCGTGGCATGTTCCAAAAGTTCAAAATATCGTTATTTCACAAAGGCCTAGCATACAGATTGTTGTAAAGGTAAATACAATATTTGTGATATAATATGGTAATAAAGAGTAAAATTATTTCCAAAAAATAAAGTCGTATAACAAAAGTTCTTAGTTTTAAAGTTAACAACTACAGGCAGACAGCGATAGTATGTTATTTTTATATAACCCTGTATACAGAGGTGTTGGTTACAGTAACAGTATGAGGTGTCAGTTATGTTACAGCAACGAGTTTAATAGTTTTCACCCATCTCAAAAATGCCCAATGCCTTGGTGTCGGGTAACTTATGATATGCCTTCCATGGTTTTTACATTGCACCTATATCAAAAATGTGTAATGCCTCTAAAGTAGTTTTCATTGTAATAACCAGTAGTTTATTGAGTACCTGGCACAAGCTTCATCCACATCAGGCACTAATATGCCAATGTGACCAAACCCTCGTGGTTCAGAGTTGCCATTGTGGTAGCTTGAATCGTCGCTCTCTGTGCCCCAGTTGCTGTAAAGAACACACTAACATTTATACACCAGATCTTCCTCAGCTGATATTGACTCCATAAAATATACATGTATTTGGAAACCCCAAAATTGTATTATTGTAATATTGTGTATTATTATAAAATTACGTAAATATTGTGGAGCTCATAGCGAAACGCAAAGTAGCTTGACGTACTGATCAAATCGAAGGACGCAACGGCCACGTGAAAATATTACTATACTAATTCTAAATTTAAAAAGTTTGAGCATTTTTTGTAAAATAATGGCAAAAAGTAAGTCCAAAACAAAGGAACCATCTCCTTATCTTTGAATTAGGCAATTGTTTTATTCATTTAGATCAATAGAAAACTTACAAATTCGATAACACCTTTTAAGGTCCTAAAATGGAAGCATACCCTTAACTAGCGCCACAATTAATTTTAAGTAGTTATGTCTTTGTTTTATATCGTGTTAAAATTCGGTAATGGTAGACCTAGTTTTAATATCCCTCTTAAAGGTTGGGAAACCAAGCATTCTTGTGTCTTATAACTACTAATATATTTGTGGCTAACTTACTAAGTCAACTCCAAAGTAGCTTTCCTGGTCATAGCCCACGTAGACCTTTGAGCGTCATCCTTTGGAATTTCAGCAGGATCCTCATAACCCATGAAGAATAGAGAAAACTTCATCTCGGGGAAGTGAAGTTGCTTCAGCAGGGTCATTCCCAGGACTCCCGTGTAGAACGGGATGGACTTGCGAGGGTCTTTGATGCGATACATTGTTTGTTGGAACATGAAGTCCTGGAATGCAGTAATTAAAGATTACGACCATCTCTAACCACATTACTTAATACTTACTTACATTAACACATAAAAAAAAAAAATTACTATATAATCGCGGACAAACATACATACATACATACATACACACACACATACATACATACGGGTCGAATACAGAACCTCTTTCTTTTTTTGAAGTCGGTTAAAAATGTATTCACTCACACTCACATTTGAGTTTTACTCTAGCCAAAAATCATAATTCCCGCCACTAGTAGTATCTGCAGTTGCCAAATCATCCAAACATTCCACCATGCAATACAAGTCCCAGTTTTAACACATTGTTGGTTTATCGCTCCCGTTTATTTTTGTATTCTGTTTCCGTAATATTTTTGTTGTACCGGGAAGCGCAGTGTCGGCAGACAGTAAACAGGTGGACAGACAACATAAAGAAAGTCGTGAGGATTCGCTATCTGAAGGCGGCGCAAGATCGTGGTGTTTGGTGGTCATTTCAAGAGGCCTATGTCCAGGAGTGGACGTCCATTGCCTGAGACGAAGACGACGAATATTTTTGTTCATCTTAAAGCACAGCACGAGCACCAGAGTCCACAGGTGGGCTCGCCGCATTGCAATAATATGTATAAAGACACAGGCATATTATTATCCATTATAACTTAACATTTTGGTTTTGCATCTCACCATTTAAGTATACTTTCCATACAAAGTCATGAGGTGAAATTAAATTTAAAGGATTTTGTATAAACTTGTGTTGAGTTTGGTTACTAATTTAAAATCAAAACTCAACGTAAGAACAATCTCGATTTTTTCTTACCTACTTTATCTTATCCAAACGGTAAGTACCTAAAGGTTATCAAAAAAATATACTATACAAAGCAATAATGTACTTACCTTAGTAGAGGGACTTGGGGTTTGGCATAAAGCCTCTATTTCTTTAGGTGAAATACCTTCGCTAGCCATTGTCCTGGAAAAAACAACAACAACAGGTTCTGTTTTATTTTAGTTTATAGTTCCTGGAAAACTAACCTCTAAAGTTAAATAAATCATGATCAGTATGTTCTTATTCTCCTTCTCATCGCACTAAAAATGTTTAAATGACAAATTAAATAAAAAAAATATTACCCTCTTGATACTTAATCAAACAAGTGTAAAATAGTTATTATCCTGTTTTTTTGAAGAAATTATAAAAATCTTCGAACGAAAAATACCGGGTTGGGATAGGTTTCTGCCCTCACTGCCCTGGTCAGTGGTCTGTGCCCTGTGGAGTAATAAATAATAATGTTCTGTGCCTGTGGTGGTCTGTGGTTGGGATCACAGATCACGAAACTAGGTTGGGATTTAATTGGATTTAAATCAATGAATGAAATGACATCGACACTTGACAGCTTGACAGTGACGTGATATTTGGTTGCGGTTGCATTAGAGATAAGAGAACTAAGGAGGCGCCCCATTTATTTTTAGCTTTGCGTGACATGCGACGCCATGTTGAGCGTCAAGATTTGCTATCAAAATATGTTCGTTCACTTCCCTAGGTGACGCCATCTTATGCGCCACTTTACAAGACATTAAAAATCTTAGATAAAGAATGCTATAGATTTGACACATAATTATTATTACCAAGGTAGAACGTGATGGTTACATACAAAAGTCGTCAAGAGTGAGAGAGACGCACATATTGTTTTTTGTCCCTATCACCGTTCATGGGTAATTTATGTTTGCCACGATTGTAGTTTGTGGCAGACAATCGACGTGTGTGTAAAACAAATGAGAATTGAGTTAAATAAAAAGACATTTTGTGAAAGTGAAGTGTTTTAAGGATTGCTGAGTAATTGTTATATTTACTAAAAATGGTAAATTGTTGCGTTCTTGGCTGTAAAAGCCGTACTGAACGTAAATGTGAAAACATAACATTTCACACGTAAGTAAGCCTCTTTTTATATTGTTTTTTATGGTTTACTTTCGTCTAAGTATATGAATCTTAAATCATATAAAACAACATAATATTAGCGGAAAAAAGAAGAGTATTCTCAATCGAAATATAAAATATTTTTGTATTATTACCTGACCAAATATAAAAGGTCGTCTATGGCTCAATTCGGGGGGCTATGGCAATAATGGCAGCCATATTGTGAGTATTTTAAATTTTGCTGGATTATCATCACTTTTAGGCATACCACAATACAAAGGGTAAAAGTTCCCGGTTTAAAGGGTAATTTAAATTCTACTTTTCTCGTTTGATTATTTTATTTGTTAGATGAAACTTAATTGGTTTAGTGATAATTTTTATTTAAATTAAACATGTCTCGTGTTAATTTTTATAGATTTCCAAAAGACGAAACTGTGCGAAATGTTTGGATTGCAGCGACTGGACAGCAAAATTGGCAGCCCACTCAGTACACTCGCATGTGTTCTATCCATTTCAAAGCCGATTGCTTTTAGAAAAAGCAACAGAAGATTTTTTTGGCAAAGTATTCAATACCAACATTAGCAATTCATGTAAGTTAAAAGTTTATAAAGCCGCAATGCTTTATGTGAATGATTGTATTTCATACTTGTTTATTAAAACAATGTACTTACTGTAAATAATAAACAATGCTCAATAAATAATTTTACATATTTTCAAAACCATATACTTTCGATGTTTCAGATTACAAGTTCTGGTGAATTCCATCCTCATGTCTCTAAAGGAGATCCTTCAATTCTAAAATGTGCCTATAAATCATCTTTGGAGTACCAGGTGAGAACTACAACTAACTAATTTTAAAATAATAATACAACATAGCTCTGTATGTACATAATAGTTGTTTGAAGATCATTTTAATTATTGAAATCGTGATTTGAGCATAAGTGGTTCCAATTTTTTTATTTCTTTTTCAGAATGAAGTTAGTACCTTTCAACTTGTTACTTTGTTTTGATTTACTATTAACTATTTTATTTCTTGGTAATATTTTCTATGTACTCATACAAATACACAAAATATGAAATTACATAAAATTTAACAAATAATATCACTTAAATTATTTATCATTCTCACATCATTGGATTGCATCATAAATGACCTCGAGTATACTTACTATTATTTAATCAAACCTGTTCTTGTAGTAGTATTTCATAATTTCTTCCCGAAAAAAAGATGTTTATTTGTAAATTACTTTTGTTTTATGATTGTATATATTATCATTTGTATTAAAAAAAATAAAGATTTTGATTACTATGTATGATTTTTATTGTAGTATTTATTATGGGTCCGTCAGTCTAATAATGTGGGGAGTTTATTTTTATGAATATAGCCACCCCAAAATACGAATGTACTCTATGTCTGTCTCTTACGGGTGAACGCAGCTGTCAAGTCTATAGTATTCTTGGTCTTAGTTAAAAATAGTAACGCATAATATTTTGTAGACGGGTCCATCCATATTGTTTCATAGATCTGTGTACGGTTGCACCAATGACGAAATACGCTACGCTAAGAGAACGGGAACTGTGACGTATGTTGAAACCAAAAATTTCTCAAATATGGCGTCGCGCGTCATACATTTTGGTACCGCTGACAGCACATACAGTGCTACAAGGCTATTTTGGCGCGTGGCCAAAGTCTGCTATCTTGTGCTACTGTTTGATAGTTCGCTCTGACAGTATATCACTATTGTATGTTATGTTATAGCTTGTTAATTGCTCCGAGTGTTATACATTAGCGCCATTTTACAGATTTGACAAGTGACAACTAAAAAATCCGGCTTCAGGGCGTAGCCTAAAAAATAGCGTGACGTCAGTAAGGGCTCATCATTTACAAGGGTAGCACAGACCAAGGAATGCTGCGGTTGTCCCTCACCCTCAGGCACTCAGCTTTTTATATAGGGGCACCCTCAGGTTGCCCGTTGCAGCTACAGTCCAAGGCTTTCTTGGCACTTGAATGAGGGCGCTGTTATAGCACAAAGGCATCCAGAAAATAAAATTTCCTCAATTTTACTTCAATTTTAGTTTAAAATAATTGATAGTAAGCAAAAACAACACAACATACAATAGCGATATAATGACAGAGTGGCCTATCAAACAGTATCACAAGATATCGGTGTTAGTTCCGATTTTGGCCACGCGCCAAGACAGCCTTGTCGTACAGTAAAACGTAGTGCTAATATTATACTCTTTGTTTGCAGCTTGCCGATGTGAAGTTGATGTTACTCTAACTAAATTTCTAAGTTTCTACTGTCTATTGATGACAGCTAAATCTTACAATAAATAATTGGTCAAGTGCGAATCGGGCTCGCGCACAGAGGGTTCTGTACTATCAAGACCAATTCCAATCAATAAACCTCTGCCCTCCAAATTCAAAATGAGCAAAAAATCACTCTTGTTGTATGGGAGATATCTATTTTGTTATATTTTTTAGTATTGGCTGTTATAGCAGCAATAAAAATACATCATAACATTATTCTGTAAAAATTTCAAGTATCTATTACGGTTTAAGAGATACAGCCCAGGCAGATGGACAGCAAAATCTTAAGTTGCCTCTTCACAATGGCTTGCAACGCACAACTGTAGGCCACGATCACTTGGTGTTCACACAATGGCGCATGGCTCATTGCTGCCTGGTGCGGCACTTGCGATGGTCGTAGAAGTAGTAACGGCCGCGGCTATTTATTTTCAATGTACTTCTTTGTTGAGATTATTTTAAATATTTATACAATGTTAAGTAGTAATTTCGAATTTATTTTGCAAAAAAATATCGCCAAAAGAGTGCACTATCCGTATCAGCGGTCGGTTACCAACAAGCAATGGGCCATTGTGTGAACACCACCGACCACGCAACGCCACGATTCCTTTGAAGTGTGCGCCAAAAACCGACAACTTCCTGATCGCGCGCCATCGTTGACCACTGTCCGCCATTGTATACCATTTCCCCCTGTACACAATGGCGATGGCCTGCAGTGGACCAGCATACGCCAGTGTGTAGAGGCTACTTTAGTAATAAGGTCCTGTTTTTGCCCTTTGGGTATGGAACCCTGAAAAAGGACAATCTTTTAGTAGTACTCTGCTCAGCTCTTTTTATGAAATAAATAAAATAATAAGTAGGAATTTATTTAACAGTTTATCAAAATCTTTTAAACCAAAACAGATCCATATTACCAAGCAAAAAAAAATTACTAATAATTAATTATAAGGAGGCAGTATAATAAAAATAAAAATTTATTAAGTGTTAAAGTGGATGATATTACTATCTACGTGTTGCAAAATTACAATTTTGTGGCTGGTAATTTTCTTTATATCATACTTGCTCAGTAACTATGGATTACTATGGTGGAAAGTCTCCTTGTAAGTTGGTGTTTGCAATTCAAGGCAACATGCTTGAATTGTAATGTTCACATTACAGTTCAAGGGCAACATTACGTCGCACTATGCTTGATTTTTTTTTTATTTTTTATTATTTTTTTATTATTTTTTTTTAATTTTTTTTATTATTTTTTTTTTATTTTTTATTTTATTTTATTTTTTTCTCTAAATTTGTTAATTATTCTAATTAAAATTTCATTTTGCATTACCAATGTTTTATTTACCTCGCAAGAATGATATAAAGTAGAATGCTTACCTCGTTTGCAAGTAGCTATTACACCCTCGAACTATATTCACCCTCGCTCGCTGCGCTCGCTCGTGTGACTAAATATCTCGGGTGCACGCGATCCATTAGCGCCCTATGCGAGCTGCGCTCGCACTGGCGCCAAATTGGATCTTGTTCTGTAATAGCTTACTTACGTCCCTTGTGTAACAATCTACTATTATTTACTTAATCCTTATATTATTATTATTATTTTGGATTGCTTATAACATTTTGTATGAAGAAATAAGAAATAAATAAATAAAGAAATAAAAAATAACAATAAGTGGTGATAAAATTAATTGTAGACTGAAAGCAAAGGTTACGAGGCTGGGGCTCCCAACATGTCCTGAGAAGAGCTCACAATAAACTCAGCTGTATATTTATACATTTTTTTATTGACTAGTACCATTAATTTAAATTCAGAATGGCTTAGTGCTTTTTCAGTCTATTAAGTCCAAAAAAATATAGATTACCATGCTATAGGACCATAAAAAGGAAATAACAAAAATCACAAAAAGTCTATGAGTTGAAGTAAAGTGCTAATATACTTTTGTTACAATTAGCTTTCATCTTTTGCCTTAAGATAATAATTTTGATACAAATATCTAATTTCTTCCAACCACACAATATCCCTTTCCACAGAAGTTGTTCTACATCTATACGCACAAACCATTCTTGTAGTTTTCAATTCATCTGAAAAAATGTCTCCGACCACACTTACATGGGTGCCAACATCGGGGAAAAGATTTGCACATTTCTTTTCTATAGAACTCAGCATTGAAGACATGGTTTGGACTGTATCATGTACAGCAAGTGACATATTTTGATATACAGATTGGCTTCGAGATTTGCGCGCGAAAGATATAAGCAGATCCTTTAGAGTTTCATCTGATACTTTGTTATTCCTTTTTCTAGTGTCATAGTAAACTTGAACACTTCCCGTTGGATCGCTTAGCTCGAAGTTCGTCGTTTTCTCCATTTTATTATACACTGCGGTGACCACGCCGTGAATCATGATGTTCTTAAACCTTACATCGAACATTTCGTAGACATATCGGTTGTCTTCAGTCTGATTCGCTCGAAATATGTCTTGAATGTACAGCTTCATAGGATTACACTGAAAGTTGTTCATTGCGCTTGTTACGTTACACTAATAACATAGTTAAATAATAAAATTAAAAACCTCAGCATAATTTTTTGATTTAATATTCCGTTCGTGAAAATGAAAAACATTGAAAAAATTATCGCGGTTCGCGCGTAAAATCAACTTCGACAACAGCTGTCAAGTGTCAAGTGTCAACTGACTAAGTGACTACTTGTACTTCCTCCGTTCGTTCAAAAACGTTTATCGTTTGGAAATAAAAGAGTAGAAAAAGATGGAAGCGCCGCTGTCTCCAACGTTGATTGAAATTCAAGTAAAATAATCTACAAAAAAAAAAGCGGACCAAGTGCGAGTCGGACTCGCGCACCGAGGGTTCCATACTATAAAAGAAGTTATCAGTTTTGTTCATGAATTTACGAGTATAATTTACATGTAGTTACTTTTGTTGGCCAACCGCAAACCTAACTTTGTTTTTAGTGGTTTATTGTTATTATCAAAAAAAGTATAAAGTTAGGGAGTCGATTTTATTTTTCCTGTCTATTGATTATAATTATTTCAGATTTTTCGATCGGTAAAGTTCGGAGATAAAGGGTATTTTTTTTTCTTTTTTTTTGACAGTTTGCTCAATAACGTCAATTTTTGTGTAAAATCCCTTCACGAAGAAATTCTATAAAAAGTCGAAAATCTAGAATTAAAGTTTCTCTTAGTAGCATAATGGGCACGCATGTAATTATTATTATCGTGTACTTAGGTATAATAATTATGTACATAAGTACCTACGAGCTTGCCGCTAGGTACCTACCTAAAATGGTAATTTATTTCCGAACAACAACGTTTGAAACCCGGAGTCCGGACTTTCTACAATCAATGGAAATCTCCAGAACTAAAGAACGGGTAAAACAAAAGAGTTATACTCGCCTCGAGCGCTGGAGCGAGTCAATTATGCTAACTGCCCCGTCTCGACCCGTCTGCATCCGCTTATTTGTCGACTGTTCTCTCAAGAACGCTAGAGATGGCCATATTTGGTCGATAGTCTGATAATTTATCGATAAATACGTATTCGCGATTACAGTTATACCTACCTACTACATAATTAATACATATAAGTACATAATTAATACTTATAAGTACATTAATGCTCGTTTTCACTAACATTTTAAGAGACACCTAAGCCCTTAGGTGACAGTTGTTGTAAGTGAAAACTGTCACTTATTAGTGACGGCTTAGGCGTTTCTCAAAGTGTTGGTGAAAACGAGCATAATTGTCCAGTAGGGTTAGTACAAGTTTCTGCACGAGTTTCGAGTCAACTCGCATCGGACAAACGAATCGAACCGCAGTCGCTAACATGCGGCTGTCAATAGATGGCGTTAGCTGTAAATGTATGGATGAATTCGATTCGTTTGTGCGATGCGAGTCGACTCGACATTCGTACATTCGAACCTTTACGAATATCGAGTCGAGATATAACTTGTATGGAGCTTGTTTCCTATCTCGGATAGGGCGAATCTGGATATAAATGAATACCAGTAAGTAAACGAATCAAAACAATGACTGTATCTTGATTTTTAGTGAAGACACTTAAAAACTACTTTTTTATAGAATGCCTTTCGACGTTAGCTTGATCGTAGACATACCTGCCCATTAAAGGTCTTTTAAAATAGATTCAACCTTTTGAAGTCATTATCTACAATGCAACACGCGGTCAAGCAAATCGTGTTTAAGCGCCTAATCTTTCAAATGAACCCTTTCAGGACCATAATAGGTACTGCATAACTGCAAGTAGCACCACAGGTAGTTGGAAAGTCTATTAAAAGATTTATTACCGAAATTTATCAGTGAAAATAATCATTTCATCGGAATAAGGTAAAATGCAGATTATCGATATAGTTTTATAGATACTCGTATTGGTACTTCACTATAAGTTTGATGCAATAGGCGAGATTTTATAGCAAAAGTTTTGATAGGATAGTTCTTTTATTCGTTTGTCGATGGCACTGTAGCTTCCGAAAGGTGGACCGATTTTGATTGAGTTCGTTTTTTACAAGTTTTATGCTTCATTTGTATTTTGGTGTCTTTATTTATATCTACTTACATTTAATTTCTTATTGAACTGAGTAGGTAAATTGTTTTAGAGACCTTTTTCTCTATGAAATTTCAAAGAACTGTAGGTATAGTTTTCTATATCGACTTAAAGTCTGTCTCTACCTTTTTACGAAACTCTTTTGGGAACCGGTGGCATTGAATGAGAAGGGATTGGCCATAGCTCCTTATGGTGCTCAAATGCGGGTTGGCAGACTTAAAATACCTTTGGGAACGCAATCCAGAGCAACGCCAACACGAGTGTCAACACACGAGCTTCACTTCAAAAGCAAACTTTGTCAAGTTAACATCTAATGATGCTCCTGTATCGGTACATTTAGATTATTTTACAGTCTAGGTACAGTTAATAAGTGCTTACCTAGGTACAATGGGAGATCTCACCTGATGGAAAGTAATCTTCTAAAATTTGTAGGTTTAACGTGTAGGTTACGTTAATTAATAAAAAAACACACTTAAATAACTTTACAGTACTTTATATACTCAAACAAAGTAAACACTAGACACGTAAAAGTTAAAACACATACAAACATGAGAATTATGAAGTTACAAATAAGGGGTTCGTGGATTAGCGTACGTATTATGTAATTAAACTATGCGACCGACCCGTAACGGAAGGGGGCGCGCACTGGCTATCCGTAACGGGAAGTCGACGTCGCCAGCATCCCTGGATCGGCGTGGGCGCGAGACTCGCCTATTGGTCCGCTAAAAGGTTTACCTCCCTTAGCGGCGTCGGCGGCAAACCGGCCCGTTGGCTGGTTGTAGCTCCCGCGCTTACCCTGTTTGCAGCCCGTGACATTCGGGGTGACCGGTTAATACCCTTGCCACGGTGTTGCCGGGTTATATAGGCGATTTGATTTTGTTACTAACTTCAGAACAGTGTAATTAGTACTGTGTTATTAGTGTAATACTGCTCTAAAGTTAGTAACAAAATCATATATGTATTTCATGATCTCATTTATTAATATTGGTTCCCGAAAGCTCGAAATCTGGGAAACTGCAAAAAATTATCTTTCGGGTACCAATCAATATGAGGTGAGAGGGAATTTTTTGAACAAGGTTTCTAAATTCTATTAAAAACATGTAGATGCATAAATATTATGCCCGCAAAATTTATTGCCATAAACCTACAAATTACAATGTGTAATTAATCTAATGTCAGCGAAAAACTCGCGCCCGGATGGTAGGTACCCATCCTCCTTAACAGTTAACACCTTAACGTGAAATCAACGGGTCTGCCCGCGAAATTCAAAATTTTCGTGGTTTTTTGCAATTTGTACCTACGCTAATTACACATGATAGGCTTATGGCAATCAATTTGCGAGAATGACAGTATCATCTTCACATGATTATATCAAAATCTTTGCATAAAAATGTGTATCCTAGGAAATTAGTCCGAGTATCGAGTTTTATGTGAGTAACTCGCAAATCTTGGACTTTATTCTTTAACTCGCCACTTTCGAGCAGAGATTTTTATATTAACACGTGAAGAAGATATTGGGATTATCGCAATTTGACGGTCATAAGCCTATTATGTCTTATTAGCTTAAAAATCGCGAAAAACCACGAAAAATTTGAATTTCGCGGGCACACCCGTGGTGTGCTCCTTAAATCCAGCAGGGCGATCGGCTAAAAATGTATCAATCATTAAGTAACAGTAATATCAATGTCAAAACACGGGTGTTGACCAATCACAACGCTTGAAAATCACGTTTTGACATTGATACAGTTCTTTAATGATTGATACATTTTTAGCCGATCGCCCTGCAGGATTAGTGTTGTCAATCACTGTATACTGCAAGCTTATCGACTCGACTAATCAATCAACTAAGCAGTCGACTAGTTTAATCAGCTGTAGACGTCATAACGGATACGTCAACGAATAAGGTGTACAATCAATCAAGCTGCACTGTGTTCTGTCACGTGTTGATTGATTTGATTCACTCCAGTCTACAGCTCAACAAGGCTCTCTTGGCGCTTGAATGACATTGTCAGGAGGGCGTTGTTATAGAACAAAGGCAGCCAGAAAATAAAATCTCCTCAATTTTACTTCATTTTAAGGATCCATACCAAATTGGTAAAAATGGAACCCTTATAGTGAGACTTTCTCCGTCCGTCCGTCTGTCACACTCGACTATTTCAGTAACTATCGAAGCCAATGAGCTTAATACATAGAGAAACAAACCTCATTCAAATACGTCTAAATACGTGTAACCACTTTTTAAAAATGACGACGTAGCTTTGAAACCTCTTAAACATTTGAAGGTAAACAGGTAAACATATATCTGTCTCACTCACACAAGTCGCTAAAACAATTCCGTCGCTTAAAAAACAAAGACCGCAATATAATCACACAATGGCGCGGAATGGGGATGCCCACCTATGCGAAATTTTACCCAATTTTTGAAGCAAAATATAAACAAAATGCGGCAATCAAAATAACTTTAAAATAATTTAAATAGTTAAAATATATGAAGAATTGCTTAATGGATGTATTAGACGTCTATAATTAATAAAATAACTATGACATTATCTTTTTTGTATTTTATATTAAAAATGTATATCTATTTAGATCTATATACAAAGGACATCACTCCTTTTTAGGGTTCCATACCAAAATGGTAAAAATGGAACCCTTATGGTGAGACTTTCTCCACCCGTCCGTCCATCCGTCCATCCGTTTGTTCGTCTGTCACACTAGATTATTTCACTAACTACTAAAGCTATCGACCTGAAATTTGGAATAGTTGTAGGCAATTGCGTCGCAAAAAAAGTCCTTTTCTTTTTGAAGGTTTTTTTTTAATTCTTCCATCAATTGCACCGTTTCTTCAGTTTGACGACCTCCGTGGTTGAGTGGTTAGCGTGCCGGTTTTCAAGGCGCTGCCATCTCTGAGGTTCCGGGTTCGATCCCCGGTCGGGGCAATGTAGAATAATAAGTTTTCCACATTGGCTCGGGTCTGGGTGTTGTGGTACCTACCTTCGTTGTTTCTGATTTCCTTAACAATAAGCTACTTACTAAGGGATCGGAGCATTGTATGTGATGTTGTCCACTATTTATTTATTTTATTATTATTTATATTTTCAAACATCTAAATTACAAAAAACCGGCCAAGTGCGAGTAGGACTCGCGCACCGAGCGTTTCATACTATAAAAGAAGTTAAACATTTAAAAAATCACTTTCGTTCATGTCACGACGTTCATGTCATGTTACGAGTATAATTTACAAGTAGGTACTTTTGTTGCGAACCGCAAATTATCTTTGTTTTTGGCGGGTTATTGTTATTATTAAAAAGTATAATAGTTAGAGAGTTGATTTTATTTTTCCTGTAATTTTTTTGCGTTTATTCCTATTGATCATAATTATTTCAGATTTTTCGAACAATACACTTCAGAGATACGGGGGGCGGGGGGAACGGTATTTTTTGTAGTGCTGCATCTTTAGGCACTCTGCAACGTTGTGATTATTATTAAAATCTTAAAACAAAATCTCTTACTCCATACTCAATTAAAAATTCTCCCATAAATGTGGGAAACTAAAACTAAGTTTTTCATGGTAACACTGAACCAATTTTTTTTTATTCATTTTATTTTCACTTTATTTCTTAAATTTCTTTTTTTTTTATTGATACAACTGAGAAATAATAAACTTGCCCGTGGAACGTAATTCCAGTTGATTTGTTAAGTTTTTGTGTTCTTGAATCTCACTCTTTCACTATACATTTACCCATTTTGAATTATTTTTTCTCGCGCGTCACTCGTTTCAGCTCGTTTGGCGTCACATCGAACACTAAACTGACGTTAGCTACGAGTATGTCTGTGGACCACTCTTCACTGGCTACGCTTCGGCGCGAAAATTACAGATCTAAAGTCTATTCAATCTCGAGCGATACCAGACGTAAACAAACCGACTGCCAGGTCATTCGCTTAAGCAGGGTTGCGCAACCTTTTTAACGTATACTAATTTTTCAAATTTAAAATAAATTTATGTTTTGACAATAATATCGTATTGTTTGAATTTTTTTAATGATATCTTGAAACTAGATTTAACATAAGTGAAAGTTTCGTGTTACGCGCCAC
Organism: Coenonympha glycerion; assembly: GCA_963855885.1. NCBI lineage: Eukaryota > Metazoa > Arthropoda > Insecta > Lepidoptera > Nymphalidae > Coenonympha > Coenonympha glycerion. The sequence goes on along the minus strand of OY979652.1, from coordinate 8,981,657 downwards.
TTCAGTGCCTCACTAGAAGCACGCTGAGTGGCACGTCAGGTCATGCAGCGCCACGCCATCCACGCGAATGGACGCTATTCTATACAATCGCTTCGAATGTTGAGACAAGTGACACGTCAATATCACGCGTCAATTAAAATATTTATTCTAGGTTTATGATTAGGGGAACAAAATAAAATATAAAATATTATCCAAATGTTTACGATAAGCCCCATGACATGCTTTGACCTTGAAAGCGAAAGTCGTGAGCGGTGCGGCAGATAGCAAACAAACAAGATAGAAAGAGATAGTCATATTTTGTTTGTTCCGTCGTCGCTACTACTAAATGATCGGCTTTTGTTTACGGCTGGTCTCGCGTTTCGTTGAAAAGACTATAGTGTAACATATTACATCAATGATCGAAGCTATCGACTTGAAATTTGGAATAGTTTTAGGTTATAGTGACCCAACGTCATTGCAATGGTAAAATTTTGAAAATCAATTTTTTTTTATTTAAAAGGGGTATAAACCGGGTTGTTGAAATTTCAAAATGAGATAACAATATTGAAAGGGTATTTATTTTTTTGCCCGATAGTTTTGGATTTATTGAGCAAACTGTCGAAAAAAATACCGTTCCCCCATCCTTACCTCCGAAGTTTATGGTTAGAAAAATCTGAAATAATTATGGTCAATAGAAATTAACGTATATTTTACAGGAAAAATAAAATCAACTCTCTAACTATTATACTTTTCTTGATAATAACAATAAACCACCAAAAACAAAGTTAGGTTTACGGTTCGCCAACAAAAGTACCTAAATGTAAATAAATTATACTCGTAAATTCATGAACAAAAGTGATTCTTTCAAAATATCTTCTTTTATAGTATGGAACCCTCGGTGCGCGAGGGTACCATACACACCTGCACTGCTGGTGCAGGCTGCACCTGCCTAGGTACATTCCTCTAAGTGCGCGAGCCCGACTCGCACTTGACCAATTATTATTATATAGTATAAATCTTATAGAGAGTTCCATATTTGTCCTGTTTGCTGTGGAGACCCTGGGGCCATGGAGTCAAAGTGCCAAAAAAATCCGTCGGAAGCTTTCCCCGCGGTTAATAGCCTCAACTGAAAGAGCTGGCTAATGTTTTGCGCAACGTATCAGCCTAGCTGTATATGTGTCTATAACTATAATTTTATGTGAACATCTTATGTACAATGTTCCTTGCAAATAAAATTCATTTCATTTCATTTCATTTCATTTCATTTCATTTCATTTCATTTCATTTCATTTTATTTCATTTCATTTCATTTCTGTTCAACGCGGTAAAGCAGCCAGTATTCTTGGCTCTATTCCACGCGGGCAAGACATACATTGTATAGTACCTAATTAAAGTAAATTCCGACGAATTGAGAACCTCCTCTTTTTTTTGAAGTCGGTTAAAAATAAAGCGCCATCTGTCGAAACTCCTGCGAAATACATGTTTATTTTTTATATATTTTTTATCTATGTGTCTGTGGTCACCTCGCCTGCAATATTATTATTAATATTGCAGGCGAGGTGACCACGAAGAATAAGAAATAGGGCTTTACCTATCTATCTATACTGACTACTGACGGGGGAGGGTGCAACATAGTCATTTTTGCTCCCATAAACTGGCGACATTTTTTCGTGCTGTTCGCCCTGTCTTTAGTATACAAGTCTGTGTCCGAAACGAACTTTTATGATTTTAGGGTTCCATACGCAAAGGGTTAAAAAAGACACTATTACAACAGTGTTAAAAGAGTACGATAGATTATCTTTAGACTGTGCTATTAGGTACTAAGACTTCGCCGTCCATCCGTTTGTCTGTCAGCAGGCTGTATCTCTAGAACTGTGATAGTTTAACACTCGAAATTTTCACAGATTATGTATTTCTGTTGCCACTATAGGGTTTACTACTAAAATAATACCCGTTTTCAACCTTTGAGGACGGAACCCTAAAAATCGCGTTTGTTACATGGTAGGCAGCTTAAATGAAATGAAATTCTTTATTTCACATATAGGCTTAGTTATAAGCTCTCATGAAATGTCAAGACTCTACCGCCAAGTTCGGAAAGCAGGTTTGCACCGAGAAGAACTGGCGAGAAACTCGGTACTTGTTCTTTTCAAAAAAATGTCTCAATATACAATTTTTAGTACTTAGTATGAAACAATATTTTTAAGATATCTCGTGAGGAGATGGAAGCATATCGTTCCAAGAATCTTTGTTATTTAAAAAGTCTTCAATGGTGTAGTAACCCTGATTTATTAGATGTTTTTTGACAGTGTCTTTAAACCGTTGCAAAGGTAAGTCCAAGACAGACTTCGGGATCATATTGTAGAAGCGTAAACTCAACCCCACAAAGGACTTCTGTACCTTACGCAAACGGTGTGGCACTACAACTAACTTATCTGCTCCACTTCTAATTGGACGGTTACTTATATCTATCCGTTTATTGTAATTATTAATATTTTGACGTATACAAATATTTATTTTATTATATTTTTTAGTATTTGTTGTAATAGCGGCAACAGAAATACATCATCTGTGAAAATTTCAAGTCTGTAGCTATCACGGCTAAACAGATACAGCCTGGTGACAGACGGACGGAGGGATGGACGGGCAGCGAAGTCTTAGTAATAGGGTCCCGTTTTTACCCTTTGGGTACAGAACCCTAAAAATACCATAATGCGTAGTACTAGAAAAGCCTTGTAGACAAGTGGAAAATTAAAAAAATTTTAAACACCCACGACTCTTATAGTCTTGAAATTGAAAAAGGATTAAATAATATTTTTAAAACTCCCCGACTAAAGGAAAGTAAGAACTAAGAACCTATCAGTATAATTACAAATCCAAGAAAATCCGCCGGAGCTGCCATTGACATTTCTGTTTCCAATATCAATTCATGCAGTTAGTACCTATAGGTAAGCTTACCGGTAGCTTATTATAAGAAGTATCAAGAAATTGAATTAGTTACCAAATGAATAAAGTAAACACACACACTGGTAAACAGCAACATCTTGCACCATCAACACCGGCACAGGCAGAACATAGACGGCGGTTCAGCCGTTGTGGAAATAAATGGGAACATTGGATGTGCACAAACAAACAAACAAACAAACATTTTTTTTATTGGTTATTCGTTTTCTGTGAACAATTTAACACACAAACAATCAAAAAATTTCATCAACCAACTAATGTACAAACGGTCTCTCACCCTAAACGCATATACCCGTACTCCGTTCCGTCGTGGGTAAAAATAACAGCTCTTGGTTCATATTTCTATTGGAACGTGTGTATTAGAATGAGCCACTGAGCTATTAGGCTGTAGAAGCAGCGAATGTTGGCGCAAACTACGCGCTAGCCACATCATAATATTATCATGCGATATAATACGAAGCTGAGACTATACCTTGTTAACTTCATAATTCAATATCTGGGTGACCGCTTCGCTCGGTGGCCAATAGATGGCAGCAGTAGACATATTTTTTTTTTTTTTGGTAAATTTGACATTTTCTAAAAATGTATCCTAGCTAGATCTATTTATCGCCCCCAAAACCCCCTGTATACTAAATTTCATGAAAATCGTTCGAGCCGTTTCCGAGATCCAGATTATATAGAAATATAATATATATGTATATAAGACATTGAGGATCTCCAAAAACAAACAACAAATTGTTTCTCTGAAATAACAAAGAAACGACATTTAAAGTTCACTATTTATCGAGTCCTCAATCACATTCTTTCTATAAGTTTTAATAACGATAAAATGCACAAAACATTCTGAGCGTCACACGCCATTTTAAATCATGGACACAGATCAATATCATAATGTACGCGACAGACAGCTGATACGCGAAGCGCGGCAAATTCAAATGAATGAAATGTCACTCATTTCATTACATCTCCCCCCCTAAGAGCGAAAATTCTAAGCAATATATCTGTAAAATGTACTTATAAGTCATCTTCATATTCATTATCATCTCCTTCATCTTCTTCAGCCTCTGTTATGACAGGTTGCAATTTTGTTATATGAAATAATGTTGATTCTGTTTTTCTGTTGCCTGTATCAATCCTATAAATGGAATTCGATATTTTCTCTATTATTTTGAAAGGGCCTATTTTTAATTCGTCTAATTTCTTTCTATTCAGTCTATTTCCATTTTCTACATATACACTGTCTCCTACATTAAATTCTTGCATTTTTCTATTTCTATCAAATATTTTCTTGTTATACTCATGAGATTTTATTGTATTCTCTAATGCCAATCTTCTATCAGCAATCCACTTGTCTTCCTTTTCCATCGTTTTGAATTCATTTGGTAGAATACTGACATTTGTACCATCCAGTAAATATTTTGGTGCAAAACCTGTAACGGAGTGTTCTGTTTCATTATATTTTTGTATACATTCTCTTGCCAGTGTTGTCCATGTTCTCTTATTATTTTTCTCATTCATTTTACACCTTATTTTATTTACTATTGTTTGGTTTAATCTTTCATTCAAGCCGTTCGAGAATGGTGTATTCACGGCTGTAAAAATTAGTTTAATATTATTTTCCTGCAAAAATTGTTTAAATTCTCTTGAATTTATGCCCGGATATTGATCTGTCAGGATAATTCCAATCTCATCTGTCTCTAGTACTTTCTTTGTTAAATTTATAAAGTCACATGCATTCTGGGTTTTCGAAGTCGCAATAAATGCATATCTTGTGTAGTGATCTACTTAAAGGTGTAGATATTTCTTTGTAGACCTAGATCCTCCAAATCCACCAATAGTATCCATTGACATTATTTCAAATGGTTTGGTAGCTGGTCCCAGTTGTGACATTAATCCAATTTTTTTTTTGACATCTGGATTTATTTTTTATGCATATTTCACATGTTTTACAAATATTTATGATATTTTTTGTTAGGTTTATAGCCGTATATATTGAACTTATTTTTTTCTGCAGTTGTCTGATCCCAATATGGCATAAATCTTCATGCACCTTTTTTATAAGTTTTTTACTAAATTCTTCTGAGAGGATAATCTTTTCCTGTTTCTTTATTTTTTTATAATAGATATTATTTTTTAGTATTAAATTTTGTTTCTTTTCTCGTATTGTTTCATTTTTCTCTTGGTCTTCAACTATATCTTTTATTTGTATTAAATTAACTATTCTCAATGTTTCCTCTCTGTTATCTTCTGGTTCTAATACAGGGTTTCGGCTCAAACAGTCTGCTTCTACATTTTCTTTACCAGGTATATATTTTACGGTAAAGTCATACTGAGATAGGTAGTATGTGAGATCACCCAATTCTTCATCTGTCCTGCATTTAATGTTCATGTTCTCTAGAGGTTTGTGATCTGAGTAAATGGTGAATTGTTTTCCGATGAGCCAGTGCTGCCAATATTTAACAGCTTCTTTCATAGCAAGACATTCTAAATATATAGCCTTTTTCCGTTTTTGATGTTCATTCAATTTTTTTGAGAAATATGCTACCGGTTTGTCTTTACCATCTAGTTGTGTCTGTTTTAATATTGCTCCAATGCCCTCCAAAGATGCATCGGTAAAGATTTTGATTGGTAAGTCTTTGTCGAATATTTCCAAGACCGGTTGCGAACATAAATATCTTTTTATCAGATTGAATGCTTCTTCACATTTCTCTGACCATACAAATTTCTCGTTTTTTCGTAATAAATTGTGTAATGGATCTAAGATAATTGCACTTCTTGGTATATAGTCATGGTAGAAGTTTATTTTTCCCAAAAATTGTCTGATGTTCTTTTGCGTCTTAGGAGTTGGAAAGTTCCTTATTGAAATCAAATTGTCTTTTAGTGGTCTTACTGAATTGTTCTGAATTATATGGCCGAGGTATTTTACCGAGTCTGAAGCAAAGGTACATTTCTTAAACTTCAGTCTAAAGCCTTCTTTAATTATGGCCTCTAATACATTTCTAATGTGCCTTATATGTTCTTCAAAGGTAGACGAATATATCAAAATATCATCAATATAGTTAACCGAGTATCCTGTGAGATTGTGTTTTCTTAGAATATTGCTTAAGATTCTCTGGAAAATTGCTGGTGATGTTTTCAAGCCAAAAGGGAGGCAGGTCCACTGGAAGTGGCCATCTTGTGTGACAAATCCTGTTTTACTTCTGTCTTCCACCCGTAATGGTATTGCCCAAAATGCTGAGTTTATATCTAGTGTAGTAAAATACTTGCAATTTCTAGTTTTAATAATTAGATCATCTATCAAAGGAAATGGTTGAGCTTGTGGTATAACTATTTTGTTTAACTCTCTGAAATCTACACATAAACGGGATTTTCTATTTTCACCTTTTTTAAACGCCAATGTCACTGGAGCAGCGAAAGGACTGTATGATTCTTCTATTAAATTGTTCTTTAGTAACATCGATATTTGCTCTTCAATTTCTAATCTATCTTGTATTGTACATCTGTATGGTCTTTTACTACAATATTTATTTACTTGTAAATCTATGCGAGCTTCATAATCTTTAACTGAACCTATATCATACTTGTCCTTAGCAAATATTGTTTTATATTCCTTTATAATTTTCTCTATCTCAATTTTCTTTTGATTATCTAAATGGTCTGTCATACTTATAAATTCCTCTGTTTCTATGTGTTCATTGAAATTTACTGTATATTTTTTTTTATTATTATATTCATTTCTGTTATCTTTAGACATCCTGTCTATTTTATTTGTTATTTTCTTTTGTTCTATCTGCAAGTTCTCATTTTGGGTTAATCTGAATTTCTTTATCATATCTAATCCGATTATGAAATCATCAAAATCTTCATTTTCTACTATGTATACATCCACCTCTTCTTCTAAATCAAATATTTTAATTTTTATTGTTATCAAGCCATCCATCTTCTTCACACCATTAACCGTTTTCATGTATGCTATGTTCACATCATCTTTTTTTCTTTTACTTTTATTAATCTTGAATTTATTATAGAAATCTGTGAGCCTGAATCATAAATACCACTCACTTCTAGTTTATTTTCTAATAAAAGCTTGATTTTGATTAATGGTGTGCTTACTAGTTTTTTTCTCAGTATTTATGTCTACTTCAATTATGGAGTTATTGTTTACATTTTTAGTTTTAAGAACTTTTTCAGGTTCATTTTTATTTTTCTTGAACCAACATGACTCCTCCGGATGATATCTAATTCCTTTGTCCAAAGACTCACAAGTCTTACATGACTTCTTCTCATAAGTTTTATTTTTATTATAAAATGTACTGCTCTTTATGTTAGTTGAGTTTTTCTTATACATCGTGCCTTCATATTTTCTTATCTCGTTGAACAAGTCAGTAGTCTTGTTGAGTTCATCCCTGTTTAACTTATTTAAGATAAATCCAGGTAAACCAGTTGCAATAAGATCTATCATTGTTTTGGAATCTATAGATTTGTTTATATCTAATAAAAGCCGTTCTTTTTTTATGGCATAATCAATTAACTGTCCTTCTTTATACCTAAATGCGAGAGCATATGTGACTATGTCCCATCCTTGGTTTTTAAAAGTTTCTAAAAACTTGTCTTTCCATTCACTCCATTCAGAATTTATTGTTAGTTTTATGATCATCGAGCTATACCAATCCAAACAAGGTTTATCTAAAAATAACCTCAAAATATCTATTTTTGTCTCATCTTTTGTTATATTAAAGCGCGCACACTCTTTTTCAAAAATTTCTATCCATTGCATCGCATTAGGATTTTTGCTTGTGAATTTTTCAATAATAATTTTTTCTGAGATATGTTTTAAGTTATGTTGACTTTCTTTCTTAGTTGTAGTTTCTATTAATTGTTCCAAGATTTGTTGCAAAGTGTCATTTTTGTCCTTTGCTTGTGTTGTGCTCACTTCATCTAAATATTGATCTAAAAATTGCATATTACCTTCCTCATCTACATATGTCTTCTTTAGATTTTCATCCAACTTTATCCATACTTTTCTACTCTGGTGTCTTTTTTTAATGCTATTTTTTACTTTTGTGAAAGTGTTTGTTTTAACAATATATGTATGATGACTCACCGGCTTCAGTTCCTCGGGTAAAACATAACATTTTCCTTCTTCAGTAGATATTGAGGTTATAGCTAATACATTTGATTTGCCATCATTTGAGGCTATCATCGTAAACTCAAACTGAAGCCGGTCCATATTCTCTTAGTTCACAAAAATGTCGTTTTATAAGACATTGAGGATCTCCAAAAACAAACAACAAATTGTTTCTCTGAAATAACAAAGAAACGACATTTAAAGTTCACTATTTATCGAGTCCTCAATCACATTCTTTCTATAAGTTTTTATAACGATAAAATGCACAAAACATTCTGAGCGTCACACGCCATTTTAAATCATGGACACAGATCAATATCATAATGTACGCGACAGACAGCTGATACGCGAAGCGCGGCAAATTCAAATGAATGAAATGTCACTCATTACAATATATATACAAGAATATATATACAAGAATTGCTCGTTTAAAGGTATAAGATAAAATATACCCACCTACAAAATAGCCCTATAGAATTATAGATAACCGGGTAGAAAGACCTTTTTGTATCTCTCTGCCGTGAAGCAGTCATTGCGAAGTTTTGGTTTGAATAACATTGGTAGATGGTAGTGATTCTAGTTTGAAATTTCTAAATTAAGAGTGTGTAAAATATATATATTATTCCTTTTACAATAGTCACCGAGGAAAATGATACCATGAGTCTTTAGAAATAGTGCTGTATTTTTCCAACCTGCATATTAATATTACTGTATCAAGAACAGATGTATCAAAATTTTTCATTGCGACGGTGTCGTTTAAAACCCGCGCCTGTAGCTTGGGTCCATAAAACGTCAAAACGTCGAGCCCCAGTTTGTCCTTGGCTCAGTGGTGCACACTCGAATTTAAGTGGGAGGTCGCGGGTTTGATTCTAGCCACGGGCCTCTTTAAAATTTTATAATTTCTAGCCTGGGCCAGTTACTACTGTACCAGAAAAGACGCGATGTTATTGTGTAGAAAACTAGTCTTCCAGTGCGATGTTATTGTGTAGAAAACATTAGGGATGCGTTTACTTACCCCTTCCAAGTAAGTACGATATCATAGACTGAATCATCACTTACCATCAGAGTGAGATCGCATTCAAGTACTAACAGCGACACATACTTAGGCAGAATTTCAGTGCTAAATAAGTATTCTCTTAACAATCACGCTTCTACCTCAACATTGCTCTCTTCAGGCATAATTTCCGTCTAGATCTAGTCTATACTTAATAACTTCAAAAAAAAATTGATCAAATAAAGATTTATACGGTTTTCTTCGTCAAGAAAGTCGATGAGTATAATAAATTCTTCAGGGTTTTGTCCCAGTACGTATTGTATGTAGCTTTGGCTGCGCGCCAAGCAACTCAGCAGAACTCGTGATGCACTGCCTTTAGTGATGTCACCGTGTCGATATCGATATTCGACTATAATATTCAGAGTCGAATATCGATAGTGAAATGAGAAAGTCGATTATTTCTGTGGATTCTCTGTGATTTATTAGGTATTAACAATGAACTTAACTTACCGACCTCTTTAACGATTGATATAATTAATGCCGCACGCTTCAGCTAGCAATTAACGGCGTAAAAGCCGTATTTAAGCGATCTTTAGTGAAGGTTAGTTTAAAAATTATAAAGACCATTACTTTTAAATTTAAACGTCATGTATTTTGGGTCTTTAATCTAAAATCGTTGAGAAGCAGAAACACGATTGGATAAAATTTTCTCGATAGAAAGTTATCCCAAAAGTTGCTCTAAAATCTCAGTTTTTCTCATTTTTATCGGAAACTACAATGGATGTAATTGTAATTTTTGTTTCAATGTGTCGGTAATAACAACATCTAAAAACGTTGAGAAACAGATTTTTGATTACAGGCTTAGTTTTTGAGTAATTAGGTAAAAGGTCGTTTTTCTGTTATATTCTTCCGCGACGCTGCATGTCGCACCATCAACGTATCCGTGAGAGTGACAAAGACAAAAATAAATTCAATAAATCCTATCCATACTACGTGTCTCCCATGACTCGTCACTAACATAATGATTGGCAATAATAATCGGAACGAATAAATCGCGTGGGTGTCCAGTATTCGATAAAGTACCTATTGCAATTTTGTCATCAAATTCATTGAAACTAAATGCCAATAGTGTCGATCTCCTATCAACTACTAATTTATTGTCATCAGACAAAGATACGTTGGCAAGAAATACAAGCATGTAAACCTTATCTTTGAAATGGAATTTTGAAATCAAGTTTGTTCAACCTTGCTTTATCTCTCTCTCCAGTCGCTTCTTCATTCCTGAAGATCGTGGTCCTGGGGTTGCAACCTCGCGCGGATTAAAGTTTTCCATCGGGTTCTGTCGGAGGCTAGCCGTGCAATAGTGTAAAACTTGCATTTGGAATCTTTTAGTTGGTCTGACCATCTGGTTGGTGAGCGGCCTCTCGCCCTTTTTCCTTCGGTGTTGTCTTTTTCCTTGCTTTATAGACTTCGTTTAATTTTATCGACACTATTTTGGCCCATCACTAAAGGATTCGTTGGCAATAATCGACGGCGTATAGACCGCGGGAGCGTCTTATCTTCGATAGAGACTTGCAATTTGGTAGGTTTCGTGTCAGATATAGATCGGTAATAAGACTTCCGTTTTCTCGCACCGAAATTATGACATTCAAAGGTGTTATGAAATTTATTAATAATTTCAAGAATTTCTGAGTTTTTGAATTTAGCAGCCTTCGGAGGGTGTGCTCGGGAATCAGGATCGGTATTTGGTTCCCCGTCACCTTTTTAGGGGTCCGTACCCGAGGGGTAAAAAAGGGAACCTTATTACTGAGACTTTGCTGTCCGTCCGTCCGTCCGTCTGTCAGTCACCAGGAGCTGTATCTCTTGAACCGTGATAGCTACAGACTTGAAATGTTCACAGATGATGTAGGTATTTCTGTTGCCGCTATAACTACAAATACTAAAATATAGAATAAAATAAATATTTAAGGGGGCTCCCTGACAAACGTGATTTTTTGCTTCTTTTTGAATTTGATGAATTAGAAGCCAGATTCCTTCGGGAACTATTTTATTTGGTTCCCCCGTCACCTTTTTAACATATTATACTAGCTGACCTGGCAAACGTTGTTTTTCCCTTAGGGGTAATAAAAAATAGATAAATTGAGATTTAAACTATCCTATCTCTCAAGTTGGATCGAACTGCACATGGTGTGCGAATTTTATTATAATCGGTTCAGTAGTTTAGGAGTCCATTGAGGACAAACATTGTGACACGAGATTTATATATATTAAGAAGATATTAAGATTAAGATTAAGATTAGAACTGCAAGTCATCTTGATCGTTATGGCTTACACCCATTGATAATAATAGTCAAGATAGGCTCATCCGAACATTTTACGTAAACCTTCATCATACAAGAAAATGTAGCGCCATGTGTCGAAGCTCCTGCGAAATACTACGTAGGCTTACAGCTTACTACTGACGCCGGAGGGGGTTTCATAAACTGGCGACATTTTTTCGCGCGGTCCGCCCCGTCTAGAGTATAAGTCAATGCTTACACCCCTACATGGTTGACGTACCAAAGACACTAGAGCCAAATCTGTTGAAAAATAGTGTTATCCTTTTCCATGTGCAGCATTTTGATAAAGATAGTGCTATTTTTAAATGCGTCAAATTCTCATATATTTTTTAGGGTTCCGTAACTAAAAAAAACTGTCTATGAAACAGTTAGGACAAAAGAGAGAAAGTAGCTTTTAAGTGCTTTTATTACAAACAAAACAAAGAAACTATTTTAATTATATACAAAAAAAAAACTTATTCAAGTACAAAAAAACTAAGGTTTGACAAAACACTTTCATATTTCGGGAAACTTTTTTCCTTAATAGTAGGTACTTTTGCTTTTAACAATAACAATACAAAACTAATAAATTATTTATTATCACATACACTTACATAGTGAAAGCAGATTTATTTGTGATGTACCTACATTTAATTTCGTTTTTTTTTCAAGTTTAATTTTTAAAAACAGTTCCATAAAATTTTACAAAAGTCTTGATATTTATATGAATAGTGTATGTAAATACTAAATATACATATTATACAGTAGTAAAAATAATTTAAATACATTAAAAAAACTTATCCGGCGGGGTTTGAACCTGGGTCTTTATAGCTAACAGGGTTAGAGAGTTTACTTTTTGAACCACCTCTAACTTGCTAACTGACCACCGTATGATTAACTTTGTTTGCTTGTACTATCCTAAATCTATTTCTCAGCGAACTTTGCTTACTACTATTGGTATTCTGTGTTACTAGTATCAAATAATTTTATTCTGTTTTATATGTATTTAAATTTATAAAAATTCCACTGTTATTTCACTTATAACTCAAATATTTGGTGAGCCTATTAATAAAATTGCCGAAACCAACAGGTTTTGGTGTCTTCCTATCTCTCAAACTTGCTATAGTAGATGCCAAGTAAGATGCAGGAGTGACAGATGCTATATTTTTGACAGTAGTTTGTTCTGTAGGTAAAACGTGGTTCACGCTAGTATAAATCTTCTTGCCACCAATTTTAACAATATTGTCTGTAGTCGATTCATATTTTACTTCTGGATTGTTAGAAGCTGAGATTACACCATCTGTGTAAATAATGCCCTTGGTAGGTGCAACTGTGAATATAGGCTTTAATTCATAAGTCGGTCTTACTGTAATAGTAAGAGGAGTAGAACTAGGTCTGAAAACAGCAAACTTACTGGTATAAGGTTCATAATTCTGATTATTATTGTATTCTGTATCATAATCATAATATTCTTTAGAATTATACTGATTAGGATCTTCTTTGATCGGAATCGAATCTTTGTAACTAACGTATTGATTTTTAAGGTTTGCATTATCATATTGTCTTACGTTATTATCATATTTAACATAATTGTTTGCGAATGCGCGTTCTATAGGTTGTAAATTGTTATTTTGTGGGATGAAATAATTAGTTGGGTATATATTTTGATTATCATACTGCCTTAAATTATTGTAATCATTATTTACATTACTATACCCTCTAGTATCATATTGTGGATATAAATTATTATTGTTTTTAATAACTTGATTATTATTGTTATTAACGTTTTGATTATTATTGTATTCATTTCTAATGTTTTCATTTTTATCTTGAGTGTCTTCATAAGCGTATCTAACATCAGCTTTGTACCCGTTTTCGTCAGCCGTGTAAGAAACTATCTGTAATCTACCGTCCGGGAGTCGAACTCTGTACTCTCCGTTAGTGCCGCCGCCGCTTACGCTTTCTTGCTTGTGTGAGAAATCATCTCCCGTTTTCTGATCTTTCACTTTGTACGAGAATGCGTAGTTTTGGTCCTGTAAATTAAAATTATTACAGATTTACTAACTTTTACTAAAGTTATAGTGTTTGCGCTTTACGCTAGCATTTCGGTTTATGCTAGGCCTATCGCGTCGACGGCCTGCACGCCCCTCTCCCGCGAGCGGTTTGCGGCCAGCGCCCGCGCGCGCCCCGGCCGCGTTGGCTCGCCCCAGTCCGGTGCAAAATCCCGACGGAGTCGGTCGGTGTGTGTGCCGCGTTCGCCCGCGTAAAGTCGCCCGCCACGCCGCATCGCGCTGTCTTATTATTTGTGAGGAGCTATTTATCGCGTACCATTTTGTTCCGCGTCGCCCGCGTGTTGGTTGCCGGCCACGCCGCCACTCCGAGTCCGTTTCTACAAGCCGACTGAAAAAATCCGCGTTGCCCGCGTGAAATTTGCCGGCCACGCCCGTGTCGTTTAGTTTACGAGCCCCGATTTATTGAGTTCCTTAGTTTGCCGTGTTGGCCGCCGCGTCCTTCTAACGCTGCGGCCCATTTTACTATCAGGAACACTGTTTTTTGTGCTCACGTGCCACCTGGACACCTCGCCGCCGCGGACACACTTCGCTACCCGCGATTTCGTACCGCCGCCGCGAAAGATCCCTCAAGAAAGGGAGAGTGTGTTCCTATTTGCATTTAACACCGCAGACACCACACACTACATTCATCCTACACGAACACACTCCCCGGATTCCACGTGCTGGCTGTCTCCATGCGCCGGTAAGTACCTAGTAGTAAGTCACTCTATGCCGCGGGATTAAACCCAGTGCAAATCGCCTAATAAAATTTTTTTGGCGGGCCCTTTTCGACCCGCCACCGCCGCTGCCTGTGGGAGTCCGCTGGCCTGCTCTGATGGGCCCGGCAGTTGCCCGCTGATTCATCGTGCACAGGCGCGGTGCGTAATCATTTTGGTAGCAACGAGCGCGGTTTGTCTACACCTCGCTTTGCGTTTTGCGCTGGTTTTGCCCGCTGCGCCGTTCATTTTCTGCGCCGCTGGCATAAATCCCGCTTTCCGCCACGCGCCGCGTCGTTCGCCGCGCTGTTAGCGGAAATTCCGCAATCGCCGCCAGTTCCGCTGCGTTAACGCCGCGTTTCGGCCGCGTTCCGCTTATTATAATTATAAGTTTAATTTTTATTTTAAGTTTTGCTTGCGTGCCGGTACCGCCCGCTCGCCGTAATTTAACACGCGTATCTACTACGGTCGCGCCGCTTTGTTCATTGCGACTACGGTACGACCACGACCGCGATACGACTTGTTTACTATTGCTTTAATTTTATTATTGCTTGCACTCGCGCCGCCCGCCGACTTGCCGGCCGCCTTTTCAATTTATTATTGTTTGCACTCGCGCCGCCCGCCGACTTGCCGGCCGCCTTTTCAATTTATTATTACTTTATTTTTGCATTTTGTTTACATTTAATTTGTTAGAATGTCCGCGAACATCAAAAAGCTAGCTGTACAGATACAGTCTGAGCTTCGCTGGGCGACGTCCGCCGCGGGTTTGATAGGCCGCGAAGATAGATCCGCCGCCCTATTACACCGAGCGGACCAGGTGCGGACTCGGCAGGCCTCCGTGGAGCAGGCCTTTCAAGACCTGCTCACCCTCGGTCCCGAACAGGAGGTACTGAGGACGGCTCAGGCCGATTACGACCAGTTCTTCGAACTGATGGACTCGGTGGTGGAGGCCGCCCATGGGATCCGGACCGCCGCTGATGAAAGGCGTCGAAGTGGCGCTTTTAGGGACTCCCCTAGCCGACCGCCCACACAGCCGGCATTACTCGGGAAACTGCCCACGATCGAGCTGCCCAAATTCGGTGGGCAGCTTCAAGAGTGGATGGGCTTCCTGGCGTTATTTGACAGTCTGGTCCACGCCAGGAAGGACCTGTCCCCCACCCAGAAGCTGACATACTTACTGTCCTCGCTACAGGGCGAGGCCCTGGACGTGGTGCGGCACCTCGACCTCTCGGAGGAGAGCTACCACACGGCCCGGGAATTGCTGGCCAGGCGCTATGAAAATGTGCGCCGGTTGGCCGACGCACATGTAGCCCAGCTACTCGCCTTGCCCGCCGTCACCGGGGTGGCCGGCCTCAGAGAGGCCTTGCTAAACCCTTGCATTGTGGCCACCAATGCTCTCCGTCGATTGGATCTCCCCGTCGACCAGTGGTCCTTCTTGTTGTTGCACATAGTGCTCTCCCGCCTGCCGTCGGAGCTTAAGCTCCGCTTCGAGCAGCGCTTCGGAGGGGACGGTGCAACCTACCTGCCCCCTTTCTCCGACCTCCTGAAGTTTCTGGAGCAGGAGTGCCTCCAGGCCGATAACTCCGGAGTTACCGGCCCTCGAGTGGCCCCTGGGAGGTCCGAGCATGTCCGAGGGGGTGGGGCAAGGACTGGCCCTTCGGCGGGGACCGGCCCCAACCGGCGAGGCCGTGGAGCCGACGCCAGAGAAGGTCGCCGGGTGTCACAGTACAGCGGGGCCGTGGCAACGAAGCTCCCCCCCTGTGCCTATTGTCGGCACCCCGGCCACCAGGTCTCCTCGTGTCCGCACTTCCTGGCCAAACCGGTTGCGGCCCGGAGAGAATACGTGTCGACACGCCAGTGGTGCTTCTCTTGCCTGGGCCAGCATCTCGTACGAGACTGCCCGCGCCAGCGGCCCTGCCCACATTGCGGCGGTGCCCATTCGGCCCTTTTGTGCGCTAACCGGAGTGGTTCCGGTCGCCGGGACATTGGGTCGCGCACCCCCCCCATGGGCGGGGGCGCTCGATCGCGCACCCCCCCCATGGGCGGGGGCGCTAGTCCTGGCCACCCGGCCAGTCCCGTTAGGCGTTCTCTGGTGGACCACCAACCTCCTAGTGGAGGTAGGGGTTCCGCCCCCCGGAGGAGGGTTTCACCCCCCCGCGTCACGGTCACATACCCCTCGCGTCATCACGACGGGGATATCGCGTCCGCCCCATTGGGCGTCGTCCCGCGTCGGTTCTCGCCGCCACTACACGAGTGGCCGCGACTGGAGCGCCATCCTCCCACCATAGGTCGAGGCGATCCCTACCGGGTGCCGGACGTTAGCCGCATAGTGCGGCCCCAAATGGGTGAGCGGTCCCCTGCTGATTACCAGCGCCCTAGGGGCGGTGGGGCTTCACCCCTCCAGGGGGGGGTCACACCCCCCCGGGGGAGGGTCACACCCCCCTCGCATTTTTATGACGGGGGTCTGACGGCCGCTCAAATGAGCGTCGAACCGTCTAGGTTTTTGCCTCCCCTCCATGTGTGGACGCAACTGGAGCGCCATCCACCCGTGCTAGGTCGAGGCGCTCCCTACCACGCCCCGGATGCTAGCCGCATGGTGCGACCCCGGGTTGGTTATGCCGGATGGTCCCCACGTTGGGTACCCTCCCCCTCTCTCGCAGCGCCCCAGCCGGAGTACCCCCTTCAGTGGGCTCCCGCTGGTGAAGGCACGTCGCGCTAGGTGTCCGCCACCCTAGCTGCCACCGAGCCACCTCCCCTGAGACTTTGGATCTACAGCAGTCAGTATGCCAGACCATACTTTGTCGACTGCCTCAGGGAGGTTAGGGTCTCAAGCTACAGGAGTGGCTCTCCCTTGTGGCCTCACTTCCGAATGTTAATCGGATTTCGATGCCTCGTTGCTTCCTACCGCCCGGAAGGTGCCACGCCAGTCTCCACGGCTTTTGTGATGCGTCCGAAAAAGGGTACGCAGCCGTGGTCTATTTGCGGACTGTCAGTGACACCGGCGAGGTCGCAACCCACCTTGTCTTGGCGAAAAGTAAAGTGGCCCCAATTCGGTCACGCTTGACGATACCCAAATTGGAGTTGTCTGGAGCCGCTCTTTTGGTGCGCCTTCTCAACCATGTGCGTACGTCCCTCCTATCGATCGTTGACCTGACGGACGTGTACGCCTGGTCGGACAGCGAAATTGTCCTTTGTTGGTTGCGAGCCGCTCCCCACAACTTGGAAGTCTTTGTTGCCAACCGGGTTTCCCAAATCCAGAATTCGGAAACCCCGTTGACCTGGAGACATGTGCCAGGGGACCTGAACCCTGCAGATTGTGCTTCCCGCGGATGTGAAGCTTCCGACCTTGTCAACCACTCTCTTTGGTGGGGCCCTGACTGCCTGACTCGGAATGAGTCCGCCTGGCCTCAGAGTAGGTTCTCCGAGCCCGATGTGTTACCTGGCTTGCGAGTCGGAGTTGTTGAAGATAAGCCAGCCAATTCGCTGAGCTATCTTCAGGAACGCTACAGTTCCCTTGATAAATCGATTGGGGTGACGGCTTGGATTCAGCGCTTCACCCACAACGCTCGGAACCCACGCGACAAAATGTCGAACCCGGTCTTGTCGCCCCTGGAGAGACAGGAGGCCCGGACCTTTTGGATACGTTTGGTTCAACTGGAGCATTTTGAGTCCGCTATTGAGACACTGAAGCGAGGTTTACCTTTGAAAGGCTCGCTCGCCCGCTTAAACCTCTTCCTGGATGACACCGGATTGATACGCGTTGGTGGACGCCTCCGGAATTCTGACTTACCCTATGGGGCACGTCATCCCTTATTGCTTCCGAACAATAGCGCTTTTGTAAAATTGTTGGTGACGCATTACCACGTCAAAAATGCCCACGCTGGCTGCAACGCCCTTTCGGCCATATTGCAGCGCGAATTTTGGATTTTATCGGGACGACGCTCCATCCGAAGCGTCATTTTTAAGTGCATTCCGTGCTACCGCCTGAAGGCCAGCACCATGCAGCCCATTATGGGGGACCTCCCCACCGACCGTGTCGTGGCCTCGCGCCCTTTTTCGGCGGTCGGGACGGATTTTGCGGGGCCGTTCTTCGTCAAGAGCTCCAGCCTCCGCAATGCTCGTTCCCTCAAGGCCTACCTTTGCGTTTTTGTTTGCCTGGCTACCAAGGCCGTACACCTAGAACTGGTGAGTGCTCTCAGCACCGAAGCCTTTGTAGCCACGCTAGGCCGCTTCGTTTCACGCCGAGGTTATCCGCACCTGATCCGATCGGATTGTGGGACCAACTATAAGGGTGCCGATAGGTATTTGAAGGAAGTCGCCCAATTTTTGAATGAAAATAAGATAGGCCTCGGCACGGCAATGTCCAAGATGGGGATAACTTGGACCTTTGACCCGCCAGCTTGTCCCCACTGGGGCGGGATCTTTGAAGCCGTCGTCAAGGTCTCAAAGACGCATCTCCGACGCGTGATAGGTGAAACTATTTTGACTTTTGAAGAGCTCGCTACCGTTTTTTGTAAGATTGAGGCTGTCCTCAATTCTCGGCCACTCTGCCCCTTATCGTCCGATCCCAATGACCTGGAAGTTTTAACCCCCGGTCATTTCCTAATTGGTGAACCCCTTAACGCCCTGCCCGAGTACCCCTTCAGGGACGTGAAGGTCTCACGGTTGTCTCGCTTCGAATTGCTACAGCAGATGACCCAAAATTTCTGGCATCGTTGGTATTTAGAATATTTGCATCTTTTGCAGCAGCGCGTTAAGTGGTCAGACAAGACCGACCCACCTAAGGTTGGTGATCTTGTCCTAGTTAAGGAGTCTAATTTGTTGCCTTTGTGCTGGCGTCGTGGACGCATTCTTAAATTGATATATGGATCCGATGGGGTTCCCAGAGTTGCCGAGGTAATGGTCGGAGATTCGGTTTTGCAGCGAGCCGTCTCTTCCTTATCCCGCTTGCCCATTGGTTAGTGGACCCCAAATCCTTGGGTCCACTGGCGGGGGTGTTTGCGCTTTACGCTAGCATTTCGGTTTATGCTAGGCCTATCGCGTCGACGGCCTGCACGCCCCTCTCCCGCGAGCGGTTTGCGGCCAGCGCCCGCGCGCGCCCCGGCCGCGTTGGCTCGCCCCAGTCCGGTGCAAAATCCCGACGGAGTCGGTCGGTGTGTGTGCCGCGTTCGCCCGCGTAAAGTCGCCCGCCACGCCGCATCGCGCTGTCTTATTATTTGTGAGGAGCTATTTATCGCGTACCATTTTGTTCCGCGTCGCCCGCGTGTTGGTTGCCGGCCACGCCGCCACTCCGAGTCCGTTTCTACAAGCCGACTGAAAAAATCCGCGTTGCCCGCGTGAAATTTGCCGGCCACGCCCGTGTCGTTTAGTTTACGAGCCCCGATTTATTGAGTTCCTTAGTTTGCCGTGTTGGCCGCCGCGTCCTTCTAACGCTGCGGCCCATTTTACTATCAGGAACACTGTTTTTTGTGCTCACGTGCCACCTGGACACCTCGCCGCCGCGGACACACTTCGCTACCCGCGATTTCGTACCGCCGCCGCGAAAGATCCCTCAAGAAAGGGAGAGTGTGTTCCTATTTGCATTTAACACCGCAGACACCACACACTACATTCATCCTACACGAACACACTCCCCGGATTCCACGTGCTGGCTGTCTCCATGCGCCGGTAAGTACCTAGTAGTAAGTCACTCTATGCCGCGGGATTAAACCCAGTGCAAATCGCCTAATAAAATTTTTTTGGCGGGCCCTTTTCGACCCGCCACCGCCGCTGCCTGTGGGAGTCCGCTGGCCTGCTCTGATGGGCCCGGCAGTTGCCCGCTGATTCATCGTGCACAGGCGCGGTGCGTAATCATATAGAAAAGTTTTTGCTGTGAAGTGTCTTCTTATATTAAAAATATTAAGTTTTTAATATTACATTTCATAGATATAATAAAAAGGTGTCTTCTTGTCTTGAAGTCTTTAATACATTTCATAGATATAATAAAAAGGTATTCCAGCCCCTTAAACTCAGTCAGAACAAAGGCTTGTTTTCTACTTAATAAAATTTTTTGCTATTGCCTGTTTACAATAGCTTTTGGGTCTCGATTATTTTTTAATAATTCAATAATTATAAGGGTAAATTATTATATCATATTTACCTGATCATAATCTTTGTCGTTTTCATCAGATCCAACGCCGTTCTGGTTATATTGATTTCCGTAATCTAAGTTTTGTATCTGAAAATACAAAAAAACCTTCACAAATTTCTCGTGCGCATCCAAATTTTGTATGGACTATGGAGAAGTACTGGATTACACCCTGGATAAACACATATGTATGGTATTTCTATCCCGGAGAAGTCCATGGTTTCGGACGAAGACAACATATTGTGAGGTATTGCTAAAATTTTAACATAGGTACTTTTTTAGCGATTTTCTCCTCGAGAACACAGAGGTAAAGAAAATATTTATTTTACAATACTAAAATTTAAGCTCCAAATACCTGATAGTTGAACTGATTCGCAGGTTTCTGTCTGAGCACATTTTGTTTGGCGTGCTCCGATAACGCTCTATATATGGGTGGTAGGACCGTTTGTTCCTGAAAGTTAAAAGAAGTATTTATATTAATTCGATTTATTTGGTTCTTTTTATTTCTTAGGCACATTTTCACGCGGTTGTTAGCCACATCTGGCGTTTTGCACACCTAATCAACCTAGCTGATTAACGCCGATATCAAGTATACTTGCCAACTGTATGAAGCTCAGGTTCGTTCCGGCATGGAGTACTGCAGTCACCTATGGGATGGATCTGCAAAATATCAGCTCGATGCATTAGACTCGGTTGATCGCCGCGCACGCAGAATAATCGGCAAGGAATCGCTAACACGGGCAAAATTGCTCAGTTTAGAAGACCGACGCAAGGTTGCCTGTTTAGCGGTTTTTTACAGGATATACTTTGGAGAGTGTGCTCAAGAACTCCACAATCTAGTTCCTCCTTCACCTTTCTACCATAGAACCGCAAGACGCCGGGAGAAGTGGCATCCTTATGTGGTTGATGTCCAGCAAGCTCGAACGAAACGATTTTCTTCCACGTTTCTGATACGTACCGCTAAGGTGTGGAACACCCTTCCAGCTTGTGTTTCCAGGAAAGTACAACCTGGGTGCCTTCAAGAGAAGAGTGAATAGGCATTTTCTAGGCAAGCGCGCTCCATCCTAGACCTCATCATTTCTGCCCATCAGATATGATTGTAGTCAAGCGCAAGCTTATGTATAAAAAAAAAAAACATTTCATCAGAGCAAGACTTGTACAGTAGGTAATTAGAATAAATTAACGATAAATTTTATAGTTAAAAAAAAAACGGTTTTTATAAAAATGAATAAAGAAGATCTCATTTTTTCATTATTTCATGAAATCAATTTGCAATGCGCAATTAGGATCATTGTTATAAGCCTAAAAAGAGTAGTAAGTTTATTATTTGTGAAAAACTTAATAAAAATTTAATTTAATCAGCTAACTTTGTCCAACTTATTGTCCAGCTTACCCAATTTTATATTATACTCGTACTTACAATTAAAACAGAACCTTTCGCAGTATCAAGCAGACATGTGTGAAATATGAATATTACGATATAATTTAAACAGACAATACAATTACGTTCACAACAGACGAATTGTGCGCGGCGAGGAATAATGGTCGGCAATCAATCGCGACGCACGAGGTGATGAAAGAAATAAATAATTCCACGGAAAGATGGAACCAATGCGTTGGTTTGGCCAGTTGTTGGCTCTTAGTAGCCAGGAAATTATACATATACTAATATTATAAAGCTGAAGAGTTTGTTTGTTTGTTTGTTTGTTTGTTTGTTTGTTTGTTTGTTTGTTTGTTTGTTTGTTTGTTTGTTTGTTTGTTTGTTTGTTTGTTTGTTTGTTTGTTTGTTTGTTTGTTTGTTTGTTTGTTTGTTTGTTTGTTTGTTTGTTTGTTTGTTTGTTTGTTTGTTTGTTTGTTTGTTTGTTTGTTTGTTTGTTTGTTTGTTTGTTTGTTTGTTTGTTTGTTTGTTTGTTTGTTTGTTTGTTTGTTTGTTTGTTTGTTTGTTTGTTTGTTTGTTTGTTTGTTTGTTTGTTTGTTTGTTTGTTTGTTTGTTTGTTTGTTTGTTTGTTTGTTTGTTTGTTGACTACTGGTCCGAAATGAAAAGTTCTTTTATAATCTATCTATCTTTAATATAAAAATGAATCGCAAAATGTGTTGTTGAGCGCATAACTCAACAACGTCTGGACCAATTTGGCCAATTTTTTTTATACTCCTTGAAGTTCGAGGAGGAAAAATTTGAATAATTGCCGGGAAACCCCTAAAAACAGCTATTTCTTCTTCCCATACAAACGTTTCTAACTAAAACGTTGAGTCAATTTGAGCTTTGTTGCTATTGCATAAAGTTCATATTCAATACACTCACTGTTGTCTAAGAAATGTAGGTGTGTTTCTAACGTCAAACAGTCAATTTGCACTTTATTACCGCTTTACAAAGTTCAAATTCATTCATGTCTATCAAAATAGTATGCGTGTGTGCGTTAAAGTGCAGGGTAACGGTTCACAGGGAGTTTTTGCCCTGACTATAAAAAAGGTAGGAGCAAGAAACTGCCACAATAAAAATCTTTTTGACTGGACGAAGTCTGTCGGGTCCGCTAGTAATTTATAAAAGGCAAAAATCTTTAGGGCTGCAATATTTATTACCAGCTATTATACAAAACGCTTTCAAACTAAATTGTCAGAGTCAGAAGCGACACCGAATGCTTTAAGCTCGATTAATTCAAATAAACATCAATATCGCTTCCTGCAAAAGCCTTACCAAGTGAATTTAGTCAAAAGTTAATACACAGAGATTAAAATGTAGCCAGACTCATGGTATAAGAGCTAAATTAGGAAGTAACAAAAATAATATAATAATTGAATAGAAATTTTTGACCGTGGTGTGAGTATTAGAAAAAATGAGATTGCCAAATATTGGATAACCAACAGTAGAATAATAATGGTTACCGATTTTTAGTTTAGTTATTGGTTCCGTAACAAAATTGAAAAAAAAATGGAACTCTAATTGGACTTCATCCGTCCGTCAATCCGTCTATGTGCTACAGTCGATTATTTCAGTCTTTATTAAAGCTAATTGGACGAGATAATCTTTTAAACTCTATTAGGTAATTTAACATATTGTGCTAAAATTATTTGGGTTTACATAATCAGTATCAAATAGCTAAACTAATTTGTCAGAACTTAACTTACACAGGTTCAATTCTTCGTTTTACAGTGTAAAAAGTCAGTAAGATTCTTTTTTGATGCGATGGTATTAAAACATAGTATATATTTCTTTGTTGAAACTATGCTTGAATGAATCGTAACTTTAATGCCTTTCATTATTTGACAAAATTTAAAATAGATTTTTGGAAATTGGGAATCAATGAGCGAATGCCACATACATGTTCTCGTAAGGTAAAAGGCTACCTCTGACGAATTTTATGTGTATAAAAAATCTGTATCATGCGTAAAAAACTACGTTATAGACGCAGGTCTGTCGCTATCTAGATCTTAGCCCATTATAAATAAGCGGGGACTAATTAGGGGCTTACTCGGCTCGCGGGCTTAATGTCGATCTGAACGGAGCTGTGGGGGCGCGGCTTATTTGCTGAGGAATTGGGGAATTCCCATTTAATTTCCGATCGCCAGTGCTTCTTTAAATTGGTTCCTTAAACCTTATTATTTTACACTACTATACTGCAACTTGCAAGCATTAGCCATATTATGACATACTAGCTATTACCCGCGGCTTCGCTCGCATGAATTTCGGTTTTTACGAGTCACGTTATAATGAGTCATCGTCAAAAGATAGGCGTGTGCTTTTTTCAAATTTCGCGGATTTTTTTACAAATTTTAAAGGACACATTTAAACATAATTTTTACGAAACTTTACGAGTATTAACCGTTTGCGCAGCGTACGCAACAGAAGCTCTTTCAAAGAATTTTTTTCCGTTTTTGTGTTAGTCACAGCGAGATATTATATTATGACCTTCCTCGATAAATGGACTTATCAGCAAAAAAGAATTTTTTAATTCTAACCAGCAGTTCTTGAGAGCAGCATGGTCAAACAAACAACAAATAAACTCTTTAGCTTTATTTAATTAATATTCCAATATATAAAATGTTCATGTCTCGTGCTTGTTACCAAACTTCCCCGAAACGGCTCGACCGATTATTATGAAATTTTCTGTGTACGAGAATATATGTTTGGTAGGTCGTAAGCTATTTTTATAACTCCAATGGCAAAACAACGTTTGATGGATCAGCTAGTATTAGTAAAGATAGTAAAAATTATAGTTAAAAGTATAAAAGTATAGATTTTCAGCTTACCTCATAATCATTGAATCTATTATCCCTCCCATAACTGTTAAGTCTTGCTCTCAACAACATTTCTGCATACGGCACATTGTTGTAAGAAGACGCTTCTGGCATGTTGTTTATAGAAACACCAGGGGTTCCAAAAATATCATTGTCGGATAATGGAGACACGTTCGCTAGGACATCTGGGGACAGTGTCACGTCAGTAGGACTTGCTAAGGGATATACGGGGTTTAGAATACTTTGGGTTGGAACGGGGTTTTGGGTGGGTAAGGAACTGTTAGGTGGGTTGGGGTTACGGTCGCTGTTGGCAACGGATTCGAGCAGAGGTCTGGCTGTCACGATGAGGGGTGTTCTCGGTGGAGGCTGCCCGTCGTTCGGGAAGAGGACTGGACCTTGTCTGGAAATTACAAAAAAAAATAGTGTACAATACCCCATTTTTCTCCTGTTCCCGCTCTCTTTTTCAACCTATTTAAAAGGACGCTATATGTAATTGCACAGATATTGATTGCTTTGGAAATATTCTGTAGTTGTTGCATGATTGAGAAACATCATCATTAAATACTCCTGACTCGTCCTGTTTCGTCCTGACTCCGGGACAGACTCACGAGATGTTGACTTCACAATGCGAAATTGTAGAGTACGACTCTATGATTTCGCATTGTGAAGTCAATATCTCCTTTTCTAGTAGCGTATTATAGACAAAACAAATTAATCTGTCCTGTCAACTAAGGTCAGTGTACAAGTTCTAAAATAAGACACTATCCTTAGTATAATCCTGTGAAATCCTATTAACAGTTAATGTTCATTGTAAGCCCTGTAAATGCGTTCAAATATCAATACACTAGACGCATAACTTTTAACTACCCTGTTAACGACAGTCATTTAATGTAACTCGATACTAACTTGTTGAGCTGATGTCTCTTAACTAAGATTATATTGTAATCTTACCCTCTTAAGGCAAAATCAACGACTCTGCCCGCGAAATTTAAAATTTTCATTGTTTTTAGGGTTCCTTACCAAAATAGTATAAATGGAACCATTATGGTGAGACTTTCTCCGTCCGTCCATCCGTCCGTCCGTCCGTCCGTCCGTCTGTCACACTCGATTATTTCAGTAACTATTCAAGCTATCGACTTGAAATTTAGAATATTTATGGGTAATAGCGACCCGACGTCATAACAATCGTAAAAATTTGAAAATTGTTTTTATTTTTATTTAAAAAGGGGGGAAAACCAGGTCGACAAATTTTCAAAATGAGATAACAATATTGAGTGGGGTATCATATGAAAGGGCGTTACTTGTGTATACTAAAACTAATTTTTATTTATTTTTATGACTGAAAGTTTTTGATTTATTGGGCAAACTGTCGAAAAAAATACTGTCCCCCCCCCCCTTATCTCCGAAGTTTATCAACCAAAAAATCTGAAATAATTATGATCAATAGAAGTTAACGTATATTTTACAGGAAAAATAAAATCAACTCGCTGACTAATATACTTTTTTTGATAATAACAATAATCCGCCAAAAACAAAGTTACGTTTGCGGTTTGCCAACAAAAGTACATGTAAATTATATTCGTAAATTCATGAACAAAAGTGATTCTTTCAATGTTTTACTTCTTTTATGGTAATTGGTATGGAACCCTCGGTGCGCGAGTCCGACTCGCATTTGGCCGGTTTTTTGCAATATGTACGCTAATTACACATCAGAGGTTTATGGCAGTCGATTTGCGAGAATGGCAGTATCATCTTTACATGATAATATCAAAATCATTGCATAAAAATGTCTATCAGTGGAAATTAGTCCGAGTATCTAGTTTATGTGAGTAACTCGCAAATCTCGGACTAATTCTTTAACTCAACACTTTCGAGCAGAGATTTTTATATAAACACGTGAAGATGAGATTGGGATTGCCGCAATTTTACTGCCATAAGCCTTTTATGTCTTATTAGCTTAAAAATCGCGAAAAACCACAAAAAAAAAATTTCGCGGGCACACCCGTGGTGTGCTCCTTAAGAGTCCACTGAACTAACAAGCCTCCATACATTCGTAATACCAAAATCATTTGTAATTCGTGCATATTTCGATCATGTTGTGATGTTATTCAGGTTAATCTAGTACCTAATATAATCTTTGCTTCTGGCCATATTATTTGGTTCGGAAATACTTCTCTTTAACGAAATATAAATGAATTTCGATCTGCTTATTTTTGCGTCAAAAAGGACATGTTTTCAGCTTTCTAACTAGGCATGAGTCTCCTTTCAGAATAAGAATACTTTAAACAAGTTAAGGCTTCGCCTTTAACAATTTGTAAAAATTCATCCCCCTTAGTGGATAAAATTCATCCCAAAAGAGGATAACTTTCATTCCAAAAAGTGAATAACTTTCATCCCAAAAAAGTGGATTATCATCCCCAGAAGAGGATAAAATTCATCCCCAAGGTATGAATACACTTACTTGGTTGGTTTAGTCTCTTGCAAGTGTTGTAGTTGGTAGGGATGGTAGTTGAAGTTCCTAGGCTGTAGGAAGCTAGCTGGAGTGGACGTCTCTTGACTATATTGAGTACGAACTTCCAAGATACCTGAGAACGCTACCACCAATGTCCACCTGAAACGTAAGAAGAACTTTTGCTGTCATAAATTAATTAATATCTGGGTGACCGACCCTTGCTCGGTAGTATATCTATCGGCCAATAGATGGCAGCAGTAGTCACTTTTTTTTGGTAAATGTGACATTTTCTAAAAATGAATTTTAGCTAGATCGATTTATCGCCCCCAAAACCCCCTGTATACTAAATTTCATGAAAATCGTTCGAGCCGTTTCCGAGATTCAGACAAGAATTATTCGTTTAAAGGTATAAGATTTAATATACGACAGATTGTCAGAAATCGTTGCAAATTAAAATTACTTGTAGTAACGCCCTTTATTTTAGCCATTTTACACAATTTAATCCAAAAAATACCAAATCGCTGTCAGCCTGTAGTTATTTACATAAACACTAACAAGTTTTCTTCTAAAACATATCGAAATTCATTATTAATTTATTTCATACAAAAACATGTTATTTCTGTAAAGTGACATTACACTGTTGCGATTTCGGAAATCAGAAAAAACGAAGGTACCACAACACCCAGACCCGAGACAATGTAGAAAACTTATTTTTCTACATTGCACCGACCGGGGATCGAACCCGGAACCTCAGAGATGGCGGCACCTTGAAAACCGGCACGCTAACCACTCAACCACGGAGGTCGTCATGATGTAAACAATATGAATATGTAAACAGAACCCAACAGTAGAATTTCAACTCAATTTCACTCCAATACATCTCGCGTTCACACCCCGCTATTTGTTGATCTGTCTGTCTGTCTGTCAGCTATAACGAATGGGGTGTTGCTCCTTATGATATTACGGGAAATTATACCGAGTAATTGTTTCCTTATTAGATTCAGGTGAAAATTGTTTTCTCGGTGTTGCCAACATTTGACGACCTCCCTGGCGCAGGGGACGCGCGCTCGGATTCGAGTGGGAGGTCGCGGGTTCGATTCCCGCCACGAGCCACTTTGGGATTTTATAATTTCTAAATTGGCTAAGGTCCGGTCTGGTGGGAGGCTTCGGCCGTGGCTAGTTACCACTCTACCAGCAAAGACGAACCACCGCCAAGCGATTTAGCGTTCCGGTGCGATGCTGTGTAGAAACCGTTGGGGTGAGTTCACTTACCCCTTCCAAGTTAGTACGTTAACATCTTCGGCTGCATCATCACTTACCATCAGGTGAGATCGCAGTCAAGTACTAGTATAGTGTTAAAAAAACATTTCCATTGGATTGAGTCATAAAGGTCCAAGAGGCGATTTCTAAAGTGCGTCAAAAAATACTTTGTCTCAGTTGACAAACCCGAGCCGTCGCTGTACAATTTTTCACGCACACTAGCATCCGCACACCATACAAATTTGAAACTGTTGTTACCTCCACACTGCTCGCGAAGTTCCTCGTCGAAGTACTCGGAAAAGTTTACCGAAGTCGAAGTAGGTCACCACACTACTCGGTGTACTTCGCGAGAACGCTTTGACGTCCTTTGACTCGGGCGCAAAAACCGACGACAAATGGAAGTTGCCCGAAGTGAGTCCGAAGTGAGTCGAAGTTGGCGAAGTTAGACGAAGTAACCCTCCAAACTGCTCGCTTCGTTTAACTTCGGACCCACTTCGGTCAACTTCGCGAGTAGTGTCTAATAGAGGCCGGGTTAGGTAGGGCCATAGAGTATATTGAATATATGGGTAGGGCTATATCTAGTCGGGGCACAAGCGATATCCTATTATAATAAATCTATGGATTGAGTCATATTGTTTAGGCCTTTAGGGTTACAACTTACAAAGTAGCTTTTTTAAGTTCTTTTTTTTAAGTTCAACCAAAGAATGAGATAAAATTGGAAAAAGTAATAAGGCATCCGCTCTTGTTGGATAAATACTTATTATTATAACAGTCGGGAGTTTTTCATACTGTATTTCAGTTTCGTTATGAAATTTTTCAATAGGTACCAATATTACATTAACACGTTAGCTGCGGCACCAATTTTTGCATACTTTCCGTTCCTGCGGCACGAGGTATAATCGGCCCGTACCGTGACCAGACGTTAGGGCGACACGCGGTCTATTAGACCCCACCTCCTTTTACAGACTAAAATCCATTTTCTGGCGCGAAATCAAAGATAAATGAGAATTTTGGTCCTTATTGATATAGACAGTGAATTGATGAACCCTAATCCACCGTCGCCCCGGGATCTGATGGCTAGTTTAGGAATTATTAGCAAAACAAAATATGGGATCTTATACACCTCGTAACGCACTGAAATAGGGCAAATTTTCGCTGCGATTAGTGATAGGAAAAATAATATCGACGTTTTTAAACTGTCTTAACTACGCAACGACTTGACCGATTTTGATCAATTATATCTCATTAGATCGTTTTAAGGGCAAAACCTGGCAAAACAACACAAAGCTATCAAAGGATACATATTTTTTAAAATAATCTGAATTGTGCTTGAAGGCGCCATAAAGAAAAAAAAACCGGCCAAGTGCGAGTCGGACTCGCGCACGAAGCGTTCCATTCTATACCATTAAGAGGCACCTATTACAGACTTATTATTGGAAAATAATGGATTACGGTTTATGCATAAGGTTTATCTTTCTATATGAAAATCTTAATGCGGTTCACAGAATAGAAAAAAAAGGCAACCAGAAGTAGAAAAGAAACTGTCCTATTTATTCTGCCTCGGGCTTTAAAAATACAATTATTAGAACTTGAATTAACATTAAAAAATTAAAAGGACGTGCTCTCCAATCGACGTGATGCACAACACTGGTCGCGGGAAGCTCGCGTTGAGTGCGGTACGAGGTCAGGGGGGATATGGGACGTTTTAGCCTCGTTCCGCACTGCATTAAAATTATATTAATTCAGTGCGGCACGAGGCCTAAGACATCCGGTACCAAGGTAGGTACACCACCGAGTCCGGAACCATTAGTGATCTCAAATATATATTTATCTCTTTCCTACACTGGACCAAACCAAAGCTATGCCATTCGCACGACAGAGAAATTCACTTTTTTGCTTGCCGCACCACAGGGAAGTTGTATCAGGGGTGATTTAGGCCTCGCTTCGCACTTAACGTGTTAAGGCTTTTAAATCAATAATGAACAGCGAAAATATCCAATATAGGGTTTTAATTGAATAAAAAACTTACAAACGCTTGTATTTGCCGGCTTGATTGCATCATTGTTCCGTGCGAACCGCGTCACAGATACGCAGTCGCCATTTTGGCGTTGTCATGGCAACCTTTGTCGGCGTGGGAAAATGGCGGGATTCGGCCGCGTTTGTGTGAAAAGCGAGATTTCTGATGATATGTCGGGAGGTTGTGGGCAATATTTACGAGTTGTTTGTACTTTGTAATATATTTACGTAGCTAGGTACGGTCAGGGTCAAAAGTGCATATGGAATTCGCAAACAAAATTCCTTGCAATCGCTCGGCCTGGCAGTATATTACATAGAAGTATTTTATGTTTGTTTTATAGAAATATTTTGTAACTAACGCTGTCTTAAGTTTGATAGTATGTTTACGGTAAAATATGCGGTTACTTGCATACCCTTCTATGCCTTTAAGCTATGTATGCATTTTTGACCCCGACTGTATGTATGTCATAATATGTGGCAACCACAGGTGGCAACTCTAGGACTTTATAAAAATATCACACATATCACACTTGCAGTTCTTCTCGGTAATAGGTACCTACTGCTTTCCGAACGCGGCAGTGGAAAATTACGTTTTATAAGTGCCTGTAATTTAGACTTATCTGAAAGGATAAATATTTTGATTTTGATTTTTGATCGCAGGTAATTAAGCTGTTAAGAGTCCTGTGAACTACCATGTCTCCCATACAAACGTAATACCAAAATCATTTGTAATTCGTGTATATTTCGATCATGTTGTGGTGTTATTCGGGTTCGTATAGTAATAATCTATGCTCCTGGCCATATCTGGTTCCGAAATACTGTTGTGAAACGAAATTGTAAACGAATTTAGTTTTGCTTATTTTTATGTAAAAGAGGACATGTTTTCTGCTTATTTTTTTTGTAATAAAAACAACACTATCTCACGTCGCATTAGTTCAGGAGCACAGTTTTTACCGTCCAGCTAAAGAAAAACACCAGTTACTAAAGAAAGTTACAAGTTTTCATTCATAATTTTTGGTATTACGGAACTCGACCAAAGTTATAAAAATTTTGATCAAAATTGATTATTATTACGTTTTAAAGAAGTATTTTCAAACCGAATATGGCCATGAGCATAGATTATTACTATATGAATCCGAATAACACCACAACATGATCGACATATACACGAATTACAAATGATTTAGTATTTTGCATTAATAGAGACATCGTAGTTCACAGGCCCCTTAATTAGGAACTGAAAAAATACTTTTCCTTTACTTTAATTACTTATTGAAGTTTGTCATTTGAGAATGCTAATTTCCACGTTTAATTCGTAAAGTGGTATATCTGTAAAGTTGTTATAAGCTGTTTCAAACACCCCCTGCGAATTGTCCACGTCCTTTCTGTCAAATTGCATTTTAATTAAAAACCTCCTATCGCACAAGGATTATTGATTTTAACCACGTTATAAGTACAAAGAAAACTTGCTTATTGTCTCAAGTCTCTTAAATTTATTTTTTAAATTAATTAAATTTAATTTACAGCGAGGTTGCCTTTTAAAATAATAAATGTACGACCTAGGGTACAAAATAACTTTGCCATTGATCACTATTGGATATGCACTTCAAACAAGAGTACTATTTGTTATAATTTTATGCGCTTGTCAAAGATCTAGGTCCTAGATCCATATAAGCTACTTACGGCGATTTGTTTCGTTCAATTAGGTACTTAGTAATCGTACTAGACATTATGCAGATTTCTAATATCTGCTTACATATTCCTATACCTTTAAACGAGCAATTCTTGTATATATATTTCTATATAATCTGGATCTCGGAAACGGCTCGAACGATTTTCAAGAAATTTAGTATACCTACAGGGGGTTTTGGAGGCGATAAATCGATTTAGCTAGGATTCATTTTTAGAAAATGTCGAATTTACGCAAAAAAAAAAAATATGACTCCTGCTGCCATCTATTGGCCAGTAGTTAAGTATAACTAACTACTGGCCAATAGATGGCAGCAGGAGTCATATTATCTCGGTAGTAACCGAGCGAAGCTCGGTCACCCAGATATTTATATTACGTGTTATATTTAATATATTCTAGTAAACAATAAAGATAACAGGTTGGTTTGTCTTTGTAATATTTGTTATTATAAAAATTCAAACTGATTTATATGAGATGATAGTTTATAAGGGTTGGTTATGGTATGGTTAACATCCACCCGTCAAAATTCAAATTTTAATTAAACCTTCGGTTCAGTTAAGGTTCGTAGACCTGATGAACTTATTGAAAAACTCAGGCTCACAAACTCAGTCAGTTACGGCTGAGTTTGACAAAATTAATTATAGTGAAATGATATCATAAAGAGCCAGTAAGTGAAGCCTATATGCAATTCTAAAGTTGCCCGTGGCGGGAATCGAACCCGTGACCTCCCACTGAGAACGTCAAAACCTCATGAGTCACTGTGGGTGAGATGACTGGAGTATTCCAGTACCAGAAGCAGCACCCTATAAGCTTGTGTTAAATTAAAATAGGTAATTAATTATGTACTCACCAAACCAATTTTCCAAACATCATTTAAGTAAGTAGGTAAAATAAAATAATAATTTTCACTTGGGTATTTTTCAACACTTATTTCTATCACGAAATCACTATTATTTTTATTAAAATTATTTCTTGTTTTTATTAAACCTACAAAAAATTTGGTACGTGTATTCGAACGTTTTAAAAAACAAAACAATATGGCGGCGAAAAAAACAAATAACGTCAGTTACAAGCGCGGGAGCTGGATTGAAAATGACAATGGTTGGTTTGTCAACGAGTTTTTAACACAGACAATAGGATAATAAGACATGAATACGAGTATTTTGTAATGTATCGTTACAATTTGTGCTTTGGGACACATTGTTAATATACA
Source organism: Coenonympha glycerion (assembly GCA_963855885.1). NCBI lineage: Eukaryota > Metazoa > Arthropoda > Insecta > Lepidoptera > Nymphalidae > Coenonympha > Coenonympha glycerion. Next base: position 8,948,516 of record OY979652.1, on the reverse strand, counting down.
ATCTAGTTAGTAACGTAAAAGTATATTCAGTCCATTAGCGATGATAAACATAAGCGATGATTGTAAATCCTATCCTATCCTATTCTATCCTATTCCACCCTACTATCCTATCCTATCCTACTAATATAATTAAACGCGAAAGTTTGTATGTACGGATGGATGGATGGATGCATCTTTGTTGAACCGATTTGGCTAAAATTTGGAACATAGATAGCTTATAACCCGGACTAACACATAGGCTACTTTTTATCCCGGGATATCATCGTTCCCACGGGATGAGCGAAAAACCGAAATTCATGCGCGCGGAGCCGGGGGCAACAGCTAGTATTACCATATTATGACATTGGAAAATTGATCAGTGCTGTTATTGCACAAACAAAAACCTTAAAGAAAATAACGACTGTGGTCGATTCTGTTGTGCAAAATCTCTAAACTAATTTAAAATAGTGCTATCCTTTTCAAACTGATCGCGATGGAAAAGGATAGCACTATTTTAAGTTAGTTAAGTTTAAAGATTTTGCACAAAAGAATCGACCACAATAACAGTATTGTACTTAATAGCAACTTAATACTAATAGTATTAATATTTGTAACTTAATTTGAGTGATTTTATCGAACGTTTGACGACCGAATGGCGTAGCGGTAGCGAAACTCAGAGGAGGCGTCGGAGGTCGTGGGTTCGATTTCCACTACTTGAAAATGTTTGAGGGATGAGCATGAATGTTTTTTCAAGTGTTTGGGTGTTTATATTCCTGTTTATTATATATGGCTGAATGTCGCACTCACCGACGTATTCATAAGAGTGAGAAGGACAAAAATAATCCGTGCAATTCACCAAAATTTTAAGGGGCACCTAAGCCCTTAGGTGACAGTTGTTGTAAGTGAAAACTGTCACTTAGCGGCTTAAGTGTTTCTTAATAGTAGGGGATCCCAAGTAAGGTCGACCTTCACCGAGCTGTTTATTGGATGAAAATTATTTTATATCCAATTAAATATGTCAATAAATATATCGCAAGTGGGTTGCCTAAAAAAATTCAGTCCAGGATATGATTAATTAAGAATTTAAAAAAATCCATCGTAACATGAACTCCTATTTGTTAGAGTTCCGTTGACATCTTAGTTCAAATTAGATTGGATGAGCGATTCAGGTCGCAAATTGCAATTGTGCTTATTTATCTACGATTTTATTATCCGTTACCTAACTTTCTTTTGCCAAAAAATATACAGCAGAAATACTCTCCTCAGCCAGGAAAGTATTTCTGGCAAAAAGCACTATTGATAACATCCAATAAACAGCTCGGTGAAAGTCGTTGTATAGCGGGATCCTAGACCATAAAGCGTTGGTGAAAACGAGCATAAAGCCTGTAAAGTGCCATGCACATATTATCATGGAGCTTCCCAGTACATGATGTAACGGTATGTCAAATCCACACAATGCCGTAATCCATGGGAAAATGCCGAGTTCTTCTCGGCCTCAATGGGGTTAACAATAATTGCTAAATTGCCGCCAGTACATACTTTTTATTACGCAGTAGTTTTTAGTACGCACCTAGTGGTGTGAAAATTAATTCTATGGAGATTTTTTCGATTAGATAATCAATATTTTGCCGTGAAGCAGTCATTGCGAAGCGTTACTGTGTTTAGGTTTGAAGGACACATTGATTTTATTATAAAATAGGTATTTCCTAGGCAAGCGCGCACCACTTTAGTCTGCACCATCGCTTTTGATCAGGGGTCTGATTGCGTAATATAAACGTATTCATCGTTATAAACGCATTCATCGTTATCGTAATCGTTTACCAATTCTGTGCAATCGGACCCCAATTCTGGCGAAATTACTGGCCTTAAGTAGTTGGCCCTACGAGCCCGCGTAATTTATATTTTATTTTTCGCAAATGTACGACTAACTACACATTACAGGTTTATGGAAATGAGTTTTGCGAGCATAGTAGTTATGCATCTATATGTTTTTAATAAAAACTTTGCTCGAGAATTCCCATTCACCTCATATTGGTTCCCGAAAGATAATTTATTACAGTTTTCCAGATTTGGATCTATCGGGAACCAATATGAAGAAAATGAGTATTGTTGAGTAGAGTTTTTAATAATAACATGTAGATGGATAAATGTTGTACCCGCAAAATTTATTGCCATAAGGCTACGATGTAAGGTAAGCTAATAATATAAGCCCACTGTTAGCAAAAAACTAAATAAAATTTGAATTTTCGCGCCCGGATGGTATCCATTAAGCTTAAGCTTTTTTTTACACTATAGGTACAAGTTAGTACTTGACTGCGATCTCACCTGATGGTAAGTGATGATGCAGCCGAATATGTTAACGTACTAATTTGGAAGGGGTAAGTAAAGTCACCCCAACGGTTTCTACACAGCATCGCACCGGAACGCTAAATCGCTTGGCGGCACGTCTTTGCCGGTAGGGTGGTAACTAGCGACGGCTGAAGTCTTCCACCAGTGACCAGACTAGACCTGAGCCAATTTAGAAATTATAAAATTCCAAAGTGGGCCCCGTGGCGAGAATCGAACCCGCGACCTCCCGCGCGCACTCGAATCCGAGCGCGCGTACTCTGCGCCAGGGAGGTCGTCAAAAAGCTACACAGCATCGCGAGGGAAAGCTATCGCTTGGTGGTGCGTTTTTACCGGAAGGGTGGTAACTAGCCGCGACCGAAGCCTCCCACCAAACCATCCCTAAGCCAGTTTAAAAATATGAAAAACTACAAAAAAAATACAGGTGGTATTGGAGAAAAATTGCATTCATTCCCAACCCCGAGGTATAATTTTTCAAAAAACTACAAACTGCATGATATCCAATATGTCAATAATAAATCTAAACTCAATTTCCCAGAGTGAGTCGGCAGTTTACCGATATACGGGTAATATGATAAATTAACCACGAAAACTATCAGATGAAAGTTTAAAAATTAAACCTGCAAAAACTGCTATTAGCTTTTATAAACTATCTAACTCTCATTCGCTGTTTTATAGTCTCGTAAGGGAGTGCTGCTACACAGCATCGACCAGGAATACTAACTTTGACGACCTCCCTGGCGCAGAGGTCGCGGGTTCGATTCCCGCCACGGGCCACTTTGGAATTTTATAACTTCTAAATTATTGGGGTCTGGTCTGGTGGGAGGCTTCGGCCGTGGCTAGTTACCATCCTACCAGCAAAGACGTGCCGCCAAGCGATTTAGCGTTCCGGTGCGATGCTGTTTAGAAACCGTTGGAGTGACTTTACTTACCCCTTCCAAGTTAGTACGTTAACATCTTCGGCTGCATCTTCACTTACCATCAGGTGAGATCGCAGTCAAGTACTAACATGTATAGTGTAAAAAATAAACTCTGTTGGCGGTACGTCGATGACGATAAGATGGTAACTAGCCCCAGCCGAAACGACCGACGGAGTTTTTTGTATTTATTTTATAATATTCGTTAATTAATGAACAAACTACTTCAACTCTCATTAAATCACTGTTGAATACATCCTTTCCAATTAAAAATTTAAGACTTATAAGGTTTCCTCATGTATACCAAAATCAGAACTGGACTAAATTGAAATGGGACCACACGGGAAGCTTCAGCTTTCTAGTAATAAAATGATCACTAAAATCGATTCGCCCCGTCAAAAGTTATGAGGTAACAATTAACAAACATACAGTCGAATTGACTTTTTACGGCTTACTAATGGACATGGGACTGCGAGGTTTTCCATAGCCAATTACGGTGTCCAAATGTGGATTGTCAGATATCTCACACCTTTTTTATTTAACACACATCGCAGCCTAGTCCCAAAGTAAGCGTAAGTAAGTTTCTTGCGGGTTCTTCTCGATGCAAAACTGCTTTCCTAACGTGGCGGTAGAGTTTCATAAATGCTTGTAGGTAAGTTAGATTCAAAGATTCAAAGATTCAAATCATTTATTTCATATAGGCCACTACTTGTTAGCACTTATGAAAGGTCAAGTAGGTACATATACTTATTAATAGTGATAACTATTTCACGACTTAAAAAAAGTTTACGAGTTAGGTTACGAGTTAAGTTAGGCAAATGTAAAACCCCCCCCGATGGATTCCAATCTTGTCGCGATGGAGGGGCTCAGTAGCCGTGGTTGGGCCCCACGGTGAAGCCAAAAGGAATCCAGGAGGGGACGCTCGGAGTGGGCCTGGAGATGGGCCCGCTCTGGATGCGTCCAAGAGGGGTGCGGGGGACAGAGTTTTCTGTCTCCTGCTGCCAGGAGGGGTCGCGGGAGGAGAGGCGTGTCGGTGTGTCGTTGCCGCTCGCCCTATCTCCCGCGACCAAACGGTGGCGCACCGTTAGATGCGTCGGCGGCGGGGCCGCAGGGGAAGAGGAGTGTCGGTGTGTCGTTGCCGTTCTCCCTGTCCTCTGCGGCCGTTTGGTGGTTTGCGGCGGAGCCAAAGATCAGATCCGCCGCGGGGTATGGGAGGTCGATGCCTGCGAAGTGCAGGAGCAAGCTTCGCAGGTATCGGCTTACCCGTGCCCACGGCCCCTGGGTGGCGGTCCCGGGGGGGTCCGTCGCCTTACGGATGGGCGCCGAGGAGGTAAGGCCGGCTTAGGTGTTTCTGGCCGGCCTTGCTGTTGGAGGGGAGCTCCATGCTCCACCTCGTGGAGGGGCCGCGCAAGCGGCCGGGCACCGGCGGGTTTGCGGAGGTTTGCGCAAGCGTTCCCGTGTTCCCGTCATACGGTGCGAGGAGGAAACACCGTGGGGTTTAGCCGGTAAGAGTCCGGCATAACCCAGCCGCTCCCCCGGGCGACTGGGTATCCATGAGGATTCCCCACGATAAAAAAAAAAAAAAAAAAGGCAAATGTAAAAGAATATACCCAACCTTTTTGATTTGATTCAATTTTCTTCGTTTGTAAACATTTATATTTTCACAAAATAAATAACACCCGTCACAAAGTTCAGAAGTAACGTTCATTTTGGGAACAGCGATGCATCTGTGACAATATTTCTGGAAAGTTATCATCTTTCACAAACTCTAGATACAGAGCCGCCATGATGCGAAGTATATAGCGTCAGGCATTGTCTCAAATATTGGCAGCATTCCATGCGAGTACGGCACCCATATTTACTAAACATATTTTTAGGACCTGCCGTTTAAAAACAAAAAAAACCGGCCAAGTGCGAGTCGGACTCGCGCACCGAGGGTTCCATACCATAAAAGAAGTTAAACATTAAAATAATCACTTTGGTTCATGAATTTACGAGTATAATTTACATATAGGTACTTTTGTTGGCGAACCGCAATCGTAACTTTGTTTTTGGTGGTTTATTGTTATTATCAAATAAAGTATAATAGTTAGGGAGTTGATTTTATTTTTCCTGTAAAATATACATTAATGTCTATCGATCATAATTATTTCAGATTTTTCGATTGATAAACTTCGGAGATAAGGGGGGAACGGTATTGTTTCGACAGTTTGCTCAATAAATCAAAAACTATCAGGTATAAAAATAAATAAAAATCGGTTTTAGAATACAAAAGTAACGCCCTTTCATATGATATCCCACTCAATATTGTTATTTCATTTTGAAAATTCGAAGCTCTGGTTCCCTCCCCTTTTTAAATAAACATAAAAACAATTTTTAATGTTTTATGATTGCAATGGCGTTGGGTCACTATTACCTAAAACTATTCTAAATTTCAAGTCGATAGCTTCGATAGTTACTGAAATAATCGAGTGTGACAGACAGACGGACGGACGGACGGAGAAAGTCTCACCATAAGGGTTCCATTTTTACCAAATTGGTATGGAACCCTAAAAAATCAGTCAAGTGTGAGTCAAACTCGCGCACTGAGGGTTCCGTACTATATTAGAAAAAGTTAAACCATAAGAATCACCTTTTTTACCGAACCGCTTAACTTAACTTTGTTTTTTTGTTGAACCGCGAACTTAACTTTGTTTTTTGAGGTTAATTGCTGATACCAAAAAAAAGTATAAAAGTTACGGAGCTGATTTTATTTTTCCCGTAAAATATACATCTCTAACCCACTTATTGGTTCACTGACTTACCTAAGTCAATCGGGCGGCAGAATTTGCTAACGATTATGATAACAATGAATACGTTTTTCTTACGCAATCAGACCCCAGACCTAGAAGTTAAAGTTTTTCACAGATGGTCTCAATATCATAAATAGGATTTTTCAAAGCACTGGTTAACAATGATGCGGTGGCCAAAAATAAAGATCTTTACTTCAGTTTAACATTTCAATTTTCAACCATGTTCTACTCTGTGAAGAGTCCCCGAAAAAGTCGGATATTCTCCAGGGAGCGGACTAAGTTGGTCACTCTACTGGTAGATATTCTTACGGAGGAACAGTTTATTACGAGGTTAGTTTATAGTGATGACGCTGTTATTACTAACTGGCCCGGTTTTTATGGGGCTTTTTAAATTGGAAGTCTTTGTATCTATACAAGGACGATAAATAAACAAGATTGTTCACAGTTTCACAGATTTTAAACGAGTTTAGATTTTTAGCCTGACTGTCCATTGGGGATTTTCAAACAGCGAAATATGTACATTTTATTATATTTACGATCGCAGTCAAAGTGTACAAAAACATTTATTTCAAACAGATCGCTTCGGACTATTACCGCAGACCACCTAAATATTCGTTCCAGCCCATAGTACAAAGACAATAATTGGGCCCAACAATTGCCAAATGCAATTTTTCCAAATGCCAGTCGGCTTAGTTTAAAGTTGGACGTGCGCCAATACCGTAATGGAGTTATAGAGATGCTGCAAGATTTGACGTTCACTGAATGATAATAATTTATACCTACATCTCCTATAATATCTTATGTGGTGTAGGACTTCTTTGCAGAGTCGGTCCAGACGTTACTTTTTTTTTCTATTGTAAATAGTCATGCGCGTGATGTCAGTCATGCCTGATGGAAAGCAATCATGAGGTGTAGGTTGGAGCGCGCTTGCCTAGAAGACGCCTATTCACTCTTCTCTTAAAGGCACCCAGATTATATTTGGCTGGAAATACGGATGCTGGAACGACGTTCCACACCTTGGCAGTTTGTATCAGAAACCTGGAAGAAAAAAGTTTCGTGCGAGTTTGTTGGATGTCAACCACATAAGGATGCCATCGCTCTCGGCGTCTTGCAGTCCTATGGTAGAAAGGTGAAGGAGGTCTACAGGTGAAGAAGTTACAAGGGTATTTTGTTATCACGGTGTTGCAAGCTGAGCCATTTTGCCCGCGTTAGGAATTCCTTGCCAATTATTCTGCGAGCGCGCGGCGATCAACCAAGTCCAATGCATTAAGCTGATACTTGGCAGAGCCATCCCAATAGTGACTGCAGTACTGCATGCCAGAACGATCCTGGGCCTCATATAGCGTCAGGAGCTGTTCGAGAGTAAAGTACCGCTTAACCTTATCGAGGATACCAAGTTTTACCACAGTAAGTACTACCACATAGTGTGTGATAATATTCTTCCGTGAAACAGTCATTGTCTAGGTTTAAGTAAAGGGCACTGCAGCTGGCAACTTCACAGGCGATTTTGAGTGCAGCATGGTCACTGATCTCTATTTCTAGATTGCTGACTGTCAACGTAAAAATGAAGACAATTGATTTGCGCCATATTGACGCTGATTATTGCATAACCTATGAGTGTCTATGGAACTAAAATAAAATGGCATTCAAAACGTCGGTCCACTACCAACAAATGTCAATTTGATGGCTCCGCGGTCGGCCTATGACTGGAAAACAATGTGTATCAAGATTATGGGGTCAGCGGTATTCGCTACCATAGCTCAGTTGGAAGAGCGTCCACTCGCGACAGGTGGTGGTCACGGGTTCGAATCCCGTTGGCAGCGTTAATTTTGATACACTTTTAATTTATATCGTCAATTTAGTCAATTTAGTACCGTGGATGTTTGGGGGTGGTGCTTCAAATTGATACAAAAAAGAACTGTCACATGTACAGAATGATTAATCCAGAGATAGATATCAGTGGTGCTGGTTTATCTGAGGGATATAATCCGCAACGAGGACATCAGTAAGAGAACAAAAGTAATTGGCATAGCTCAACGGATAAGCAAGCTGAAGTGGCAGTGGGCGGGCCACATCTGTCGCAGAACCGACGGCCGTTGGTGCAGACGTGTTCTGGAGTGGAGACCGCGTACCGGTAAGCGCAGCGTAGGACGACCTCCTGCCCGCTGGACCGACGACCTGACAAAGGTCGCTGGTAGCGGGTGGATGAGGAAGGCGGAGGACCGAGTGTGGTGGCGCGCTCTCGGAAAATCCCATGTCTAGCAGTGACGTCTATAGGCTGATTAAGAGAAGATTCGACGCCCGTCGGGCAGAATTCGCTAACGATTAATACGTTTATTTTACGCAATCATACCCCTGATCAAAAGCGACGGTAAAGTCTAAAGTGGAGCGGGCTTGCCTAGGAAATACCTATTCACTCTTGATTTGAAGGTGGGTACCTTCAAATCTACCAGTTGTAAGAAGTGGGAAAAACAGTGTCTGAGAGGGTAAGCAATGAGCCTGTAGCGGTCTTCGATAGCTGACGATAGGTGGCGTAACCAGCGCAATGGCACACGCTGACAGAGCATTCGACGAGCGTTCTATAAATACAACTTCTGACGTCACACGCTTGGCTCACAAGCGGTCCCCAGGCACAACACCTGCCAATCCAGGCAGGTGTTGTGGGGGTCTGTCAGCGTGTGCCATTACGCTGGTTACGCCATCTATCGTCAGCTATCGAAGACCGCTACAATCCGCATTGCAGTGCGGCTGATGACATTGCAATGCAAAAGCACTGCCTTTAACATGGGTAAGGGGTATCACTATACATCAAGTAAAAGTCTTGCTCATGACGTCATTCATTTCCATTAAAACTCCATATAGGACAATTTCGCACAAAAATAGCTGTCGTGAGGCGTCGCTGAAAATAACTAAAGCAGTTTAGGAGGTACGTGTTCGCGCATAAATACGAGTACATACAAACATTCCACCTGTTTGGTAAACACACTGGATATGGCTGCGTTTATTGTTATCTCTCGATCATTACATATTTTGTCATCGATAAATTACAATCAATATTTGACCAATTAGTTGATCGGCTTATGTTATTTTCATATTGGTTTTTTAGGGTTCCATACCAAAATGGTAAAAATGGAACCCTTATGGTGAGACTTTCTCCGTCCGTCCGTCCGTCTGTCACACTCGATTATTTCAGTAACTATTAAAGCTATCGACCTGAAATTTGAAATAGTTGTAGGTAATTGCGGCGCGCCGCCATTGCATTTATAAATAATTGAAAATCTATTTTATTTTTATTTAAAAGGGGGGGGAAACCTGGTTGTCGAAATTTCAAAATGAGATAACAATATTGAGTGGGGTATCATATGAAAGGGCGTTACTTGTGTATTCTAAAACCAATTTTCATTTATTTTTTTGCCTGATAGGTTTTGAGTTATTGGGAAAACTGTCGAAAAAAATACCGTTCCCCCCCTTATCTCCGAAGTTTACCAATCTAAAAATCTGAAATAATTATGATAAATAGAAATAAACGTATGTTTTACAGGAAAAATAAAATCAACTCTCTAACTATTATACTTTTTTGATAAAAACAATAAACCACTATAAACAAAGTAAGGTTTACGGTTTGCCAACAAAAGTACCTACATGTATATTATACTCGTAAATTCATGAACCAAAGTGATTCTTTTAATATTTTACATCTTTTATAGTATGCAACCCTCGGTGCGCGAGTCCTACTCGCACTTGCCGGTTTTTTTTTAATTTCGATACCCATAGGAATAGGTAGTAACTACCCGCAAGAATTTCGCAAGAAGTGTCCTACCACAAGTGAATTGCCTAATGGATGATAAGTAATAGTCCTAATAGATGGTAAATGATGATGGAGCATTACTATCCTACTAATATGGAGGAGGTAAGTAAGTTTCCAACCTTCTGGTTGCTACACAGCATCGCACTTGAACGCTAAATCGCTTGGCGGTGCGTCTTTGCTGGAAGGGCGTTAACCAGCCACGGCCGAAGCCAGATTAGACCTGTCCCAAAGTTGCCCAATTCGGAAATCAAACCCGCGATTTCAAGCTCAAACTCTTCGGCGATTTGCAAAAATTAACACTGGTTGTAGCTAACCAGAAGTTTACAATTTCAGTATCACATCCAGTATGTTTATGTCACGGTAAACATTTTCGGAACAAACAATTGTTTAAATATTAGTACTTACACCCCCCAGGGGGGTTAAATTTTAACACAAGCATGTCGTGCGCCATGATACAGGGTGATGGGTTATCAAAAAAATATTATCAAATACTTACTTTTTGAGAATCTTAGCTGTTATGGGCTGTTTTTAGGGTTCCATACCAAAATGATGGAACCTGGAACCCGAGAAATCTGAAGTTATAACTTTAATTTCTACAGAGTAAATAATTAAAAAAAATGGTCAAGTGCGAGTCGAGCTCGCATACTGAGGGTTCCGTACTATCAAGCCCCATTTTCAATAGTATTAAAGTAAACTAAACACCCTTGCCTAGCAAATAAAAAAAAACCGGTCAAGTGCGAGTCGGACTCGCGCACCGAGGGTTCCATACTATAAAAGAAGTAAAACGATAAAAGAATCACTTTTGTTCATGAATTTACGAGTATAATTTACAAGTAGGTACTTTTGTTGGCGAACCGCAAACGTAACTTTGTTTTTGGTGGTTTATTGTTATTATCAAAAAAAGTATTAGTTAGGGAGTTGATTTTATTTTTCCTGTTAGATATACACTAATGTCTATTGATCATAATTATTTCAGATTTTTCGTTTGATAAACTTCGGAGATAAGGGGGGGGACGGTATTTTTTTCGACAGTTTATAGAATATTGTTATCTCATTTTGAAATTTCGACAATCCAGTTTTCCCCCTTTCTAAATAAAAATAAGAAAAAGTTTTTCATTTTTTTTATGATTGCAATGATGGCGCGCCGCAATTACCTACAACTGTTCCAAATTTCTGGTCGATAGCTTTAGTAGTTACTGAAATAATCGAGTGCGACAGACGGACGGACGGACGGAGAAAGTCTCACCATAAGGGTTCCATTTTTACCATTTCGGTATGGCACCCTAATAAATAAAAACTATCGCACGAAAGTTGCCATGTTTTCTTTTCTCCGAACAATATTTCATGCTTCACATTATTTATTTATGCACAAAATCATAAATCCGTACAACGCATCGCGTATGCATGGCATCACGTCATAATATGCACGTTGCACGGATATGCATATTATATAACAAGCATAAATTCATCTGCATATTCTTCTAAGTTATGAATAAGTAAATGTTCGTTGAGAAATCGTAGACAACGCTTTCAAAAAGACTGTCTTTTTTGTATCACACAATTATTATGATGGATTTTTTCATACGATAAGTTAGTACCTACATAGTAGGTACACCGTACATGATATTTGACTGCAATCACACCTTGATGGTAAGTGACGATAATGCATGTTATCGTACCTACTTATAACACCAATCATGTTTTGAGTTCTGCACCCAAAGGGTAAATAAAGAAACATTAGATACATACACACGCCATACATACATACATACATGAACCCTGAAAAACATTACACTCCTTTTTTTGGGCAGTTGTGTAAAAAGGGACCCTATTACTGACACTTCGCCATCCGTCTGTCTGTCACCAAGCTGTATCTCTTGAACCGTGATAGTTACACACTTGAAATCTCCATAGATGGTTTATTTCCGTTACCGTTTTATAATAACAAATACTGAAAAATAGAATAAAATAAACATTAAAGGGGTTGAAATAGTAGGCCCATTATGCAATAAACGTGATTTTTGCTTGTTTTAGGTCATGGTCAAGAACTGCTGCAAAATCATTTTCATTTATCCCTAGGGCGGGAAATTATTTTCAATAGTCCCTAGGGCAGAAAGGTATTTTCAAGCACCTAGGGAATATAAAAGCATTTTCCGCCCACAATCGGGCATTAAAGATCTATTTTCCGAGCGGGTAAGATGAAAATTCATAAATTGGCTCTCTAGGAATCAAACCCGAGGGAGGTTTTTCTACGACTATTCTCTTTGTGATCCTTTTTCAGGTACACTCTTCAAATACAGAAATAAAGGATTTCTACACAACAGTATAAAAAGCGTGTAATACGTATTTTGATAGAAGGGGCGTATCATACTGTTTTCATCCCCGCATCAAATCGCCTTGAGTCTTTTAACATCGCAGCTGACGGATGCTACGGTCTGACAACTACGCTATAGCTATGCGATCGCTTTTCTTTGTTTTACTAGTAAAAACATACGGCCTCTTGGACCTCAATAGGCCGCCTACGACTTCAAAAGCGCGGCAATAAATACTTTGCCTAAGTTGGCAAACTCAAGCTGTTGCTACACAATTTTTCACGCACAATAGCATCCGCGCACCATACGAATTTTAAATTGACACACACACACACTACAAGAAAAAGTTGCCGCACTCACGGAGCTGTCGTTGTTAGGAACTAGGAAGTCTCTTAGGTCTAGTCGGAGCGCGAACGATGATAAATCTATGAGTAATAATATGGTATGCTGCCCGATTTAAGATAGCATGAAGTCAATAAGGATTTCAAAATAATTTTAAAACATATCAATTATGTAATTTGTTGATGCGTAAAATGAGAGATTTTTTTTTTTTTAACGCAGTAGACAGACATAGAGCGTCATACGCATGAGACGCAGAGAGTCGCGTGGTCTTCTCCATAGGGACTAGTCCCCATGGGGGCACGGGCCTCGAGGCATGCCTCCTTACCCGGGCGATGTTGTGTCGCAGGGGAACTTTGCTCCCCTGGTGTTGCTCTTTTAGCCCCGGTAAGGGGCTAAGGCCTCACCTGTTGGCTGGAGGCCCGTAGGTGGTGGATATCCGGTATGCCCCGCGCGGTCAGCGAATTCATCGCCGCCCTGCGCGGGGATGGTGGGGTCTGTTTGTGCCCCCCGCGTTGTCGCTTTCGTCTCCGCCATCGCCCGCGCGTATGCGCTCAGGGGACGGGGAAAGCAGGAGCTCACGAGGCAGCGGACGCCCCGTTGGTGGTCGGTCTTCGTGTGGTGCGATGCCGTGGAGGTGCTCGTATGGTCCGTGATCAAAAAGTGGATTAGATTGTAGCGGTCTTCGATAGCTGACGACAGATGGTGTAACTAGCGCAATAGCACACTCCATAAATAGATGTTCTGACGTCATACGCTCGGATCAGAAGCGGCCCCAGGCATAACACCTGTCTGGAGGGAAATTTCCCTATTGCCTATATCACCGGCAAAAATTCATAGGAGGGAATACATAGCATACACTTCCCTTGAAGGAATTGTTTCCTCCAGCTAGCCGAGCTTACCTATATCTCAGCTCACGCTGTAAGACGTCGCCCTAAAACGAAGAATAAAAGGGTGGCATCAATCTTAGTGAAAAAAAAGCGGCATTACTTCGTAAACTGTCCCCATTAGGGACGCTCACAGCGAAATGTCTGTCCATTTGTCACCGCGGGCAATTCTGTTACCTCCGCCAACGACGCACGAGAATTAAGCTAGTATTAACAGATTACGTGCGCTGTTTACGAGTGGATTTACTGTTGGTTTTTATCATTGATTAAACATATAAGGGATCCGCATTTAGTGACGTCACGCACGTATTTTTAGTCTCCGCCCTGAAGCCGGATTTTATTTTATCAAAACTGTAAAATGGCGCTAATGTAAGCGACCGACAGCGGTGTGTGCTGTCAGCGGTACCGAAATGTACGACGCGCGACGCCATATTTGAGAAATTTTTGGCTTCAACATACGTCACATCTTTCCCGTCCTCTTAGCGTAGCGTATTTCGTCATTGGTTTTTATGTATTGAGTTCCGCATATCGAAAGAACGATTCATTTCTTTTACGTCCATCTGTCATTTATAGCCCCATTTTTCTTAGGAACAGGTAGATTATTAACTAGATTTTTAGGGTTCCCTAAAAATCTGGTTAATAAGCTTGGAAACCTTTTGGGCCTTATACCCACAGCCCACAGGACGCGAGGCATTTGGATAGATATCATACTGCCTAGATACTTACCTCTCGTCACGAAACGGCCGCGGCGGCGCGCAACAAGTTTTTATTTTGCTAATATCTTTGAAGAAATTTGTTTAAACTGTATAGAGCAAATGGCACAAATATTCTGAATTAAATTTCCGTTCCAAAAAAACATACTTACAAAGATAAAAATTAATACCATATAGGTTAAATAAGCTTTACAAAATTTATTTATTTTTAAACCACAAACCCAAGATTTTCCACTCGAATCCGAGAGCGCGTGCCACTGGTTCAGGGAGGTCTAAACTCTAGTCAAAACCAGTTACGAAAGTTTATAGTTACTACGATATCTAGACAATATAAGAGACCAATTAGACATATGAAATTGATCCACCTCCCATTACGCAGCGAACCACGACGGGGGTCATATTATATTGGTTACGTTCAAGTCAAATTCCGAACCGACGCTTTGGATGTAAACGTTCGAGTCTTTACACTGGCGATAGGGATGTGACACGCGCGCTCTTTCATCGATATCGACAAAGCATATATTAGCATAGTATACAGAGACCCGTGCCCCACTGGGCTTCTCTTAGAATTAGAGGAATTGGCCAAATGCGCATAGTCCACCGAGCTGGCCAAATGCGGGTTGACGGGCTGTTGTCTCTCCAAAACGTAGCACGCTGGTTGGCTGCTTTGAATTGGAAACCATGGGATTCTTTCCTTAATAAATTGAGGAGCACACCACAGGTGTGCCCGCGAAATTCAAATTTTTTGTGGTTTTTCGCGATTTTTAAGCTGATAAGACGTAATAGGCTTTTGGCAGTCAAATTGCGATAATCCCAAGATCATCTTCACGTATTTATAAAAAATCTCTGCTTGAAAGTGTCGAGTTAATGAAATTAATCCGAGATTTGCGAGTTGCTCACTTAAAACTCTTTACTCGGACTAATTTCCTAGAATAGACATTTTTATGCAAAATTTTTGATATAAACATGTAAAGAAGTAACTGCCATTCTCGCAAAAATGACTGCCATAAGCCTATTATGTGTAATTAGCGTACAAATTGCAAAAAACCACGAAAATTTTGAATTTCGCGGGCAGCCCTGTTGAGTTCGCCTTAATTGCTTATTAGGAGTCTGCACATCACATTACCATCAATGGACAGCGTTGGGCTCTGCTGCATTTATACACATAATTTTCTATTCATACAATTATTTTTATGTTATGGCACCTTTTATTAAGTATCAAATTCAAAATTCCGCAATGAAGCGTTTGATGACACGGGGTTTAATTAAAACGGGCAACTAGAATACATCCTTTTTCGCCTATGGGCAAAAGCACACCTTTGATGATATTGTTGTGAAATCAAAGTAATTCAGGTTAGCTCACAATGTTTTTTTTTTCACCCCTACGCAAGTACTAATAATACTACAACAAAATAATTCCTAATTATGATGTTATAATATTTTCCGGATACATACCTCGATTATAATATCATGCCGTTAAACCACGAGGGCAGTCTAAAATCATTAATTCCCGGTTAGTTAAACTCTAGTAAGATTCGGGTTTTCATGAGGAATCCTGCGGCAATCATAGCATCAAACCATGAGTTTTTCCGAAATAAATCAAGTGTGTTGAGGCAAGTTAACACACAGAGACTCAGTTGAGTTAGTTGCCTATAATATTAATGTGATTTATCGATAATAATAAATAATAGTATAATTTGCACATCCCCACGCCGTTTGGTTGGGAAACCGCATTTTGTGGAAGTCGTCCGGCGCTTCCGAAATTAGATTTGCTCCCTCTCTTTGCGTCTGATTAAACCGTTCCTGGAGTACTTGACCTGACTTACTTGCTCCACAGTTTATAGATTGCACGTTTGAACCCTAGAAGAATACTTGAAAATAAAAAATACCAATATAATTTTTAAGTGTTATATAAGTCTGAATTTTTACACAACTGCCCAAAAAATGAGTGTAATTTTTAGAGTTCATAATATGTATGTATGTGATGTTTCTTTATTCCACTATAACTTCTGAACGGCTGAACAGATTTGGACGTATGGGGAATCGTTAGAATCCTTACATCCTTCGAGTAACATTGGCTATATTTTTTTACGGCGCTTTACCACAGGCAGTCGTGTTTTTTAATTTTTAAAATTATTTACTTGTTGATGTTAGCAATGGAAACTTCTTTATGGATTGTTTTAGATGGGAAAACTAATTGAACTCGCGTCACTGTTATCATAACTGACATCTTACTTTGTTACCGTAACCGACACCGCACGTTATAATTTTATTAAGGAGAAAAATGACCAAAAGTGTTATCGAGGAAACTCCAAACGTGCCCCAAAATAAAAAAAAAAAGATTCCGACGAATTGAGAATCTCCTCCTTTTTTTGAAGTCGGTTAAATAGTTCTCTCCATAGCACGCTCTAGTCAAGCAAAGCTCTGCGCGTAGGTAATAGGTATACTATAAAATCTTGGTACACCACAACTGCCGCGGTCCATAAACAATACTGCGGTCAGCTTTCTACTGACGTGGTGGTGGTGGTGTCAAAACAAACATTTTTGACACCAGTAAACTGTCGACTTTTTTTGCGCAATCCGCTGGCCGGGTCCTGCGTATGTATACGTCTATTAGGTACACCTAATTAACTTCAACAACATTTTAAGATTCATCTCACAAGCAAGTTTTACTGCCTACTAGGTGTTGCGGCCCTACCAGCCGGCGAATTTCAAATTTTATTTAGTTTTTCGCAAATATTAGACTAACTACACATTGTAGATTTATAGCAATGCATTTTGCGGGCCTACTTTTTATGCATCTACATGTTTTTAATAGAAACTTTGCTCGAAAGTTCCCACTCATCTCATATTGGTTCCCGAAAGATAATTTTTTGCAGTTTCCCAGATTTCGAGCTATCGGGAACCAATATGAAGTAAATGAGTATTGTTGAGCAGAGTTTTAATTAAAAACATGTAGATGCATAAATGTTGTGCCCGCAAAACACATTGCCATTAGCCTACGATGTATAATTAGCCCACTATGAGCGAAAAACTAAATAAAATTTGAATTTTCGCGCCCGGATGGTACCCATCGCCCAGGTATGCAGTAAGATTACCGATGTTTACCGCATTGTATTCTCCCATGGGCAGCTACTGTTTGCTATAGGTATAGCAAATGAGCTGTGGAATACCGTTTTGTGTTCCTCAGTCATTAATAAATAATTTAATATTCGAAGGGAAAAGACAAAAGGGAGTTATTCCACCTCTATTTCACGTTTAGTTGTAAGGAGGCATGAGTATTGAGTATAATCTTAAACTAACTTGGATAGATCTCCTAATTTAAAAATGGACGCCCCTCCACTACTTTATTCTTTCAACGTATAAGCCTAAACAATTGGAGGGGCGTTCATTTTAAGACGGGATGATGTAGTTGAATGAAAGTAGTATAGTTTAAAAGGCTAAAAGTGTAATTTTATCATCACTAGGAGACTAGAAATCAGTAGGAGTTTGTGTTTGGTGTGGGCAGCAGATGAAGTGCTCGTAAACAATGCCGCCTTGATGCAGGGCGCCGGCCCACGGCTAACTCACCTTTGTAGGTCACCTGAGGAGCGTCGGCAAAATAATCGCTCTATATATTCAACAATAAAACAAACAGCTTTGAACAAAGATTTTATTATTTTGTTGAAACTACGTTGAAAAGAGTCTGTAAGGTTAAAACTGGTTTCTACAAACAAGTCGAATCGCTGCGAATAAATGGATCGGATTCCTCAACAGCCAGCGCCCCAAGCGGAGACATTGTGAACTAAGCTTATGGCGGCTGTCGGGTCGCACTCAGAAATGCCTGCGCCTGATCGTGGTAGCTCCGACGAAATGACGTCAATCAAGAGTCTTGATGAATGACGTCATTTCTGCGGTACCTTGTCGTTTCTTGTGTCTTGGGCGCCCACCGTGGAGGAGATTGTCCACGCCCTTGCGCGAAGCCTGTCCTCTCGCGCGGACAACGGGCCATACGAGCACATCCACGGGATCGCACCACTCGAAGAACGACCTCCAACGGGACGTCCGCTGGCTCCCGAGCTCCTGCGGTCTCCGTCCCCTGAGCGCTTGCGAGTGGGCGATGACGGAGATGAAGACGGCGACGCAGGGTTTATACAATCGGATCCCATCATCCCTGCGCAGAGCGGTGACACAATCGCTGACCGCGTGGGCCACCAGACCTACCATTCCATCAGGCCACAAGCCAAGAAGCCGAGGCCTTAGTCCCTTACCGGGGCTTTAAAAAAAATACTGATATAGCGCGGCTCCCAGCGACACCGGCTGGATAAGAAGGCAAGCCTCGAAGCCCGTACCCCCGAGGGGACTCGTGCTCCCATGGAGAACCTAATCTCCCCACCAACGCAGTATCAGCACCCACCAACGTAGGTATTCGTAAGAGCGAAGAGGACATAAACAAACTCCGTCTACGTACGGCTCAATATTTTTTGAAAATGATTTTGTTTTTGCCGACGCTACGCGCACCGCCGGAGCACCCTGTACGTATTGCGCAAACATTAGTTCGTTAGGCCCCGCACTCATCGCACGGCTTTGTGACTGGGAATTAGTTTGCCGTCCTTTGTTAGAGCCGACCTGTACGCTGTGCCGGCTGATGACTGGCCGGTGGGGCTGACTCCTCCTTCTGGATCATTAATGGCTTCCTACTGGTCACAGGCCTGTACACCACAGCTGTCTGTTTCTACGGCAGACCTGCTGGCGGGAGTACGGGATTCACCATCGTATTCACCGCGCTCCCGCCACGTCTCGACTAGCCACCTTAACAGTGGCTCTCGGTCAGGGGTATCGGAAGGATTATGTGGAGTTTGCACTAAACTAACGGAGCCCACTAAAACTGTCTGTTTCTACGACAGACCTGATGGCGGGAGTAAGGGATTCACTTTCGCACTCACTGCGCACCCGTCAGGTCTCGACCAGCCAACTCAATAGTGGTCCTAACTATGATGTGATAATTTTGTGACGACATCCGTGGTTGAGTGGTTAGCGTGCCGGTTTTCAAGGCGTCGCCATCTCTGAGGTTCCGTTTCGATCCCCGGTCGGGGCAATGTAGAAAAATAAGTTTTCTACATTGTCTCGGGTCTGGGTGTTGTGGTACCTTCGTTGTTTCTGATTTCCTTAACACAAGTGCATAAGCTACTTACTAAGGGATCGGAGCAATGTATGTGATGTTGTCCACTATATATATTTATTATTTATTATTTGTTTTGTAGGCACATGGTTAATTTCTATGGATCTTCTTTGCACCATGAGGGTTAGTACAGGTTTTTATACAAATTTCGAGTCGACTCGCTTCGCACAAATGAACCGAATTCTTCCATACATTTACAGCTAGCGCTATCTAAGGATAGCCGCTGACTGTAAATGTATGGAGGAATTCGGTTCGTTTGTGCGAAGCGAGTTGACTCGAAATTTGGTACAAAAACTTGTACTAACTCTACAAGAACACCAGGGGAGTGATTCTTGTACAATAACTCCCAAACATCGCAGGCAAGCATAGCAACGCAACCATCACTAGCCAATCGCTGCATAAACGATGCAAGAATTCACCAATCAGTGATTACACGGCTCGACCAATGACGAAATACGCTACGCTAAGAGGACGGGAACTATGTGACGTATGTTGAAACCAAAAATGTCTCAAATATGGCGTCGCGCGTCATAAATTTCGATACCGCTGACAGCACATACCGCCGTTGGTCGCATACATTAGCGCCATTTTACAGATTTGACAACTAAAAAATCCGGCTTCAGGGCGGAGCCTAAAAATATAAGCGTGACGTCACTAAGGGCTCATCCTTTATGTTACATCCATGGGCTCGACCGATACAAGTATTAATCAATCAGTGCCAAGATAACCTCTCTGGGCATCCAACTCAGCGAAGTCATGCTTTGGTTGTTATGGTTACATACCCAAAGGGTAAAAAAGGGACCTTATTACCTTATTACTAAGACTTCGCTGTCCGTTCGTCTGTCGCCATGCTGTATCTCTTTATCCGTGATAGTTACGGACTTGAAATTATCACAGAGGATGTATTTCCATTGCCGCTATAACAACAGATACTAAAAAATAGAATAAAATAAATATTCAAGGGCTTCCATGCACAAACGTGATTTTTTGCTAGTTTTGAATTTGGTGGGCAGAAGTGTTTTGATTTGAATTAGCCTTATATTTCGACGCTTCAAATTTTCATCGAATATTTAGTTATATAATTACCGTAGAAATAATAATCACCATTAATGAGTATGTACCTACTTGACCTTTCATACGTGCTTACATGTAGTGGCCTATATGAAATAAATGATTTGATTTGATTTGAAATAGTTAAAATTAAATAGAAAATTAAGGGGGGCGCTCCCATACAATAAACGTGTTTTTATGCTCGTTTTTTATTTAGTTGGTAGGGATTTTTCGTTTACTTTTTAGTCTTGATAGTACGGAACACTCAGTGCGCGAGCCCAACTCGCACTTGACTAATTTTTATAATAATAATTATTATAAAAATTGGTCAAAAAATAAATAAATTATTATATGTGATTAAATCATGACATTACACTCTGTGGTATTTATTTATACTCTGTGGTAATTAAATCATGACATATATTAATATCATAAATTATTATTATACCTATTCGTTAAACTTGCTCAAAAAATGGCAACATACACAAACTATTTTCACGGTTTGTCGGCCCGTGACAATACCAATTCAAATGCATTCATGAGCTGTCCTCGTATGGTCAATTGTACAACAAACATGACTCTGTTATAAAAGTTTTTTTTTGCGACGAACTTTTCGAACAATGCCTATATTCGATATGTAACAACTTTTATGCATTTTTATAAACTCATGTCGATGGTCGGATTTTAAATTTAAATAATTGTATAAAGAGGTGTAAAAGCAGTGATAGCTCGTTGGACCTCTGCCTCTCATAAGGAGGTCGCGGGTTCGAATCCTCGGCATGCACCTCTTACTTTTTCGAGTTATGTGCGTTTTTAAGAAACTAAATATCACTTGCTTACAGGTGAAGGAAAACATCGTGAGGAAACCTGCATTCCTGAGAGTTCACAAAAATGTTCTCGAAGATGTGTAGCCCGTCAACCCGCACTAGGCCAGCGTGGTGGGCTATGGCCAAACCCCTCTCAGTCTGAGAGGAGACTTGTGCCCAGCAGTGGGACAAAAAGGGGTTGAGATGAATCCAGCTCGGTTGGGCAGTGTTCGGGAAGCTTCGTGATGTCTTCTCGTCCAATATCCCTCAGTGCCTGAAGACTAAGGTCTTCGAACAGTGCGTGTTGCCAGTGATGAGTTACGGATCCGAGACATGGTCGTTTACTATGGGCCTCATAAGAAGGCTCAGAGTCACTCAGCGGGCGATGGAGAGAGCTATGCTCGGAGTTTCTCTGCGGGATCAAATCAGAAATGAGGAGATCCGTAGACGAACCAGAGTCACCGACATAGCTCAACGTATCGCGAAGCTGACGTAGCAATGGGCACATAGCTCGTAGGACCGACGGACGTTGGGGACCCAAAGTGCTGGAATGGCGACCCCGCACGGGAAAGCGCAGTGTTGGCAGACCTTCGAACAGATGGACTGACGACATTAAAAGTGTTGCGGGAAATCGCCGTGTGGGCTGGAAATCATTGCAGGACGCCTTTGTCCAGCAATGGACATTCTTTTTTTTTTTTATACTATATAGGCTTACGCTAGACCGCAATCTCACCTGATGGAAAGTGTCGATGTGGTCGAAGATGGAGCGCGCTTACCTAGAATATGCCTATTCACTCTTTTTTTAAAAGCACCCAGATCGTAACATGCGGGGAAAACAGATTTCGGGAGAGAATTCCAAAACTTAGCCGTGCGTACTAAAAATGACCTCCATAGCGCAGTGGATTCGAGTGGGAGGTCGCGGGTTCGATTCCCGCCACGGGCCACTTTGGAATTTTATAATTTCTAAATTGGCTCAGGTCTGGTCTGGTGGGAAGCTTCGGCCGTACCACCCTATCAGTAAAGACGCATTGCCAGGCGATTTAGCGTTCCGGTGCGATGCTGTGTAGAAACCGTTGGGGTGAGTTTACTTACCCCTTCCAAGTTAGTACGATAACATCTTCGGCTGCATCATCTGTTGAGATCACCATCAGGTGAGAATGCAGTCAAGTACTAACTTGTACAGTGTAAATCGAACGAAATTCATTTACTCTTGAGTGTCAAAGTTCTTTTTTCGAAATTCTAATTCTAAGGAAAAATATTAGCCCGAATAAAAGCTAATCACAAAAAGACACCTGAAAATAAGGAGATATTATTATTGTTAATTTTCTTCCTCTTTAAAGTCTCCCAGAAGAAAGTCTAAATACTTTTTGTAATGAAAATAGGACCTTACCGTATCGTTACTACGGAAAATATACGATGTTTTCCAAAATAAGAAAAACATAATTTCTAATATCGTTCATTATGGACTTAGAGCAACGAATTAGCAGTGTATGCCAGGCGTAGGAGCTGTCATTTTAAATATTATGTAGTTAGTTCTTAGATTAAACATGTATAGTTAAATATTACGCGTATTTGATAGTATATCTGATGTGCCATTTTAGTGCGTACGATACCTACAGTACGAAACGTGAGTTATTTTAACAGCTGAACAAGCTTTAGTTTCCGAAAACGAAAATAATGCTAGTTTTCACCAACATTTAAGAGACACCTAAGCCCTTAGATGACAGTTGTTGTAAGTGAAATCTGTCACCTTTCAAGTGTTGGTAAAAACAAGCATAAGTCCGATAAACACAAGTGCGTGGCAGGCATAGGAATACCGAAGTTCAAGTTTTCAATTCCACAGCGAGGAGACCTAAATACAAATAGTAGATTGTTACACAAGGGACGTAAGTAAGCTATTACAGAACAAGATCCAATTTGGCGCCAGTGCGAGCGCAGCTCGCATAGGGCGCTAATGGATCGCGTGCACCCGAGATATTTAGTCACACGAGCGAGCGCAGCGAGCGAGGGTGAATATAGTTCGAGGGTGTAATAGCTACTTGCAACCGAGGTAAGCATTCTACTTTATATCATTCTTGCGAGGTAAATAAAACATTGGTAATGCAAAATGAAATTTTAATTAGATTAATTAGCAAATTTAGAGAAAAAAAAAAATAAAAAAAAAAAAAAAAAAAATAAAAAAAAATGAAAAACAAAAAAAAATTAAAAAAAAAATATAAAAAATTAACAAAAAATAATAAAAATAATAATAAAAAAATAATAAAAAAAAAAAAATGAAAAAAAAAAATAATAATAATAAAAAAAATCAAGCATAGTGCGACCTAATGTTGCCCTTGAACTGTAATGTGCACATTACAATTCAAGCATAGTGCGATGTAATGTTGCCTTGAATTGCAAACACCAACTTACAAGGAGACTTTCCACCATAGTAATCCATACTTACTGAGCAAGTATGATATAAATATACATTATTATATTAACAAATTTTTAATATGTATTTAATTACATTTTTAAAAAAGGAAGTGCTGTCTGTCTTACTTTTTATTTTAAGTTCAGAATTTCTTTCTAAATGTGATGGTAGAATTCGTCATTTCTTAGGTTCCTGTAAGTTTACAGGCAGATGAAAGAAAAACAATTATCAATTCGGTTTTTCATTTTTTAACTACTGTAGGTTTGAGATTTCTTTTGATGAAGTTTTTTTTTTTTCAATTTTCTTTTTTGTTATAGTGCTTCACACACTAGGTATAATTATAAATTAAAAATGTATCAAAATTATCCCTGCCAACGAGATTCGAACCCGCAACCACCACCTGTCGCGAGTGGCCGCTCTACCGATTGAGCTATGGAAGCAAATACCGCTGACACGATAATTTCGATACACATTGTTTTCCAGTCATAGGCAGACTGCGGAGCTATCTATTGGAAAACTATGGTTTCACCAACTACGGTTTCACGGTTTTTTTAATGAGGTTGACTGTAAGTCCGGCGCACATGGCTAACCCTGACTCTAAGTCCGTTACGGTGTGAGAGGGGCGCCGGGCAGTAAAGAGGAGGGTGGGGCTAAATGTGCCAATTTCAGTGGGAATATCAAAGGACACAAATTATGTACCATCCAACGCGCAGCGCCCCGTTTATTACTAAAGAGTAATGAGAAAGAACAGCGGAAGGCATAGAGTTGTATTGAAATATTTTTACATGGACATAAAATGCATAATTATTTATCCAGACTATCCAATAATGACAAGTCTTGATCTCCAGCCCAAACCCATGTTCTTAGATTTTTTTTTAGATACCTATTTAGACATTCAGGATACTAATGAAAGTTAATTATACATTCCCACGGGATCGCCCAAGTAAGTGGCTCTGACTATTCCAATTACCTATTACAACGGTAATATTGAGATTTCATCACATGCTTTTTTTTACAAATCAGCCTCTACATCCTAAACGACGAAAACAAATGAAGGTATATTTAAAATATATTTCAAATTCTAATTTCGACTGATAAATTAAGCGACCGTTGGGCTTTTTTCCCCGTTTGTCACCAAATTCAAATTCAATTTAATTTGGAGACAAATAGGATTTTTCTCATATTCACTTCCCACTTGGGGAGAAGATGTGGGGATGTATGGGGAGAACTCATTGATTAAACAAATAAATGATCAGCACTTAGTGACGCCACGCAGAAATTTTTAGGCTCCACCTTTTTTTTTTTAATTTGTCAAAACTGTAAAATGGCGCTAATATAAGCGACCGATAGCCATACCTACTCGTATGTGCTGTTAGCGGTACCGGAATGTACGATGTGCTACGCCATATTTGAGAAATTTTTTACTTCAACATGCGTCACATCTCTCCCGCCCTCTTAGCGCAGCGTATTTCGTCATTGGGAGCATTCCACATGAGTTTAGCTTTTAAATTCCCCCAATTAAACATTCATACAAATAAAAGTTGAACTTCAGTAGCGACTCCACTGCGTTCCTGTTCTACGCAGTTACGCGTCAGTCGTGACCATAAAACGAATCTAGTTATTCATTATAAGTGTGTACCTACCTTTACTGTGCGGGAAAAATTAGTTAACACCCACAGGGGTGGAAAATAGCAAACAATTTCACTTTACCTGTCCAGTAACCTCTAGGCGAGGGCATTGACTTAGCTTTTAACCCCCGAGGCAAAAAAAGGGGTGTTATAAGTTTGACGTCAATGTCTGTGTGTGGCATCGTAGCTCTCGAACAGATGGACCAATTTCGATGCGGGTTTTTCATTTGAAAATCAGTTTCCTTGCGGTGGTTTTAAGCTGTGTTTTATTCTCTACAATCTTGGAATCTCTACAACTATAATAATTTGACACGACAAAAATAGTGCTGTCTTTATCCTTGAGGAACATGACAGCATTATTATTATATTTTATTATCATTATTTTACACTATACAAGTCAGTACTTGACTGCGATCTCACCTGATGGTAAGTGATGATGCAGCCGAAGATGTTATCGTACTAACTTGGAAGGGATAAGTAAACTTACCCCTAACGGTTTATACACAGCATCGCACCGGAACGCTAAATCGCTTGGCGGTGCGTCTTTGCTGGCATTATTTTAAGACGCGTAAAAGTTTAGTTTAGTGATTTTACACAACAGAATAGCCACTTAAGTGCTTCACACGTACATGTAATATACCGTTAAATGACAAACGTAAGATTTTCTTTTTTAATTTAATTACTTACGAGAACTTTTTATTTCAGAAGAAAGACAAAACAAATAATGTCTCAGGATAGTAAGCCGCAACCATTTTGTTCCCAATTTCAAGATGGGGACGAGTGCTAGTTGTAAGTAAGAGCTAGTGGCATTAAATTCAATACACACTTAGCCGAGTTAATCCGGCACTAAAGCGCGGCTTAGCGTGTTCCTCCAGTCCGTTGAAATTGACTTAGCGCAGTTTACTTGCACGGCCGCAGAGTTGCGGTGCGCCACGGACTGGTAAGGTGTCAGAATTTGAGATTTATCTATATAATACCGTATATTTGGTGAAACGGTTAAGAATACTAAAACTTGTTTAAGACGAATGGTAAAGCAAAATGCGTTTTTAGACGTCTTTTAGGCGATGTTTTTCAGCTAAATTACAGATTTTAGAACTACAGCAATTTTGTGTTATTATAAAGCGTATCTTGAAGTATCTTGTTGTCGTCGATATTTTTGGTGATCTTTACTCACTAATCAGAAAATACAATTTAGAAAGTGCTATGACTTGCGTAAGATGAATATCTTAAGATGGATTTTTTTTGGTTTGGCTAATCCGTTTATCATGAATCTTTGCATACATGTTTCTTTATTTTGTATCTTGTTATTCAACGTCCATTTGTGACAAACAGTATTGCAAAAAAGAAGTTATATCATAAAAGCTCTTTGGTGCCTACTGTAAATCAAACTCCACTAATAAAGTATTTGCTCACAAAATTAATCAGGCGTTTAGTTACGGATGCAACGTTGCCAGTTCGGCGCAACTCATGCGGCGCTGCCGTTCCGCGCACAGGCATTTTGGCAGTGCGCGCGTGTGTTATGATTTGACATCACAGATTATTTTTTGTACATTTTGACATTTTGGTACCGTTGTACATGTCGATTGTTGTGTGATTTTTTGCCACTTATGCTGCATTTCCACGCAAGTTTTTTATGTAATTCACTTTATATTATCATTTTCTTTGATAAATCACTCAAATTACCGGGAATTAATAAAAAAAACCGGCCAAGTGCGAGTCGGACTCGCGCACCGAGCGTTCCATACCATAAAAGAAGTAAAACATTAAAAGAATCACTTTTGTTCATGATTTTACGAGTATAATTTACATATAGGTACTTTTTTTGGCAAACCGCAAACCTAACTTTGTTTTCGGCGGATTATTGTTATTAGAAAAAAAAGTATAATAGTTAGAGGGTTGATTTTATTTTTCCTGTAAAATATACGTTAACTTCTATTGATCATATTTATTTCAGATTTTTCGAATGGTAAACTGCGGAGATAAGGGGGGGGGAACGGTATTTTTTTCGACAGTTTCAGACCAATAAATCAAAAACTATCAGGCATAAAAATAAATAAAAATTGGTTTTAGAATATAAAAGTAACGCCCTTTCATATGATACCCCACTCAATATTGTTATCTCATTTTGAAATTTTTGCGACCCAGTTTTCCCCCCTTTTTAAATAAAAATAAAAATAATTTTCATATTTTTACGATTGCTATGACGTCGCGTCACTATTATCTATAACTATTCTAAATTTCAGGTCAATAGCAGATGAAATAATCGAGTGTGACGGACGGACGGGCGGACGGACGGACGGACGGACGGACGGACGGACGGACGGACGGAGAAAGTCTCACCATAAGGGTTCCATTTTTACCAAATTGGTATGGAACCCTAAAAACGAACATGACAAGAAATCGAATTGCCTTACCCCGACACCACGCAGGCTTGTTTGTCCTACCCCTAGAGTGTTTTTTTTTAAACCGGAGGCGCGGAGGGAGTGCATCCCATGGGCGAGCCGGAGCGGCCGAGGCTGGTCGCCGAAGGCGACGAAGGTCCCTATTTTAGAGCTATCTGTCAAAGTAATTATTTAAGTTATCATAATTAACCTCAAAATTTTTGAACTTTAAATATTTATTTCTCGAAAACTATTAAGATTCTACGGGTTTGGCTTGGGGCGATAGACCCCCCCACTCCACCCTCCCCTTTACCTCCCTCCCACCCCCCTCCGCTACGGGTCACCAACTAAAGACCACCCTGTTTCTTAATCAATGTTTTTGTAATATTTGCTTTTTGTATAAATATAACCTAGCTAGATATATTTATCGCCCCCGAAACCACCCCCAGTCAAAATTTCATGAAAATCGTTTGAGGGACATACATATTATAGGGGTTAAACGGGGATAAAATAACGGGGATAAAATAAAAATAAGGTAGGTATTATATGTTTATTTATTTACAATTCGAAAAAAATGTATTCTCTCCGTTATTACTCTGCCCAACTCTGCGAAATAAATCGCTAAATGCGCCATCTAGCGGTAAGATGTAATAGCTTGATAACCGAATGCAGTTGCACGCTACATTCAACTACTAATCATAAATAGATGGCGGTAGCTCCGCGTCCAAACGCCCAAGGTCATTTGCTTGACCATTCGTCTTAAGCGATTTCTTGGGAACTGCAGGAATAGACATCCTTGGGCGGCGCAAAAAATTGTGCCAGTTTACCGGTGCCAAAATGCTTGTTTTGTCACCGGAAAGGCCGCGCTGCAGATCGCACACTTATAGAATTTTGATAGATGGAGCTACTGTTGTAAGTAAGAGCTAGTGGCATTAAATTCAATACACACTTAGCCGAGTTAATCCGGCACTAAAGCGCGGCTTAGCGTGTTCCTCCAGTCCGTTGAAATTGACTTAGCTCAGTTTACTTGCACGGCCGCAGAGCTGCGGTGGTAAGGTGTCAGAAAATGAGAGTTATTTATAATATACTAGCTGCTGCCCGCGGCTCCGCTCGCGTGAAATTTAGTATTTACAAATCTCGCCAGAGTAATATATATTTGAATTTTTCTCAACTTTTAAACCTTCCTCCACCTCCACGAACATTTCAAAACCAAGATAAGATAAATAGAGATAATACTATTTATTTGGAAGCAGTCAAAGCTAAGTGGTTCTGACCTCTGCCTCTCATAATGAGGTTCGAATCCTGGGCACGCACCTTTTTTGACCTTTCAGAATTGTGTGTTTTTAGGAAACTAAATATCACTTGGTTTGCGGTGAAGGAAAACATCGTGAGGAAACTTGTTCACAAAAATGTTCTCGTGGTTGGCTATGGGCCAAACCCCTCTCGGTCTGAGAGCAGACCCGTGCCCAGCAGTGGGACATAAACAGGGAATTGAGATGAATACCGTTTATTTGGTGAAACGGTTATAAGAATGCTAAAATGGCTGTTTATTTTGGGACCTGCAGGAATAGATATAATATACCCGACTGGACAGGACGGCGTAAAAAATGATGCCGGTTTATCGGTGCCAAAAATGCTTATTAATGTGTGGAAATAAACATATTTTTCTTTCTTTCTTTCTTTCTTATTTTATCACCCACAAGACCGCACTGTATGTAGTTCGCCCACCTATAGAATTTTCACAGATGGCGCTGTGATTTGCTTGTACGATTAAGATATACGCAAATGGTCTTCACGCCCTCTTATTGGTGCTTGCACGTTAAAAACTAATCATATGTTTTGGGCCTTTAGTCTAAATTCATTTCAAGACAGAAACACGATTGGACTAAAATTTCTCGACGGGAATTTTTTGACAAAAAATAAATTCGAAAAATGCAATGGATTTTTGTGTATTTTTTTTTAAATGTCGGTAATAAGAATTTCTGAAAAAGTTTACCAATTTTTTTAACGTAATTTTGTGGAAAAAGGCAATTGTTACTGTAATAATCTGCGATGTTCAACCGATGTAAATGATTTTTATTTAAGAGAATGTAGGGAGATAATAATAAATTATATTTCATACATTTTATTCTTCAATAATAATAAACACAATCAGGTACGCTTTCATTGTACTGGCAATTTCGCACTTTTATTTATTTTGTTTTTTAAAACTGACCACCCTGATGGACACGCTGTCCCAGCCTACG
Organism: Coenonympha glycerion; assembly: GCA_963855885.1. Classification (NCBI taxonomy): domain Eukaryota; kingdom Metazoa; phylum Arthropoda; class Insecta; order Lepidoptera; family Nymphalidae; genus Coenonympha; species Coenonympha glycerion. Next base: position 8,918,741 of record OY979652.1, on the reverse strand, counting down.
TCCGCGCCATTCTTTTATTGTGCGCGGCAATGAGCACTCGACTACAAAAACACGTCTCGTTTTTGTTAATTTAGGTTCAAAGTAAAAAAAAAAATTAAGTGTTCAGTGTTAAAACTTGCTTAATTTTCTATACTGATAATGCTTAGACGCTAGTAAAATTTATTATTATAACAAAAATAAAATCAAATCAAATCATATAATTGTGCATTCATCTTCGTCAGACTCCGAGGAAAGAGGGTAAGTGAAAATTAACCTTTTTTCCCAGATATCACATCAACTCAAATATCAATGCTGACGAAAGTGTGTCCAAAAATTGAAATCCTAAGGCATCTCTAAGCTAACTTGGAGGGTATCACATTGAGGTTATCACGAAAGTATAGCATGATGCGCGAAATAGTCCAGGCATCTCTAAGCTAGCTTGGAGGGTATCACGTTGAGGATACCACGAAAGCATAGCATGATGCGTCAATGCTCCTGGAGGTTGACTGCGGGTCAACACGAAGGATTTTAAAAAACCTCAAAGGACTTTGCGGATACCAACGGGGGACGATGTCGGTGTGGCGCTGTTCTCGGCTTCACTACAAGTGGCTCCGCATGACCTCCCGGACTTTGATCCCGAATTGCTATCGGCGCTCAGTCACAAGAACTATATTAATGGTTAGTCCCGACAGTTGTAAAATTCTAGCCGACCTTCATTGCAAAGAATCAAATAGTTTATTTGATATACTTGCCTGGCTTATGAATAGCCAGTTAAACGTTATAGCCTTTTATCAGTGATAACTATTTCACGACTTAAAAACTAATTCCACGAGGGTACCAACGCGTCGAACTTTTCTAACTACCTACAACAATAATGTTTAGATTTTGTGGTGGAAAATAATTTACTTACTTTCGAAAATTAATGTTCAGATTGTGTAATGGGATGATAATTTAACTGTTAGCTCAAAACTCAATAAGTTAACAATATTATGTATAATGTACCATTAGTCTGAAAGTTTCATTGAAGTGAATTGTTAAATTCTTTCTGAAACTAATAAAAATCTTAAACCACAACGCGTCCTGAACTGAGAAGAAGCTTAAGTATTGACAAATGACATTTTGTTTCGACAAATGACAAGTAATTAAAGTTCACGAACGGGACCAGATGTTTTTTCGGAGAAATAGTTTCGGGCATTATACTAGTTTCAATGGTTACTGATCGTCAGGTGTTGTAAATAAAGAAACCAGCAGGGCGCGGCGGGCGACTTTGCTATCGACACCCACCGCTGGGACAGCGCAATCTCGTTTCTCGAGAAACTAGCTGGCCCCCTCTCGTTTCGGCTCGGCCAGCAGGGGGGGGCGTGACACACTTGAGTATTGGCGATCAGCCGCGAGGAAGATGCGACGTGGCAGCGAGTCTCCAGCATCAGCCACAACAAGGACGAGGTTCATCGACGACGCTAGACATTAAGGTACCTATATGCCAGTTGTCTTCAACATTTTGAAGTTTATTGGTTACATATCACTGACAAGGAATCCGTCACGATCTATAACATGATCTAGAATTTCGGGAGTTATAATAAGTGAAGACTATTTTTTGACTTTCACTAGGTGTACAAATGTACGTACATTCAATAAAATATTTTAATGAATTGAACAAATTAAGGAACTAGCTCCAAAAAATTATTATTACATAATACCATTTTAAAAATCGTACACTAACACAGTGTACCGCCTTACACGTTCACAACAAAGAAAAAGCGACAAATGTCTTTGACAATCGACATTTCTTTTTTGGGTGAGATAATGTGGGAGTGAGTCAAGTATGTTCGATTATAGTTAAGATGTGTCTAACCTCAAAATCTTACGTGGTAAAAGATACATTCTAAATTTAAAGGCGTTGAATGAATTTGTAGTTCAAAATCCTTTGAAATTGATAGTTCATAGAACAGCTTACAAGCGAATACTTAAAAAGGGTTTTATGCCTATGAACTGAAGAATCTTATTTTAAAGTACCGATTCATCCTTGGTAAAATACATAAAGAAGTTGTGACTCATCTCAGATACTTACCGCGGTTTTTTCATGAAGATTTGTTAGGTGTTAGAGTGTTAAAGTTATTTACTACCCTCAAAACATGCTCAGTTTCCTGGTTTTATTTTAATTTCTGACGATATGGCAGTATCGTTACCCAACCGCAAACTATGACGTGAATTATGTAACAATTCAAATTCTGTAAAAAAAAATTATACGCTTAACTCGTTGTATCATCTAAGAGTTAAGCTTAATTCCGATTAAAAGTCCTAAAGTCCACTTCTCCAGCTATTAGGTATGGATGGGGTTACACAGAACGTCTGTAGAAACAAAAAATGTAGCCCGTAAGAAAAATTAGACTTTAGACGCAGCTGTTCGTCCATCATCGGTTATCCTATCAGATGGCCAGTGGTTACAAAACATTTTTTAAGTCATCTAACTCCCTTAAACCTAAAAGGTTGAACTAGTGATTCACACGATTTCCCGGTCTAGATGAAGACTAATTCTTTTCATTAGAGGGATTTTTGTTTTTGTAATAATTAACGTTAAGATGAATCGAAATACCTCTTTACAGAGTTGATGGCCATATTTTTCGATACATCTATTTTGATACACATGATTTACATCAGTTGCATAGAGGATATCAAATATCCTCATTTAAACGATTGGGTTAATTGTTTCTTATATGGAAATTAAAGATAATCAAAAGCTGACCAAGAGTTACATCCAGTTAATGGGATTAAGCTATCGCTGTAAAATTATATACTTCAAAGTTATTCAAAGAGTTCAATCCAGTTATTGAATTTATCGCTTCTTGCAATAATGCGAAATGTAATCAATATGAACCCAGACGTCTTAGAAACAGACGCATTCTGAACATTTTGGAACACCAAGTTTACCTTTGCTCTTCTATACATTCTTCTAGAGGTAGAATGCTTAAAAATACTATTATAGACAATGCTTTAGACATACATCGTCTAAGGACCTCTACAACTTTGGATTTCCTTCTTTTACATAAGGTGTCAAAAGACTTACTTCTTATAGTACATTTATTGATGATAAATAAATAAATATGGTCTTTCCCTAGAGAACCACAATTCATAGGAATTACTGGAGGAAGTTCTCTGAAGGCATTAAAAAAAAAAAAAAAGGACATTTTGTTGGAATTTTTAATAATCTATATGTTTCAAAAATTTTGTGTTATTTACAAAGTTTTGTGGCAATACTGCTTTAATAACGACTGAGATCCGTACAATCCGTACATTATAAGTCAACCTCGTAATTTCCAACAGAACAACTTGTTAACGACGTAGCATATGGTACGATTACTTGTTATCATTCGGCATTGAGTTTAATTTCTGCTGATGATTTTGGGTCAAATAAAAAAAAAAAAAAAATATATATATATATGTATATATTATATTGCGAAAATGAATAGATAAATTAACATCAAACACCACATAGTAGCACACAATATAGTATGCTAACACATTGCTCAATGGGCCTTAATAAGACTTTATTCATTCCGTAACTTTGCTTTGCTGATCTTGTAACTTTTTTAGCTTTAGGCAGTAGACACAGCACAGAATGAAAACATTAGCATTAGTTAAAGTTAGTATTATTGTTTTTATATAATTCAAGGGAATTATTGAGTTTATACAACGCCAGCTACTACTCAGGGCGAACCAGTTTTAATTATACCATAATCAAAACTGAAGCGAAAGTATAAAAATTTGCCACAGCTTTGAAAAACAAATCGATATGTCGTTTACAAAATCTTAGACCAAGATATATAATAGACAACCTCCTGATAATGTTGAAGCGACCTCATAAGGTCGCCTGCAGGCAGACCACCGTGAGAACGTGTCTGCCGAGGAATATAATCTCTCACGAGAGAGGTCTGCGTTTCAGTGTACTCAGCACCAAGTACGCAACACTTCCTCGGCGAGCACGTCGTTTGTTGCTTGACCTCATCAGAAAAGCAGTCTGCTGGTAACAACCATTACGGACGTTACCTAACCTATATTATATATATACTATAACCTCTTATTGAGCGATGATGCTTCTGTCGCAATAGCTCTTTTGCTCTCTAATCATTAATCATTATAATCTATCTAAATATAAATTAAACCTATTTGTAATGTGACTGGTTTATTGATCCAGGAATTGAACGAAAAGATTGCGTTAATTAAATACTTCTGTGGTATAAAGAGGACCTATTTCCTATTATAATAGGAAACAATTTACTATCTGTTAATGTCCATAATTTAACAAAAATTTTCATCTCTAAACATCTACCTGATTGTGTTTATTATTATTGAAGAATAAAATGTATGAAATATAATTGATGATTAAACGAACTTACCTGTAAGTGAAGTTCTATCACAATTATGTGAATACATTTTATTCGAAAATAATAATATAAGGTCCCTCCCATACCCAAAACCCATGAGTATAATACGAAAATTTTGTTAAATATTCTCTAAAGAATGAAGCATGGCGCGGACGTAGGCTGGGACAGCGTGTCCATCAGGGTGGTCAGTTTTAAAAAACAAAATAAATAAAAGTGCGAAATTGCCAGTACAATGAAAGCGTACCTGATTGTGTTTATTATTATTTTCGAATAAAATGTATTCACATAATTGTGATAGAACTTCACTTACAGGTAAGTTCGTTTAATCATCAATTATAATTTATTTATTAAAATTGTGTAGTATCGTTTGCGAGCGATATAATTTTCCGATAGCGTTGTTCCGCTAAAATCGTTGACCGTTGTAGCTCATTAATTTGTGAATATTTATTTTGTACCAAAATGTTTGTACAACTATTTGTAGGTGTCTTTAAATGGACGAGTAACTCGTTCGAGCTAGCTAAACTATGAACAAACTTTATGACTGCACATAACATCGAGTATCATGGATCTCAATTCCTTATGCTCCTCTCAGCATCGAAAAACTTCAAGTTCCTAAGTGCGAAATTTGCCAAGATTATTTACGTCGTATTATTTTAAGTATCTTTCTTAATACCATAAAATATATTGAAGTGTACATTTTAATTTTTACTTCAATGAACAGTTGAATATAGACTTAACGATACTCTTCTAAGGTAAATTCGAGAATTTTTGTTAAGTCCGGCTAATATTTTTATTTCTAAAATCTTTACATCAATTACAATATTATATTTTATAGTAGACGGGCATTTGTTCGTTAAAATTGTAACACTTTTTGGACGCTGGAACTGGAAAATCCTGGAATGGCAACCGCGAATAGGGGTCTGATTGCTTAAGAAAAACGTATTCATCTTTATCGTAACCGCTATCGAATTCTGCTGAACGGTTGGCTAACGTAAATCAGGAACCCAACCAGCGGACAGAATTAGTAAACGATCACGATAACGATGAATACGTTTTTCTTGGACAATCTAGTATAGCTGGCCACATAATGCGAAATCGTAGAGACCTTCTCGAGTCGTAATCGTAGTTCTCTACGATTACGCATAGTGAAGTCAACATCTCCTGAGGATGTCCCGGTGTCGGGACGAAACATGCGTCGAAGAAAGTGTTAGAAAATTGTGTGTGGTGTTTCATGTGGATAATCTTCCTGCGTATTGTATGTACCACACAGAATCTTTTCAAGTAGCGGATTATAGCAAAACAAATTAATCTGTCCTGCTAATTATGGATTTCCGCAAAATAACGCCTAGTAATAATATTCAACACAAGATATTGTAAATGCGGCGGGAAGGAGATGGATGTATTTAACCAGCAACAGAGGAGAGTGGCTAGCCAATCAGGAGGCCTTGTCCTGCACTACAACAGGCCACGGACGATGAACACTCATCTCAACCCCTTTTTACGTCCCACTGCTGGGCACGGGTCTCCTCTCAGACTGAGAGGGGTTTGGCCATAGCCCACCACGCTGGCCAAGTGCGGGTTGGCGGGCTTCACACACCTTCGAGAACATTTTTGTGAACTCTCAGGCATGCAGGGTTCCTCACGATGTTTTCCTTCACCGTTAAGCAAGTGATATTTAGTTTCCTAAAACGCACATAACTCTGAAAAGTCAGAGGTGTGTGCCCAGGATTCGAACCTGCGACCTCCTTATGAGAGGCAGAGGTCAGAACCACTGAGCTATCACTGCGATGAACACTCGCCGGCAAGTTACTTGTACGAGTAACTCAAACGCACCGTAGCTGGCCTGACAACTGGTGTGCGCGGAATAATTTTAATTGTTTACATTCAATAACTCCCTGATACTATATTGATTGGATTCGATTGTAACTACGTATTTGCCCAACTGTTAAAATAAAACTTCAGTAAAGTTCAAATAAATAAAAACCGGCCAAGTGCGAGATAGATACACAATTCGTCAACATAAAAGAAGTTTATTGCATAATTAGGTACATTAGATTTTTTAAAACGAGGTAGGTCCACTTGTAGGGAAATGAGTTTTTAAAATGAATATTTCTATAGGTGCGAGCATTTTTTCAATGGGTAAAAACCTTTGAACTCGATAACGTAACCACGGAATACAATAATGGTACTGAAGGTTCACTCCGCAAGATGATTTAAAGAAATAGCGACCCTAGCGCTGACACAAAAAAGTTCAATTCAGTTCGCAACAGCGCTTGGCACCGCGGAGCTATCCACCTAAAGTTGTGCTCTCTTTCTATCGCATAACTTTGTCTCTTTCGACGTACTAGTGCTACCTCGTAATCGAGCGCACGCAGCGCGTGAAGAACTACGCGTGCAACGTAGCCGGCGCGCGGCAGCCGTCTGAAAGCGGTCCGTCTTAACGGCTACCTGTAGCGGTCTTGAATACGTGACAAGTGAACGTGGCCTACAGTAACGGATACCTCACATCAGATTCCAACGACAAATTCTATGAAGATTAGAAATAATTATGACTTTAATCGGTTTGGTATATAAAAACAATACCGATAGTTAACCAAAGATATGAAGGGGTACTATACAAAGAAATGACAAGCAATCTTTATTTGAGGCGAAAACACATTTTTATTAGAGTTTTATGTCTGTCAGTGTATATTATAGTACTAACCTCGTAAACTCCACGCGACCGACGCAGAATACAAATGGGCTTATCATCTCCCAGCTTCCGGTAGTCTCTCGTAGGCCATAGACGAAAAACATGGTAGTGCGTATGGACTGCCTCGATTGGCACCATTAGTGGAGCTAAAACGTGAACGCGTTCATTACATCACAAGGTGTCATTCTAATCAGTAAGAAATTCACCCTTTATGGTTTCTACACAGCATCGTGCCGAAACGCTAAATCGCTTAGCGGTGTGTCTTTGGTCAGAGTCAATTCAAAAACTAAAATTCTCTTGAAGTGCAGAGCGAAAAATGACAATCAGCGAGCCAAGTATGAACAGTGGGGTTAGTACAAGTTTTTGCCAACCAGCGCCATCTATTGACAGCTATCATATGTCAGTGACTGTCCATAGATGGCGCTGGCTGTAAATGTGTATGGAGGAATTCGGTTCGTTTGTGCGATACGAGTCGACTCGAAATTTGTACAAAAATCCGTACTAACTCCTCAGATATCCTACTCACCATTGGCTCAATTTCTCAATATGTCGAAAAGTACAAGGGTAAGATAAGGATACCAATACCTAAGATTTAAATCCTGGGTTTCAGTATAGGAAGTATTATCTAACTACAAGCTTATAATGGCATTGTAGGTCTAGGTACGTAGATGAGCTGTAATCCAGAAAAAAAAAAGAAAATAAGATTTGTTCAATAGGCTAGTCCGTATACAGTAATATTAAAAGTCAATGACGTGGGGTATACCTATTTCGGTCACATTTTGGTCATGTGCTGCCTCGAAAAATGGTTAAATTATTTACCCTAAACTAGCAAAATATGTAAGTCAGTTTTTCGTATCGCATAATATACAATACTAGTTGTTTGTTACCCGTGGCTTCGCTTGTCTTGACCTTGTATTTTTCCGTTTAGGGTTTGGTTTCTTAGACCTCATTTCGTAGCATACCATTACGAATAAATGACACTATTATAAAATTCTCGTGTAACAGTGTTTGTAACTAGAAATCCTCTTATAATAGGTTGACCGATTTTTATGATTTTTTTGTGCATTTTTAACATAATTTAGGCTACTTTTTATACTGGGAAAATCCACTATTTCTGCGGAATTTTGGGGAAACAGAAATTTTGTATTCAATCTGTAGCTACATTTCTTTTAAATAGATTAGGAAAAAGAGCACAAACATTTACAGGAATGGGTTTTGGCAAAATCCCGCGGGATTTTTTAAAAACTGAAATCAACGCAGGTGAAGCCGCGGGAAAAGCCTAGAAGGTTATAAATCGGGAAAGCAATAAGGTAGTATAATCGGGAGCGTAGGGGGAATCAAGAAAAAACATTCGCCGGTACAAATCACCGCCGTGCCGAGACGCGCTAGTGATGGCCGTGAGGGCGGAGCTATCGATAATATAAGATTACTAGCTAACCCGCCAAACGTTCATTTGCCATTAGGGATATAAGAAATCCCAGCAAAAACATTTTCATGTAAAATGTTGCCAAGACGAGAACATGTGGCTCACACTATCAAAAAGTTATCAGATCTCATGTAGAGCAAGACTTCTAACTCTACACGCCCTAACTCTATAAATCCTAACTTTATAAACTCTACACTTTAGTCAAAATATATTATGTCTTGGCTGTTTCGGTACCGTCACATGGGCGTAAACTGAAGAATATATTCACTGTCCAGTACTTTTCTAATAGAGTTTTGCAAGTGGCATAATGGACCATGCAAAATTCAAGAAATTTCACATTAAAATTAAATGGTATCACCATTGTTATGGGAAAAAACTTCCATTTATTAAAAATATCCTCTAAAGCAAAGGAACACACTTTTGCAAAGTGTGATGAAGTATTTGAAACCAATGCAGTTAGTAAAACCTAAGTGCAGTTTCTGAGGAGACTCAATACCTATCTAATAAATAATCGTTACTACAGCAACTAGGTATTGTATATCAGAAAAGTACAAAGTCGGTGAATAATATTTTTACTTTACACCCATGTGACAGTAACGAAACAGCCAAGACATAATATATTTTGACTAAAGTGTAGAGTTTATAAAGTTAGGATTTATAGAGTTAGGGCGTGTAGAGTTAGAAGTCTTGCTCTACATGAGATCTGATAACTTTTTGATAGTGTGAGCCACATGTTCTCGTCTTGGCAACATTTTACATGAAAATGTTTTTGCTGGGATTTCACTTCTTTTTGTAAGTTGTTTACGACTATATTTTTTATTTGATTAATTTCCTTTTCTTTGGTGTATTTCTTGAATATCATTGCAAGGTGGATATTTGTCCGAATCAAGTATCCCCCCTCTATCATTTAAATGAGGGAACCCTCCTTGGTTCACGTAGTTTATTTTGTTCCTTATTTGTAGTTTATTACAAAGAGTCCCTATATCAATTTTGAGACCTCTAGCATCGATATTTGCGGTAATTTCATACAAACTTCCATCCCCTATTTTAAGGGGTTGGGGGGTTAAATTTCCAACTTTTGGAATTTTTTTGTTGGTTGTGTGCTAACACTAGCTTATATACCAAATTTCAGAAATTAAGTTTTTATTATACTTACCTATATACTAATGGGAAACCCCATACGAACTTCCAACCCCCTAATTTTATGGATGTGGGGTGATTAACTAAAAATCCTGAAACACGTATTTAATTGTTTATTACAAAGAGTCCCTATATCAATTTTGAGACCTCTAGCATCAATATTTGCGGTAATTTCATACCCCTATTTTATGGGGTTGGGGGGTTAAATTTCCAACTTTTGGAATTTTTTTGTTGGTTGTGTGCTAATACTAGCTTATATACCAAATTTCAGCTTTCTAGGTCTTCAGGAAGTACCTAGGAATTTTGATGATCATCAGTGAGTCAGTCAGTGACGAAATTTGGGTTTTTTAGACGTCAATAAAATCTAAAGTATAAGACCTATAAAATTGAAACTTCATAGGTTTAATAAATTCACTGGCGCCATCATTTTCCGAGAATTTTGATTATCTGAAATAATTCAGGCCTAAGTTATAAGGGTTTAAAAATACGGCGAAACACTTCGAGAAAAGATAGGTAGTGCCCTCGCGCTTCGCTTGGCTCGTCTTGGCGGGGACACTACCGTGTCCCCAGATAGCTTACAATATACTCTCAGAGCAACTGAACATAGGTACACAGAAAACATAACAATCGGTCGACCCCTTTTGGTGGAGTTTGAACTTATAAGACCAGATAAAAAATAAACAAACATATCAGAATATTATATAAGTTCACATTTGCGATCTAGCCCCAAAGTAAATAATAGCTTGTGTTATGGGTAAGTATAATCAAATATACTTAAATATAATACACTGATAAACACCCAGATACTAGAAAACCTTCATGCTCAATCACACAAACATTTTCCAGTAATGGGAATCGAAACCACGACTGCGGGTTCGCTACCGCTGCACCATTCGGTCGTCAAATCATCGAAAGAAGTGACTTCGGCCTAAGAGGCAGTTTTTAAACAGGCGTTATTTTGCGGAAATCCATTAATTTGTGTAGCAATAATCCGCTACTTGAAAAGAATGTGTATGGTCCACACCTACATACAAACATAATCATTACGTTGGAACACCACACACAATTCTTTTAACACTTTTTTCGACGCACGTTATTTCCTGATACCGGGATATCCTCAGGAGATGTTGACTTCACAATGTAAAAAGGTCTCTACATTTCGCACACTAATATTTTTATCGATAGTAAATTTTCGGAAGTCCCCATAGGTACATCTCTACGCGCAGGTAGGGCGTGTGTCAGCGGATGACCAAATTGCCGCTATTTATTATAAATTGTCTAATTCCAGCCATCGACTGTAAAAAGGTAGAACCCTTATCTCTACATTTCGCACACAAATATTTGTATCGATAACAAAACTTTGGAAGTGCCCATAGGTACATCCCTACGCGCAGGTAGGGCGTGCGTCAGCGGATGACCAAATTGCCGATATTTATTATTTGTCTAATTCCAGCCCTCGACTGTAAAAAGGTAGAGCCCTATTCTCTACATTTCGCGCACTAATATTTTTATCGATAAAAAATTTTCGAATGTCTACATAGGTACATCCCTACGAGCAGGTAGGGCGTGCGTCAGCGGATGACCAAATCGCCGCTATTTATTATTTGTCTAATTCCAGTCCTCGCCTGGTAAATAAGGGCGTGGAAAATTCCGCTTTTTACTTGACTGCGATCTCACCTGATGGTAAGTGAGGATGTAGCCGAGGATGTTACTATCTGTAACTTAGAAAAAGTAACTCCTTATGGTTTCTACACTACACAGCATTCCGCCGGAACGTTAACGGCGTAAACGGTCGTTTAAAATGATTTTTAGTGACCTGCAGTTTAAAAATTCTGTGAAAATTTGAAGTGTCTACCTGCTACCGTTATCAATATATAGGAAAAACAAGTAAAAAAATCTCGTTTGTTGTATGAGAGCCCCCTTAAATATATATTTTATTGTAGTTTTTAGTATTTTTTGTTATAGCTGCAACAGAAATACATCATCTGTGAAAATTTCAAGTCTGTAGCTATCACGGTTCAAGAGATATAGGTACAGCCTGGTGACAGACGGACGGACGGACGGACAGCGAAGTCTTCGTAATAGGGTTCCTTTTTTACCCTTTGGGTACGGAACCCTTAAAACAATGAATACAGTTACTTTCGAATTCCCGGTGTTGGGACGAAACGTGAGTCGAAGAAAGTGTTGGAAAATTGTGTGTGGTGTTTCATGTGGGTAGTGTTCCTGCATATTGTACCATACAGAATCTTTGCAAGTAGCAGATTATAGCAACACAATCTGTCCTGCTAATCGGTTCAGTAGTTTATATTTTGTTAAATGGTGATAACATAAAAAAAACCGGCTGAGTTTGTTGTGGGCTTCTTCTCAGCGGCAGAGCGCGTTTGGAACCCTCGTGAACTTAGTTTTAAGTCGACTTGTAGTTATCACCTTTCATATGCAACAAATGTCATACCGACTTGTCACAAGTGCCTGTATATTTTAGGCCTATGTGAAATAAATATATTTTGACTTTGACTTTATAAGCCACGATGCCACAAACAGATGCAAAGCTAAAAACTTATAGAACCCGTTTCTTTGCATGGGGGTTTAAAAAAACATGCGCTCGCAGGATTAAAAGGCTTTCAAGTTGAAAAGTTCAGGCTGAGGCAGTGAAAAGAGCGCGTCTTCTGAAAACAGGCAATCCAATACGAGTCGCGCCACGTATATCACGACACGACACACGTGAATGAGGTATTGCGAGGCGCTTTACATTCTACGATACGACTCAGGTATACCGTATGTTTAATTTGAGTTTGCTGGTATCTAATATTGGAAAATTTTCATTTTGTAGAAACTGGCGAATTCGTCTAATACATCTTGAGTATTTCGTACGATCGTGTCACATTTTTTTGAAATATTCGGTGGGTCTGCGAATAAAACGTAAATTGTATTTCATACTCATAAATGAAAAATAATTTATATGCCAAATCAACGTTTGCCGGGTCAGCTGGTTTCATAAAATTATCTCGGAATAAATCAAGGAAAATAGAACATAAAATCTACGATTAAAAATTACTATAGAAATGTACAAAGTAATGAATTTTTTTTTTATTATCAATGAAGTCTTGCGAATTCAAAGGCGAATTCAACTCTTTCTATCACGAGTAACTGCAAAAAAGGCGTAATACCACTGTAAAACGTAGATACGTATTGGTTTTTGCAAACGTTATTCACAGCAAAAACATGCTAACCTTTTAAGTAGGTACCTATACAACAACGAATCAGTTAAAAATGTTTCTAGCAGAAAATGCCATAATAGCACGGTACAGAAAATTCACTCCGTAAAATGTTTTAATAGTGCCTCTAGCGAGGACACATTAAACTCCCATTCAGTTCGCAACAGCGCCTTACACCTATGTCTTTTTAACCTAAACTCTCTGGTCTCTGTCTGGTTCCTGATAAAACCGCCGAGCGGTCCGCGCTATGTACTTGTTACTCTTGTACCTACAATGCGAGTGAAAACCCCCTAGCAGGGCTAGTTCTTAACTTAGTTAAAGTAGCTTAACTTAGTTAAGTTAGCTAAAGTAACTTGGCGTTACTCGTTGACGACAATAGAAAAACCACGTGACCAAATTAAAGTAGAGTCTACTTTATGCTTAGCGTTGTTCACTGTCAATTGTCATGCTAAGTACGCTAAAGGTTATCTACAGCGTCTGCGAGAACGCCAGGGGGCGTTGAAATTATCGTAGTCGATTTTCAAAAACAGCGTGGTCTCTCAGCTCTATTCGGTCACGTGGTTTATCGATGAATTTTTATCTACTGTCGTGAACGCTGAACGACTGTTACTTTGTCTAGCCCCGCTGGTTTTACGTACGACACGACAAATCGCACGGTGTAAAGGCAGCGTGACATTATGGAGATTAAAATTGTTTTTTTTTTTCGCTGACGCATCTTGTTCCCGTAGTATATTACAGGAGCGAGCCGTTTGATTTCGCTGTTTGTATTAAAGATGAACAGATCGATGTTTACTTTATTAGATTTTACTATGACAAACGCGCTTTACGTTAGTGATAGATAGGACAAAGGGGTGAAATTAAAACAAATCGTTCAAATGATAATCCTTAAATTAATTGCATCATTGACGATTTTAAGTGGTTTTAACTAAACAAATCCAGCTAAGTTCATAATGAGCTCGTTTTAGCGTAGGACGCGTTATGATTCTCGGTTGGAATTTTCATTGATAATAATTCACTGGGTACCTCTTGGGCTAGTACAAGATAATATGAAGATACAATGCTTAGAAATATTGCGAAGAATTCGATAGAGTTAAACGTTTTCGGTTACTTCTCGTTTCTAAATTGCAAGCCCAATCGATATACGAATCGTTTATGCTAATATACTGAGGCTAATACTTGAACTTGACTTGTACTAATCTTCCTGTTAATTTTCTTGTGGCTGGTGAAAGCTGCCTCCAAGCAATTTAGCATTCTGGTGCGATCCTGTGTAAAAAAGATGTGCTACCCCTATCCAACCTACTCTTCCAACTACCAAGTTACGAGCTGCATAAACTTGTAATATCCCAAAATATAATAATATCCTCTCTAAATTTAAATCTCTCATAGTATCTTTCGATATGTCGCTTTTTTGTTTCACGCTCTTTTATATCTTATGTGTCTCATCAATAAGACTGAAATTCGCATGGACATACACTATCTTTTTGTAACAAATAAGGTAACCTTACTGACACATAATTTAGGCATCGAATCATGAGAATCGGAAAGCAGGCTATACGAATATGATATTGTATAAGTAATCCATGTTTTTATCCGATACCAGAAGATATAAATCAATACATATAATAAATCTGTTGTTTGTCTGTTTGTCTGTCTGTTTGTACGGGCTAATCTTTGGAACGGCTGGACCGATTCCAATGAAATTTTGTGTGGTGGTAGCCTATATCCCTGGTCAACATATAGGATACTTTTCATCCCGGTAAAATAAAGAGTTCCCGTGGGATAGTTAAAAAACTGCAATTAATTTAACAGCTTTGTAAACAACAACTAATGAACTTAATTTAGTAAAATTGGTTATGCTGATACCTTATGTTGCCTTTTTAACAAAATATATATATAGTAAAACTTATTAATCCACATTACAAAAACAGTTAGCAGGCGTCTTTCAAGTAACGGATTTTAATGAAATTTTATGATCCTACTTTATATATATGCCCGGTCAACATTTAAGATACTTTTCATCCTGAAAAATTTGAGAGCACCCGTGGGATGTTTAAAAAAACCTATAGCTACTTATCTCCGTAGCACAATCAAAACGGGGTCGAAATATCGACAGTTTAAATCGTCCTTTTCATCGTGCAACTTGGTATAACTATACAAGATAACCCGTACGTAGCAGGAACGGGTTGCTACGTACACAGTAGCGCATCAGAATGCTTAATTACAATATCTGGGCGTTGGTATCATCTCAGAATAAGATAAGTTTGGTTAGTATAGATATTACAATCCACGATGACACGCCCCACTCTATCTTACTCCATGCGAATTGAGTAACATAAGCGATTTCGACAGAGTGTATAAGTAGAGGAAGACCAAAGAAGATATAGGTAAATTGTGTAAAAGAAGATAGCACGTTGACAGGAGAGATTGGAAGAAGACTCCTTTACGGGTCCATCGAACCCAAGGACCACTCATTTTGTACGGGAAATCTTGGGCAAAATTAAGAAATTCCACGGGAAACATTTTTGTAAAAAAACGAAATGCACGCGGGCGGAGCCGCGGGCAACAGCTAGTCCGATATATTTATACCAATACACGCACTGGTAACATCTTTTTATATCACCTATAGGTAAAAAACTTTATATTCCTACTTGTCCTAATTTAAGGAAAATATATTATGATCGACAAACCTCATATAATTTTCATTATTCCCAGTTCATTGATATTAACCAGCTGTTTTTAGGGATGTCACTTACCTGAGGGAACTATTAGCCGTACATTTTTGAACGGCCTATAGTTCCCTCAGGAAATGAGCTACACTTGTTGTGATATTTTTCATGCACATGGGTATAGTCGGGGAATGAAAAGGTTCGTCACCTTAGTGTCGATGTTCGCTTGCACTAGTACTGCAAGATTCTATAATGTCAACATGCGAAAACAATCGACTAGTGCAAACGAATCTGTTTGAAAATTGACGAACCTTTTCGTTCCCTGACTGTACATCGTTCCCTACTTTGTTGGACGACCTCCGTGGTTGAGTGGTTAGCGTGCCGGTTTCAAGGCGCCGCCATCTCTGAGGTTCCGGGTTCGAACACCGGTCGGGGCAATGTAGAAGAATAAGTTTCCTACATTGTCTCGGGTCTGGGTGTTGTGGTAATTTTGTTGTTTCTGATTTCGATAACGCAAGTGCCTACTTACTAAGGGATCGGAGCAATGTATGTGATGTTGTCCACTACTTATTTATTATTTATTTATTTATTTATATTTATTACATTAGGCTTTTGACGACCTCCCTGGCGCAGGGGAAGCGCGCTCGGATTCGAGTGGGAGGTCGCGGGTTCGATTCCCGCCACGGGCCACTTTGGAATTTTATAATTTCTAATTTGGCTCAGGTCTGGTCTGGTGGAAGGCCTCGGCCTTGGCTAGTTACCACCCTACCAGCAAAGACGTGCCGCCAAGCGATTTAGCGTTCCGGTGCGATGCTGTGTAGAAACCGTTGGGGTGAATTTACTTACCCCTTCCAAGTTATTACGTTAACATCTTCGGCTGCATCATCTCTTACAATCAGGTGAGATCGCAGTCAAGTACTAACTTGTATAGTGTAAAAAAAGGCTTTCGGCTAATTAGGGCAAATAACGTTTTAGTATCCTATACCTTTAAACGAGCAATCCTTGTATTAATATATATATATATTTCTATATAATCCGAATCTCGGAAACGGCTCGAACGATTTTCATGAAATTGAGTATACAGGAGGTTTTGGGGGCGATAAATCGATCTAGCTAGGATTCATATTTAGAAAATGTCACATTTACCAAAAAAAAAGTGACTACTGCAGCCATCTATTGGCCGATAGATATACTACCGAGCAAAGCTCGGTCACCCAGATATTTATCTCTTATAAGATATAGGTATCGAAGACCGCACCTATTAGACCCGTAATCCTAACAACTTTACCAAAAAGGTCACGCGCTAGAAACTAGAAAGCCTATAAGAGTTAAAGTTACAACTCTCAACTATTTATCCCGAGAAAGTCGCTTGTAAAAGTCGCTAACTCCCTAAATCCTATAATCCTATCGTTACAAGTTGTTGGAATTAATTATGTACTTACATTAACAATCATTTCTTACAATACAAATATAAGACTAACTACACGTAGGCTTATGGGATAAAAAATACAGGTAATTTTTTTTACAAAAAGATTGTTTCAAAATTCCCCTAAAATCATTTTTTGCAGTTTTCCAAAAGAGTTATTGCAAGGAACCAATAAGAATTTAGTATTTTTAAGCGAAGTTTATATTAAAATCATTTAGGAGCATAAATGATACTTGCGCAGAATGAAACACACAATTTATAATTGCCTATACTTATTGCGAAAACTAAATAAATAAAAATATCTGTACCCAAGTAGAGACAAAGTAAGTTGTTAACTTTTCTTTTAATCTTTGATACGGCAATTTTAGAAGTAAAACCACAACGTTTTTCTAAGTTAATACAGACCTATACAAGTGCACCTACTCAGAAAATAATGCTGCTTGAATTTTAAAACTTCAGACTTTCAGCTGAGGTTAAAGAAAATCTCGGAAATTCCAAGAAATCTTTCTTTTCAAATCTTTAAGACCATTTCTTCAGATACACTTACAAAATTAATCTGAACGTTTGAAGGCCATGAAACTTGAAAATATTCAACATTATGATAATAATGATTCATCAATTCACTACACTTTTCAAACTTATGAGAAGTCGATTAAAATTCAATTTAATTATGCAACGTGTAACTCTGCCCAAAATAGTAGGGGACTATGTCTAGAATCTAGATGCATGAAAAAATATAACAAGAAATGTAGCTCATATCCTGAGGGAACTATAGGGATTACAAAAATGTACCATGAATATTGAGTGACATCCCTAAAACCAACTAATTCGATATTCGAACAGTATTAAATCGAATTGATATGAGGTTTGTTGACATCACACTACTAACTTTATGACTTTATAATTTTACGAACTTTTTACCGTTTGTATCATGCGATCAGTCCTAAGACTATGAGCAGATGTTATGTGATTTTCTTTATTCTGTATATTTTTTTCCCATCGGATTGTAATATATATTGTTCAGCTCATCGATTTTCTTTCGGATTTTACGAACTAACTATAGTTTTATTGGTGGTAGAACTCTTCTCGCGGAGTTCGTCCGGGTAGGTACCACCGCGGTGTTAGTAATTCTGTGTTGCGGCAGGCCATGTTTACTTGTCACGTCGACGGACTGATTTCAGACGGCCGCCGCGCGTCGGCTAGATTGCACGCGTTAGTTCTTGTCCGCTCTATTTCACGCGCTGCGTGCGCCTGATTACGGCCCAGTTTCCACAGGTGCGGAGCGGAGCTGTGTTTGTGTAACCAATCAGATTTAGTTATTTCGAAATCTCCTCTCCTCTCTTACTTAATGGGAGACTTAATGGGAGTTTGGGGCATGTTAAACTGACGCAATCTGATTGGTTACTCAAACACAGCTCCGCTCCGCTCCGCACCGGTGGAAACCGGGCCTACGACGCAACTTTAGTACGTCGAAAGAGATTACGCGCTAGAAAGAGACCACCTCTTTCTATCGCTGTAGGACGTAGGTGCATAGCGGAGGTGGGGCCAGGCGCTATTGCGAACATAATTGCACTTTTTTGTGTCAGCGCTAGAGTCGATATTTCTTCAAATCATCTTGCAGAGTGAACCGTTAGGTACTATTATGTATTCCGTGGTTTCAATTTGAAGAGCACTGTACGGCGTGATTACTGGCACAATGAGACCTAACAACTGATGTCTCAGGATGATGAGCGCACTGCAGTGCTCGTATGATATTGCAGTGCAAAATTATGGGACGCATTGCATCTAATGAGTATGCGTATCATTTAAGTATCAGGTGATTGTTTTAGTCGTTTTTATCATTCTTTTTTATAAATAAAAATATAAAGACAGGATGAAATATAGCGAATGAGGTACAGAAAGAATGCTCTTTGAATTTTGAAAGTCAAGAGTAAGGACTTAGTTAGAAGCCCGTAAGCTAGCCTGGGAATAGGGTTGGCAACTGCGACTAATTACTAAAAATACTATCTTGAAACTTACATACTCTGTTCGAAAAGTGATAATTTTTATTAAAATGATTTATAGTTGAGGAAACAGGCATTATTTTTGTTATACATAAACTTTATCAAAAGTCACAGTGCCTTTGGAACATAGGCTTATTATTTATAAGACGAGGGGTGTAAAACAAAATTCACGAAAAAAGTGTCCCGAGAAAACCTTTATAAACGAGGATACATGAGTATTTTTATAAACAAACTAAAACATTGTAATGGGGTCTTACACTACTTTTGAATTTGATAAAAAATATTACTTTATTATAAACTAGGATAAAAATAATAACGTGCAGTGAAAGAAATATTAAAATCCAACGAAGATTTACAAAGATACAGGCGTTTAAACTTTGGAGTGGGGGGATCTTCTATCCCTTTCTCGCAAAACGAAAATTTGTATGAAGCCGCACGAAGCTACTATGGCATTGGTACGTTGTGACGTCACAATGTCTCTGTTGCTATCTCTGTCTAATCACAAATCTTTAAATGCTTATAACTTTTTTGTTATTTGATCGATTTAATTAGTTCTTTCAGTGCACGTCATTATTTTAATTCTACTTTATAATAAAGTAATAAAAAAATTGGAGTCAAATACCCTATTCATGTCTTTAACCATTACTATACAGCCTAATTTTCAAACACGAGACTGAAGTGAGATTGTATGTCTTTTCGCGTTTTGTATGTCATTCGGTTCGGACACTTTTTAGCGCTGACCCACAATCCTTAGTTTATAAATCAATGCTTTGGAACCATCACACACATCACAGTAATTCTAAGTGTGAGCGCGTTGCAACCTTCGTAAACTCAGCTTTAAGACGTGAAAAAATAGACATCAACTATGCATCAACTTTATTTATACAAATCTAATGTTCTACAATCATCTTCCATATTTTTAGGGTTCCATACCAAATTGGTAAAAATGGAACCCTTATGGTGAGACTTTCTCCGTCCGTCCGTCCGTCCGTCCGTCCGTCCGTCTGTCACACTCGATTATTTCAGTAACTATTAAAGCTATCGACCTGAAATTTGGAATAAATGTAGGTAATTGCGGCGCGCCGCCATTGCAATCATAAAAAATTGAAAATCTTTTTTATTTTTATTTAAAAAGGGGGGAAAACCGGGTTGTCAAAATTTCAAAATGAGATAACAATATTGAGTGGGGTATCATATGAAAGGGCGTTACTTGTGTATTATAAAACCGATTTTTATTTATTTTTATGCCTGATAGTTTTTGATTTATTGGGCAAACTGTCGAAAAAAATACCGTTCCCCCCCCCCCTTATCTCCGAAGTTAACCAATCGAAAAATCTGAAATAATTATGATCAATAGAAGTTAACGTATGTTTTACAGGAAAAATAAAATCAACTCTCTAACTATTATACTTTTTTTGATAATAACAATAATCCGTGAAATCACGAACAAAAGTGATTCTTTCAATGTTTTACTTCTTTTATTTATAGTATGGTACCCTCGGTGCGCGAGTCCGACTCGCACTTGGCCGGTATTTTTAATTACACTTAAAAATTTGGTTGACAACAACAAACATATTAATATTCACTGGACGTGATGAACCACGGTAAAAAATGTCGCCAGTTTACTGGTCTCAAAATTGTTCGATTTGACACCAGCTGTAAAGACACCACGTAGTTCGCGCCACCTGTAGAATTTAGACAGATTACGTTACTGTTAAAATCTGTGGTAACTGTTTATTTGTATGAAAAAGGTTTACTAAAAACATTCGGATGGCTGTCGACAACCCTATAGCAGCGAGAATTTACAATGAGTAAACCAAGTTAATGGTTAAAAAGTGGCGGCTTAGCCAAGTTAATGTTTTGTTTACGAGAATAATACTTTGTACTTCACCGCCACAGCCCAATCAACAGGCTCGCTGGACTTTTATAACAAGATAAAGAATAAAATTACTTGGAAGCTTCATTATAAATTATCTTGTTATTGTATAGAAACAGGAGAATTTTACTTTGTGGAAATTTATAATTAGCAAGAAAATATTGACATTATTTCGCTACAGTGCCTACATAACTAATCCACCAAAAGCTCAGAATACCATTACAGTACCTTACTAAATACATAATCTGTATAGTATATGTACCACTGGCTAAATACTAAATTACTGCAGCGGCCAGCAAAGGAGACATTTATGGATGATCGTGTAAATGTGTGTTGAGGAAGAGCCAAGGCACACCACCAATACAATTTGACTTTACAGTGCACAGACTTGTATACTAAAGACAGGGCAAACAGCACGAAAAATGTCGCCAGTTTAAGGGAGCAAGAATGACTATTTTGCACCCCCCCGGCAGTAGTCAGTATAGGTAGATAGGTGAAGAACTATTTCTTTTTTTTTTTTGAATTAATAATAATATTGCAGGCAAGGTGACCACAGACACATAGATAAAAAAATATAGAAAAAAATAAACATGCTTTTCGCAGGAGTTTCGACAGATGGCGCTACATTTTCATGTATGAAGAAATTTACGTAAAATGTTCGGATGGGCCTATTTCTATGCAATGTGCCGCTGGCATGACAGTCACAACAATCTCGCATTGTGAATTCAACATCTCCTGAGGATATACCGGTGTCGGGACGAAACGTGCGTCGAAAAAACTTTTCGAAGAAAAAAAAAAAAAAAAAAGGCGGAGTTCCAGCATATCATCAATACATATAATAAATCTGTAGAGGTCGAATTTCTGTACAAATAAAAAAAATGCTAAAAACGGAGTCAGGGGGATGTAAGAAGTGAAATCAATACATATAATAAATCTGTAGAGGTCGAATTTCTGTACAAATAAAAAAAATGCTAAAAACGGAGTCAGGGGATGTAAGAAGTGAAATAGAACTAATTTAAATTTTTTTCAAATTTTTTGTTTCTCTGTTTGTCTGTTTATCTGTTTGTCTGTTTGTCTGTCTGTTTGTACGGGCTAATCTTTGGAACGGCTGGACCGATTCCAATGAAATTTTGTGTGGTGGTAGCTTATGTCCCTGGTCAACATATAGGATACTTTTCATCCCGGTAAAATAAAGAGTTCCCGTGGGATAGTTAAAAAACTGCAATTAATTTAACAGCTTTGTAAACAACAACTAATGAACTTAATTTAGTAAAATTTGTTATGCTGATACCTTATGTTGCCTCTTTAACAAATTATGTATATAGTAAAACTTATTAATCCAATCGAGTTTCCGCGGGAAAGAAAACATTACAAAAACAGGAAAAGCAGGCGTCTTTCAAGTAACGGATTTATATGAAATTTTATGATCCTACTTTATATATACGAGTATGCCCGCTCAACATTTAAGATACTTTTCATCCTGAAAAATTTGAGAGCACCAGTGGGATGTTTAAAAAAACCTATAGCTACTTATCTACGTAGCACAATCAAAACGGGGTTGAAATATCGACAGTTTAAATCGTCCTTTTGATCGTGCAACTAGGTATAACTATACGAGATAACCCGTACGTAGCAGGAACTGGTTGCTACGTACACAGCAGCGCATCAGAATGCTTAAAGAATAAGATAAGTTTGGTTAGTATAGATATTACAATCCACGATGACACGCCCCACTCTGTCTTACTCCATACGAATTGAGTAACATAAGCGATTTCGACAGAGTGTTATAAGTAGAGGAAAACCAAAGAAGATATAGGTAAATTGTGTGAAAGAAGATAGCACGTTGACAGGAGAGATTGGAAGAAGACTCCTTTACGGGTCCATCGAACCCAGGGACAACTCATTTATCTTGGGAAAAATTAAGAAATTCCACGGGAAACATTTTTGTAAAAAAAACGAACTGCACGCGGGCGGAGCCGCGGGCAACAGCTAGTTGGTTTATAAAGATTCTTCTCAAGTGGCGGATTATAGTCAAACAAATTAATCTGTCCTGCTAAAGTTGCTTGTATTGTAGCTTAACTCGTTAAGAGCAAAGAGACTTATTTTTTTTGCTTGGTCCCAAAAACTACGATGTCTCTAATCGTCTATGATCAGCATAGGCTTATAAATCTATGGACGACGGGTGTAATACAAAATTCACGAAAAAAGTGTCCCGAGAAAACCTATATAAACGAGGGTAGATGAGTATATTTATAAACAAACTAAAACATTGTAATTTATGTCTTAAATCATTGCTATACAGCCTAATTTTCAAACACGAGACTGAAGTGCGATTGTATGTCTTTTAGCGTTTTGTATGTCATTCGGTTCGGACACTTTTTAGCGCTGACCCTAACTCCTTAGTTAATAAGTCAATGATGATCAGTGACGATTATTGGCTCATCGGCGACCCGCCCGTAATCGGCGATTGTGTAAAGGCCATCTTCACTTACCACCATGCGACAGTTAGACGTCTCAACGAACTAATTTCAGAGGGCCGCCACGCGTTGGCTAGGTTGCAAGCGTCAGTTCTTGTACGGTCTATTGAACGCGCTGCGTGCGCCCGATCGCGAGGCAACCTTAGTACGTTGATCGAGATAAAGTTACGCGATAGTAAGAGACCACAACTTTGCGTTTGTTGCGTGTTGTTTACGGAGGTGGGGCCAGGTGGTATTGCGAACTGAATTGCACTTTTTTGTGTCAGCACTAGGGTCGCTATTTGTTTAAATCATCGTGCGAAGTGAGCCTTCTGTACCGTTAGGTACTATAATGCATTCCGTGGCAGAGCTCGATTGGAAATTTGACTTTCTTGCTTGGTCACAAAACCCGCGATATCTCTAATCATCTATGACGATCAGTGACGATATCGACGACTCGCCCGTAATCGTCTAAACACAGCGATTGTGTAGAGGCGCTATGACGTATAAAGTCGCCTCTCCACAATGCACAACTGTAGGCCACGATCACTTGGTGTTCACACAATAGCGCATGGCTCATTGCTGCCTGGTGAGGCACTTGCGATGGACGTAGAAGTAGTTACGACCGCGGCTATTTATTTTCAATATAATTCTTTGTTGAGATTATTTTAAGTATTTATACAATGTTAACTAGTCATTTCGAATAAATTTTGCAAAAAAATATCGCCAAAAGAGTGCACTATCCGTATCAGCGGTCGGTTACGAACAAGCAATGGGCCATTGTGTGAGCACCACCGACCACGCAACGCCACGATTCCTTTGAAGTGTGCGGCCAAAAACCGACAACTTCCCGATCGCGCGCCATCGTTGACCATTGTCCGCCATTGTATACCATTTCCCCCTGTACACAATGGCGATGGCCTGCAGTGGGCCAGCATACGCCATTGTGTAGAGGCTACTTAAGTACTTGTCGTATATTTGTCGGTCTGTATATCCCGTATGGGACGGGTCAGGGACGTCCTTAACGAAGGCATTTGCATATTGGCCAATCCCTTGCGGCCTCGCGTGATGTGCATAGAAATTAGTTCCCAAATGTGTTTTGTTTATTGACGGAAGGAGATTGTGCTTAGTTGCGAGTTGCGACGGTTTGAATCTATCGATTACTAAGAAACTACCAAAATTATTTTGCTAGATTTTTATGGTACAGTATTGTCAGATATCAGTGCTTTCCATTGTTATGTCAAACGACACACTAAGCGTTAAGCCAGGTCCACTTATCACGTGATCGAGAAACTACAAGTAGGCGTCTCGACGTACTAATTTCAGAGGGCCGCCACGCGCCGAATAGTTTATTCGCGTTAGTTCGGGTACGGTCTATTTCACGCGCTGTGTACACCCGATGACGAGGTAGCCCTAGTACGTCGAATGCGATAAAGTTACGCGGTAGAAAGAGTGTTTGTTGCGTGTTCTTTCCGGAGGCGTGGCCAGGCGCTATTGCGAACTGAATTGCCCTTTTTGTTTAATATCCTGAGATATCAGTACCTATTGCTAGGTAATGACATCCACATAGAGTGCCCGCATGCCCGCACGAACTCAGCAAGTAGAGTCTTGGAGAGATAATGTATAACATACCACGAAGAGTACTTCGTTCGAACCAAGCGTTTCACGTCACGTCATTCTTTAATTGTTTTGCTAGAATTTTATTCTTGCCTCTACTACAAAATAAACAAAAATAAGCATTTTTCTAGTGATTGATGATCACACAAAAATTTTGAACTGACAGTTCGATTAGATGTAACAGAGGATTTAAAAATTTCAACGCTTTTATAACTAACTTTACCAAGTTACCCCAGTTTTGTTGTTTTAATATAGAGTGATTTAATGAAACCAATATTCCCTCAAAAATTAAACATAAACAATAAAGGGTCCTCCCAATCTGCATAACAATTAAAATCCCTAAGAAAACAACGGGACGAAAACGCGGGACTTTGTATGGCGTTATAATAATTTCTAATTTCCATACATACAAAACTAATTACCATATACGCGAAGCGCGTTTGCAAGAACGCTCTTAGTTGTTTTTATTATAATAACTGTTTTTATTATTGCACTTGTGTTATAATTTAAGAAGTAAAACAATATCTCGATATTGATATTTGAATTTTATTCAAATGCTCAAATTGACGTACCTATTATGGTTTTCAATGTCATAACGGGTTACTACAACTTAGGCGTATAACTTCGAGCGCTCGCGAGAACGGCAGTTTTAATTATTTCTCGTCTCATTACCATGTGAAGGAGCACTGAGATATCTAATTACCATAACACGGTACACGCTGGAATATTATCAACTAATTTTTTCTAAGTATGTACAATAAGTATAACACAAATCTATTAGAATAGAAATTTTCGTGAAATAGTCTCTGTTTTGTTCAAATGTTGTCTCTAGAGTTTAAAACTCATTTGAAATTACTTATTGCCGGCCGGTCGATCGGTCGGTCGATTGGTCGGTAGGTAGGTCGGTCGGTCGGTCGGTCGGTCGGTCGGTTGGTCGGTCGGTAGGACGCTCGGTCGGACGGTCGGTCGATCGGTCGGTAGGTCGGTCGGTCGGTCGTTCTGTAAGTCGGTCGATCGGTCGTCAGTCGGTTCGTCGGTAGGACGCTCGGTCGGTCGGTCGGTCGATCGGTCGGTAGGTCGGTCGGTCGGTCGTTCTGTAAGTCGGTCGATCGGTCGTCGGTCGGTTCGTCGGTAGGACGCTCGGTCGGTCGGTCGGTCGATCGGTCGTAATGTCGGTTGGTCGGTCGATCAGTCGGAAGATCGGTCGGAAGTAGGTCGATCGGTTGGTCGCTCGGTCAGTCGATCGGTCGATCAGTCGCTAGGTCGGTCGGTCGGTCGGTCGGTTCATACCATAAGCTGAAGCAATGGTCCACTATTTAGTTAAATTAGGTATATTTTGTGCACGTTTTCAATATCAAAACGAGTTGGTACAACTCGGAGCGCTCGTACGCTGCAGCTTATAATTATTTCTCGGCTCATTACCATGCGCGCGTACTCTGAGCTTCCTAATTACCATAACACGACGCGCGCCTGAATATATCAAGTCATTTTTACTGTTTATGGTACGGTACGGAACTTTCATCAGAGGGAAATTGCTTAAGTTAGAGCGAGTATGTTCTAATTGTTGTAATTTGGGAATTCGTGTAATTCATTCATTGATGCATAACACTAAGGATTTCGGGTCAGCGCTAAAAAAATGTCCAAACCTAAAGAAATCCAAAATGCGAAAAGAGTTCCAATCGCACTTAAGAAAAATTAGGCTGTATATTAATTATGTATAATAATGGTTTAAGACATAAATTACAATGTTTTAGTTTGTTTATAAAAATACACATGTACCTACCCTCGTTTATATAGGTTTTCTCGGGACACTTTTTTCGTGAATTTTGTATTACATTCGGGGTCCATAGATGTATATGCCAATGAATTCATTGATTAAACTCATTAAACATGTAATAAAGGATCAGCACTAACGGCCGGTTTCTTCAACGAACTTTTACTGAAAAGTAAAAGTTAAATATGGTGGTCTGACCCTTAAAGACATAAGGATCAGACCG
This sequence comes from Coenonympha glycerion, assembly GCA_963855885.1. Taxonomy (NCBI): domain Eukaryota; kingdom Metazoa; phylum Arthropoda; class Insecta; order Lepidoptera; family Nymphalidae; genus Coenonympha; species Coenonympha glycerion. The sequence goes on along the minus strand of OY979652.1, from coordinate 8,891,863 downwards.
CCATATTTAACTATTACTTTACAGTAAAAATCAGTTGAAGAAACCGGCCGTAAGTGATTTTTAACTTGTCAAAACTGTAAAATGGCGTTAGTGTATGCGACCGACAGCGGTGTGTGCTGTCAGGGGTACCGAAATGTACGACGCGCGACGCCATATTTGAGAAATTTTTGAAATCTATCATATCAATTTATTGTTTATTTAATAATTCTTATTTAATACTTTTTTTTTTTGATTTACCTATATTGTTATTTCTGAACTGGAAATGTAAGGGTCATCGGAACAATCCGTTGTATAAAGTTTTCAACTATTTTGAGGGTAGTTACGAGTTAAATTACCGTAGCTCATGTTTATTCATGCGGATCCGCTCGACTTTTCGGCGGGTTTCGACCGATAGTAATCCCTGTTTTAAATTAAACTGTTTGTCCATTTGTTGGGGCGAATTTACATTATCTATGGACACTCTTTTTTTATACCTACGAAAAAATCATGAGACGCTTTTTTCATGACTTTTCGCATATTAAAAACTTCAAAATTCAAATGATTTATTTCATATAGGCCTAACTTTCAGGTTACTTTGTTTTTTTTTGGGACTAGAACTTATGGTTTTGTTTGGAAAACCTTTGTTGGGGCAAATTTACATTATCTATGGACACTCTTTTTTTATAAGTCATCATCATCATTATCCGAGACCGGCTCCCATTTATTTGGGGTCGGCCTTCCTTATCCTCCTCTTCCATTCAGCACGATTTTGTGCCAGGTCTTTATTTAATTGAGCATTTTTGAGGTCTTTTTCGACCGTTGTCAGCCAAGTGGCAGGTGGTCTTCCACGCGAGCGTTTCGTCACTGGCAAGTCGAGGGCAAGCTTCACCATATGGTCGTCAGGGCGTCTTTGTTTATGGCCATAGCAACGCAATCGCCTCTCTGTAACTTTCTCAGCTATCGGGGCAACTTTAAAACTACCTCTGATGTACTCATTTCGGATTTTGTCTAAAAGTGTGACCCCCGCAGACCATCGCAGCATTCGCATTTCGGTCGTGTGCAGTTTATTTAAGTGTTGGTTGTTGGTAGCCCAACATTCTGCTCCATAGAGTACAGCGGGTCTTATGGTCTTTTTTTATAAGTACCTACGAAAAAATCATGAGACGCTTTTCGCATATTAAAAACTCAAAATTCAAAGCACTTATTTGATATAAGCCTAACTTTCAGGTTACTTTATTTTTTTTTGGGATTAGAACTTAAAAGTTTGGATTTGTTTGGAAAAACCCGTGGAAAATGTTTGGATGTACAAATTGTACACGCTTATCTTGAGAAATACTGGTTATATGATTGTTATTTAAATTTGATACTATTAGATATTATCAAGAAAGGCTATAATATAACTATAATTATAATATCACGCTACGGATTAATAGGAATGGATTATTATCAATAATCAAAAATGTAGCGAAAATGTGTCAAAAAATTCATATTTGAGAGCTGAGCTTTTGAGAAGATCAATGAATCCCGCGGGATTTTCGATAAACCCAATTTAATGTTAGCCGAACCGGGAGACAAACCTAATGACATGAACTAAATAAATACGTTAATTAAAATTAAATTGAACATGTATGGCTTTGTAAAACAAGCACTTAATGCATGTAAACAACTCTTTAAACGATTTTAATCCTGCTATAAAAACATACATACATACAAACATACAAACATACACAGGTAGAGCAACATTTTCGGCTCGTTAATTACGAACCACGCTCATTTTGCGGTCGTTACAATTATAAAATTATTATAATTATAATGAAAGCATCAATAAAATATGTATTTAAAATTATGCAAATGTAACACGTTTGTCGTCTATAGCCGTTTTTAACCGACTTTAAATAACATAAAAATTATTTTCAAAAAACCGCCTTCAAATGCAACTACTCGTACAATGAGTGAAATAATTTTGATGTACACTAATTTGAAGTCCGACGATTGTCTATAATATCGTCGTTTCTAAGCACATCGAGTAAGTATTATGAAGGACAATGATTGTCCCAAACCTTGTCCGAAAAAAAAAACACAGGCTGAATTGCGAACCTCCTCCTTCTTTTGTATTTAGAAGTCGGTTAAAAACTGTGTGGTTAGTACAGGTTTTTGTACGAATTTCGAGACGACTCGCATCGCACGAACGAATCGAATTCCTCCATACATTTACAGCCAACGCCATCTGTGGACAGCCACTGACATGCTGCTGTCAATAGATGGCGCTGGCCGTTAATGTATGGGGGCACTCGATTCGTTTGTGCCATGCGAGTCGACTCGAAATTCGTTCAAAAACCTGTACTAACAATAGACAAAAATAGTCAAGATAGGCCCATCCGAACATTTTACGTAAACGTTCTTCATACAAAAAAATGTAGCGCCATCTGTCGAAACTCCTGCGAAATACATGTTTATTTTTTATTTATTTTTTTATCTAAGTATGTGTCTGTGGTCACCTTGCCTGCAATATTATTATTAATTTTTTTTTTATTATAGATAGGCTTGCGCTTGACTACAATCATATCTGATAGACAGAAATGATGAGGTCTAGGATGGAGCGCGCTTGCCTAGAAAATGCCTATTCACTCTTCTCTTGAAGGCACCTAGGTTGTACTTGGCTGGGAACACAGAAGCTGGAAGGGTGTTCCACACCTTAGCGGTACGTATCAGAAACGTATTTAAATATCCACAGCACCGGTCCCAACCCAATGTGTACAAAAATTTACAATCAGCTTCCAAAAGAAATAAAAGCAGAAGAGAATATAAATATATTCATTAACAAGTTAAAAGACTTCCTGCAAAAAAAAGCGTATTATCATATTAATGAATTTTTAGATAAAAAATGATTGTTATTTGACACATCGTTGTTTGACACAATAAGTCCGCCTCCCTAGTTACAGCGCCCTTACAGGGTTATTTTAATGTAACTGAATAAATAAATGAAATAAATGAAATGAAATAAACGTGGAAGAAAATCGTTTCGTTCGAGCTTGCTGGATATCAACCACATAAGGATGCCACTTCTCCCGGCGTCTTGCGGTTCTATGGTAGAAAGGTGAAGGAGGTACTAGATTGTGGAGTTCTTGAGCACATTCTCCAAAAAAAAAAAATAGGTCTTTACCTATCTACCTATACTAACTACTGACGGGGGAGGGATGCAAAATAGTCATTCTTGCTCCCTTAAACTGGCGACATTTTTTCCCTGTGTTCGCCCTGTCTTTAGTATACAAGTCTGTGGTACTAACCGATTTATATCGTTGGTCACAAGTGCAACTACAGAATGCTTCGATCACTATAGGATCACTCACACATAATTTTGTGGACGTTTTCGACGTGCGCAATGTATGCTAAGGGCTCATCCACAATTTATATCGTTGGTACTAACCCCACACGTCTAGGATTCTTACGGAGTTCGTCCGGGTACCTATGTGTTTCAGTATAATTAATAAGCATTTCAAAAGGCTCAGAAGGGCTGGAACCCAGAGCCGTAAAGCCAGTTATTAAAAAAAAAAGCATTCCAAAGTTATAAACAAGCAAGTTGTACTTTTAAATAAAATTGGTATGTCAAAAAATGTGCATTGAAAAGAAAGTAACTTTTTGTATGCAAAAGTAAATTTCGGATGTAAAAAACAAATTCCTAGTGCCAATGGCGCATTCCAGAGCGATTCTGTGTAGAATCCGTTAGGGATTGATCGCAGTCAAGTACTTAGAATTCAAATGATATTAAATAAAAACGTAAGTATATTTTATTTGAAACCTTTCTATTTATTACCTTTGATCAAAATGAATAGATTCCTACTTAATTAAATAAAAAAAAACACCGATCTGTTATAGTAAATTCGAACGTTCCAATTTGAAATAATTTTTAAAATTCGAACGCCGTAGTCCGGCTGACCAATTAAAAATAAATTATTACTGCGAGGAATAGCGGACGGGGTTGACGTCTCATTATAATTACATGAAACGATTATAATTAATTGCTAGGTGACCCGCCCTTGATTCGCTCGGGTAATCTCGATGGAGATTCGTAAAATCCTTTTATATTATTTATTTCCATTGTACGCAAACCATCGTTATGGAACCTGAGGATATGGTCATCAGAACATTTTACGCAAACCTTCTTCATACAAGAAAATAGTAGAACCGTCTGTCAAACACGCCATAATATGGCGGAAACCGTCTCCATGGAAACGTGCGTATAGACAATGTATAGACTGTTGACAAGGTAGTGATCTGTGGGGGAGACCGCGGTCAATAGACAACACTTATGTCGGCTTACTATTGACGTTGTCGGTGCCAAAATAAACAGCTTTGGCACCGTTAACTGGCAACAATTTTTCTTAAGGTCCCCCGCGTCCATCGTAAGGGTCAAGTTACGCAAGCAAAGCCGTAGGCGTCAGGTAGTAATTTGATAAAGATTTTATTTAACCATGACACTGGAAAACACTAATGCTCATCACTTAAACATTTTCCAGCTGTGGGTATCGAACCCACGACCTCTGACGTAGAGGGCAGGACAGCCACCGCTGAGACATTCGGTTGTCCACGTTCGGAAAGAAACAACGAGAAGAACAGGCAAAAAACTCTACAAAAATTGTGCTCTACAATTTTCTTTAAACAGATACCTACATAAAATTTTAAATCATCTTTTCACCAGGCGGAGGCTGATTGATTTCTACTTCCAAGGTTTTTTTTTTGTGTTATTAGAATATACTAAGGCTTATAGTTTGTCAAGTTCCTGCGCGACCCTCCTGCGGGGTGACAGACGGTGGGGGAGGCAAGGAACTTAGATGTCAGCGGTTAGCGGGCGGTGTAGCGGGGAAGGGGACACTTCTCTGCATGTATGCGTTACCGCGTCCCCCAGCCGTCTGTCAACCCGCAGGAGGGTCGCGTATGAACTTGCCAAACTATAGAATAGATTAAATATATTACCTGTCAGCGGAATTATCCGTCAACTGGTCGACTGTTAATTGGATACGCTTCCGACGTGACTGTAAATTGCATATTATAATGCCGTCAATTCGTTTCCTTCATTACAATAATATGGATTCACTCCTAACTATAACTCGAACCTATGCCATTGGTTGTCTCGCTGGTAGTCTGGTTGTAAGTAGTTTATTTTATTTAATTATTTTAGCAACACCTAACCAGTTCTCCATCTCAAAATTTGTTTAGCTGCGGCGGGTTATTACATGCATCCATGGTCATTACCCTTAGGGTAAAGTAGAGGTCACGTAAGCGAAGCCGCGGGAGCCGTCTATAGTGTTATATGAAGCTTATTAAAATATCAGACCAGATCAACGCCCGTCCGACCTTCAGAAAGCAATGAAATGAGTAAGAAATATTTCTATCCAAATTATTTTAAGTAAAAGAAGAAACGTGGTTAAGAATGCACTGACCTACGTTTTCTCCATACATTCAAAATACCAAATCATTTGTAATTCGTGCATATTTTTATCATGTTGTGGTGTTTTTCGAATTCATATAGTAATAATCTATCTATCTATCTATGCTCCTGGCCTCCTTGGTTTGGAAATATTTCTTTAAAACGAAATAATAATCAATTTTGATCAAAATTTTTATAACTTTGGTCGATTTCCGTAATACCAAAAAATATGAATAAAAACTTGTTTATTAACTGGTGTTTTTGTTTAGCTGGACAGTAAAAACTGTGCTCCTCAACTAATGCGACGTGAGATAGTGTTGTTTTTATAACAAAACAAATAAGCAAAAAACATGTTCTCTTTGACATAAAAATAAGCAAAAGTAAATTCGTCTACAATTTCGTTTAACAAAAGTATTTCGGAACCAGATATGGCCAGGAGCATAGATTATTATTACTATATGAACCCGAATAACACCACAGCATGATCGAAATTTGCACGAATTACAAATGATTTTGGTATTACGTTTGTATGGGTGACATCGTAAGTTAGTGGACTCTTAATATCTAATCCTATACCTTTAAACGAGCAATTCTTGTACCTATATATATCTATCTATACTTATAATAAAACTGTAAAGGGTCGAATTCTGTACATTAAAGATATTTTGAAAATTTTTGTTTGAGGACACTATTTAGTCGATACTGAAGCCAAAACTGTAATTTGTTTAATTTTTGTCTGTCTGTCTGTCTGTCTGTCTGTCTGTCTGTTTCAAGACCGCGCATCACGGCTAATCCGCTGGATGTATTTAAATGAAACTTGACATGGTTATAGTTCATACCCCGAGTTAGGACATAGGATACTTTTTGTCCCGAAATTCATCATGGTTTTTCTGGAAGACGGCATCATAGTCAAAATGTGTATATAGTTATAATTCATTAACGCGTTGTCCGATTTCATTCATTCTTTCTTTGTTAGAAAGGAGGTTCTTTAAAGATTATTCCATACAAATTTTATCATCATCACTTTTGTAGTTCAGAAATTACAGGCATTTAGCGATAAGTTCAAGTAGGTGACTTGAAACTCGGAATGGACAAAGTACCTAGGGCTAAGACGTAGAGCTAAAGTAAGACTGGACTACCCTTACAGCCGTAAATAAATAGGCTTAGCAGAAGATTTTTTCCTAATACCTAATCAAAGGATTTTTCACTTTTAGGGTGAACAAAAATCATGAAACTCGCTACGTTATACCGTATAGCGCCATCTCTACAATTTATGTGGAACTTGAATGTAAAACTCTGAGATAGGTACTACCGAATTTTTTTAAATAATAATTAACTGTCATGTAATTTACTGTTTCATGACTTTATATTAAGATGGCACTGTAAGAAATGAACAGAACAGATTAAAGTTTTCACTTCTGTCGACATTCCCGGAGTGCCGCGTCTTTTTTTATAATCCGCAATATGGAAAGGGTAATAATGATTCACAAATATTTTTAACTCTTAGGTCTTATCGATCCTAACCGACTGACTGTCATAGGTCTTTTTATACGTAAAGAAATATATAGCCATTGCACATTCGGATATTTTGGATTGTATTGAGATAAAGCAAAGATTTTTAAATGACTCTTATGTTGGGCTGGGGAATATTGTTAGTAGAGTATTTTATCCCAGTGGTACCTACCCGGCCGAACCCTGAAAGAAGAGCTCTACCACCAGTAAAAATTTTCACATGATTTTATGATTTTTGACATATTTCGTGGTTTCAGAATAAAAATCACATTGAAAAGGACGATTTTAACTGTCGATATTTCGATACATTGGTACAAGTCGTGGTCACGTAGTGACCACGACGTTTGATCTTTCAACTACGTATTAATGAAACTTTATATTATTACCCGTGCGAAGTAAGAACAGGTTTCTGTATAACATCACACCAGAATCCCGCGAATAATCAAGGATTTCCACGGTATATTATGTAAAAATATCGTAATTCACGCGGGCGGAGCCGCGGGCAACAGCTAGTTTATATATATAAATCGTATCCTATATATATATATATATATATATATATATATATATATAGAGATCTCTTCCCGCTAAATGTTGATCATTCGCGACGTCACGCGAGTACTTTGTTGATCCGAAAACGCATGTTGATCCGACGCCTTTTGTTGATCCAATATGCATCTCTGGTAACTAATGTGGCTCCAACCGGATCAACATCTACACTCATGAAACTTTATACTAGCGTTCGCAGAAGTTGATCCGATATACAAATCCACCTTGCGATGGTTACGGAAAGTGTTGATCCAATTCAAATGAGCCAATCAGAGCACGGCAATCGATCGGATTGGCTGAAAGCATCCGCGACGTTGCCGTTTCGTAGATCAACAAAGATCTTTATTTGAAAGTATCCAGTTTAAGATTAAAATTAGTTTGGAGTATAGAGCTTGGTGTGAGTAACTCACTTTGAGACTAATTCCCTAAGTTGGACTTTTTCGACTATGATTTTTATTTAAACCTGTGAAGATGCTACTGCCATTGTCGCAATTTGAATGTTGAAAGGAGGCGGCAGAGCGTTAGATGGAAATGCAGGTCACGCAGCCCTCTCGAAGAATACCCACTGGGCGTTGCCGTGTGCCATCCATCCATAAGTTGCCGGCCTGCGGATGACAGACGTTAGGAGCGGTCCGTCGTCAAAACCGGTGGTTTATGACCTGGCGGGAGCGCGGTCAAAAGTGAATCCCGTACTCCCGCCAGCGGGTCCGTCGTGGACACAGACAGTTTTAGTGAGTGCAACTTAACCCATGTGTTTCCCCCTGCCGGAGTGGTATGCTTTAGGCATTTTCTGACTATAAAAAAATAGAAAATGCTTTCCAAAAAACCAACTTCAAATGCCACTACAAAGAGTGAAATAATTTTTAATGTAGGTACACCAATTCAAAGTCGTACGAAGAACTATGATTGTACGAATTGCCCGACTTGGAATTGGTGTACCTACATTGAAAAATTTTTTCACTCTTTGTAGTGGCCTTTGAAATCAGTTTTTTTTAAAAGAACTTTCCATTTTATTTTTAACTTTTTAGTAGAAAACAACAAATGCACAGGGAATTGAAAAAAATGCCCAAATCGCTTGAAGTGTGCTTATAAAATCTGATGAGTTCCCTCAATTTTCCGAAATCCTATCATCAGAACTTGACTTGATGACTATAGTCATTAAGTCAGAGTCTGCTAACAAATGCACTAGTAACTAAAAAAACCGGCCAAGTGCGAGTCGGACTCGCGCACCGAGGGTCCCATACCATACAAGAAGTTAAACATTAAAAGAATCACTTTGGTTCATGAATTTACGAGTATAATTTTAGAATACACAAGTAACACCCTTTTATATGATACCCTACTCAATATTATTATCTCATTTTAAAATTTACACGACCCGGTTTTCCCCCCTTTTTAAATAAAAATAAAAAAGTTTTTAATTTTTTTATGATTGCAATAACGTCGCGCCGCAATTACCTACAATTATTCCAAATTCCAGGTCGATAGCTTTAATAGTTACTGAAATAATCGAGTGTGACAGACGGCCGGATGGACGGATGGATGGACGGACGGACAGAGAAAGTCTCACCATAAGGGTTCCATTTTTACCATTTTGGTATGGAACCCTAATACCCAAATCGCTTCAAGTATATTAGCAAAATTTGAAGATTTCCCTCGATTTCACCAAGATCTCATGATCAGATCCTGACCTGATGACCATAGGAAAACCTGGAAAATATTACTCTTTCCAACAGTACCCAAATTGTTTCAAATATCTTTATAAAATTTGAAGAGTTCCCTCGACTTCTCCAGGATCCCATCATCAGATCCTGACCAAAAAAAAATGGGACCATTTGGGAAGTATACCCTTACAAACAAAAAAAGAATTTTCCAAATCGGTTTACGCGTCTTCGAGTAATCGGGGAACAGACATAAAAAAATAAAATAAAAAAAAATTCCGACGAATTGAGAACCTCCTCCTTTTTTTGAAGTCGGTTAAAAAAAGGGAACCGCCTTCAAAAAATAAACCCGTTGAAAAGCACAAAATAATTCTCTAATAAATCTGGGTAAACCTACTTAGTTTTTGAAGTAAGTGCCAAATCAAAAATTCGCAAATCATTTTAAGCATGCTGTTTCAAATTCTCCGAACTAAACTAAAATGTTGGTATGACTCGCAATGAAGATCTAAAGTGTTCTTTTAGTAACTTTCCTCGCTGTGGTGAGACGAAAAAATTTGTTATGTACGGGCGCAATTTTTTTTGGGTCTCATGTCTTTGAATGCCTCGCTAGGCTCAGGATTCTATTAACCCTATTATTACCCTAGAATCCTTCACCGCTCAGCATTCAATTTTGACACTCAGCCCAAAAATCCACTTTGCTCCCTTGCATAACAAATAACTATAACATACCTACTATTATTCTGTATGCCTAATGACGAGGATGAGGAATGTTCTTTCGCGATAGATCAAATAGATCGGTTCAGCCAAAAGCGAGCTAATGGCGGACAAACCCAAAATACCCACGCAGAAATTAAACTGAGAACCTTTTTTTGAAGTGGGTTAAATAAAACCATATTATAATCAGTTTGAGAATCTCCTTCTTTTTTGAAGTCCGTTAAAATCTACACTGTAAACTATTATACTCATTGCAAGCGATTTACTCTTTTCCATTAAGGAGTTCCGCTCTCCATCTCCGAAGACATTGATTAGATCTTGACCAATTTGAAATGAGACTATATCAGATGTATACCCTACCTAACAAAAAAATCGTCGTTGTTTTAAGTCAGTTAATATACTTAAACCGTCCCTAAAATATAACAAACACTTTCCCGAAAACCGCATCAAAATCGGTTCAGCCAAACGCGAAATAATCGCGGACAAACATACATACAAACATACGGGTCGAATACAAAACCTCTATTTTTTTGAAGTCGGTTAAAAAGTAGCCAATGTATTATTACGTATTATATTAGCATAGAAACCATGGATTTCAGCGGGATAAGAAGTAGCCGATGTATTAATCTAGGATATAGTCTATCTCCATATCGAAGTTCAGCCAAACAGTTCAATAATAGGCTATTTGACTAAATTTTGAAAATGATTTTAAAGAATTTATTACTACCTATTAAGCACATTACATTGATATTTCGCGGAAATTTAATGTAATTCCCTTTAAAAACCACTTTTAAAATTTCAATTTTCAAAACCGCGCCAAAAACGCCAATTTTGTAATGGCGCTTGTCATCTGACTCGTGACGTCACACATTGTCAAACGCATATAAACAGACTACCTACAGTACCGTACAGTTTAGTTGAATTTCTTCGCTTTTCTTTAAATTTAATAAAAATTAATATATTTTAACAGAAAGAATGGTGTACAAATGCTGTGTAGTACCATTATGTACAAATACCTCCATAAATTGCCCTCAAAAAGTGTTTGTGTCTGTACCATGATAAACCGAACTCCCATGAATTTTCTGAGTATTTGTCAACATAAACTAAAAAAAAACCGGCCAAGTGCGAGTCGGACTCGCGCACCGAGGGTGCCATACCATAAAAGAAGTAAAACATTGAAAGAATCACTTTTGTTCATGAATTTACGAGTATAATTCACATGTAGGTACTTTTGTTGGCAAACCGCAAACGTAACTTTGTTTTTGGCGGATTATTGTTATTATCGGAAAAAGTATAAAAGTTAGGCAGTTGATTTTATTTTTCCTGTAAAATATACATTAATGCCTATTGATCATAATTTTTTCAGATTTTTCGATCTATAAACTTCGGAGATAAGGGGGGGGGGCGGTATATTTTTCGACAGTTTGCTCAATAAATCAAAAACCATCAGGCTTAAAAATAAATAAAAATCAGTTTTAGAATACACAAGTAACGCCCTTTCATATGATACCCACTCAATATTTTTATCTCATTTTGAAAATTCGAAGCCCCGGTTTTCCCCCCTTTTTAAATGAAAATAAAAACAATTTTTAATGTTTTATGATTGCAATGGCGTTGGGTCACTATTACCTAAAACTATTCCAAATTTCAAGTCGATAGCTTTGATGGTTACTGAAATAATCGCGTGTGACAGACGGACGGACGGACGGACGGACGGAGAAAGTCTCACCATAAGGGTTCCATTTTTACCAAATTGGTATGGAACCCTAATGAAATAATGATTAATGATTATAATAAATAAAGGAAGGACTAATATGTTCGACGCGGTAGGTACTTACATTGCTGTTTTTATGTTTTTCAGTTCCGCGCCATAATAATCAGCATTATTCTTAAAGTAAAGTGCAACCATAAAAGCATCTACCTTAGGTAGGTTGCTATTATATCAGCTCGCACAAAATTTGATTCCATTCTGCGATTTGAAATACTTAATTATTTATTTCCTTAGTATGTTTAGTTATAAAGTTAACCAGAAAATTACTTTTTAAATAGCTAAAAGATAAAATAAAACGCCCGCCAAACAAAACACTCAGAAAAATCAGTACAAAAAGCTGTTGTGTTCCCGCAAATTTTCGAGTGTGACGTCACCAGGGTTGCAACCAATCACAGGGCGTTCCTGTCACAGGTAAAATATCAAAAATTATAACATTATTAAACTCTTATTTTGCTGAAAAATATACATATATTTGATTAAAATAAAGTGAAATATGCTTATTTACGTTGTTATTAGTGAGATTTACCACAATTTCAGGTATATTTTCATTGTTGTCAAATAGCCTATTACGGCGTGATGAAATATTTCTCCCGCGTGGATATTTATTTTTTGTTTTTCCCTATTATAATAGAAACCATGTAATTTTCCGGGATAAAAAGTAGCCTATATATTAATCCAGGATAAAATCTATCTCCTTTCCGAATTTCGGACATATCAGTTCAGTAATTACAGCGTGAAGTAGTATTTTTTCCGCGTGAATATCTATTTTTCACTTTTCCTGCAGAGACCATGGACTCTTCCGGGATAAAAGTAGTCTATGTATTCATCCAGGATGTAATCTATGTTCATTCCAAATTTCAGCTAAATTGGTTGTACTTGCGGCTGAAGATTTTTTGAAATAGTCCAAAATAGACAATGAACAAATTCACCCACACGATAACAAACAAAAAACCTGCACAAACGTCTTCCCGCAATAAAATCTGTCAAACTGTGTTGTTGCTTTTGTAAACAAAGTTCGATTCACAAACACAGTAGCTAACGCATCATTCTTACCTTATTTCTCTAGCGAAGTAGTCTAGTGGGTTCTTTGTCACACGTAGAACGCGACGTTGCCGCTCTGTGTAAGATGTCTATTCGTCAGTTTTGGCTCCGGATCCACTTATTTTAAGTAAATGTCACATATGAGTTAAATATATTCTGGATCTAAGAAAGCTTTTTCAGTATGATTTTTTCGGCCGTTTTTGGATCAACAAATGTTGGTCAAATCGCTGACGAGTATGGCGAAAATCTGTTCGTGCAGATCCACTGACGTCACACGCGCATTAGGGGCGGATCAAAGTATATCAGTTTGCCCGAGGCAGAGCTGAGTAAACACGTGAAATAGGGGGATCAACATTTGTTCTAACTTCTCACTGGAGCAACAGAACAAATGTTGGAAGTTAGAACAAATGTTGATCCCCCTATTTCACGTGTTTACTCAGCTCTGCCTCGGGCAAACTGATATACTTTGATCCGCCCCTAATGCACGTGTGACGTCAGTGGATCTGCACGAACAGATTTTCGACATACTCGTCAGCGATTTAACCAATATTTGTTGATCCAAAAACGGCCGAAAAAATCATACTGAAAAAGCTTTCTTAGATCCAGAATATATTAAACTTATATGCGACATTTACTTAAAATAAGTGGATCCGGAGCCAAAACTGACGAATTGGCATCTTACACAGAGCGGCAACGTCGCGTTCTACGTGTGACAAAGAACCCACTAGACTACTTCGTTAGAGAAATAAGGTAAGAAAGATGCGTTAGCTACTGCCTTTGTGAATCGAACTTATTTAATCGAAAACTAAGTAGGTGTACCCAGATTTATTAGAAAATTATTTTGTGCTTTTCAGTGGGTTTTTTTGAAGGCGGTTCGGTTTTTAGGGTTCCATACCAAAATGGTAAAAATGGAACCCTTATGGTGAGACTTTCTCCGTCCGACCGTCCGTGCGTCCGTCCGTCCGTCCGTCCATCCGTCCGTCTGTCACACTTTATTGTTTCAGTAACTATTAAAGCTATCGACCTGGGAATAGTTGTAGGTAATTGCGGTGCGCCGCCATTGCAATCATAACAAATTGAAAATTTATTTTATTTTTATTAAAAAAAGGGGGAAAACTGGGTCGTCGAAATTTCAAAATGAAATAACAATATTGAATGGAGTATCATATGAAAGGGCGTTACTTGTGTATTCTAAAAACAATTTTTATTTAGTTTTATGCCTGATAGTTTTTTTGAGTTATTGGGCAAATTGTCGAAAAAAATACCGTCCCCCCCCTTGTCTCCGAAGTTTACCAATCGAAAAACTGAAATAATTATGATCAATAGGAATAAACGTATATTTTACAGTTGAAAAAAAACAACTCTCTAACTATTGTACTTTTTTTGATAATAACAATAAACCACCAAAATCAAAGTTAGGTTTGCGGTTTGGCAACAAAAGTACCTACATGTATATGATACTCGTAAATTCATGAACTAAAGTGATTCTTTTAATGTTTTTCTTCTTTTATAGTATGGAACCCTCGGTGCGCGACTCGTACTCGCGCTTGGCTCGTTTTTTAAAAAACAATTTGAAATATCGTGTATTTTGATGGGTTTTTATTAATTTTTTTATTCCGGGAAAATCAATGGTTTCCGCGGAAATAGTGAAAAATGTTTATTCATGTGGAAAAACATTCCTTCAAACTGCAACTAAGAAATTTTTTTGCTGAAAGTTGGAATGGAGATAGAGTTCGTTCTAAACTAACACAAAGGCTACTTTTTATTCCGGTAAAATTCATGGCTTCCCGTCAGAATAGGAAATCTAAAATTTACGCGAGCGAAGCCGCGGGTATCTGCTAGTAATCCATATTAGATTATCTATTTAGAAACTCGATATTATGTAGGTATTATGTTAACGATTGAAGAGGAGCGGGCGGAGTAGACCGCTTCAGTGGAAAGTGGAAACGTAGGTACTCCCTTTTCCGTGATGGATACGTATGGTAATAAATAGGGTATTCATATTATGATACCAAGGACTAAGGACTTACTTGGCTACCAGTTTTTAACTTCGCACGAAAATAAGTTTTAACTAACTATGCGTTTCAAATATCGATAGGACCTTTTTAGGGTTCCATACCAAAATGGTAAAAATGGAACCCTTATGGTGTGACTTTCTCCGTCCGTCCGTCCGTCCGTCCGTCTGCCTGTCACACTCGAAAATCAAATTGAAAATCATTTTTGTTTTTATTTAAAAAGGGGGGAAAACCGGGTCGTCAAAATTTCAATCGAAAAATCTGAAATAATTATGATTAATAGAAATTAACGTATATTTTACAGGAAAAATAAAATTAACTCTCTAACTATTATACTTTTTTTAATAAAAACAATAAACCGCCAAAAACAAAGTTATGTTTGCGGTTCGCCAAAAAAAGTACCTACATGTAAATTATACTCGTAAATTCATGAACAAAAGTAATTCTTTAAAAAATTTTACTTCTTTTGCAGTATGGAACCCTCGGTGCGCGAGTCCGACTCGCATTTGGCCGGTTTTTTTTTATTTATAGACAGAAAATGCCTAAAGCATACCACTCCGGCAAGGGGAAACATATGGGTTAAGTTGCACCCACTAAAACTGTCTGTGTCCACGACGGACCCGCTTGCGGGAGTACGGGATTCACTATTGTATGCACTACGCTCCCGCCAGGTCATAACCCACCGGTTTTGACGACGGATGGCTCCTAACGTCTGTCATCCGCAGGCCGGCAACTTATGGATGGCACACGGCAACGCCTAGTCACCTAGTGGGTATCCTTCGAGAGGGCTGCGTGACCTGCATTTCCATCTAACGCTCTGCCGCCTACTTTCAACATTCAAATTGCGACAATGGCAGTAGTATCTTCACAGGTTTATATAAAAATCATAGAATCATAGTCGAAAAAGTCCAACTTAGCGAATTAGTCGCAAAGTTACTCACCAAGCTCTATACTCAAACTAATTTCTTAAACTGGATACTTTCAAATAAAGATATTTGCATAAACCTACGAAGCGGCAACGTCGCGGATGCTTTTAGCCAATCCGATCGTTTGCCGTGCTCTGATTGGCTCATTTGAATTGGATCAACATTTTCCGTAACCATCGCAAGGTGGATTTGTATATCGGATCAACTTCTGCGAACGCTAGTAAAAAGTTCCATGAGTGTAGATGTTGATCCGGTTGGAGCCACATTAGTTACCAGAGATGCATATTGGATCAACAAAAGGCGTCGGATCAACATGTGTTTTCGGATCAACAAAGTACTCGCGTGACGTCGCGAATGATCAACATTTAGCGGGAAGAGATCTCTATATATATATATATATATATATATATATATATATATATATAAATCTGGGGCGCGCCTTCGTGGATTGAAATATCGATCGCAAAGTCATGACTAGATAAAACTAGAAGTATGTATCTTCTAAGTTTCACCGCAACACATTGCCGTAGCGTGTCGTACCTATCTTTATACGGCGTTCATGAAATTCAAATTTAGAAATCGCGTTCGCTTTTTAAATCCCCCGGATTACCGGATGTAGCCGCAATGTCAAACTAATCGGGCTTAATTCTTATTTCGAATTTGAATTTCGAATATGTTCGATTCCGTGTTTTCCGAGCGCCAATGGAATTTGACGTCGCTTTGTTCTTCCTAAGCGGATTTGTTTTGTTGGCTCCTTTTTTTTGGGTTCTGTTTTTAAAAGCTTTCAAAAGTTTTCACTTTTGTGAATACGGTGATTGATCGATCGGTCGATACCGAACGTTTTAACAGGTATTCGTTTTTTATTGATATTGTATTATGTACTTTAACAAAACATTGACAAAATTGGATTTTCGTGCTTTGATTTTTTTATCGATTTTTTTATGTAGATTTTAGCCTCCTAGCAGAGAGTCGGCAGTTCGAATCCGAGCCATGCATGCGAGTTATGAGACATTGCATGCCTGAGAGATCCACATATTCGAAAAAAAGGGGTATAAAATATAGGGATATATTGTATCTAAAGGTAAAAATAAATATCCTTGTATTGCAATTTGTTACCCCGTCATGCGACAACTATTAAACCGATTAAGATGTTTCATGTGGGTGCATGGGTTTCAATTCAATTTTTTTTTTAGTTTTTCGCAAACAGTGGACTAATAATACATCGTAGTCTTATGACAATGAGTTTTGCGAGCTTAACATTTACGGATCTACATGTTTTAGTTTTTCATAAAAATTTTGGTCAACAACACTCATTTACTTCATAGGATTGATATTTGTGAATTGGAACCAATAGGAGAAAGCAAGCAAACGCTCTGAACATGAACATAAAAATAAAAACATATACGTTCAATAGACGGGTTAATACATTACCCCTCCTCCCAAAGTCGGGTGATAAGGAATAAGGAAGCCACGGCACCGTAATAGCACCGTAATGGGGACGTGTAAACACGCTCCGCGAGTCTCGAAAAAATACATTTTTCTTGCGACTAATGTTTTAATAATGCCGGCTCGAATCCACGGGAAAGATATTGAGTCAAGTTACTATGGAAAAGGAATTAATTTTACGCTGTTAGTTTTATAAATTTGAATGTACTCGTATATTTGAGCGTTTGTATGTGTGTATGATTGATACTAAATCACCTGGTAACTACTGAACCAATTCGAGTGAATTTTGGAATACAGATAGCTAATAATAATTTAATATTCCGGTAAAAATATTAAGGTGCCAGCAAAGACACACCGCAAAGTGATTTTGCGTTTCAGCGCGATGCTATGTAGAATCCATCAGGGGTAATTTGCCCCTTTTATGTTAGTATGATAACATCTTCTGCTGCATCTTCATTTAACGGGTGAGATTGTGGTCTAGGGATAACTGTAGATTTAAAAAATACAGGGTTCTTAAGAAATTCCGTGCACTGGCGGCTTGAAATTGCACATCGCAATACAAAAAGAACAGAGTCCCATCTCTACAGTGTCGCAGCTCGTGTCACAGTGGCGCGATGTCATGAAACTCTCATTAGCTCGTGTCCGGGATATTATCCGGCGGCTTAGCGCGCCAGGCTCGAGTTTGCGCGTCGCAATACAAAGTTAACAGAGTCCATCTCTACAGTTTCGCAGCTCGTGTCACAGTGGCGCGATGTCATGAAACTCTCATTAGCTCGTGTCCGGGATATTATACAGTGACTTAGCTCGAGTTTGCGCATCGCAATACAAAGTTAACAGAGTCCATCTCTACAGTGTCGCAGCTCGTGTCACAGTGGCGCGATGTCATGAAACTCTCATTAGCTCGTGTCCGGGATATTATACAGTGACTTAGCTCGAGTTTGCGCATCGCAATACAAAGTTAACAGAGTCCATCTCTACAGTGTCGCAGCTCGTGTCACAGTGGCGCGATGTCATGAAACTCTCATTAGCTCGTGTCCGGGATATTATCCAGTGACTTAGCTCGAGTTTGCTCATCGCAATACAAAGTTAACAGAGTCCATCTCTACAGTGTCGCAGCTCGTGTCACAGTGGCGCGATGTCATGAAACTCTCATTAGCTCGTGTCCGGGATATTATCCAGTGACTTAGCTCGAGTTTGCTCATCGCAATACAAAGTTAACAGAGTCCATCTCTACAGTGTCGCAGCTCGTGTCACAGTGGCGCGATGTCATGAAACTCTCATTAGCTCGTGTCCGGGATATTATCCAGTGACTTAGCTCGAGTTTGCTCATCGCAATACAAAGTTAACAGAGTCCATCTCTACAGTGTCGCAGCTCGTGTCACAGTGGCGCGATGTCATGAAACTCTCACTAGCTCGTGTCCGGGATATTATCCAGTGACTAAGCTTGAGTTTGCGCATCGCAATACAAAGTTAACAGAGTCCATCTCTACAGTTTCGCAGCACGTGTCACAGTGGCGCGATGTCATGAAACTCTCATTAGCTCGTGTCCGGGGTATTATCCAGTGACTAAGCTCGAGTTTGCGCATCACAATACAAAGTTAACAGAGTCCATCTCTACAGTGTCGCAGCTCGTGTCACAGTGGCGCGATGTCATGGAACTCTCATTAGCTCGTGTCCGGGATATTATCCAGTGACTTAGCTCGAGTTTGCTCATCGCAATACAAAGTTAACAGAGTCCATCTCTACAGTGTCGCAGCTCGTGTCACAGTGGCGCGATGTCATGAAACTCTCATTAGCTCGTGTCCGGGATATTATCCAGTGACTTAGCTCAATTTTGCGCATCGCAATACAAAGTTAACAGAGTCCATCTCTACAGTATCGCAGCTCGTGTCACAGTGGCGCGATGTCATGAAACTCTCATTAGCTCGTGTCCGGGATATTATCCAGTGACTTAGCTCGAGTTTGCGCATCGCAATACAAAGTTAACAGAGTCCATCTCTACAGTGTCGCAGCTCGTGTCACAGTGGCGCGATGTCATGAAACTCTCATTAGCTCGTGTCCGGGATATTATCCAGTGACTTAGCACGAGTTTGCGCATCGCGATACAAAGTTAACAGAGTCCATCTCTACAGTGTCGCAGCTCGTGTCACAGTGGCGCGATGTCATGAAACTCTCATTAGCTCGTGTCCGGGATATTATCCGGCGGCTTAGCGCGTCAGGCTCGAGTTTGCGCATCGCAATACAAAGTTAATCACTCGAAAGGAAATAAATGAGTGGTTTTAAAAGTGCAAATGTGAATGACGCTACTTTAATTTACATACTGTTATTTTTTTTTCTATGTCAGTTTTGATCGAATTGAAGGTAATTTTTTGATCAACTTTTTAACCTCAAAAGTGGAAAAGGTTTGGCTATAGCTAACTATGCACTGATCTCAATTAAATTTTGACCGTAATCTAAATAGATTTCAATCACGGCAATAGAAGGCATATAAGTAGTGATAGCCTAATGGTTCTCACCTCTGCCTATCATCAAGGCGTCGTCGAGGGTTTGAATCCGGGGTACGCACCTCTGACTTTTCGGGGTATGACCAGTTGAGAAAACTTAATTCCCAGTGAATTAAGGATTATACTAGCGACACATCACACAAGCCCTTGGAATTGATCGATAATGAATTGCTTTGTTGTTACTAGCCTATTTAGTATTTACTTAAAAAAAAAAAATTGTTACTAAAAAAAAATGTTTAAAAAAAAAACTTGTTATTAGCCTATTTAGTATTTACTTTATTAAAAAAAATACTATTTATACTACTTGTTGTTAAATGGTGATAACATAGAAAAATGGGCTTCTTCTCAGCGGCACGGTGAGTTTGTGAACTCTCGTAAAATTAGTTTTAAGTCGTCAATGGTTATCACCAATAAAGTGACCATGTAAAACAAAACGACGTGTCATAAGAGCCTTTGTATGCTAGGCCTATATGAAATAAAGAATTTTTCTATTCTATTCTGAACCGAAAATCGTGAGGAAACCACCATACTCAAAGCGTACCCACCAACCCGTATTGACGCGTGGGAAAACTGCACTGTTATTCTGAGACCAGGGGTGGGATATAAAAATGTGTTGAAAATGATAAATACAATGAAACTTTCCAAAGGTTGGCAACTCCTGGACTACGCTGTCGATACAGTATGACGTCATTAAAGTGCATCTGAAAGTCAGTGTAAATCAATATCCGGAGAGCGGGCGCTACGTGTGACGTCACACCACTTCCGGCGCGCGGAAGTTCAATCAGCTTGCTCCCGGCGCCCACTTCCGGCTGTGTTACTGATAATATGTACCCACCTGGCACGGAGAGGATTTATAAATAGCCGTTTAAAGTCCGGGGTTCGGTCCCAAGGCTCAAACACGCCTTAAAAGGTCGGTGCGGAAGCCTCTTTTCCGCTCTGTACCGCTAATGATATTCATTGCAAGATGTAAGACGGAGCGGAGTGGTCACAAACATTAAACAAGTAATCAGTAGGTCGCTGCAGCGCGAGGTCAGCGCGGAAGCCTCTTTTCCGCGCTGCTGTACCACTAATGATATTTCGAGATGTAAGACGGAGCGGAGTGGTCACAAACAAGTAATCAGTAGGTCGCTGCAGCGCCAGGTCGACGCGGAAGCCTCTTTTCCGCGCTGCTGTACCACTAATGATATTTCGAGATGTAAGACGGAGCGGAGTGGTCATAAACAAGTAATCAGTAGGTCGCTGCAGCGCCAGGTCAACGCGGAAGCCTCTTTTCCGCACCGCTGTACCACTAATGATATTTCGAGATGTAAGACGGAGCGGAATGGTCATAAACAAGTAATCAGTAGGTCGCTGCAGCGCCAGGTCGACGCGGAAGCCTCTTTTCCGCACCGCTGTACCACTAATGATATTTCGAGATGTAAGACAGAGCGGAGTGGTCATAAACAAGTAATTAGTAGGTCGCCTGCAGCGCCAGGTCGACGCGGAAGCCTCTTTTCCGCACCGCTGTACCACTAATGATATTTCGAGATGTAAGACGGAGCGGAATGGTCATAAACAAGTAGTCAGTAGGTCGCTGCAGCGCCAGGTTGACGCGGAAGCCTCTTTTACGCACCGCTGTACCGCTAATGATATACCGAGATGTAAGACGGAGCGGAGTGGTCCTAAACAAGTAATCAGTAGGTCGCTGCAGCGCCAGGTTGACGCGGAAACCTCTTTTCCGCATTGTACCGCTAATGATATTCCCTGAGAGATGTAAGACGGAGCGGAGTGGTCATAAACAAGTAATCAGTAGGTCGCTGCAGCGCCAGGTAGACGCGGAAGCCTCTTTTCCGCACCGCTGTACCACTAGTGATATTTCGAGATGTAAGACGGAGCGGAGTAGTCATAAACAAGTAATCAGTAGGTCGCTGCAGCGCCAAGTAGACGCGGAAGCCTCTTTTCCGCACCGCTGTACCACTAATGATATTTCGAGATGTAAGACGGAGCGGAGTGGTCATAAACAAGTAATCAGTAGGTCGCTGCAGCGCCAGGTAGACGCCTCTTTTCCGCACTGTACCGCTGATGATATTCCCTGAGAGATGTAAGACGGAGCGGAGTGGTCATAAACAAGTAATCAGTAGGTCGCTGCAGCGCCAGGTAGACGCGGAAGCCTCTTTTCCGCGCCGCTGTACCGCTTATGATATACCGAGATGTAAGACGGAGCGCAGTGGTCATAAACAAGTAATCAGTAGGACGCTGCAGCGCCAGGTTGACGCAGAAGCCTCTTTTCCGCTCTGTACCACTAATGATATTCATTGCGAGATGTAAGACGGAGCGGAGTGGTCATAAACAAGTAATCAGTAGGTCGCTGCAGCGCCAGGTAGACGCGGAAGCCTCTTTTCCGCACCGCTGTACCGCTAATGATATTTCCTGTGGAGAGTTCTATAATGGATGAGGGTATGCAACATTGAATATCTTTTATAATGAACTAATTAATGAATGATAAAAGATTATTGAATGTAATGAAAAATGTTAAAGTTATGGATAAATATAAAAACCTTTCAATTTGCAGGCATACCTACTTAGTATACTAACGAAATAGAAATTAAACATACTAGGAAATATGTTAGAGATATGTTTTAAGACGGAAAGTTTCTTTGATCCACAAGATTTGAACAATGTTTTGTTAAATCCCGTCGTGTGATTAATTTTCATACTTTTCTTGTACTCCGTTTCATTCCATATTACCTGATGACATAATTAACACATTAAATGACAGTTAAAGACACAGGCCCAAGGACTGAGGTCTCAAGATAATGAATAGCGCAAAGCAGTGTGCCGTTTGAGATTGTATTGTATCTGACATGTACAGGCGCAACTTTTAACATCAGGTGAATGATAACATTACCTATACTTTAATTTAAGAAAAAAATAGCATGCCGACAGAATTGAAAGCTCAAAGTCGAGTTCTTCCATCTCAAAAATGGCCCACGCGCGAAAATTTTTCACTTCAAAATATGAAATAAACTCGTACCTGCATAAAACCGTCCCCATAACAGTCCGCGGAGTGGCAAATGAATTCACTGAGTCGGCCGAGAGTCGGGAGTCGGGAGAGGGCCTTATTATTTAATGCCACTCTTCAAATCGTCCCGGCTTCCCGCCTATTATGTTTTTACGACTAATTTTCCTCCATTCCTAACTTTTCCATTTATTATTAAGAAGGAAGGTAACTGTCTGATGGACTGTCTGACCTATCAGGGCGCAGCTCAAACTTTTATATACCAAAAACTTATAAGACAAGCAAGAGATTCACCAGATGTTAAGTGATAGCCCATGTGAAAGGCAGTGCGTGCCACGGCGCTCATCATCCTGAGATATCAGTGTGGTTAGTACAGGTTTTTGTACGATTTTCGAGTCGACTCGCATCGCACAAACGAATCGAATTCCTCCATACATTTACAGCCAGCGCCATCTATGGACAATCACTGACAAGCGGCTATCAATAGATGGCGCTGGCTGTAAATTGACGACCTCCGTGGTTGAGTGGTTAGCGTGCCGGTTTTCAAGGCACCGCCATCTCTGAGGTTTCGGGTTCGATCCCCGGTCGGGGCAATGTAGAAAAATAACTTTTCTACATTGTCTCGGGTCTGGGTGTTGTGGTACCTTCGTTGCTTCTGATTTCCATAACACAAGTGCATAAGCTACTTACTATGGGATCGGAGCAATGTATGTGATGTCGTCCTCTATATATTTATTTATTTATATAAATATTATATATTTATTAAAAAAAAGTATGGAGGAATTCGATTCGTTTGTGCGAAGCGAGTCGACTCGAAGTTCGTACAAAAACCTGTACTAACCCCTCAGTTCTCATAATAATATTATTATCCAGGAAATAGGTATTGTTGCTTCACAGTTAACAAAATTGTAATCAACAATTCATCAAGTCACTGGCTAACTATTGATTTAACGCAAGAGATGCTCCAGAAACAAAAGTTTAACATCAAAGGCAAGTAAAAAAGTAAGATTAAGTGAATTTGAGGAATAACGAAACGGATCTTTTTAAATGAGCTCAAAAAGTTCTTTGGATGCTGACAGTGTGACTAAGATACGAGAACATCGTCTAAAATTTAGACCGGATATTATAACCCTATTTCTGGTTAAATAAATGTGAATGTTTGTGCGCTTGTACGTTCGTATTTTTGAATGTTTGTTACTCAATCATGCCTTAGTCAATATAAAGTAATTTCCTAGTCTGTGGTTGAACCAATACATTCCGAGATAAAGTAAACGGCAGAAAGAGAGAACAACGTTTAAGTTAGTAAAGAGGTAGGTAGGTAATAAGGTGGACTGAATTGCACTCTGTGCCAATACCATAGAGTCGCTATTTATTTAAATCATTTTCCGAAGCGAATCTTCTTTGCCGTAACGTAACTATTGTGGTATTGTGTGATTTGTCCTATAAGTAACACGAAAGAAACAGAGTATAATGTGTAGGTTTAATTAAATTTTAGGTACAAGGCGGTATTGCGGACTGAATCGTGTCCATACTAGAGTCACTATTTTGTAAAACATTTTGGGCTGTGAATCTTCTGTACTAAAGTAAAAAAAGTCAAAATATCTTTATTTCACATAGGCCTAATGTACAGGCACTTGTAACAAGTTGGTATGACATTTGTTGCATATGAATGGTGATAACTACATAGTCGACTAAAAAAATAAATTTACGAGGGTTCACAAACTGTAAGGTATTGTGTGATTTATCCTATCTGTCTCAAGAATGGCGTTTAAATATCCTCGCAGCTCGAGTGAATAAATAACAGTGGGATAAATAAAAGTTGATAAACAGACGGACCGACCCTTGTCAACGGCTAATCAGACGGACGGACGGAAATTTTGATTTATTTATATATACGCAACTTGAGTAACTTATGTACTCGTATTGCGTTTAAGGAAAATACGTTGATATACGGTGGGTATAGACACCACATAGAAACACCAATATTGGTTAAATGTAATCTGGGTGATCGTATTTGCTCTGTTTGCCAATAGATGGCAGCTGCACCAGTCATTTTTTGTGAATTCGACATTTTCTTAAAATGAATCCTAGCTAGATCGATTTATCGTCCCCAAAGCCTCCCGTATACTAAATTTCATGAAAATCGTTCGAGCCGTTTCCGATATTCAGATTATATAGAAATATATATACATACATATATACAAGAATTGCTCGTTTAAAGGTATAGGATATAGCTGTACGTCTACTGCAGCTAAGCATTAATTTTTCCACGTTTCTGATACGTACCGCTAAGGTGTGGAACACCCTTCCAGCTTCTGTGTTCCCAGCCAAGTACAACCTGGGTGCCTTCAAGAGAAGAGTGAATAGGCATTTGAGGCAAGCGCGCTCCATCCTAGACCTCATCATTTCTGTTTATCAGACTTGATTGTAGTCAAGCGCAATCTATAGTAAAAAATGAATTAAATATTAATTAAACATTAATAAAACGAAATTAAAAACTTTAACTAAAGCTTATGGCCAGCGTAGTTGCAAGCTTCTAGATTTCCTGGATACGAACCCAATCATTTTTAAAACTTTTTCATAAACTGGAATAAAAACAATGATAATATAGAGATAATAAAATCAAACAAAGAAAAACAAAGTTACAGGTATTTAAACTTATTACATAGTGGGATAGAGGGACTGTTCCTTTCCCGCAAACCAAAAATTTATATAAAGCTACTCGTACAATGGAATATTTGATGTGTGACGTCACTATACAGAATAGCTATCTCTCTCTTATCATAGAATGCTATAACAACTTTTTCGTTATTTGGTCACCTTATCATCATTTTTAACCGACTTCAAAAAAAGGAGGAGGTTCTCAATTCGTCGGAATCTTTTTTTTTTTTTTTTTATGTATGTTCACCGATTACTCGAAGACGCGTAAACCGATTTGGAAATTTTTTTTTTTTGTTTGAAAGGGTATACTTTGCAGATGGTCCCATTTTTTTTTGGTCAGGATCTGATGATGGGATCCTGGAGAAATCGAGGGAACTCTTCAAATTTTATATGGATACTTGAAACAATTTGGGTACTGTTTGAAAGAGTAATATTTTCCAAGTTTTTCTATGGTCATCAGGTCAGGATCTGATCATGGAATCTTGGTGAAATCGAGGGAACTCTTCAAATTTTGCTAATATACTTGAAGCGATTTGGGTATTTTTAATAGTTGCTAGTGCATTTCCTTGCAGATGCTAACTTAATGACTACAGTCATCAAGTCAGGTTCTGATGATAGGATCTCGGAAAAACTGAGGGAACTCTTCAGATTTTATAAGCACACTTCAAGCGATTTGGGCATTATTTTCAATGCCCTGTGCATTTGTTGTTTTCCACTAAAAAGCAAAAAATAAAATGGAAAATTCTTTTCAAAAAACCGACTTCAAATGCCACTACAAAGAGTGAAATAATTTTTCAATGAAGGTACACCAATTCGAAGTCGGGCAATTCTTACAATCATAGTCCTTCGTATTAATCGCCCGACTTCGAATTGGTGTACCTTCATTGAAAAATTATTTCACTCTTTGTAGTGGCATTTGAAGTCGGTTTTTTGAAAAGAATTTTATTTGTTCTGAATTCTACGAGTAGTTTCACAAAATTAAAAAAATATATATCACTATTTTCATGTCCAATTATCCATCTCTTAGTAACTATTGATAAATAATATTATATCAATGGCAAAAGCAATTCTGGATGACATTAGAGATTCGCAAAGGAATCTTCAGGGACCGTATCTATTCATAACTTACTAGCTCCCTTGATGCCTTTACGAAAAACATAACACCTTTTAGTACTCGTAAGTTGAATTATTGTCAATACCAAAACATTCCCAGGCTTGCTACGTTTGCGTGATCTCGTACTGTTAAAAAACTGTTCCTTTTTTTTTTAATCTATATAGGTTTACGCTTGACCACAATCTCACCTGATGGGAAGTGTCGATGTGGTCGAAGATGGAGCGCGCTTACCTAGAAGATGCCAATTCACTCTTTTTTTAAAAGCACCCAGGTCGTAACATGCGGGGAAAACAGATTTCGGGAGTGAATTCCAAACCTTCCATGCGTACTAAAAATGACGAAGCGAATCGCTTCGTGCGTACTGGTGGTATAGCGACGACATAGGGATGAAAGTTCACCCGGTGTCGGTGGTGGTGTCCTTATTCCTAGTCTACGTTATAAATGGAAAATTTCAGATTCGACATAAGACTTTGAAATGTTTAAATATTGAATAGAAGCAGACGTTATTTTGCAGAAATCCATAATTAAAAGGACAGATAAATTGAGGGATGAAATTTTTAATTTTACATTAGGTCTGGGGCCGTACCACCATCTCTTGTAGCAGTATTATTGTAATATTGTTTTGACGTTTTCGTACATTGCAAGTATGAAAATTTTAAAACAATATTACAATAATATTGCTATAAGAGATCGTGGTAGGGCCACAGGTCTGGTGAGAAGCTTCGATTACTGCTGGTTAGCACCCTCTGTCTATAAACACACCACCAAACCATTAAACGTTGCTGTTCGATGCTGGGTAGCAAGCTAGGAACTACTTAGTCCATCTATGTTAGTACAATCACATTGTCGACTCTATACTTACCACCAGGTGATAATTCAGTCAAGTACCTACTAAAATGTAGTGTTTTTTTAATACTATACAAGTTAGTACTTGACTGCGATCTCACCTGATGGTAAGTGATGATGCAGCCGAAGATGTTAACGTACTAACTTGGAAGGGGTAAGTAAACTCGCCCAACGGTTTCTACACAGAATCGCACCGGAACGCTAAATCGCTTGGCGGCACGTCTTTGCTGGTAGGGTGGTAACTAGCCACGACCGGACCAGACCTGAGCCAAGTCAGAAATTATAAAAGTCCAAAGTGTCGAATCCGGGAATCGAACCCGCGACCACTCGAATCCGAGCGCACACCACTGCGCCAGGGAGGTCGTCAAAAAGAATACCACAATTTATTTTACATCAGACATAAAAAAGACCTAAAAAGGGATTAGGACAGACAGAAAATCCTATTTAATTTATTAGTATAGATTAAGAACCACATTTCACTAATCTACAAAGTACACCTCCAAAAAAGGGGTGGTTCAGGGTCCTTACTACCCCCGTAGATTAGAAACAGTTAAGGCCCTTATCGATGCGTGGGACAAAGGAGCAGAGTCTAGGGTTCAACGCCTGTCTGAGCACTTTTCAGTTAAAAGGGTTCAGAATTATCGTCTCGAATATTTCGAATACTTTACCCTTTAGAAAGAAGTCAATATAATGCAATGACAATATTTTTAGAAGTCGAATTTATCTAATTTAAAATTTCTCGCATCAGTCTTTGTAACAAAGCTTCTTCAAATCAAATTAAATCTAAACATTTATTCTTTCACGTAGGTTTAAATTACATGCACTTATAAAATGTCAAACTCAGTCACCACGAAAAGCAGTAGGTATTACGCCGACAAGAATATGTAAGAAACTAGGCACTTGCTCTTTGGAAAAATATTAATGATCATGGATGTATGGAGTCCAAATGGGTACCAGCTTGAATCAAATACAAACATTATTTTTTATTGACTCAACATTAACTCTTCCAATATTTGTTTTAATCCAGATTCCAGAGAAAAGGTTGGTTGGTTTACTTTTCAATAAAATCGTTAAATGGAAAGTGCATTAAAAAGAAAGTTACTTTGCTAATAAAAAAACCCAGATAAATATAATATATACTCGTGTTTATTGAACCAAAATATTGTAAAAAAGCTCTTTATTTATATATTTTATTTTATTTATTAACTAGCTGTTGCCCGCGGCTCCGCCCGCGTGAATTACGATTTTTTTACATAAACCGCGGAATTCCTTGATTTTTCGCGTGTTATACAGAAATCTGTTCTTACTTCGCACGAGTTATCTTGTGGTGATTTTGAAAACTCCTTTTTCTTAATCATAATATAAAGTTTCATTAATACGTAGTAGAAAGATCAAAGGGACGATTTTAACTGTCGATATTTCGATACATTGGTACAAATCAACAAAGACAAATACAAATACAAAAAACAAATACAAAAATCACAAAATCACAAAGTCACAAAAGAAGTGATTTTTATTCTGAAACCACGAAATATGTCAAAAATCATTAAATCATGTGAAAATTTGTACTGGTGGTAGAGCTCTTCTTGCAGGGTTCGGCCGGGTAGGTACCACTGGGATAAAATACTCTAGTAACAATATTCCCCGGCCCAACATAAGAGTCATTTAAAAGTCATGAAACAGTTATTTACATGACAGTTAATTATTATTATTAAAAAAAATTCGGTAGTACGTACCTATCTCAGAGTTTTACATTCAAGTTCCACATAAATTGTAGAGATGGCGCTATACGGTATAACGTAGCGAGTTTCATGATTTCTGTTCAACCTAAAAGTGAAAAATCTTAAACCATACAAAATCTTCTAGAGAGGATATGTGTATATTATATTCATAGCGAGATATAAATGTGATAAGTGCCTCTGTTCTTATATCTGTTATTATAAAAGGTAAACTTCTGTGTTCGACAAGTGAGCTTTGTTTACAGTCAAAGTAGCTGTGTGCATTTCTAGTTACGTAAACTACAACAAAGACCCACGCTATTTTCGCACATTATTCTAGGTAGCTAAAGTTAGGCATAGGCGTTGCAAAACGTCTAGAATTCGACGTTTACGAGTATATACGTGTCCCAGATGCGTTGTTAGCAAAATTGTGCTGCGATATCCGACCTCCCGACCTCCCGACTTCCGATCCAACCTACGACCCAACAACCCAACCCCTTGGGGGTAGTTCCGACGATTATAAGTGGAATTTAGTATTTCCTCTTCAGATATGCTCAATAGGCTAACTATTAATATTGTAAGTGTGAAAGTTCGTGCTTAAGTTTGTATGTTCGAAATGTCTGCTTCCGTCTGCTCACCAAATATTATAGTTATTTCATATATATTTATATTTGTAACAAAATTATAAACGCAATTTTTAAGACAGCTCGTACCGAGTTTTTTGTCAGTTCCTCTTGGTGCAATTGTTAATTGGTTGAAAAATTGGTGCGCTTCACTTTGCGGCTAATTCAGTGGATTATTGCAATTATTTGGAGAAACAATAGAACATAAACAAAAGTCAAATACCATAAAACAAGAAATTATGAAACTCGTTTTCAAATTCACACCGTCTACTTCATAAATAAATCTCACCAAGCAACGTACGAGTGATTTATGCGACTGAGCTACGACGTGCTACGGAGTGCTACGAGGCGCTACGGCGCTACGGATGAGCTACAGAAAACAATGCTAAATCTACCTTTTCTACTATTCAGTATTGTATTTCAAAACAAGTTATTCATGAGTGAAAATTGAAAAACGAATTAAATATGGATAAAGGTTCATAACAAGTAACTAAGTTTAAATAAAGGGAACATAAAAAATATTTATTAAACATTTATATTTTACTATAATATTATGATGCAGTGGTAATTTCGCTAAATACTTTCTTATCGCTTTTCTTTTTAAAATAAATAAATAAATAAAATTCTCCTTTCATAAAAAATAAGGCCCTACTACAGATGAAAAAAATGGATTGGCAGGATTCACACTCCATTATTCAAAATGCGCACGCAGATTTTCAAAACATGTTTCCCTTTATTGCATTTATAGCTAGTGATATTTAAAGAGAAGTACAAGTGAAATCAAAAAACGAAATTCGTTATAATATTATTTAAAGCAACAAAAATGGCCTGCATATTGTGCCATACAGATTCTTTTCAAGTAAAAAGTATAGTGGAGTAGCAGCGAATTATAGAAAAAACAAGCCAATCTGTCCTACTTACGAGTATAAATATTTAATTGTTTCTTTCAGTTTCGTTCTATAAGTTACACATTCTAGGGTATTTTTGATTTCAAAATGGGTCTTTTATTTTATGACCATTTTAGTTGAAAACACGCACTTGAGTGCGAAATGTCAGTGAAGTGAACCTTTCGTTTAATACAAACAAATTGCAGCAATTTTCTCAAAATACCCTCCAAAAACGGGCAGTTATTAAAAATTGATGTCCCTCAACATAATGCCGCGGGACATTCTCGTGATTTAGAACATAATTAAACTTAACGACTGTCGCGAGCTTGCCTCGAGAGTTTTCGTCATTTGGTCCGTTTTATTATCTTTGCCTCGTTGGATTTGTAGTTAGAGTGGCCGAGGTCCTGAGTTTGACTCCCGAGGCAAAGTTAAGATCGTCTAATTTAAAGATGCACTCGCCTTCACTATACATTATTCCTTTTACGTGTACCTATGCGTAAACACTTGAAGCATTCACTTTTAGAGTAGACAATCAATAGATATAAATAATATAACATTCTTTTTTTTTACGCTATACAAGTTAGTACTTGACTGCGATCTCACCTGATGGTAAGTAATGATGCAGTCGAAGATATTAGCGTACTAACTTGGAAGGGGTAAGTGAACTCACCCCAACGGTTTCTACACAGCATCGTACCGGAACGCTAAATCGCTTGGCGGTACGCCTTTGCTGGTAGGGTGGTAACTAGCCACGGCCAAAGCCTCCCACCAGACCAGACCTGAGCCAATTTAGAAATTATAAAATTCCAAAGTGGCCCGTGGCGGGAATCGAACCCGCGACCTCCCACTCGAATCCGAGCGTGCGTCCCCTGCGCCACGGAGGTCGTCAAAATCTCCTTCTTCTCCGTTAATTGTGATAAAGTGCACAACAACATGTTACTTTTTTACTCTTGTTACATTTTTTTATTTCTGCCTCTCTAAGATTCAACGTAAGATTCGAGTTTTGATTTTATTTTTTATTCATCTTCTATACCTAATATTTATTTATTATTTATAGTTATTTATTTAATATTTTATTGCACGCAAATAGGTACAAAAAGCAACAACTTAAACCTAACTTTGGATTTTCTTCCAGCGTAGCTACCCTAGTTGTGTGTCAGCATTTATGTGCGCGTGGATAGGGAGTACGGGATAAAAAAGGACGAACATTTAACTGATATATGCAAAAAACAAAGTGCATGAGATAACTGCAAGACGCCCCGAAAAACAGTATCTTATATGGTTGATATCCAGCGAACTCAAACCAAAAGTTTTCTTTCACGTTTCTGATACGAACCGTTCAGGTGTGGAACACCCTTGCAGCTTTTGTATTCCAGCCAATAACAATCTGGGTGCTTTTATTAGAAGAGTGAACTGAGGCATTTTCTAGGCAAACGCACTTCACGCTAAACATCATTGCATTCCATCATGCATGATTGTAGTCAATCAGTATTTTTATATAAACTTTTGGAGATGATATTAGTATTCCCGCAATTTAACGAAATATAAGCTCATTACATCTTTTCCTATCTAGTTGCGAAAAACTAAATATTTTTGCTTATCGGGCAGACCCGTTTAGGCTGTATCATTAGTGGTAAAGTCTAATGAATATAATAGACGTGGGTAGGATTAATTGTGATAATCACCTCTACGGAGGTGTTGTTCCGGCGCGCGTTTTTCGCTTCATAACCATTCATTTCATTATCACTTGTGTTTCCCTGCAATGCGTACGAAACAGAGGAAGCTATGGAGTCGCTATTAGGTGACTAAAAATATTTTGTGATACTCTAGGTTATTTGAGTATCGCCTGCTACACTTCTGAGTGAATAATATAATAGCCTTATTTTCTGTTTTTTTTTTGTTTTCTAATTTTTAAGTTGTCTCCGTCCATTATATTTTACAACATTGTTTTTTTTTTAAGACTGTAAAATATTAAACCATATGAAATCCAAACTTTCACACTCGTATTTATGTAATTTTTTATAATTTTACTTCCGAAGATGTTACTAATGGTGCATTTTAGACCTATTAAAAGGAGAATGCCGATTCTTGTATGAAAATTGGGCTTTACCTTGCATCTTATCGATAAAACGATAAAACACTAGAAATATTCTTAGTATTATGTAAAAAAAAAGATAAGTAAGATATTAACAGGGAAATTGTAATAATCTGATTTTCAAAGTGGTTCATTTTCTAAGTTTTATAAGTGGCATGGCAGTTCCAAATGTTTCGAAACGTTTAATTACTTTTTTTTATAATACTGTTGAACCCCTGTTCACATTTCACTGAAATAAATATATTATGCGATATTAAAATTTGAAAAAAAAAAAAAATTCTTCATGCATACCTGCTTCAGACGCAGAGTGACGCAAATCTAGCCCATTTTCTGGCATTCTCCTTTATTAAAAGCCACACAGGTCAAAGCGACTTACTAACTTAATAAAAGCTAACTTCTTAATTCTTTATTTAGTATACTTAGTAAAGTTAGGAACACTTCAAAAAAGTCTAAGGCACTAGAAAACAGTTAAGGTATATATTTCGACAAATAACGAATTTGTTTTGCTACTATGTTGCATTGCTTATTTTCGTTTAGCTATATAGGGCTATTCATATAATATAACAGCTATGTGAATTGTAGATAAAAAATTAATTAGTGAGTCTCTATTCGTTCTCCTGTCCCATTATACCTCCTAATAATAACAACTAATGCGGCTCTAGGTGAATATTACATAACTATTACAGCCTCATTATTGTATTGTATTAATACGGTGAAACGGCGCACTGGGAGACTCTGAATAATGCGCTATATTCATATGAAATTCGTATTATTTACTTTACAGCTGACCTCAAAAACGTTGATTTGCCATATGCGAGTAAATTATTTATCACTTAAGGGTATTAAAAATAGTTTACACCTTAATTCTTGCACGATGGAATTACCTTTGCACAGGTTTAAAATCACGGACAAAAAACATCTAATAAAAAAATATAATTGAAAATGTTTTAAATGACAAGGATTTTTGAAATGTTTGGGAATATGCTTCCATCTCTTTACGAGTATCACAAAAATATGTACTTTTTAAAAAATAATTATTTTTAATATTTTATTAAAAAACTAGCAGATACCCGCGGCTTCGCACGCGTAAATTTTAGTTTCAACTATTCTACGGACACCATCCATTTTCCGGAATAAAAAGTACCCTTTGTGTTAATTTACATGAAATCAATCTTCATTTCAACTTTAAACGAAAAATTTTCAGTAATTGTGCGTGAAGGAATAAATTTTCTCCCGCACGAATATCTGTTTTTCCCTATTATCACGAAAACAATAGATTTTCCCGAGAAAAAAGTAGTTGATTCTAGGGTATAATCTATCTGCATTCTAAATTTCAGCCCAATCGGTTCAGAAGTGATGGCACGATGGAGTATTTCTCCCGCATGAATATCTGCTATTTAAATATTTTCTTAAAAACCATGGATTTTACCGGGATAAAAATTTGCCTATGTATTAATCCAGGATAAAACCTATCCCCTTTTTCAATTTCAGACACAGCGTGAAGTAGTATTTTTCCCGCGTGCATATCTGTTTTTAAGTTTTCCCGCGGAAACCATGGATTTTTTGGGACAAAAAGTAGCCTTTGTATTAATCCAGGATAAAATCTAACTTCATTCCGTATTTCCGCCACATCAGTTCAGTAAGTAAGGCATGAAGGAATATTTTTCCCGCGTAGATATCTGTTTTTCACTTCTATCATTGAAACCATGAATTTTTCCAGGATAAAAAGTAGCCTAGGCATTAATTCAGGATATAAATCTCCATTCCAAATTTCAGCTAAATTGATTCAGTAGTTGCGGCGTAAATAATTTTTTGCGCGTGAATTTGGGTTTTTAACTAATCCCATGGGAACCTTGAATTTTTTCGGGATAAAATGTAGCTTAGGTGTGAATCCAGGATATAATCTATCTCCATTCCAAATTTGAGCTAAATCGGTTCAGTAGTTGCGGCGTGAACGAATATTTCTGTTTTTCACTATGATTATATTCGTAGAAGTCATGAAATTTTCCGAGATGAAAAGTAGCCTACGTATTAAAATCTATCTTTCTTCCGAATTTCAGTCATATCAGTTCAGTAATTACAGCGTAAAGTAGTATTTTTCGTGCGTGAACATCAATGTTTCAGGTTCCCGCGAAAACCATGGATTTTTCCGGGATGAAAAGTAGAATATCTATTAATTCTGGATATAATCTATCTCCGTTCCAAATTCCAGCCAAATCGGTTGTGCACTTGCGGCATGAGGATTTTTTTTCCGCGTTAATTTCGGTATTTTACTAATCCCACGGGAACCATGAATTTTTTCGCCATGAAAAGTAGCCTTCGTATTAATCCAATATATAGTCATCTTTATTCATAATTTCAGCCATATCAGTTCAGTAATTACTGCGGGAAGTGGTATTTTTCCCGCGTGAATATCTGTTTTTCCCTTCTCCTGCAAAACCCATGGATTTTTTCGGGATAAAAAGTACCCTATTTATTAATCCAGGATATAATCTATCGCCATTCCAAATTTCATCCAAATCGGTTATGTACTTGCGGCGTGAGATTTTTTTTCCGCGTGAATTTCGGTTTTTAACTTATCCCACGGGAACTATGAATTTTTTCGGGATGAAAAGTAGCCTATGTAATAATGCAAGATATAATATATCTCCATTCCAAATTTGAGCCAAATCGGTACAGTAGTTGCGGCGTATTTTAACTTGATAAAATCCAAACTTCGGACCCCCGTTTCACCCCCTTAGAGGGTGAATTTTGAAAAATCCTTTCTTAGTGCTCCCCTAGACCTCACAAGGAACATGTGTGCCAAATTTGGAGTGTCTAGACCCAGTGGTTTGGGCTGTGCGTTGATATGTCAGTGAGTCAGTCAGTCAGTCAGTCAGTCAGTCAGTTTCTTCTTTTATATATATAGATTGTATTATGACATTTTTGAAAAGAACAAGTACCGAGTTTCTGCCAGTTCTTCTCAGTGCAAACCTGCATCCCGAACCTGACGGTAGAGTTTGACTTTTCATAGGTGCCTCTGTATTTTTTTATGCTTATGTAAAAAATAAAAACTTTCAATTTCATTCTCAGGCCTACAGAAAAAAAAACATAGAAATTGAACAGTAGTAAAATGTACGTTTTAAAATAGGACGTTAACCTCCCTACGACAATTTATGTGGCAGAACAAAGTTTACCGGGTCAGCTGGTGTTTAAATATACTTTCTAATAAAATAGCTTTCATTTCTTCAAGCCTTAATAAAAACAAACAAAAGAAAAGTTCACCTACCCAAACAGAAAGTACCTGAAAATTTTACCAAATTGTAGGTAGACCGTAGCCCCTTCGTACACGGTTCGTAAGCGTAAGGGTAGCGTAAGCGTAGTGTAAGCGTAGCGTAAGCGTAGCGTAAGCGTAGCGTAAGCGTAGCGTAATCCTCGTGTACGACGAGAGCAGTACGAGCACGAACATTTTCTAACATGTCCGTAGACGAAGCGGTGTAGCAGCGAATCGTAGATCGTAATTGCCATATTTTATTTTTTTGTTTACACTATACATGTTAGTACTTGACCGCGATCTCACCTGATTGTAAGTGATGATGCAGGCGAAGATGTTAGCGTACTTACTTGAGGGGGGTAAGTTATGTCACCCCAACGGTTTCTACACAGCATCGTACCGGAACGCTAAATCGCTTGGCGGTACGTCTTTGCTGGTAGGGTGGTAACTAGCCACAGCCAAAGCCTCCCACCAGACCAAACCTGAGCCAATTAAGAAATTATAAAATTCCAAAGTGGCCCGTGGCGGGAATCGAACCTGCGACCTCCCAGTCGAATCCGAGCGTGCGTTCCCTGCGCCACGGAGGTCGTCAAAAATAATATTGTTATGCGTAGCGTCATAACGATACGCTACGCTTACGAGCTGTGTACGAAGGGGCAGTGAATCAGTCGTATTAGCAATAAAACGCGCGAGTTCAAACACGACTCTTCATGTTCCGTTGTAAATCACGCCGAGTGCTGCGTATGATTTATACGCCGCTACGCTGCAACGATACGCGGCCGCGTTTTATTTGTTAAGCTGGAGAGACAGTTTTATACGCCATAATTTTATCATTTTCGTAATTTTAAAAACACGATATGCGACGGTACGATATAGGCCAAATATATTCTTGAGTTAGATTTGACGCCCACTGCTGGACAAAGGCCTCCTGCATTGATTTCCAGCCCGCACGGTCCTGCACCACTTGTATCCATAATCCAGCGCCCTTCCGCGTCTCTTTAAAGAGCACACCACGGGTGTGCTCGCGAAATTCAAATTTTTTGTGGTTTTTCGCGATTTTTAAGCTAATAAGACATTATAAGCTTACGGCAGTCAAATTGCGATAATCCCAATATCATCTTCACGTGCTTATATAAAAATCTCTGCTAGAAAGTGTCGAGTTAAAAAAATTACTAGTCCGAGATTTGCGAGTTACTCACATAAAACTCGATACTCGGACTAATTTCCTAGGATACATATTTTTATGCAAAGATTTTGATATAATCATGTACAGATGATAATGCCATTCTTGCAAATTGACTGCCGTAAACCTCTGATGTGTAAATAGCGAACGAATTGCAAAAAACCATGAAAATTTTGAATTTCGCGGGCAGAGTCGTTGATTTCGCGTCGTCAGTCCATCTGGTGGGAGGTCTGCCAACACTGCGCTTTCCCGTGCGGGGTCGCCATTCCAGCACTTTGAATCCCCAACGTCAACGACCCGTCCGTTAGATACAAGTAGCGCAGGGCCGTGTGGGCTGGAAATGATTACAGAAAGCCTTTGTCCAGCAGTGGACGTCCGTCGGCTGAAATGAACTTATTTAGTTCATCATCATCATCTCAACCCTTTTTTATGTCTCCTGGGTACGGGTCTCCTCTCAAACTGAGAGGGGTTTGGTTGACGCTGACCAAGTGCGGGTTGGCGGGCTTCACACACCTTCGAGAACATTTTTTTGTGGACTCTCAGGCATGCAGGTGTCCGCACGATGTTTTCCTTCACCGTTAAGCAAGTGATAACTCGGAAAAGTTAGAGGTGCGTGCCCAGGATTCGAACCCGCGACCTCCTTATGAGAAGCAGAGGTCAAAACCACTGAGCTATCATTGCTTATTTGGTTAATTAGTGATAACTATTTCACGACGTAAAACTAAGTTCCGAAGCGCCCTGAACTTAGAGCCCACAAAAACCTCGGCCATTCTCAAAGGTGTTCACTGTTCACTGTTCGAAGTCAACCACTAAGATTGGGCCAGCTTTGGCCAAACCAATCCCGTTCTAAGAAGAGATCGATGTTTGTGCCGTCTGTCAAAAGCATAAATCAATATTAATTGCAATTTCAGTATTTTCGAGAAGCAACACCGATAAGCAATTTGAGGATATGGTCATCAGATAGTTTTATGCTGCCCTTCTTCATACAAGAAATTTGTAGAGCCGTCTATCAAAATATCCCACTAACATGTCACAATATGGCGGAAACCGTCTCCATGGAAACGTGCGTGCAGACTATTGACAAGGTAGTGACCTATGGCGAGGACAGCAGTTTATAGACGATGCTACTGTCGGTTTACTATGGACGCTGTCGGTGTCAAAACACACATCTTTGGCACCGATAAACTGGCGCAACTTCTTGTCACGGTCCGCCGCGTCCAGGCTATAAGGTCTATTAGAAGCAAGTTAATTTTCCCCGAATCGAAATCAAACAGTCGTGTATTGAAGAGTAAACAGCAGTTTAGGTGTGAGAAGGTTCGAGCGACGCCGGTTGTTAGCACAGACTAGCTACATCAGAGACAACATTAACATAATATGGCATTTTTAGATACTCTAAAAAGATAAAAATGGCATAAAATTAAAAATGCATGAAAATCGCTCAAGTTGGTTACCTACGTAACCCCGCACATTCTTATACATATTTTGAATTTCGAAGTTTTGATGCGATGCAATAGCAATTTTAATAAAAATGGGAAATGCTTTCCAAAAAACCAACTTCAAATGCTATGTTTCATACAATCCCTAACTTACTTGATGTGCGAAGAAATGACGAAGTCATAGGCAAGCGCCCGACTTCGAATTGGTGTAGGTACCTAAAATTTAAATAAAAATTATTTCACTCTTTGTAGTGGCATTTTAAGTTGGTTTTTTGGAAAGCATTTCCCATTTTTATTTTGTACTTTTTAGTGGAAAATAATAAAATGCACAAGGCGTTGTAAAAATACCCAAATCGCTTGAGGTGTGTTCATAAACTCTGAAGAGATACCTAAAATTAACCAATATCCCATCATCAGACCCTGACTTGATTACTTTAGTCATCAAATCAGTATCTGCTAGCAAATGCACCAGTAACTATAAAAAATACCCAACTCGCTTCAAGTATACTAGCAAAATTTGAAGAGTTCCCTCGAATTCACCAAGATCCCATCATCAGACCCTTCAAATCAGTATCTGCTAGCATATGCACCAGTAACTATAAAAAATACCCAACTCGCTTTAAGTATACTAGCAAAATTTGAAGAGTTCCCTCGATTTGGAACCCTCGATTTGGAACTCTCGTAAACTTAGTTTTAAGTCGACTTGTAGTTATCACCATTATTATGCAAGAAATGTCATGCCGACGTTCGCAAGTGCCTGTATGCTAGGCCTATGTGAAATAAAGACTTTGACTATTGACTATTGACTATTGATTTCACCATGATCCCATCATCAGACCCTGACCTGATGACCATAGGACAACTCGGAAAATATTACTCTTTCTAATAATACTCAAATAGTTTTATGTGTCCATATAAAATTTGAAGAGTTCCCTCGATTTCTCCAGGATCCCATCATCAGATCCTGACCTGATTAAAATGGGACCACCTGGAAACAAAACCCTCTTAAACAAAAAAAGAATTTTTGAAATCGGTCTACGCGTCATCGAGTAATCGGTGAACATACATAGATAAAAAAAAAAAAAGATTCCGACGAATTGAGAACCTCCTCCTTTTTTTGAAGTCGGTTAAAAATGCATGCATTTACCTTTTTTTTCCAAGTTTGTACTTGACTGCGATCTCACCTGATGGTTAGTGATGATACGGCCGAAGGGGTAACTAACATGGAAGGGGTAAGTAAAGTCACCCCGACGGTTTCTACACAGCATCCCACCGGAACGCTAAATCGCTTGGCGGCACGTCTTTGCTGGTAGGGTGGTAACTAGCCACGGCCGAAGCCTCCCACCAGACCAGACCTGAGCCAATTTACAAATAATAAAATTCCAAAGTGGCCCGTGGAGGGAATCGAATCCGCGACCTCCCACTCGAATCTGAGCGCGCTTCCCCTGCGCCAGGGAGGTCGTCAAAGGGAGGTTGTCGTATTAAACTAGTTTATTTTTCTATATTTATTATCTCTGTTCTACACTAACCTGTGGCTAGTATAGGTCTCGCTGTCACAGTATATCATCATGTCAACAGACTCGTAGCGTCTGTGTTCACATTACACTGTACACAATATCCACATTAGCTGGCTTGTATAGTTGAATGTATCCTTAATTAGTGCTTTTTAATTTATTGATGGACAGTTAGTTCAATTCCCGAGTAGAATAATTAGAATATTTAAAGGTATTGAGTTAATCGGACATTTTAAGACCTTTGGCATGCTCTGTAATTTAAAATGGAGAGACCCAGGTTTGTATACAGATACGATTCTAGGCAAATCTATATTTAAATACAAGATTCACACTAATATTATGAATCCAAAATTTTGTATGCATGTGTGTCTGTTACGCCAAAGCTACTAAACCGATTTTGATGAAATTTAAAATGACCCAACTAAACAAATGATATCCCATAAATGAAGGAGTTGTAACGAAACCTTCCCTAAAAAGTCAGTGTGTGAAGCCTACCTAAGTATTTTACTTACCTTTAATAGGCTTCACACATTGACTTTTATACACTGAAGTAAAACATAGGCCGGAAAATCCATAGTTTTCATAACACACTACAACTAACTTAACAACTACATACGCGTATACAGAGGTGTCGATAATAGTCACAGTTTTGCGAGTTCAGTGGTTTTTTCCGATCTCAAAAAATGCTCAACGCGCAGGTGTTAGTAACGGTAACGGTGTTCCGAGTTTAATGGGTTTTTCCCGTCTCATAAGAGCTGCAAATAACCTTGCTACTATATGATAGCAGGGAAAGAATAAAATTGACTTCAGTCACTAAGTTACTCTTGTTTCATTTGCGCAAGTAACGGAGTCACCCTTGATGTCAAGCGAACTATTAGCGGTCGTTAACAGAGGCCGGAGATATTCCCGACTACTGTGACGTCACAGTTCAATGAAATGAAATGAAATGAAATGAAATTCTTTATTTCACATGGGCTTAGATATAAGCTCTCATGAAATGTCGAGACTCTACCGCCAGGTTCGGAAAGCAGGTTTGCACCAAGAAGAACTGGCAAGAAACTCGGTACTTGCTCTTTTAAAAATGATTGATGCTCCAAGTGCCGAGTGGCTGCGGTGACCACGCTAGTGCACAGTAGTCCCAAAAAGGCACGATGTGCCATATGTTTTTGGGGTTCCATACCTCAAAAGAAAAAAATGGATCCCTTATAAGGTTATTTTATTGTCCGTCTGTCTGTTTATGTATCACAACCCTTTATTTTAGTAAGATATCGACACGAAATTTGGAATAGTTGTAGGTAGAAAATACATTTCGATTTCTAAACTTGTAAGTAAAAAATACAAGTTTACAAATCGAAAGATCTGACATATTTATGATTAATAGGGATTAAAGGAAATTTTACGGAGAAAATAAAATTAAGTCTGTATTTTTTACAATTATTGTCATTTCTGACACTTCAAAAGAGCCTTTATGTGGGGCGCATAAATAACAATGACGAAATACGATACATCTTTAATCAATTATTAATAGACTTACACCGTGGAAAGAGCGGACGGCGCAAAAAA
This sequence comes from Coenonympha glycerion, assembly GCA_963855885.1. Classification (NCBI taxonomy): domain Eukaryota; kingdom Metazoa; phylum Arthropoda; class Insecta; order Lepidoptera; family Nymphalidae; genus Coenonympha; species Coenonympha glycerion. The sequence goes on along the minus strand of OY979652.1, from coordinate 8,850,426 downwards.
ATGTCGCCAATTTACCGGTGCCAAAATTATTGTCTTGTCACCAGCAGTGAGGCCACGCTGTAGTTCCCTAAGCAGTCACCTATAGAATAGTGACAGATGGCGCTACTGTTTGCTTGTACGAAAAAGATTGACATAAATCGTTCGAAATGCCCATGATATCCTCAGGTTTTCTTATCATCAAAATCATTCCGAATTTGTTATATTAAAAAAAACACACACAGTCCTGGAAAACTTAAAAGCATAGTGTTCCAAACAAGGGGGAGAAAAACAACATAAGACAGGTTAAGTTAGCTTGCGAACATTTCTTGATACGTAAGTAAGTGAAAAAATCATATTGTGAATATCGACATAGTACGACATCCCTTCGTCACAAGATGAAAGCTGTTTTGGTGTTTTCTTTTTATTGTTTAATAGTTACCGTCATAATTTTATACGGAAGTATCTTTCTATTATTTAAGTACCTATATTTGCAACGAGAAGAACGTGCTAGGAACTCGGCGCTTGCTCTTTTTTTAGGAAGCCGTGTCCAATCAATAATATGGAAGTGGATGCGCCGTTGGTCCGTCGCTAGGTGATTGAATAATAATTAATGAACAAACTACGCATTTTGCATTTTTAATATGTTATAGGTATTAGAATCGTAACAAACAGTTGTTCAAACGATTTTTAGTGTCATACAGGTTTAAAACTATACATACCTGTAATTACTTTCAAAACGTCATGTATTTTGTGTCTCAATCTAAATTCACTCAGAAATAAAAACACGCAGCTTGAAAGTAATTTTCTCGATAGAAAGTTTTCTCAAAATTTGTTTTAAAACCTCCTTTTTTTTTAGATAATACTATGAGTTTATGATTTTTTTTAATTCGTGTAGGTAGTAATAAGTTCCTTCAAAAATTCTCAGATAGGTATTTTTGATAACTATGTTTGTTGTTTAGTAATTAGGTAAAACGTCGTTACTTAATTGTCATATTCTCCCGCAATGATGCCGGTTTGCACCTACTAGCGTACCCATTCGTTAGAACGAGTAGGACAAAATAATAACCGTCTATGACCTTAACATCAGGTGTATGTACCCGAAACCAATCAATCAACTCAAATTCATTAACAAAATATACCTACCTACCGTTTCAATTTACCTTTTTCAAACAAACCCACTCAAACGCGCTGGAAAATAGAAGTTTCAGGAAAAATCGACGCTTTTAACGTCCCTCGGCTCGGCACACTTTCTATAATTTTGCTGGGAGCTGGGTATTGGACTTTAATATTGAGCGGAGTCATGATTCTATCCCTTCATTCAATATGAGCTCCTGGTAAAATTAAATAGCAATTACTCTGAAAGCATATATTGCCATAGATAATCATCACCCTAACTTTTTTTTCAATTATCACTCGCACTGTGGGTACCGTAAGATAAATGGTGTTTTGTGGCAATATTGAACAAACTTAACTATTTCGATAATTCTAAGTAGTAAGTAGTAGTAAGTTTAAAGTGTGAGAATGACAAATCATTATCTGATTGTTAAACAGATCACGTGACCTCAGTCCAAACAACTGTCATTTCTTATGGTGTGACCCCTTTTGGTGTGACTTCATATTATGGTGTGTCTGTATGTCTGTCTGTCTTCCTGTTACGATCGATTCTGTATATAAATACGGATTATAATCCACCTAAAACATGGTTAGTATCAAGTAAAACTAACATTGTAATTTTCTTATTCCACGTATTTCGTGGTAATTCGTTTGGTGCAAAATTAGAGGTATTCGGAGCTAACCAATGTTTTCCTTTTTCTCTCTCCGTCCCAATCAGTGTAACTACATCAATACGAAAGATCGGAATAAAAAGAACCCAGCACTTCGTTAGCTCCAACCAATCCTTTTAAATAACTAATATTCGAGAGCTGAATCCAAAATTCATATCACAAAACTCAATAATTTGGGTTCCGCACGATCAAGACAAATTCTAATAGTATTGAGAAGTGAACGAAACACCTCTGCCCACCAAATTCAAAAATGAGCATGAGTTTGGTTTTATGGGAGCCCACATTAATTATTAATATCTGGGTGACCGAGCTTTGCTCGGTAGTATATCTGTCCACCAATAGATGGTAGCAGGATTCATATTTTTTTTGGTAAATTCAACATTTTCTATAAACGAATCCTAACTAGATCGATTTATCGCCCCCAAAACCCCAAATTTCATAAAACTCGTTTGAGCCGTTTCCCAGATTCGGATTATATCTTAATATATATAAATCTCGTGTCACAATGTTTGTCCTCAATGGACTCCTAAACCACTTAACCGATTATAATAAAATTCCCACACCATGTGCAGTTCGATCCAACTTGAGAGATAGGATAGTTTAAATCTCAATTCAACTATTTTTTATATCCTTAAGGGCAAAACAACGTTTGCCAGGTCAGCTAGTAGAAATATATATGTGTATGTTACTGTAAAAGCCCAAACCACGGTAAATCCTAAGATTTTCCGGTAAAACCTAAGATTTACCAACCCTTAATGGTAAAAGTTCGAATAGTTTTAGATTATCGTTTATTTCGAACTTTTACCAGCATTAACTTGGCAAATCTTAAGATTTACCTCTAGGCACGGTATATGTTGAGAAAAGCAAGTCAAAACGTATTCAGTGTATCGTCTCGTACTCGTAGACAGTCTACAACCCCTCGCTACCCGTACCGCCTCCACACACACTTGTTAAATAAATCATCGTAACAAACGTAATACTTAATTTCTCCATTCTCTTCTTTCACCGGCGCAATTAGCTTTTCTTCTGACTTATTTAACAAGTGTGTGTGGAGGCGGTACGGGTAGCGAGGGGTTGTAGTCTGCCCACGAGTACAAGACGATACCCTGAACACGTTATGACTTGCTTTTCTCAACCAATACCGTGCCTAGAGGTAATTCTTAACATTTGCCAAGTGAATGGTGGTAAAAGTTCTAAATGAACGATAATCTAAAACTATTCGAACTTTAACTATTAAGGGTTGGTAAATCATAGGTTTTACTAGAAAATCTTAGGATTTACCGTGGTTTGGGCTTTTACAGTAACATATATACAAGAATTGATCGACGTCGTGTATTGAAATATCTATTATAGTAAAGTTCCGTTTTATCTTTTGGGTACGGAACCCAAAAAATGGATTGAAGATGAATTCATTATTAACGCCGAGTGATTATAAAGCAACAAATAATTATTTATTGCTTCTTCTCTACCTACTCTTTCTTATCTACTGATTATGTTGCAATATTATGTTGAAATATGTATGCAAGAACGTTTTGAGATGCGCGACCTTTTTAGGGTCAAACTGTGAATAGGCTTTATGCATACAATTTCAATACAGGTCTTGTATTTTTTTGAGTCTAGTATAGTTTGATTGGCTGAATCGTTGAATTGAGTGTATGACGTGATAGAACGTTCATTTAGCGTTTGAATCGTCTGAATTACGTAGCAGTCTTTAATTAATATTTTCATAAGTTTTTTCTATGCAATTACGATGCGAACAACCAACTAAAAATGTAAAGAAAAACTACGGGTATCCCCTACTGTGCAAACTGCGGGAAGCGATACGACGCTAAAGGTAATATTTGGGGTAGTGACTTGGGGTAGCGACGCTTCATGCTACAATGTCGCCGCTATTTCTTTCCACAGCCGTTACAGAATAGCGTACACAATAGGAATTCCCTTGATGAGGTTGCGTAAACCGCGAAAAAAGGGTAGACGCGGCATATTACGGGTTTTACTAGAGATTAGCTTATTTTAATACGATCGAAAAATTTTACTTTTTATTGTCATTCATCGATCGATTAAGCTAACGGACGTCCACTGCTGGACAAAGGCCTCCTGCAATGATTTCCAGCCCGCACGGTCCTGCGCCACTTGTATCCAGCGCCTTCCCGCGACTCTTTTAATGTCGTCAGTCCATCTGGTCGGAGGTCTGCCAACACTGCGCTTACCCGTGCGGGGTCGCCATACCAGCGCTTTGCCTACGCCACTTCAGCTTCACGATATTTTGAGCTATGTCGGTGGCTACGGTTCGTCTACGGATCTCCTCATTTCTGATTTGATCACGTAGAGAAACTCCGAGCATAGCTTTCTCCATCGCCGCTGAGTGACTCTGAGTCTTTTTATGAGATCCATCCTTATTAAACCCTTATAATTATGGATACCCTCCAATATGGGTATCAAACCCTTACATTTGATACCCATACCTATTGTAGGAATACATTAAGAATAATAATTAGTCCACCATCTTGGGTATTCCGCCATGTTGTAATAATTAAGAGTCTTTCTTAATTATTACAACATGGCGGAATACCCACACATTTAACCATGCATTGTCATGTAAGCTGTCAATACGTATGCAAAATTTAAACTCAATCCGTGAAGATATCTGCTCCAAAATTGAGCTGCAAGAATAGACATATACACAGGACTCGGCGGACTGCGTGGCAAAATGTCGCCAGTTTACTGGTGCGAAAAATGTTTTGACACCGACGGCTTCAGAAGGGTAACCGACCGCAGTCTTGTCGCACACGCTACAGATCACTATTTATACTATTAGTCCGCACGCGGGTTAGCAACACAAATATCTGGGTGACCGAGCTTTGCTCGGTACCGACCAATAGATGGCAGCAGGAGTCATATTTTTTTTTTGGTAAATTCGACATTTTCTAAGAATGAATCCTAGCTAGAACGATTTATCGCCCCCAAAAACCCACACGTATACTAAATTTCATGAAAATCGTTCGAGCCGTTTCCGAGATTCGGATTATATAGAAATATATATACATTTATACAAGAATTGATCGTTTAAAGGTATAGGATTAATGACACTACTTACTTCTTACAAGAATAAGGTTTGCGTAAAATGTTCAGATAGGCTCATCTTGACGTTTATGTCGGTGGTATAAAAATTCCACTCGTACAATCGTATTGCAACTTAAACAAAAGCTTTTAAGCTTTACAGCTTTACCCCAAAATAGGATGCCACATCCAAACCGCGTCCCTCCGTCCCCTTTTGAAGGCATTCATTAAGTCCGCAACCGTTTAATTCTAGTCAGAAGAAGTTAATGAGATGTCCGCGGCGTCGCAGTTTTTAATTTGATACCCTCATTTGCCGCCGCGCGCTGTGTGGCCCCACCTTTATTACGCCAGTACCCACTGTTAGTGTAACCGCGGAATAATTAAACGCTTTAATAATTGACTTTTTAACTTCCCCTCTTTTTACTGAAGTTACTTAATTCTCTCCGAGGAATAACTCACGTCTATCATTACGTAGCTGAGTAAGCAATGATAGCTCGGTGGTTCTGACCTCTGCCTCTCATAAGGACTTCGCGGGTTCGAATCCTGGGCACGCACCTCTGACTTTTCCGAGTTATGTGCGTTTTTAGGAAACTAAGTAACACTTGCTTAACGGTGAAGGAAAACTTCGTGAGGAAACCTACATGTCTGAGAGTTAACAAAAATGTTCTCAAAGGTGTGTGAATCCCGCCAACTCGCACTTGACATCGTAGTGGGCTATGGCCGAACCCCTCTGAGTCTGAGAGGAGACCCGTGCCCAGCAGTGGGACATAAAAAGGAGTTGAGATGATCATTACGTAGAAAACAAGAATTCCTTGCGCTTTACCTAGAAGCTTGGTTTACCTAGAAGCTAACCTGGCAAACGGTGTTTTACCATATAAATCATTTCTAGGCCTTTCCGAGAGCGCGCCACCACACACGGTCCTCCGCCTTCCTCATCCACCCGCTACCAGCGACCTTTGTCAGGTCGTCGGTCCTGCGGGCAGGAGGTCGTCCTACGCTGCGCTTACCGGTACGCGGTCTCCACTCCAGAACACGTCTGCCCCAACGGCCGTCGGTTCTGCGACAGATATGGCCGTTGTCACTTCAGCTTGCTAACCCGTTGGGCTATGTCACTACTCTCCTACAATTGTCCTCGTTAAGGATTCAGTCTTTGACGCTGAAAAGTTAAATTTTGCTCAAAAGCCAAGGTTGGTACAAAGGGGCTAGTATAGGTTTTTTTTTGCGAATTTCGAGTCGACTCGCATCGCACAAACGAATCGAATTCCTCCATACATTTACAGCCAGCGCCATCTATTGACAAGCGCATGTCAGCGACTGTCCTCAGCGACTGACTCGAAATTCGTCCAAAACCCTGTAACTCTACAGGTTTTTGTATAACTTTCGAGACGAATAATTTCGAAAAAAAGGAGCGGATTTCTCCATGCATATTCTACAACCAGGCCAAAGTTTAGTTTATAATGTTTCCACTTGGGGCGCTGGCTGTAGATGTATGCAGAAATCAGTTCCGTTCATTCGAAGTGAGTCGACTTGAAGGTACAAAAACGCAACGTATATCTTTCTTCTTAATATATATAAATCTCGTGTCACAATGTTTGTCCGCGATGGACTCCTAAACTACTGAACCGATTTAGTTCAAACTTCGTGAATGTCTGTCATTTGGTCCAACTTAAAAGATAGAATATTTTTTATCCCACGTGGACGAAGTCGCGGGCATCAGCTATTTGACGTATATAAATCGATCGCTAATTGGACATGAGTGCATATTCTATGATCACATTAAACCCGCCCCAGCGGTGGGCCGCCTCTAATTGCGTTTCAAATCCATTAATGCGAGAGCTATCATATTTTGTGACGTCATTATCTTTCGTGAATAGTGTGCTAATTAATGACCTGACAGTGTGATACCGAATATGGCTGACCTTTTAGGGTTCCATACTAATTTGGTAAAAATGGAACCCTTATGGTGAGACTTTCTCCGTCCGTCCGTCCGTCCGTCCGTCCGTCCGTCCGTCTGTCACACTCGATTATTTCAGTAACTATCAAAGCTATCGACTTCAAATTTGGAATAGTTTTAGGTAATAGTAACCCAACGCCATTGCACTCATAAAATATTGAAAATTGTTTTTATTTATATTTAAAAAGGGGGGAAAACCGGGACTTCGAATTTTCAAAATGAGAAAACAATATTGAGTGGGGTATCATATGAAAGGGCGTTACTAGTATATTCTAAACCGATTTTTATTTATTTTTATGCTTGATATTTTTGGATTTATTAAGCAAACTGTCGAAAAAAATACAGTTCCCCCCCCTTATCTCCGAAGTTTATAAATCGAAAAATTTGAAATAATTATGATTAATAGACATTAATGTATATTTTACAGGAAAAGTAAAATCAACTCCCTAACTATTATACTTTTTTTGATAATAACAATAAACCACCAAAAACAAAGTTACGTTTGCGGTTCGCCAATAAAAGTACCTACATGTACATTATACTCGTAAATTCATGAACAAAAGTGATTCTTTCGATGTTTTACTTCTTTTATGGTATGGAACCCTCGGTGCGCGAGTCCGACTCGCACTTGGCCAGTTTTTTTCCATTCGACAGACCATCCAAAATACGAGTAGATACTTATTTATTTATTATTTGATATGCTAGCGATAAAATTGCAAAAACATTTAAAATAATATGGAACAAAGTTACAATAGTGCTAGTACTGTTACAATTATCAATTATAGGCATATACAACATTGCCGAGATATATCTCCGATTAAATTTAGCAAAAAAAAAAAAAAAAACATTACATTTGGCTTACAAGTAATAAGTTACAGTTAAATTAATTATTTACAATGTCAAGGCATATTAAAATTACAGTTAGATACCCATATTGTTTGTGATTTTTGAAGTAAAATAAATATTTTTTATTGAAATTGGAAACGACCATTGAACCGTAACTGATACCGCGAACTGTTATGTAACCGACACGTCTGTATATCTTACTAAAACTTGCTTAAGCGCTTTGGGCATATTCGAGATAGGAAGAAACCATTGAACCTGCGATTTCGCAGCTTCGCCCGTATGAATTTCGGTTTACAAATTCCGAGGTAATCCCGGATTTCCTGTTCCCACTCCCTTTCCCAACCTTTATACTTACTTTCAAGGAAGTTTGCTATAACAATCTACCTATTGCTGTAGCTATACATTATAGCTTATGTATCATACGATCCGTAAGGAGTTAGGAAGGAGTGAACTAAATAAAATAAAATAAAATAAAATAAAAAAGCCTTTATTTATCTAATGCGCTTATGTTTCAAATACATTGCTTAATATTTATAATAAATTTGTTTACAGTCATGTTTACAGTCATGTTAATTTTATTCATTTAATTCAAAAAATAAAAAATATAAATTGAAAATAAAGTATAAAGTCAAAAGCTACAAATAATTTTCAAATGTCATAAATTAATTGCATTATAATGTCATTTTGAATAGTTCGTCGCATTAGTCGCCTCAGCGGCGTAGGCCTCCCCCAACTTTTTCCAGAGCTCTCTGTCTCGAGCTCTACGCATCCAGTCCGGTCCCACATTCTGGGTGAAAACATCTCGCCATCTTTTCCTTTGCCGTCCTCTTTTCCTTTTTTTATTTCTTGGAACCCATTCCGTCACTTTTTTCGTCCATCTTCTGTTATCAAGCCTACATACATGTCCAGCCCAATTGAATTTTAATTTTATAATAATTTTCCTTATATCTGTCAGTTTCGTCTTCATTCTAATCGTTTTGTTACTTATTCTATCCTTAACCTTTAGTCCCAACATACTCCTCTCCATCTTTCTTTGACAAATTGCTAGTTTATCTTCATCTGTCTGCCGTAGAGACCACGTTTGACACCCATATGTCAAACACGGTAAAATCGCGACCTCAAAGAGTTTCTTTTTTATATGTATTTTTATTTCTCTGTTTTTCAAAATTTCTTTATAACTCCAAAACTTCTTCCAGGCAATGGATATTCGTCGATGTATCTCCTTCTCGGTACAGTTTTCAAAGGAGACCGACTGCCCTAGGTAGACATAATCTCTTACATAATCGATCTTTTCCCCTTCTATGTAAATGTCGTCCCATTCTGCGTTGGTAAGAATTTTTGTTTTAGAGCTATTTAGTACTAGGCCAGCTTCCCTGCTCTCCTTTGTTAGTTCCTCTACCATTTCTTTGAGCTCCGATGCATTCTCTGCGAATATGACAATGTCGTCTGCAAAACGTAAGTGACTAAGAAACTCACCGTCGATCTTGAGGCCCTTTTGGTCCCATTTAAGGTTTCTAAAAATGGTTTCTAAGACAGCAGTAAATATCTTCGGTGACAATGGGTCTCCTTGTCTTGTACCTCTGTTGATAGGGAATTCAGCACCTTCTCTTTCGAATCTAATTTTTGCTCTGCATCTAGAATATATAGTTCTGATTATATTGATGTATTTTTGTGAGACGCCTTGCTCTAGTAATGACGACCATATCTTATCTCTATCGATAGAGTCGAATGCTTTTTTGTAGTCAATAAAACACATGTACATTTTTATGTCGTACTCATTTGCCTTCTCTATCAATTGCGTCACTACCTGGATATGGTCCATCGTGGAGAATGTTTTTCTAAAGCCAGCTTGTTCACATGGTTGGTGGTCATCAAGTGTATTTGTCAATCTGTTTAGTAGCACTTTAGCGAAAACTTTGTATATATTGGACATGAGGCTAATCGGTCTGTAGTTGCCCAAATCACCTCTGTCACCCTTCTTAAAGAGGAGTGTTATGACCGATTGGGACCACTGTTCTGGCGTCAATTCAGTGTCCAAAATGCGATTGAAAAGAACAAGAAGTGGCTCTCGTAGAGCATTAACAAACGATTTCAGCACTTCATTAGAAATTTGGTCGTTTCCTGGAGTTTTGCCATTCTTTTGAGTTTTTATCGCATACTCTATCTCGGATGCTGTTATTGGTGGTATGTCATAAGATGTTTCAGGCTCGGCGGCAACAAAGTGTAGAGTTTGGTTTCTATTTGTGAGTACTTTTATCTGACTTTCTTCATAAAGATTTTTATAGAATTCGGTTGCTTCCACAATTATTTCCGGTCGTTTTGACAATATACTTCCTCTTTTATTCCTAATTTTTGCTGCCCATTCGAGCTTGTCACTCAGTTCCTTATACGCTTTCTTTATAGCGCCAGTTTTGGATAAAAAGCTCTCAAAAGTTTGCTGTCGATGGAGTCTCCTTTCCTGTAATATATTTCTGTTTATTTGTTTGCTTATCTGGGTAATCTTCTGTCTAATTTCTTTTGTACGTTTTTGTTTGAATAGCTCTGTCCGTTCTTGTAGGAGATTTATGGTAGCTTGGTTAAAGTACTTATTTTTTCCTTTTTCCTGTTTGGGTATTTGTTTCAGAAGTATTTGCATTTCACCCATCATGCGGTTATATTGTTCTTGAACATTATCTGACAAGTTAAGAGATTGGGTGAATCTATGTTTCCAATATTCCTCACACTCTTTCGATACTTTCGGCAGGCAAGTTGTACATTTACCAGGTTTAATAAATTTTCTGCTTTTCTTTATTCCTATACTTATTTTACACCTTATCATACGATGGTCAGTATTAAAATTTAAATTGTTTATAATGTCAAAGTTTTGCATATGTTTTATACGATTAGTTAAAATGTAGTCTATCTCGTTGTAGTGTTTCCCATCTGGCGAACGCCAAGTCCATTTCTTATGTGCGGAAGGAAAGAGTGAACTACCTTAACTTAATATACTTACTTACTTAATCAGCATAAGGACATCCACTGCCGGACATAGGCCTTTCCGAGAGCGCGCCACCACACACGGTCCTCCGCCTTCCTCATCCACCCGCTACCAGCGACCTTTGATCGTCGGTCCAGCGGGCAGGAAGTCGTCCCACGCTGCGCTTACCAGTACGCGATATGCACTCCAGAACACGTCTGCCCCAACGGCCGTCGGTTCTGCGACAGATGTGGCCCGCTCACTGCCATTTCAGCTTACTAATCCGTTGGGCTATGTCGGCTACTTTGGTTCTCCTACGGATGTCTCGTTGCGGATTGTATCCCTCAGAGAAACACCCAACATAGCCCTCTCTGTAGCACACTGAGCGACTTTGAACTTGTGGACAAGGCTTACTGTGAGTGTCTACATTTAAAGTGTGAAATATAGGTCGAATTCAGAGATATGTTAACATGATTTAAATTATGTTCCTTATGTTCATTATTAAGTACACAAGTAGAACACGCTTGCCCCGCCGCGCGGGGTTGTTTGGCTGGTCGCGGTAGGGCGGGCGGGAACGGGCGGGGGCGGGCGGGCCGCTAATTGAATTGGCTGATTAAACTCTCTTTCAGCGAGTCAATTATACCGTTACATACGACTTCTGGGCGTAGCGCGCAAGTTATAAACCAACTAGCAAAGTTGTCGTATAATATGGAGACTACTCGTATATAACATTTGATTATTTAGAGGATATCTAGAGGTAATCACAATTTGAAGTAATTGTGTTGTAATATTTTATACGATCGATTAGTCGACTTTCTACATAACCGAATAAAGTCGACGACTTTCACATAACCTAAGGTTCCGACTTTAGGTTGGGACGAAAATGTCATCTCAATCATTATATTGGGAAGATTTTATTGTTCTGTAATCGAGTTTTGATCTTTCCAGCCGACTTCAAAAAAAGGAGGAGGTTCTCAATTCGACTGTACTTGTTTATTCCGTAACTTAAATTAAAAAAAAACTCAACCCTTATCTGTCCATCTGTCTGTCTGTCTGTCTATCTGTCTGTAAGCCTAAGCTTAAGTCTCCTATCAGACCAAAAATAATATTATGAAACAGATACTTTTAATCGCAAAAAAAATTACTAGTCATCAGACAAGCTGCGATACTATTGAGCATTTTCAGAAAAGTGTTCTTACCGATGACGAAATACGTTACACAAAGAAGTCGGGAAAGATGTAACGTATGTTGAAGCCAAAAATTTCTCAAATATGGCGTCGCGCGTCTTACATTTCGGTACCGCTGACAGCACATATCCGTTGTCGGTCGCATACACTAGCGCCGTTTTACAGTTTTTGGTTTTGACACATTAAAAATCCGGCTTCAAAGCGGAGCCTAAAAATGTATGCGTGACGTCAATAAGTGCTGATCTTTTAATGTGTTTAATCAATTATATTGTAACTGACTGTGGAACGTGGATGGTGATATTTTACAAAACGCTTGCCAACGAACGTTAGTGTGAGTCAGTAGAAAGGGTATATAAGAACGCGTCGCTGACACGACAGTCACTCTACGATTTCGCATTGTGAAGTCAACATCTCCTGTGGATGTCCCGGTGTCGGGACGAAACGTGCGTCGAAGAAAGTGATAGAAAATTGTGTGTGGTGTTTCATGTGGGTAGTGTTCCTGCATATTGCACCATACAGAATCCTTTCAAGTAGCGGATAATAGCAAAACAAATTAATCTGTCCTGCTTAAACGCTCGTCGCTTACGTTTGGACCTCTAGTGTTCAGAAAGTGATTGGATATGCAATTTTAATGCCCTGTAGTGGAAACCCAATCACTTAGCGATTGTTGTTCGAAAGGGATTAACGCGCTTTGTTGGGAAACGCTATATGTGGAGCGTGAACCGATGTTACTACGTTACTCGGAGATAACGTGAGACCGTCAGTCAACAGAACTTTAGTGAACATTTCTGTGTGAGATGGGAAAAACCCGTAGAAAATGTGCCACTGTTACCGACTCTCACAGATCAGAGAATACGTTTATATATTGACAAGTAAAGAATGACCAAAGGTGGTATCAAATTTTCTCATGAACCAAAACAAAAAATTTCCAAAGTATTTTTAATGACCATTGTGGCACTAGGAATTTGATTTTCATATCCGGAATTTAATTTCGAGTAGCATACAAAAAGTTACTTTCTTTTCACACCAGTTGTTTTAAATGTGTCTATGGAATAATTCCATAGAGTGAAAATTCCCGGGTTTGACGGCCAGTAATGGAGTCTTCTTCAATTTTCGTCTATCAACTGTCAACGTGCATTCCTCTTTACATAATCCATCCATCTCTTATTCTAAATTAGTAAGTAGGCTAGAGGAAGACCAACTTCCTATAACCTACTTACTTACCAAACTCTTATTCTAGGAGTAAACCCACTCTCAGCTATTGTGGGGTTGCAATGGACGTTCCGCCAAGAGCTTAAGCGTTCTGGTGCGATACTGTGTAGCAACCGGAAGGTAGTTAACCACCTCCTTCTAAGTTAGGTTTATTAGATAGTAACTTTACTGGACTATGGGTGACATCTTCGGCCGTCACTTACCATCAGGCGAGTTAGCAATCAAGTTTTAAGTAGTGGTTATTGGTATCTGGGGTCTGATTGCCTAAGAAAACGTATTCAACGTTATCGCAATCGTTAGCTAATTCTGCCCCAACTGGCTGACGTTAATAAGGGCACTTATCAGCGACAAGAATTGCTAAACGATTAAGATAACGGTGAATACGTTTTACACGACTGCCCAAAAAAAGGAGTGTAATGTTTTTAGGGTTCATGTATGTTTGTATGTATGTGATGTTTCTTTATTCCAGCATAACTTCTGAACAGCTGAACAGATTTGGACACATGGAGTATCGTTGGAATCCTTGGATCCTTCCGAGTAACATAGGCTATAATTTTTTTGGAAAAAGTTGTTTTACTACAGAGCACTTGTGTTTTTTAATTTTTCAATTATTCTTGCTTAATCAAGGGGCTGGTTTGATGGTACGCTTCGGTCGCGGCTGGTTACCAGTTAACTTTCCTGCAAAGCTCGTATCGTATAGCCAATGATTAAACAACCATCGAGTCTATTAAGTACCAGCACACTACGAGTGTGCCCGCGAAATTCAAATTTTTTGTGGGTTTTCGCGATTTTTTAAGCTAATAAGACATAATAGGCTTACGGCAGTCAAATTGCGGGAATCCCGATATCATCTTCATGTGTTTATATAAAAATCTTTGCTTGAAAGTATCGAATTAACGAAGTTAGTCCGAGATTTGCGAGTTACTTACATTAAACTCGATACTCGGACTAATTTCCTAGTATACACATTTTTATGCAAAGATTTTGATTTAATCATGTAAAGATGATACCGCCATTCCCGCAAATTTACTATAAACCATAAACCTCTGATGTGTAATTAGCGTACAAATCGCAAAAAAAAACAGAAAAATTTTGAATTTCGCGGGCAGAGTCGTTGATTTCGCCTTAATCTTTGAGTCACGTTCAAAGATGCGGGTACCTGCATAAATAATACATGACGTCATAACACAACATCCATCTGTCCCCGATACATACATACATACATAGCTCCTGACACGTTATTATATACTTATGAATAATACATTACCGTATAATGATATGCCGTATTGTACGGTGAACACTGATATACAGATTATTATATTCTATCCTATAGCTTTAAATATATATATTTCTATATAATCTGGATCTCGGAAACGGCTCGAACGATTTTCATGAAATTTAGTATACGGGGGTTTTGGGGGCGATAAATCAATCTAGCTAGGATTCATTTTTATAAAATGTTTAAAAAATATGACTCCGGGTGCCATCTATTAGCCAGTAGTTAAACTACCGAGCGAAGTTTGGTCAACCGGATATTTATATTGTACACTATCTTATATCAAGATTAAAATTTCAGCAAACAATTCAGAAGATCCGGGATTCGAGTCTGAAGAACTCATGATGTACCTTAGACCTATCATCTTTTCTCTAATATAAAAAACTCTCATGCTGAGTTTTGTGAAGAACTTCTCCAAAACGGCTCGAATAATTGTTATGAAATTTTCTGTGTATGTTCGGTAGGTTTAAGTCTAAGTTGTGAGCTATTTTTTAGGGGATAAACTTTAAGACTTTAGTTACGTATTATCCTCGTAGTTAGGTTGGTATTATCCAAAATATCTGTTAGGTTGGCTATTAGGGACTCAAGCAACGTAAAAACCTTCCCTAACACAATGTTATTCTGTGAGGAGGGTGTTCTAATTACGCGCCCAAGGACAGCAAAAACGGACGGACGGACGGACTGAATTCCTTTATCGTGTTAGATAAAAGTTTTTATATAGCTAAGGCCGAAGTTGGTCGGGTCAAGGTTACTTTTACTAGTGATCTTTAAGGCGAATTAAACTGTACTGTTTTCTGATTTAGGTACAAAATAACCCATAAACCTACAATGTGTAGTTAATCTAATATTTGCGAAAAACTAAATAAAATTTGATTTTCGCAGGCTAGTAGGGCCAAAACACCTTAGATAGGAAGACACAGTAAGCTTTTATCAGTTAAATTGCTAGAAATATAGTTTATTCGTCTCATTATTAGTATTAAGTTGTTCTTTGCTCAAAATCTCTATATAGTAATCCATAAATCGAAATTCGTTCGGGTTTCACATTACAGAAGCAATTTATTTGATATCTGTAATTGCCACTTATAATTTTCCAGGCGCAAAATGATTAAGGAAAAAGTATCTAATAAATATGTTTATTTGTCGATTTTTGACCTTAGTTTTAGGATACAAATTAGAATGATACTTTAAATTTTTCCTTTGATCAGGTATATAATAGCATTTTTTTTTGAAAAAAAAAAAAACTTTTAAAAACTTAATAAAACATGGTCGAAATATGGATGAATTACAAATGATTTGGTATTTTTCATGAATGGAGACATCGTAGTTCACGCAGGACTCAGTCAAATCAAATTATTTGTGACTGAATTTTTCTCCTTTTAAAAGTTCTAAACAAAAATGCCCGCTACTCCACATATTGCCTATTTTAAAGGTTGACTCATTATAAGAAGATATATGTAAAAACCAAAATTCATGTGACCGAAGCCGTATGCAACATCTAGTTATCTACTTTTGTGAATTAAAAATAATACTTCAAAAACCATACTAAAATAAATTTTGTAACAATTAAATAGGTAATTAAAAAATTAAAAAACTGCCCGGTGGTAAAACGACTTTTTCCAAAAAAAAATATAGCCATATTACTCGGAATGATGTAAGGATTCTAACAATACCCCATGTCCAAATCTATTCAGCCGTTCAGAAGTTATGGTGGAATAAAGAAACTCATATACATACATACATGAACCCTAAAAACATTACACTCCTTTTTTGGGAAGTCGTGTAAAAACCTGAATATTCTTTCTTCTAATAACAGCAGTCTCTGGAAATGTTATCATCATCAGCAACAATATTAACCTAACGTAATTCAAGTTCAAAAACTGTTTAATCTTTGCGGGGAAGGAATTTTGTAGGGGGGGCTGCAACCCCCTTGCAAGGGGGGGTATTAGTGAAATACCTCCTGTAGGGCCGGAACCCACTTTCCGAAGCTTTAATGGGCTAAATATCTTGAGCCTGGATAACTTGCAATTGTAGCGTCAGCAGAAAAATCTGTAATAGGTACGGCTCAATTATCATATTTTAATATTTATATATTTTTAAATTTTGTTGATAAAATCTTGTGCGCAATTCAATTTTCTTTAGTAATCTTACTTTGATAGTATCTTATTATAGAACTTGGAAAACCTCGAATCAAAACACCACTAGAGTATAAAATATGATCCTTATTACGCAACTGTTCGTATAGTAGCCAGCATGATACCTGTTGTCCTGCTTTTGTCTATGGGCAGTTTGACATGTTTAGTAGCTACTAGCTGTTGCCCGCGGATCCGCCCGCGTAAATTTCGTTTTTGCTCTAATCCTGTGGGAACGATGGACTTTTCCGGGATAAAAAATTAGCCCACGTGTTAATCTGAGTTATAAGGTATGTATGTTCCAAATTTCAGCCAAATCAGTTCAGTAGTTGCGGCGTGAAATCTGAGGATACTTGATTTCATTCCTAGCCTAAGTCAACGATCTTTATTTACAAAAGCTAGAAGAAGCTAGAAGTTACTCGTACAACCCTAAATTCTATTCTATGTTATTTTAATAGGTATAACATAGAATAGAAGATGACAATATAAGCGATTGATTTTTGATAAGAAAATTCAAAAAGTTTATTTTTTTTGTTGACTCTACAACCCTGCTTAAGTATTAGCACAGAAGATTGGGCCTAAATCGCTTACCATTTACGAACGATCCAGAATGAGAATACAGTACACAGTACAATACATGTACAATGTACTAGGTTGACTAAATTAATCGAGTGTATACTTAACCAGTAAATAAGTTTCTTTGAGAAACATAGGTACTTACTCGTAATATTGAAAATAAATAAATAAATAAATAATCATTTATTTAGTTATAAACACATTACAAAGATATTATACAGGTAGATATCATAGAGACTAGACACAATTACCGATTCGGTGGAATACTTTGACGCTTAAAATAAAATTCTTTCTCATTGTTTTTATTATTTATTTTTTTCACTTCTTTTTTAAATTAGGTTATATATAAGTTTAGATTTCATTTGAAGTGTTGTATATATCAAATTATTAAATATTAAAGTGAACATTAAAGTTAAAATCTTTTGCTTTTGGTTGATTTTCGAAAACAGTTTTTTTGACCTGGCAGACCAGGGTAAATCGCTAGACCCATAAGTATCGCTGATAGCAGTTTGTGCTTGGAATTTCACATCTACTGGCGAAAACCGCATCAAAATTGGTGCTTTCAGTCGCGATAAAACCTCAAAAAAACATGAGTCTCATGGACGACCTCCATGGCGCAAGGGACGCACGCTCGGGTTCGAGTGGGAGGTCGCGGGTTCGATTCCTGCCACGGGCCACTTTGGAATTTTATAATTTCTAAATTCGCTCAGGTCTGGTCTGGTGGGAGGCTTCGGCCGTGGCTAGTTACCACCCTACCAGCAGAGACGTACCGCCAAGCGATTTAGCGTTCCGGTACGATGCTGTGTAGAAACCGCTATCACCAAACTCCGAAAGCAAGTTTACACCGAAAAGAACTGCAAAAAATTCGGCACTCGCTTTCTTTTTACTATTTACAACTATTCTTAATTTTTTTCTACTTTTGGGAAAACTTTTTACTTAATTAGTCCTTATTTAAATGTTCTTACGAAAAGTCAAAACTCTACTGCTAAATTCGGGATGCAAATTCACAACAAAAAGAACTGGCTAGAAACTCGGCACTTTAATATATGTACGAGTACAACTTTTTTTTCAAATTTTTTGAAAATTTTCTACTGACATTTTTTTTTTCTATAAATTTTCTGCCCGAACTGATTAAAGATCCAAAATATAATTATGTCGTTTTGAGTTAGTATGAAAACATCTTAAACTACATTTGTCACTTACCATCAGGTGAGATCGCAGTCAAGTACTAACGTATAGTGTATAAAAAAAGAATGCAGTCAAGTACTAACTTGTATAGTGAAAAAAAATATCTTAAAAGGTTACCAAAACAAAATGGTTTCATTAATATAGAGTACGGTAGGACTTAGGAGTACTCTTAAATAAGTAATTTCTAACTACCCTCAGAAGCGAACGCTGAATTTTTTAAACCCAACTTAATTGATGTTACGTGCTTAGGTTTGGTTTAGGTTAACTTGTACAGTTTAAGCGGATTTCGGAGGCTTAAGCCAAGTGAGTAGAGTTAGGTCTACCTATACGACCTTTACCTATGACCTAAAGGATTAGAAAGTTAAAGTGACTTTGGTCAGGTCAATTTTGTCTATAACGTACATAGGCTTATTAATCTATGGACGACGAGTGTAATACAAAATTCACGAAAAAAGTGTCCTGAGAAAACCTTTATAAACGAGGGTACATGAGTATTTTTATTAACAAACTAAAAGATTGTAATTTATGTCTTAAACCATTACTATACAGCCTAATTTTCAAACACGAGACTGAAGTGCGATTGTATGTCTTTTAGCGTTTTGTATGCCATTCGGTTCGGACACTTTTTAGCGAAAAGTGTCCCGAGAAAACCTTTATAAACGAGGGTACATGAGTATTTTTCTAAACAAACTAAAACATTGTAATTTATGTCTTAAACCATTACTATACAGCCTAATTTTCAAACACGAGACTGAAGTGCGATTGTATGTCTTTTAGCGTTTTGTATGCCATTCGGTTCGGACACTTTTTAGCGAAAAGTGTCCCGAGAAAACCTTTATAAACGAGGGTACATGAGTATTTTTCTAAACAAACTAAAACATTGTAATTTATGTCTTAAACCATTACTATACAGCCTAATTTTCAAACACGAGACTGAAGTGCGATTGTATGTCTTTTAGCGTTTTGTATGCCATTCGGTTCGGACACTTTTTAAAGCTGACCCACAATCCTAAGTTTATAAATCAATGATAACGGATGAATAATTGAGGTCATACAAACAACAATCAACTAGGAACAATTAGACAATTAGGAAGCAACATTTCAACACCTACAATATGTTATAATATGTGTGTATGTATGTTTGTTACTCCATCACGCCACAACTACTTAACAAACTAAGTATACCTAATGTATAGCTGACCCGTCAAAAGTTGAAAAAAATCGAAAAATCATGCAAACCAAATTACCCGCAATTGAAAATTTACGTCTCCACAGACGAATAAAACTCCTAAAATGATCGTAACCGAAGTCACCCCCTAAGGGGCGTTTAACAAACACTCTTCAGTTTTTTTTTTGTTTATTACCTATAATAAACAAAAAAAACTGAAGAATGGTTATTTTGAATAAATTAAGAAAAAATAATTTATTAACAAAAACGGGCTTCGAATATGAAGCTCAAAAGTGGTACAATCGATCTTCCTCATTCACCAAAACTGTCGAAACTCGAAAATGATGCATCCTAATAATAATAAAAATCAAAAATAAAGAAAATGTCAAATGCAGTGATGTACAAAAAGGCACTTTTCCCGTGAAATTGCATTTAGTAATTGGATTTAAAATCGATCGCTTTTACGTGCAATGCGTATATTTACTATTCGACTCAACTTCGTTTTGTGTCTCACTGCTGAGGGACTAGTACTGGTTTAGTATGAATTTCGAATCGACTCGCATCGCACAAACGAATCGAATAACTCCATACATTTACAGCAAGCGCCATCTATTGACAGCCACATCAGTGACTGTCAATAGATGGCGCTATCTCGCATCGAAATCGATCGAACCGTTTGAGAGCTACGATCCCACAGACACACACACACAGACATCGACGTCAAACTTATGACACCCCTCTTATTGCATCGGGGGTTAAAAATGAGGGTGATTTTCTTAACCTTATATTTATTTATTTTAGTTTTATTACTCACGCACCAACAACATACATAAGAAAACAGACTTAAAGAAAAATAAATAAACTTGGTACGAAACCAAAAGCGAGTTAGTAGCCTTCACACACCATTACTAGGGAGACCTCTCGACAATGCTAACTCCTTCAAGGCATTTTCGTAAGTAAGTTTATACCATACGCACAAAACTCAAAAAATTCAGGCATTGGATTACAACCTGGATGCCCGATTAGGAAATACACGATTAAACTGTAGTAAGTAACATTGTTCTACTTTCATTTGTACAGAATAAACAATACGGAACTCTAATAAAACACACCGTAACATTATACTGAACCAATTTGCAGGTCGAAAGTGGATCACTCGTTTCCGACAATTAGCTCGAGCTTCACCCGGATAAAAAGTATACCCGGCGTATCCGGGTATGCCACGCCACGCCGTAATGAGTCCCGGATATCAGGTATCCGGGTATATATTCGGTGTATAGAACGGTATTTTACGTATTGATAAGGTATGAAGAAATTATGAAGGAGGTTTATAAACGATATGAGAACCACCACCAAATAAATTTAAAATATGTCAAGTGCGAATTCGAACACCGAGAGTTCCGTACTATTAAGACCCATTCTCAATAGTATTAAAGAAAAATAAACACCCCTGCCTACTAAACAATATGATCCCGAAGTCTGTTTTGGACTTACCTTTACACAGGTTTAAAGCCACTGTCAAGAAACATCTCATAAATCAGAGTTAGATAGATAGATAGATAGATAAACACTTTATTGCACACCACAGAATAAAAATATAAAAAAAGAAAGAAATAAATTAAATACAAACAAACTTAGGAGTACAATTTGGCGGCCTTATCGCTACATAGCGATTTCTACCAGGCAACCAATAATGTGAAGGAATATTTGAAACTATAAACGCGGTTGGTGGTGCCAGAATAAATAAATACAATAAACTACTTACAATACATAACTTATACATAATATAAACTAAATTATATTATAATATATACTCATACTAGTTAGTTATAGTTAGTAGAGTTACTATACTATTGAAGAATTGGGTCTTTCACTACTTTTGAATTTGATAAAAAATATTACTTTATTATAAACTAGGATAAAAATAATAACGTGCAGTGAAAGAAATATTAAAATCCAACGAAGATTTACAAAGTTACAGGCGTTTAAACTTTGGAGTGGGGGGATCTTCTATCCCTTTCTCGCAAAACGAAAATTTGTATGAAGCCGCACGAAGCTACTATGGCATTGGTAAGGTGTGACGTCACAATTTCATGTTGCTATCTCTGTCTAATCACAAATCTTTAAATGCTTATAACTTTTTTGTTATTTGATCGATTTAATTAGTTCTTTCAGTGCACGTCATTATTTTAATTCTACTTTATAATAAAGTAATAAAAAATTGGAGTCAAATACCCAATTGTTCAATGACAAAGATTCTTGGAATGATAGGGATACATTTCCATCTCCTCATGAGATATCCTAATAGTTATGTAATAACTTTCATAATATATAATTGTATATCATGACATTTTGAAAAGAGCAAGTGCCGAGTTTCTTGCCAGTTCTTCTCGGTGCAAACCTGCATTCCGAACTTGGCGGTAGAGTTATTGACATTTCATGAGCGCCTATTATTTAGGCCTATGTGAAATAAAGAATTTCATTTCATTTAAATTCCGAAACAAGCAAAAAATCGCGATGTTTTATGGAGGAGCCCCTTTAAATATATGCTTTTATACTGTTTTTAATGTTCCGTATTTCAAAAAAAAAGAAGACGGAACTCGTATAACATCACATGTTGTACGGTGATGTCTGTCTCTCTGTCTGTCACGACCTTTTATTTGAATAAGTAACTATGAAAGCTATTGACCTGCAATCATAAAAATTTAAAAATCTTTTATATTTTAACAGGAAAAATAAAATTAACTCTCTGACTATATTTTTTGATATTAACAATAAACCTCTTAAAACATAGTTACCTAACTATGCCATTGCGGTTTGCCAACAAAAGTACCTAAGTACTTGTAAATTAAATTCAACGAACAAAAGTGGAACCCTCGGTGCGCGAGTCCGGCTCGCACTTGGCCAGTTTTTTTTGTTTTAATATTCTTCAACAAACTGAGGTATTACATTTCTATAAATATTCCTTAGAATTTTACAAATACGAGTATATCCCAAGGTTGTTATTTTTAATTAGGTATTTTAATTAAGAATTTAGACGCTAACCATTGTAATTTTGTAACGTAGCGTTCCATAGAAAATTCACAATGCAATTAATTCTTACGTCCCATGCAAATTACCAGTAGACGGGTGCAAAACAAAAAAAAAGTCGCCGCGTTAAAATCCAATTAGTAAATGGGATTCTGTGGAAAACTGGAAAACTGGAAAAATGGTGGAAAATGCCTTTTATAGTTGCGAGCGCCTTTTATTTTTATACTTTTTCCAGTTTTTATTTTAAATACCTGATATTTTTGTTGATTTTTTTTCGCGATATATTTTGATGGAAATATTAATTAATGTAGAGTTCCGACTACTTAGCTTATAAGTATATATTATAGGGTAGGGTTCTTCTCAGTGCGGGGCGCGTTGGAACCCTCCTAAACTTAGTTTTAAGTCGACTTGGAGTTATCGCCATACAAATGTGACAAATATCATAAGGACCATTTACAAGAGCCTGTATATTAGGCCTATGTGAATTAAAGATATTTTGATTTTGATTTTGGTAATACATAAGTATATAAAATACCAAATTACTCTCGGCCTTCAACTTTTGTTCTTGAATTGTAAACGTGCGGCAAAAAATGAATTCTGTTCGAAAGCGCTCAGCAATTTGGTTTGAACCTGGTTCAGCATCAAAGCAATGATCTAAACCAAAAATTACCCCTAAAAAGGTGATTGTCACTTTTTGGTAGTCTAGTGCGGGTGTGATTCACCGCAGCTTTTTACAAAACGGCATGAGTATTACTGCAGATGTGTACTGTACTGATAAACTGGAGAGAATGATGGAGAAGCTTGCACATCTGCAACCAGCTTAGTCAATCGGTCGTCCCCACTGCTCCTTCAAGACAACGCGTGACCCCATATACTGCGCAACAGACAGTCTCCAAGCTGTAAGAGCTGGGGTTGGAAGCTCTCCCTCATCCACCATACTCACCAGACCTTGCACCTACCCACTATTTCTTTTTCCAAAAGGAGACGTTTCAAATTGGGCTAGGTCTTGTACGTTATCTTAAAAAATTAAGAAAAATCTGTTGTCCACGGGAAAAATAAAATTATTAAGTTTAAACGATTACTTTCGGTGTACAAAAATATCTTTTTTTTCATTATTTATATGATCAATTTTCAATATGGCGTCGCTGGCGTCGTTCGATTTGACGTATATCACAACACAATCTGTCAACAGTTGACATTTCTGTCAAAGTCAAATGTCAATTCACAATGAATGACATGTTAACGCCATGATGAATCTTTGTTAAGTGTTGCAATTATAAGCAGAAATACTTGTTTTGTACACCGAAAAAAGCCGTTTTTAAAGAAAATACATAGGTAAAAACTGTTTATTGTTATCTGGGCCACACTCAAATATACCGTACCTGGCCCAGGGCTCAAACATTGATGAAAAGTCTTCTTTAGACTCATTTTTTAAGGGGTAAAAAATTCTATACCCGAAAGGCATTACAAAATGCCTTTGAAGAGTTTGTTGCCTCCCCTCCAACTGAGTTTTACAAGAAGGGCAACAATAAACTGCCAATGCGTTGGCAAAGATGCGTCGATTGAAGGGGATTACTTTAAATAACGGAAATAAAAAGTTTTCTTTGGTAAAGACCTATATATTTGTACTGAGTGTCAGAGGACTGTATAAGTCTATTAGTATTTCTATCATTTATTTTTGTTACAATTGAATAATATTTTTAACAATGTTTCTAAAAAAAAAATTAAAAAACACGTTTAAAAATATTAAAAAATTGAGTCCACCACTGGTCGCGGAGCCTTAACGACCCAAACTACCAGTGGTCAGGGTTCAAGAGTGAGGAACCTCCTCACAATGCGTGCCGTTTCCAGGACCACTGCTTTCTGTATACGGCCCTTGATCCAACAGTTGAGCGAAAGCTTCTTAAGATGTTGGTCGAAGTTTTTCGCTATAAGACCGTTAGCTGAAACGACTATCGGAACAATAATCGTCGAGTTCACACTCCACATGGCGGTAATCTCATGAGCAAGGTCTACATACATCTATTAGTACATTATTATAATATCGATAAATTCAAAAGGATAAAAGATAAAGATTTAAGGCTATACGTCCGAAGTATTTAAGTGTTCTGGCGGGCACATTTTTAACATTACAACTTTGTAATAGGCTATATTCATCAGAAAACCGCCGTTAGGGGTGACTTATGATTGTTCTTTTCGCCATAAAACACCAGTATTGATGGTACGTTTTAGATAATTCGCAGTCGCTCCAGAATACGGCTCTGGCGAATTAATCTTGATTTAAGACATATTTAATGTGGTTCAACGACATTATAAGTTACGATGTTAAACGGACAGGGTAAGTACAGAAAATATATTGCTTAGAAAGAATGGTTAGAAAAGAGATTGCCGAGTTTTTTCCTATTCGATATCGACAGTTTTTATCGGTGCAATCCTGCTTTCCTTACTTGGCAATAGAATTTTGCCTATACAAGGTGTTATTTCGGTACAAGGGTTAATTCCTATAGTGCCGCAGCTAACCTATAAAACCGAGAAGCACATTAATATGTGTAGTGATTAGAAGTCCCAATTTTTTTTTTCAATACAAAAAATATTATTTAAATTAGGAAAATAAAGTTAGCAACCCTAACTGTGATACCGGCAAACCTCATATCATGCTCATTATTCCCAGTTCATTGATATTGAACCAGCTCCTTTTAGGGATGTCACTTAGGTACATTTTTGAACTCCCTGTAGTTCCCTCAGGACATGAGCTACAAAGCAGTGATAGCTCAGTGGTTCTGACCTCTGCCTCTCATAAGGAGGTCGCGGGTTCGAATCCTGGGCACGCACCTCTGACTTTTCCGAGTTATGTGCGTTTTTAGGAAACTAAATATCACTTGCTTAGCGGTGAAGGAAAACATCGTGAGGAAACCTGCATGCCTGAGAGTTCACAAAAATGTTCTCGAAGGTGTGTGAAGCCCGCCAACCTGCACTTGGCTTGGGCTATAGCCAAACCCCTCTCATTCTGATAGGAGACCCGTGCCCAGCAGTGGGTTATAAAAAGGGGTTGAGATGAGAGAGAGATGAAATCCTATCGCACAGCAGAAGTCTGTAGAGATGCCTATCTATGTTTGTTGTAGTGTATAAAGTTGAAAGCTATGTAAAAATATTTGCGTCTCCGACATGATTGCTACAATTGCCACGCTCCGTTCACGCAGGGCTGTCACTTGACTACTTCACAAAATTAATTTATTGCAACCAAGTTTCTTTTCGGAGGGCATTGTACAGGGTGCTAGGCGAAAGAAATTTGATTAGTTTCGTTACAAAATCCCGTTACAAAGGAAACCTGCAAAAAATCTCGTCATATTTTAGGTATTTTATATCCTTTTCTGTGTAACCAGCACATCAATATGAAGATATTTTTCATCATCGTTTATCATGTAAAAATTAAATTTCGAGGGAACATAATAATATATTGTGCTGCGGTGAGGTTTTGGAGGTGGAGGTGAGATTTGTACCTAACAAACCAACGCTTCATAGGTACTGGCTAGCTGTGATGGTGCGGGCTGATCGTCTATATATATAATTGAACCTTAATTGAGTACCCTAGAGAAAGAGCCTATTTTTATCTACTTACTTACAATCCTTACCTCATACATTCCAGGAACTGGTTTATTAACTCCCGGCTGCCACATTCGCGCTGTGTCGTTCCCTCAAAAGCACCACTCAATCTCGGTGATTGCAGTTTAAATATAAAACTAGCCTAAAACTGTAGCCTGCTAATTTTGACTAGGTTCTTTTAAAACAACTTAAGACTCTGACTTTACTGCTATGCAAATTTAATTCAATATTAATTAACGTCCAGGCTTTATTGTGGTCCGGTCTGGTTCTGAAGGAACACCTGGCCATTCAATTGTTAAGCTATATTTCTGAATTTAAATAAATGCTGTCAGGTCTAGGTTCTGTACTTCAAAGCATGTTAGGCACACTCAAATGTAAATATGAATCGTGATTTAGATATAGGTGCATAAAGACATTCGATATTGGAGAGTTTTGATCTAGTTAATCACATGTACTTGTAATAGAATTGAAAGTTACATTTTATTATTATTTAACTAGAGTCTGGATTCTAAACGAGGCTCCATTAGCGAATACCCTTGAACGTGAGGGAATTATATAAATGAAATGAACATATTAGAGCTTTAAATCATCTGTATTTAGTGAAATAAATTTATTGATATGAGAGAAAGAAACTTTATAATTATTTAGAATTTAGATTCGATGGGTCACATCGATATCTAGATTCAAGCGTTTCTGTTCCTATTCTAGCCAATCCAGAGAAAACCAACGCTTAAAGAAAAAACTCTGTAGGCATCATGTAAGTATATCATAATATAATATTACATACACACATGAGTACAAAATGAAATGGTACATTATAATACACAACGACATCGGTAGAGACAAAACACATACTCTATTATATAAACTCTTGCCTAAAGATAAGTATTTACAATAACCGATCTAATCTCACAGCTGGTTTATTCCAAGTTTACTAATAGAATTTAGTTTATATTGCCCATCATTATCTTAAAACAACCGATAACACGCGTAATATCGCACGTGGTGCGTGCGATATTTAATAAGGTGCATTTTTGCCTAACCTTTCCATATAAAATCGATAAAAGGCACAAAATTATTAAAACAGGCACGCCCGTGAAACCTAACAGCCCAGACCTTGGTTGTCTTCCACTCTTTCGTTCCTGCTAATGAATGACCTGGAATCCCGTGCCAGGATCCATTATGTTTAACTCACAATTTGTCTTACAACTCTAGCATCAAAGTTCTAAATTTCAGCTGTGAAATTATCTCAGGTAATAATTTAATAAAATGATTGGAGTACATTACCAAAATCTCCGACACTCGTCTCGCCTGCTTTGTCACTAACACAACTCTATTTTATTTTAGTCAAAGTAAAATATTACAAAGTGTTTAGACTTAGAATTACGAATTTACGAGTAATTTATACAAGTTGCAAAAGGGTTAACACTGACTCTATATAATATAACGTACAATAATTAGGTACGAGTAACTTGTTAGTGGTCGTAGTATGACCAGCGTAGGCCCCCGAATGCCTCCCTCGCAGCGCCAGCGCAGTGTGTCCCCTCCCTCGTCATCCCTTCCTGTAAGCAAGAAACAGTTCCTCCCCGAAATCACTCTGTTTATTGTAATTGGCCATGTCTCGGTGACTCGATGGCTAGATGACGCGTGATAGGTTTAATTCATTGCCCCGCCCCTAATTTCACTTCTAGTTTTGTGTTAGAGCGAGACAGCGAAGTATTCCTGTCTCTTGGCTGTACTTGACTGTAAAATATTCTTTAATTTTTTTTTATACAACTTAACCTTATCGGAGACCATCTGGATTGCATTTAGCACATGATATTTTAACGAACATTCGTTTCAAAACGATTTATGGTTTTCGGTCTTTCTGCTAAAATTTAAGAACATGCCTCTTTTGTTTTATAGTTTAAATGTATTTTCGAACCCTCATAAATTTTATTCTAACGCTTTGAATCGCTTTGGATTTCATATTTCTATTTTTTGTTTATTTTTCGAAAGTTTTACAAGTTTGAGTTTTAAGTACCGTTCCGTCGACAGAATTTTACCTACTTTCAAATTTATGACTATTGCGGATGCTTTTTGTTAGAATTTTTAGAGCTTTATATGATTTTATTCTGTGAGAAATATTAAATACCATCTCATTCTCCCTCGAATAGATTTATTTAAACACCTAGTATTTATAATATTCCTGTCCCTTATACCTAGGTCGTTCAAAAAATCTATTTCTTCTCTTTATTACGCACAATAGTCCTAACTTCTCACGCTCGTTTTAATTTTGTTCTCCGTTACGGCAATAAACCTATTCAACTTCGGTTTACCTTTTTTTTTTTTTTTTAGCTCAGGCTACCCGTTTTTATGTCGGTGGTGCCTCAATTTCCTTATCTCTTTGTTTATAGTCTTTGATTAAAGTGCTCTTTGTTTGCCCCAATTCTATGATAAATCCTATTCTATAAAGTATTCTAATTATAGCCGGACAGGTGAATTGATTTGCAGTTTCCTTTGACTTTGTTCATATATGCGCCAATTGATGTGTACACATTAATATGTGAGATTGCCTCCTATAATTGCATTTCATGTAACCTCATGAACTTCTTTGTTAACCTTATATCAGCACTTGTAAGTCTTAAGTTTTTCCCGAACACCTATATCAAACTGTACCAACTTATGCTTTTCGTTATAATGTTAACTATGTTCAGTCTAACTATTTATTCAATCATGCCTGTCGCCTAATCTGCTCTATTGTTTACTTTTAAGAATCGGCTCCCTTCATTAAGCACATAATACTTCGATTCAGGTGTGCTTGTTATTTTCATACGCCCGGCTATCTCATTAGCGACCCTGTCACGTTTTTGATTGACTACCTACTTCTTTCTTATCGATCCTGTACTACCTGCCCTAACGTTATCTTGAACCATTATGCAAGGTTACCACGGTAAACTTAGGTGCTTCCCATTTAAGGGAATCCTGTATACCTCATTGAATCATAATGCTATGGAAATCATGGCAAGCTTAGGTATTTCCCATTAAAGAGAATCCTATGTCCCTCTTTGAACCATTATGTTATGGAAATCATGGTAAGCTCAGATACTTCTCATATAAGAGAATCCTGTATACTTCCTTGAATCATAATGCAAGAGTGCCTGAAATATATCATTATTCAAATCAATTGAACTGATATAATTTAATCAACAAAGGATTGTAAAATCTCAGGTGTGAATGGCGATACCTCCGCGTTTCTTATCATTTATTATTAGATCCACGCATATTTAATAAGTTTTATTGACTTGTCTCATTTCCTAGTGAATGTGAGTAGCTGCAATTCGGAGTTGCCTTCGGTCTGATTACGCATAAGTTATCTAACTACTCTAGTTATCTTTTACCTGTTTCCTATATGCTAAAGATACCGGTTAACTATTTTCCACAAAAGAGTTTCGTCCACCCACTCAATAACGTAATACCTATCAATGCTTGTCTAATACAGGTAAAAGTTCCCTCTGTTCACAACTTAATCAAATCAAATCAATCAAATCATCCGACATAATTACTCGCCACGCTACGCTCAACTGGCCTAGTATGTTGGTTTAATATCATCTTAATCGCGGCTGTATTCGTCTCTTCCCCTACCCTTCCGACTTAGTACTCTGAACTCAGTCTAACGCAAAACCTAACTCTCAAATGTTCAACCGACAATGTCCGTTTAGTGCCGGAATTCACCACTTCTTTTACCCGCTCTAGCCAGTCAGATCCTAATATCAATGACCTAGATAACTGGAGCATAATAAGCACTGGTGCTTCCGCTAAAATACTACCTAATTAGAATCATCCGATTTGTGCTTTCAGTCCGCGATTCGAACTGACTTTGTCTTTGTGTTTGTTTGTTTGTGATTGCCGGAATCGAAATTCCGTGATGATCCACCCTGATCTAATTAATTAATTTATTAGACTTAATCTAACCATGATTGAATAACTTGGATGAAATTATCAGTTTTATTTACTTTCATTTTATTTACAACATGAAACGACAGATGCATGGAGGCGAGACAAAGCCGTACTCCCTTTCGGTTGAGATAATGGAGTTTTTATTATTCTATAGTTAATTCTCTTTCATTACGCCAAGGCAAATCAACACAGGGCAAGTCATTGCATTCTATTTGTTTCTTTTTTTCCTTGTAATAAGGCTCAAAACTGAAGTTACATAATGTGGCTTTAGGAATAGCATTGTTGTACTCTCGAATTCGGTCGATTCAAAGTTGACATGATATGAGTTTAATTAATCAAATAGAATGAGACTGATGCTGGCTGTGTGAGTGGGTCAGAGGTTATCCACCAACGAACCAAAGGAACCTTGAAGCTAGGGAAATCCTGCGCCAGCAAACTGGCTCTGATATCAGATTATTTGGGCAGATTCAGAACTTTCTATTTTATTCGCTACGAAGCGTATTATTCCCACATGCCCGTAGGCTAGGTACATGAATTTTTTTTTAGAGCCTTTTAGGCTTGCCCAGGTACCATGGATTTTGATTTTATTATTAATTGATATGATTGTAATTTGGCCAAATTACGGTCGAAAGTTCTGAATTATTGAGAGGGCGTGTATCTCGGGCTCCCATCCTTTGCCATTCGAGGATTGCCAATCAGCCATGAAAGAAACCTTGTATATATATAAAACCCAATCAAAATTTGAATAATGTTCTGTCAGCTTCGTCCCTTTCTCCATACAACTGTAGTTCCCATAACCAGATATTACCTATTCCGTCATGTTAATGACCCATCTGTATAACAGCCGTAAAGCCAGGTACACTCTCTCCTTCAAGTGTATCTCTACGATGAACAGTTCTGTGTATAAAATATAGCAACGAGCCAGATGAGCTCGGCATATCTCGCTAATGTTACTTGATTAGTTCTGAAGGAACTAGAAGGCTACTTAAGGATTAACTTCAATTTATCCACGTTGTCTAAAATAATTCAGGTTAGCCGATTTTAATTCAACCAGACTTCAAAGGAAATGCTATATTATAGCTTATTTTAATTAGTCTATTTTGATTAAGTATTCAGGCTTAATACTTTGAGTTCATTGAAAGTCATAAAAGAATAGATATAACTCTATGCAGCCTCACATTGTTAAGTTTTATGAATACTCAAATTAGGTATACAGAGAAATTCAAATGTTGGAAGGTTTCAGAATACTTGTATTGATAAATGTATTCATACTCTTACCATACAAACACACACACATACTTTAAATAACTTAGGTAATGGATAATGAATTTTTACATCATCCAACCCATTTAGAGTTCATGAAACAGTGTGTTCATGCTAAAGTTTCCCTTTATACAAGTCTGACACGTAGCGTAACGCCTATTTCTTTTCTTGCATTTATTTATTTATTTATTATTCATTCCTACTTGTACATGCTTACAATTTATTTCTAGTAATCTATGGCAATTTAACATATAATAATACTAGCTGACCTAGCAAACGTTGTTTTGCCCTTAGGGGTAATACAAAATAGATAAATTGAGATTTAAACTATCCTATCTCTCAAGTTGGATCGAACTGCACATGGTGTGCGAATTTTATTATAATCGGTTAAGTGGTTTAGGAGTCCATTGAGGACAAACATTGTGACACGAGATTTATATATATTAAGAATATTGTCCCCTCAATACATGTTGTTAATAATAGTAATCTATCGCAGGTTAAAGTCAAAATATTTACAATTTAATCAGATACATCAGTAGATATGTCAATAAAATAAAATTATTGTAAAGCCATTCTACTACATTGGTAAACTGTTTTTTTTTTTTTTTTTTTTTTTTTTTTTTTTTTTAAGTAGGATTTCTATTCCTCAAATTTACGACTGACAGTTTATACGTTGTCAACTGCACTCCCTCTCAGCAATCGTTTAAGGTTCGCAAACTCCCAACTCCATCCTGGCTTCTATTCATTGCTAGTTAAAATTTAATAAGCCACACATATCCTTTCGCACTCCGATATCCCTATAACCGCCTGTTCAATTATCGGTGTGGGGAACCTAGTTTTAATTTTTCTTCTCTCCCTCACATCTTTTGACCAAGTAGCGCCTTCGCCCTCCTTCACAAACAATATAACCTGTCTGGTATTATTAGCTCCTTATCATTCAATTTCAAGCAATGACGTCCTGCTAAAATATTTTGTCCTATGGCCTAACCGTCCCGGACGATAACTTCGCCTTATCGTTGGATGCCTTCTAATTGTGCACCGATTAATTGAAATTTTCGTAGCAGTAGGGCGAGTCAACGGCGTACCGTTACACGGCCATCTCCTAGTACTCTCGCCAAAATTACCTCAGAAATTCCGCTCATGATGTTAATTTTCTCGGCCTAAATAAACCATAACCGCTGTGTATCTATCGCATAGTATCGCATAATAGAATTTATTACATCTCGTTCGCTCAAAAGTTGTCAAGCCCGAATCGCTAACAGTAATCTACACAATACATTATAATTATGATTGGGTATTGAGTATGTACTATACTCGTTTTATACTTGTAACTATTTTCATATTTAATTTATTATTTTTTATTTTAGTTATCTAGTATTTGTAATAGTGTGTACTTATTTGGATTTTGGTATAAGTATTATAGTTTTGCACTACCTGCTGTCCGTGATTTTCGTATTTTCCTAATCTTTAGGTTGCCTGACAGAGATCGCCACTTAGCGATAAGACCGCCTTTTGTACTAATTACTTTTTACTTCTTAGAAATTATAATATTTAGTATGTTTCGTGGTGTACAAATATATTCTGAAGTAATTAAATCGCTCGTATATACTGCATTAATCAGTCTATAACTCACAGATTGATAACGTCGTCTAAGTAATTTCGTCTACAATCAGCCTGGAAATTGACAAGTTAACGATTTATAAAACGCTTGTTTAATTAAATTTATATAAATTTAAGAACCAAGATGTTAACTATATTCAGTAAATAAATCATTTCATTTCGTTTATTTCTCTGCGTTCAACACTAGCTAACGCAACTTCCTCTCGAATTCGCTAATTTTTCCAAAATCAACTTTAATGACGTGTTGCCTACGGTCTCATTTCGTTTGTCTATTCCTACAACGCGCTAACCTACGGATACCCGTCCCTATTGTTTTAACCTCGCCAGGGTTCGATACGATCCCAACCATCTGTTAAGCATTAAATGCAGCTTTGCCCCTCGGCACTTTTACCTAGAACCGTCTTATCTCTGCTAGCCATAAAACCAAATTTTTACAACGCATCATTTGTTTTATTTTTTCTTTTAACCGTTTAAATCCGTCTAATGTACGTTTATTGTTTACTTGTGCCGCGCTTTACATTTAATATCAGGAGAATAACTAAATGTTGCTACCCGGTGCTATCTCGAATCCAGATGTTATCCGAATAGGTATACCAGATTTCAAGGTATAATAGAATCTAGCCTAAGAAATAAACAAGGTAAAATATCTTAAGCACAGCCGTCTCCTTGATATCCTATAAATTTTACATTTGCAAGGTATAAAGTTTATTTCTGCTCCCTATATACCTACGACATTTTTAAATGAAAACATATTATAAATATAATGACATGCACAATGGCTCCTTTGTAAATCCTGTAAAATGTTTATTTCTGCTCCCTCTATACCTACGACATTTTTAAATGAAAACATATTATAAATATAATGACATGCACAATGGCTCCTTTGTAAATCCTGTAAAGTGTACATATCTTAAACATAACCATTATATTTATCATAACATGCACAATGTGTTTTGTCTCTCTTCGTGTTGTTTCTATTTAATTATTTCTTAATACACTTTTTATATACCCAATATCACGATCACGATTTCCTACGTTGTGTTTTATTTTTATGCTATTATAGATCTAGTCATATCGTTATTTCGAATACGTACGTAGATCCCTGGTCACTCGGCATCAAATTCTGTGATGGTGCGGGCTGATCGTCTATATATATAATTGAACCTTAATTGAGTACCCTAGAGAAAGAGCCTATTTTTATCTACTTACTTACAATCCTTACCTCATACATTCCAGGAACTGGTTTATTAACTCCCGGCTGCCACATTCGCGCTGTGTCGTTCCCTCAAAAGCACCACTCAATCTCGGTGATTGCAGTTTAAATATAAAACTAGCCTAAAACTGTAGCCTGCTAATTTTGACTAGGTTCTTTTAAAACAACTTAAGACTCTGACTTTACTGCTATGCAAATTTAATTCAATATTAATTAACGTCCAGGCTTTATTGTGGTCCGGTCTGGTTCTGAAGGAACACCTGGCCATTCAATTGTTAAGCTATATTTCTGAATTTAAATAAATGCTGTCAGGTCTAGGTTCTGTACTTCAAAGCATGTTAGGCACACTCAAATGTAAATATGAATCGTGATTTAGATATAGGTGCATAAAGACATTCGATATTGGAGAGTTTTGATCTAGTTAATCACATGTACTTGTAATAGAATTGAAAGTTACATTTTATTATTATTTAACTAGAGTCTGGATTCTAAACGAGGCTCCATTAGCGAATACCCTTGAACGTGAGGGAATTATATAAATGAAATGAACATATTAGAGCTTTAAATCATCTGTATTTAGTGAAATAAATTTATTGATATGAGAGAAAGAAACTTTATAATTATTTAGAATTTAGATTCGATGGGTCACATCGATATCTAGATTCAAGCGTTTCTGTTCCTATTCTAGCCAATCCAGAGAAAACCAACGCTTAAAGAAAAAACTCTGTAGGCATCATGTAAGTATATCATAATATAATATTACATACACACATGAGTACAAAATGAAATGGTACATTATAATACACAACGACATCGGTAGAGACAAAACACATACTCTATTATATAAACTCTTGCCTAAAGATAAGTATTTACAATAACCGATCTAATCTCACAGCTGGTTTATTCCAAGTTTACTAATAGAATTTAGTTTATATTGCCCATCATTATCTTAAAACAACCGATAACACGCGTAATATCGCACGTGGTGCGTGCGATATTTAATAAGGTGCATTTTTGCCTAACCTTTCCATATAAAATCGATAAAAGGCACAAAATTATTAAAACAGGCACGCCCGTGAAACCTAACAGCCCAGACCTTGGTTGTCTTCCACTCTTTCGTTCCTGCTAATGAATGACCTGGAATCCCGTGCCAGGATCCATTATGTTTAACTCACAATTTGTCTTACAACTCTAGCATCAAAGTTCTAAATTTCAGCTGTGAAATTATCTCAGGTAATAATTTAATAAAATGATTGGAGTACATTACCAAAATCTCCGACACTCGTCTCGCCTGCTTTGTCACTAACACAACTCTATTTTATTTTAGTCAAAGTAAAATATTACAAAGTGTTTAGACTTAGAATTACGAATTTACGAGTAATTTATACAAGTTGCAAAAGGGTTAACACTGACTCTATATAATATAACGTACAATAATTAGGTACGAGTAACTTGTTAGTGGTCGTAGTATGACCAGCGTAGGCCCCCGAATGCCTCCCTCGCAGCGCCAGCGCAGTGTGTCCCCTCCCTCGTCATCCCTTCCTGTAAGCAAGAAACAGTTCCTCCCCGAAATCACTCTGTTTATTGTAATTGGCCATGTCTCGGTGACTCGATGGCTAGATGACGCGTGATAGGTTTAATTCATTGCCCCGCCCCTAATTTCACTTCTAGTTTTGTGTTAGAGCGAGACAGCGAAGTATTCCTGTCTCTTGGCTGTACTTGACTGTAAAATATTCTTTAATTTTTTTTTATACAACTTAACCTTATCGGAGACCATCTGGATTGCATTTAGCACATGATATTTTAACGAACATTCGTTTCAAAACGATTTATGGTTTTCGGTCTTTCTGCTAAAATTTAAGAACATGCCTCTTTTGTTTTATAGTTTAAATGTATTTTCGAACCCTCATAAATTTTATTCTAACGCTTTGAATCGCTTTGGATTTCATATTTCTATTTTTTGTTTATTTTTCGAAAGTTTTACAAGTTTGAGTTTTAAGTACGGTTCCGTCGACAGAATTTTACCTACTTTCAGATTTATGGCTATTGCGGATGCTTTTTGTTAGAATTTTTAGAGCTTTATATAATTTTATCCGTGAGAAATATTAAATACCATCTCATAGCTACGAATTTTTCAATCTTGAACGACTTTTCAAATTACGCGTCAATCTTTTAAAAATTGATATTACCTACTTAAGTTAATATAAATTGCAATTTGCAGTTTTGCGTTATTCCAAACTTTTTTTCTTCTCTTGCAGCGTTACTTTGCGAAAATCCATAAATAGCTAGAAAGATTAAATTATCTTGCTAAATTATATTATGCAGACAGCGGAAGATAAAATTTAAACTATCTATCTTTTTTTAATTTACAGAGCATCTAATTCCCTTATAATCACACTTTTCAGTTTTACGTACTGCCTCTACAGTGGAAGGTAAAGTAAGCAGTTGATGTAAAAAATCGTAAAACCCGTCTCGTGGCAGCCCTATGAAGATTTAGGGCAATATTTTATTTGGCACAACACAAGTTGTGCGATCGCGACTGAGTGATTCTATCATTGGAAATGTTCATATTGATAGACATTTTTACAGTTTCCATTGTTTATTGTATTGTTTTCTTTGTAGGAACAACTGCTGCTATTGCCGAGTTATTCGGTTTCATTTTACTATTTTATTGGGTGGAATGATCGTAATATTTTTTATTTACTCCCGATCGGCTTGCAGAAACGGAGGTTTTAACTACTGGGCTATTAGGTACCTATCCTGTATATCCTGGTCCCGA
Source organism: Coenonympha glycerion (assembly GCA_963855885.1). NCBI lineage: Eukaryota > Metazoa > Arthropoda > Insecta > Lepidoptera > Nymphalidae > Coenonympha > Coenonympha glycerion. The sequence goes on along the minus strand of OY979652.1, from coordinate 8,813,664 downwards.
GTTTCTTGCCAGTTCTTCTCGGTGCAAACCTGCTTTCCGAACCTGGCGGTAGAGTCTTGACATTTCATGAGAGCTTATATCTAGGCCTTTGTGAAATAAAGAATTTCATTTCATTTCATTTCATTTCATTTGTATGTTATTAAATTACTTAATACTAGCGTAATTGAATTACTTATACCTTGAAACTAGCACAAGTAACAGGTTTGTACACTGAACTATAAACTACAAAATATCTTAAAAATAAATCAGAAAGTATCAAAAGTAGCACAAACCATGAATGAAAACATAAAATGCAGGTAAACCTGTCCGTCCGTCTCAAGATCAGGGATTAATGAACCCATTATGTTTATATACATTAATTTATAACTTATAGTCCCATGAATGAATCTCACGGTGGATGCATTCACACCAAAGCGTAATGCTTCATCTCTCAACCCCTTTTTACGTCCCACTGCTGGGCACGGGTCTCCTCTCAGACTGAGAGGGGTTTGGCCATAGCCCACCACGCTGGCCAAGTGCGGGTTGGCGGGCTTCACACACCTTCGAGAACATTTTTGTGAACTCTCAGGCATGCAGGTTTCCTCACGATGTTTTCCTTCACCGTTAAGCAAGTGATATTTAGTTTCCTAAAACGCACATAACTCGGAAAAGTCAGAGGTGTGTGCCCAGGATTCGAACCTGCAACCTCCTTATGAGAGGCAGAGGTCAGAACCACTGAGCTATCACTGCTTATTAATGCTTCATGATAATAATAAAATATTCGTCACAGAAATATAGTTAGACATAATATTATTATATCTTGAAGGGGGTGGACGACGGAGCGAAAACATGTCGCCAGTATATCGGTGTCAAAAATACTTTTGTCACCAACACGTCAAGGCCACGGTGTAGTTCACTCAGCGGCCACCTATAGAATTTTGACAGATGGCGCTAGTGTTTGCTTGTACGAAAATGGTTTACATAAATCGTTCGGTACCTTATGAGTGGTCATTGAATAAATTGAGGAACACGTGAGCGTAAGATGTTTATGTTGGCAGGTTTTGGTGTCTTTTTACTACTACGGAATTGGTTTGGCTATATCATGTATGGAACGGAGCTTACAAGCTGTACTAAACTATTTTAATTTCGGAAAACCCAACATTTTCTCAGAAATTTTATTAATATTCGATATTTGCGAACGAGAAATTTCTATAATAGAGCCTCAAGGATCCTGACACTATAATTATTGCGAAAAGGTTGTAAAGGTGACCTATTCGGGACGCGCCTCCTGGAGGGTCGCGTCCTGCCGCTTCGTTGGCGGTCGAAACCTGGCGGGAGCGCTGTGGATACGCGTGTGAATGGTGAAAAAGTGAAGCGATTTAGCGTTCCGGTACGATGCTGTGTAGAAACCGTTGGGGTGACATATCTTACCCCTTCCAAGTTAGTACGCTAACATCTTCGACTGCATCTTCACTTACCATCAAGTGAGATCGCAGTCAAGTACTAACTTGTATAGCGTAAAAAAAAAACCCGTACATCCGTCATCTTGTTTTGTCGTGGCAAAACACAGGTTTTAGTGGGTGTAAGCCCCACATAACCCCTCCATTTCCCATACTGTATGCCTCAGACATTTCCTTTGGATAAAAGAGGACTTACTACGACCTATCTCTTCTTAAGCAATAGGAAGTTGTATTCCAGTTTAAACAATAACAAATAATGAACACCTATATTAATGCAATTATTGCATTTGCTCGCCACCGAAGTACGGTGTATTGGCGGCCGTCCGATGGTACCGCTCATTTCCTCCCATTCACAATATCAGGCCTCGTATCGAGTAGCGACCGGTTCCATTGAAGACTGACTCGAGGTGTACAGCGGTTGGTGCAAGTCACACGCTTACGGTCGTTAACAATAACCTACATATTTATAGTTTGTGATACTTTTAGTTTAGTATAGATTCGCCATACACTGCAAATAGCCGCTGCTCACTTCTCATGGCCCGCATTGGCTAATAAACGACGCCACAAACCGCCAATTACGCGATTTTTGCAATTAAGAGGTTTTACTGAATTTATTTTTGTCCTATTTACGAATACGTTAGTGGATAACATGCAGCGTTGCGGAAAAAAATAACAAAAAAAACGACGTTTTACCTAATTACTAAAAAACTAAGCGAGTTATAAAAAAAACCGGCCAAGTGCGAGTCGGACTCGCGCACCGAGGGTTCCATACCATAAAAGAAGTAAAACATTAAAAGAATCGCTTTTGTTCATGATTTTACGAGTATAATTTACATATAGGTACTTTTGTTGGCAAACCGCAAACCTAACTTTGTTTTCGGCGGATTATTTTATTAGCAAAAAAAGTATAATAGAGGGTTGATTTTATTTTTCCTGTAAAATATACGTTAGTTTCTATTGATCATATTTATTTCAGATTTTTCGAATTCGTAAACTTCGAAGATAAGGGGGGGGGGGGGACGGTATTTTTTTCGACAGTTTGCCCAATAAATCAAAACCTATCAGGCATAAAAATAAATAAAAATTGGTTTTAGAATATGCAAGTAACGCCCTTTCATATGATACCCCACTCAATATTGTTATCTCATTTTGAAATTTTGGCGACCCGGTTTTCCCCTTTTAAAATAAAAATAAAAACAATTTTCAAATTTTTACGATTGCTATAACGTCGCGTCACCATTATCTATAACTATTCTAAATTTCAGGTCGATAGCTTGAATAGTTACTGAAATAATCGAGTGTGACAGACGGACGGACGGACGGACGGACGGACGGAGAAAGTCTCACCATAAGGGTTCCATTTTTACCAAATTGGTATGGAACCCTAAAAATCAGTTCAACCCGTTATTGGGTATCATTATTATTGATACATTAAAAAAATTACAGTAACATCCATTGTAGTTTTTGTAATAAACTGGAAAAATTGTGATTTTGTAACAACTTTTGGGATAATTTTCTATCGAGAACATTTTATCTTACCGTGTTTATGCTTCACATCGATTTTAGATTTAAGGCTCAAAATACATGACGTTTAAATTTGAAATTTGTTGTCTTTATAACTTTTAAGCTGTAAGTCACTAAAAATCGCTTAAATCCCCGTCTACGTCGTTAAACCTTCATCAGAGTCCATAAAAAAAGCAACCACCACCGGCCACACCAGGCTATCCTATGTGGCCGCTTCTAGCTTCTAGTGGCAGCGTTTGTGGCTGTGCGTGTGGCCCGTGTGAGACAACAACAACAGAGCTACCGCTCTTGACTCACGCCACAGCCTCCAAGAATACAGGTTAGAGCAAAACCTGTTTGTTTTATAAAACGAGCGCGCTTCCTCCCGCGGCTCATGAGTATCGTAACACTGCCATTACACTATTATAGCTGCATCGAACTGCGTACTGGCACAATTACAGGGTATCATAGCGCGGGAGATTAGGCGCATCCGTTGGTATGGTGATTTGACGGATTGACGTTAAAAAGCTCAATACTGTATCTATGTCCAAATAGTTCAAATATCTGGTTTTTAGGACTCCTTAAAAGGGTAAGACAGGACCCTATTACTAAGATTCCGGCGGCTGTCTGTCTCTATTATAGCTGCATCGAACTGCGTACTGGAACAATTACAGATTATCATAGCGCGGGAGATTAGGCGCATCCGTTGGTATGGTGATTTGACGAATTGACGTTAGAAAGCTCAATACTGTATCTATGTCCAAATAGTTCAAATATCTGGTTTTTAGGGCTCCGTACAAAAGGGTAAAACAGGACCCTATTACTAAGACTCCGCTGTCTGTCTCTATTATAGATGCTTGGAACTGAGTACTGGTACGATTATAGGTTATTATAGCGCGAGAGATTAGGCGCATCCGTTACTATGGTGATTTGACGAATGAACGTTAAAAGCTCAATACTGTATCTATGTCCAAATAGTTCAAATAATATCTGGTTTTTAGGACTCCGTAAAAGGGTAAGACGGGACTCTATTACTAAGACTCCGCTGTCTGCCTCCATTATATCTGCATCGAACTGCGTACTGGTACGTTTATAGAGTATTATAGCGTGGGAGATTAGGCGCATCCGTTGCTATGGTGATTTGACGAATTGACGTTAAAAAGCTCAATACTGTATCTATGTCCAAATAGTTCAAATATCTGGTTTTTAAGACTCCGTAAAAGGGTAAAACGGGACTCTATTACTAAGACTACGCTGTCTGTCTCTATTATAGCTGCATCGAACTGCGTACTGGAACAATTACAGAGTGTCATAGCGCGGGAGATTAGGCGCATCCGTTGCTATAGTGATTTGACGAATTAACGTTAAAAAGCTCAATACTGTATCTATGTCCAAATAGTTCAAATATCTGGTTTTTAAGACTCCGTAAAAGGGTAAAACGGGACTCTATTACTAAGACTCCGCTGTCTGTCTCTATTATAGCTGCATCGAACTGCGTACTGGAACAATTACAGAGTGTCATAGCGCGGGAGATTAGGCGCATCCGTTGCTATAGTGATTTGACGAATTAACGTTAAAAAGCTCAATACTGTATCTATGTCCAAATAGTTCAAATATCTGGTTTTTAAGACTCCGTAAAAGGGTAAAACGGGACTCTATTACTAAGACTCCGCTGTCTGTCTCTATTATAGCTGCATCGAACTGCGTACTGGAACAATTACAGAGTGTCATAGCGCGGGAGATTAGGCGCATCCGTTGCTATAGTGATTTGACGAATTAACGTTAAAAAGCTCAATACTGTATCTATGTCCAAATAGTTCAAATATCTGGTTTTTAAGACTCCGTAAAAGGGTAAAACGGGACTCTATTACTAAGACTCCGCTGTCTGTATCTATTATAGCTGCATCGAACTGCGTACTGGAACAATTACAGACCGTCATAGCGCGGGAGATTAGGCGCATCCGTTGCTATAGTGATTTGACGAATTAACGTTAAAAAGCTCAATACTGTATCTATGTCCAAATAGTTCAAATATCTGGTTTTTAAGACTCCGTAAAAGGGTAAAACGGGACTCTATTACTAAGACTCCGCTGTCTGTCTCTATTATAGCTGCATCGAACTGCGTACTGGAACAATTACAGAGTGTCATAGCGCGGGAGATTAGGCGCATCCGTTGATATGGTGATTTGACGAATTAACGTTAAAAGCTCAATACTATATCTATGTCCAAATAGTTCAAATATCTAGTTTTTAGGACTCTGTAAAAGGGTAAAACGGGACTCTATTACTAAGACTCCGCTGTCTGTCTCTATTATAGATGCTTGGAACTGAGTACTGGTATGATTATAGGTTATTATAGCGCGGGAGATTAGGCGCATCCGTTGCTATGGCGATTTGATAACGTTAAGAAACTCAATGCTGTCATTATCATCATCATTTCAATCCCTTTTTATGTCCCTCTGCTGGGCACGGGACTCCTGTCAGACTGAGAGGGTTTGGCCATCCACGCTGCCCAAGTGTGGGTTGGCTTCACACACCTTCGAGAATATTTTTCTAAGTTCACAACTTAGGCATGTAGGTTTCCTCACGATGTTTTCCTGCACCGCTAAGCAAGTCATATTTCGTTTTCTAAAAACACACATTACTCGGAATAGTCAGAGGTGCGTGCCGTGAATTCGAACACGCGACTTCCTTATTAAAATATCTGGTTATTAGGACTCCGTAAAAGGGTAAAACGGGACCGTATTACTAAGACTCCGCTGTCTGTCTCTATCATAGCTGCATGGAACCGCGTACTGGTACGATTATAGGGTATTTATTATAGCGCGGGAGATGAGGTGCATCCGTTGCTATGGTGTCCGTTATATGATTTGACGAATTGACGTTAAAAAGCTCAAAGCTGTTGTACGAATTGTTCAAATATCTGGGTTTTAAGACTCCGTACAAAAGGGAAAAACGGTACCCTATTACTAAGACTCCACTGTCTTGTCTGTCACCAAGCTGCATCTCATGAACCGCCATAGTTAGACGGTAGAAATGTTAACAGATGTATTTCTGACGCCGCTTTAACAACAAATACTAGAAATGGTATAAAATGTTTCCATACAACCAACCTGATATTTTGCTTTTTCTTTCGCCTAGCCCTATGCGCGACACCTGCCGAAAAGTGTGTGTGTTTGTGTGTGTATGTGTGTGTGTGTGTGTATGTGTGTGTGTGTGTATGTGTGTGTGTGTGTGTGTGTGTGTGTGTGTGTGTGTGTGTGTGTGTTTTAGATGCCAGCGTGGAGGATGAAAACTCACATCCCTCCTCCATATCAACTTGTTCCCAGTAGTGGGGCTTACATTACTGGGAATAAGTTAAGGAGGGGGGGTGGGAAATCTGTTCGGAAGCTGAAAACTCTCAAGTTTAATCAGAAAGCTTGGCACAAAATGGGCTAGCTCGTAAGGAAGCTAGACCGCCGTAATGACTAAGTCTAGAATTATGTTTATCTGTCCCCTTATAGCGCGAACAAAGCTGCGACTAGGGTGTCTCGGGTTTTTGAGTGTAGAAATAGGACAGACGGTTTTTAAGGGAAAACATCCATTGGGTAAACGACCAAGATGAAACGATATGCCTTAGAACTGTGGACAAAAGTAATAATCATTAATGCAATGACTTGACAAAGTGAAATACTTTATACCAGCACTAAAAAATGTTTTTATTGGTTAACTAAAACTTTTTCCTGATTATAATGAAGACTATTAGAAAGGAGATTTCTGATTGTCCGCCTGTCTGTATTGTATCTCTGTTTTTTTCTGTCACCTGTGCCATTTGAGTTTCAGTTTTCAAACATATGTCAAAATAAAATGTGCCTTATTCCAAAAGCATACCGAAATTCCAATATCAAAAGAACAAAATATGAGAAGGTAAATCATAAATGTCCAAGAGGCCGCCCTCGCCTTCAAAAGTGCGGTAAAAATATTTTGTCTGAGGTGACAAATTTGAGCCGTCGCTACACAATTTTTCACGCACACTAGCATCCGCGCACCATACAAATTTCAAATTTACACAATCACACTACAAGAAAAAGTTGCCGCACTCCCGGAGCTGTCGTGTTTAGGTGCTGCTCTATCTAATCGGAGCGCGAGCGACGACCTATTAAAATCTACCTATATGAAATAAGTCTTAATATCAAGTATGTACGCGAAAAATAATCGGAAAAACTCACCATGCCACCTAATTTCCAAATTCAATGGTAATTGAATAATCGATGTTGTCCTTTTTTTTTTGTTAAAAAAAATTGTTTAATTCATAACTTGATCGTCTTATAACTATTAATATCTGGGTGACCGAGCTTCGCTCGGTGGCCAATAGATGGCAGCAGTAGTCATATTTTTGTTTTTTTTGTAAATTCGACATTTTCTAAAAATGAATCCTAACTAGATCGATTTATCACCCCCAAAACCCCCTGTATACTAAATTTCATTTAAATCGTTCGAGCCGTTTCCGAGATCCAGATTATATAGAAATATATATATATATATATATATATATATATATATATATATATATATACAAGAATTGCTCGTTTAAAGGTATAGGATATCAAGTATGTACGCGAAAAATAATCGAAAGAACTCACCATACCACCTAATTTACAAATTAATGGTAATTTGATGATCGATGATGTCATTTTTTTTGTTAAAAAAATTGTTTTTATCATAACTTGATCGTCTTATAACTACTAACTTATTATAAATAAGTTCAGGTCCCTTCCAAACCCGTGGTTAACGTATTCAAGGCTGCCCGTTGGCAAGGCGTATAAAACTTGCGCTATTATGCAAAGTTTTGTGCACACAATAAGAGCTTAGAGCATGCAAGCGCGCAGACTCCGCGCCCCGAGATTATTTGAGATTTCAATTAACATGGCTGCGAATACAACGGTCCACCATAACGCGAGCCGTGCTTAAGGGGCATGCCACGGGTGTGCCCGCGAAATTCGCGATTTTTAAGCTCATAACACATAATGGACCCATGGCAGTCAAATTGCGAGAACTCCAGTATCGTTTTCACGTGTTTATATAAAAATATCTACTTAAAAGTGTCGAGTTAAAGAAATTAGTTCGAGATTTGCGAGTTACTCACTTCAAACTCGATACTCGAACTAATTTCCTAGGAAAGACATTCATATGCAAGGATATTGATATAAACATGTGAAGATGATACTGCCATTCTGGCAAATTGATTGCCATAAGCCTATCATGTCTAATTAGCGTACAAATTGCAAAAAATCACGAAAATTTTGAATTTCGCGGGCAGACCCGTTGATTTCACGTTAAAATCTTAGTGTAGTGACACCCCTGCCGAAATTACGGCCCTATACACTTATAGTATCTAAGGGTACGGAAAGTTCACTCCGCAAGATGATTTAAGGAAATAGCGACTCTAGCGCTGACACAAAAAAGTGCAATTCAGTTCGCAATAGCGCCTGACACTGCCTCCGCTATGCAAATACAGTTGTGCTCTCCTTCTATCGCGTAACTTTGTTGCATTCGACGTACTAGGGCTACCTCGTCATCGGGCGCACGCAGCGCGTGAAATAGACCGTACCCGAACTAACGCGAGCAAAGTATTCGGCGCGTGGCGGCCGTCTGAAATTAGTACGTCGAGACGCCTACCTGTATTTTCTCGATCACGTGATAAGTGGACCTGGCCTACGCTGTACCATCGCTGCGTCGAATGTCGAAAAATCTGTAGATATTTGTGTCATATGTAACAGTAGACGCGTCGGTCACTTGTCGCCAGTTTATCGGTGCCAAAAATATATGTTTTGACACCAACAGGATTTTTGTCACGGAAAAATCGTTTTTTGTTTTCGCCTACCCCCTGCGCAATACCGTCCGAAAAGAAACTTTATTTCAAAAAATCTAATTTTATTTGGATTGCGGGCAGAGCCGTGGGCTAGTTTATAAAATTAACATAGATATATTGTTATGTGTATATTATATTTGTGTCGAAAATACACCTACATCGGACACCTACATATATTTTAAAGTTAGGCTGTTTGTCCACTGTAACGTGTAACCGTAACTGACAGCGACGGAACCGACCATAGCGTCGGTTATCGGTCAGTGATGAGGGCTTATAAGTTAAGGTGATACGACCTACAATGATTTTATTTTTGTCCTGAGTGCTGATTCTGTATCGTTCACTTAGTTAGTTAGTAACCCAAACTGGGTTATTAACTAAGAAAACGAAGGCAAAAATCCTATTTTTGCACAAATTACCAACCTAGGTCGGTATGGTATCATATCAGTATACCATGCTAGTTGCTATCTTGTACAAAAAGAATACAAAAATAGGATTTTTGCCTCCGTTTTCTTAGTTAATAACCCAGTTCGGGTTACTAACTAACTAAGTGAACGATACAGAATCAGCACACTGATCACTCATAAAAATACGTTGCTGGGTCCGACAGCCAGTATTGCGGAAGGATATTTATTAAGAAAAAAACAACGTTTTAGCTAATTATTAAAAAACTAAACAAGTTATAAGGTGCGTTGGGGTAAGTTCGGACGGTTTTTAGTTGTATTTGGAAGATGTTGGTAAAAAATATTTTGCACAAAAGTTACAATATTTAGCACAATAAATTAAAGTGAAAATTGATGATTAATAAATAGGCTTTATATGTTATTTGTTTTATGTAGCTATAAATGAAACAACTACTATTTATCAGGTGTTTACAATGCGAATAAAATTTTAAAACCGCGGGTAAAATCGGACGTTCGTGGGTAAAGATCGGACTACCTTCTAAAATCGCCATTGTGGCTTAGAACACACAGTTCACAGAAAGAGCATATCCGATCTTATACGTCCTACAAGATTATCTTTGGTTTTTTTAAATATTGTAAAAAAAGGAACCTGAAGAGTAAATTCCTGTTTTTTTTTGTTTCGGACGTCCGATCTTACCCCACTAGACCAAATCTCAAATTGCACTGGCTCTCAAACTTTCGCGTTCCTGATCATGATAAGCTTTTCTTTCAATTAAAATTATTTATCTATTGGCAGATTAAAGATTAGATAGCTTATACTTTATGTTTTGGATATGAAATAAATAAAACCTTACAATTTATTGCTGATCACATGTTTATTGCATTGCTTAATATAATCAGTCATAGGTTTTGAAAAATTAATGAAATTGTATCTATTATAATTGTAATATCTATCTATTATATTCATTAGAATAAATTTAACCGAATTCTCTTTTATTTGAAGTAATTATATTTGCCTCACAATCTTCAGGCAGACAGTCTTAAGTCTTTACGTTTAGGTACAACAAATTTTGCTGTGTTATGAGATAAATTATTGTTCTCCACTTTTACTCGTATTTACTGCCGATCGTAGGTAAATCCTCCTTCTAATACGAAGTTGCCCGCAGTGATTTTCCCTTGTATAGACGTGGCATTATGACCCTACAAAGAAAATTATTTTAAGAGTACCTACAGATAGATATTTATAAAACTAAATTATCGATTTAAAATACATAGGTACATTTTATATTTGACCCGTAAAAAGAATCTTACAAAATTTATTAAGTATAACATTTGAATAATTCTTAATTAAATGTAAATACCACAAATACAATATAAAAAACAATTCATAATAAAATGGACAAAATATAACAACTTTAGACTGGTACAACACCAAAGTTCGTAGGTGAAAGTTCGGATTAAAATAAAGTTTGACAACCACATGCATTTTCATTCCGGTTTAAGATCGGATCTTTTTAGTCCGAAATTCACCCATCAATATCTGTATGGGGAAAATCCGGATCTCAGCCTAAACTCACATTTAGCATATTATGAACAGACATATATCACGAACCACCACATATCTTGATATCTCAAAGATTTATTATTTGAAAAAATAGGTAATACTTACCAAAAAACAGCAAATTATTTTTTGGGGTAAATCCGGATCTCGTAAATTAATCTATTAGACGACACTTTCAGTATAACATGCATAACTCACACCTAAAGCGTCGGAACGACCAAGACGGACTCGGACGCGGGGCAATACGAAATAGCGTCCCACACTTTGTTGCCCGATTAGAAAAATATCTACTAATTGGGAAGTTATTTAATAAATACGGTCTTACCCCATTTACGATCTTACCCCAACGCACCTTAAAAGATCTTTCATGCCTCTAAGTGAGAAATAATTTATTTGGCAAATCAACGTTTGCCGGGTAAATAATATATAAATAAAAGGCCTATTTTAGAAAATTTACCGACCTTGTTAAAAACTATCTATAAGTAAAGACAATTACAAACTTTCAACTTTAAACGTCATGTAATTTGGGTCTTTAATCTAAAGTCGTTGAGAAGCAGAAACACGATTGGATACAATTTTCTCGATAGAAAGTTCTTCCAAAAGTTGCCCCAAAATCTACATAATTCTAATTTTATCAGAAACTACTAATGCTACTTCTACTTACTACTACTAATGATTAAATAAATAAATAATTAATAATAATGCCTATCCAAAAACGTTCAGAACGGATTTTTGATAACTGGCTTAGTTTTTAGTGAATAGGTAAAATGACGTTTTTCCACTTTATTCGTCCACAACATTGATTAAACATATTAAAGGATCAGCACTTACTGACGTCATGCATACAATTTTAAGCTTCGGCCTGAAGCCGGATTTTTCATTTGTCAAAACTGTAAAATGGCGCTAATGTACGCGACCGATAGCAGTACCGAAATATACGACGCGCGACGCCATATTTGAGAAATATTTGGCTTCAACATACGTAGCTTAGCGTAGCATATTTCGTCATTGGTTCAAAACGCTTCATTCATGTCGCATCAGTCAGCGTATTCGTAAAAGTGAGAAGGGCAAAAATAAAATCAGTGTAGTGTAGTACATGAGACACATCGCACCAAAATGTCGGTTTTCAAATATCGGTTAGATGGACAAGCACCTTTATCTCAAAGCTATATGCAAGTAGTTCGTAAGTCGGCCATGTCAGACGCGGCGCAACCACTTCCGGTCACGTGGGCACTTCCCATGGCAACCATGGGAGCCGCAAGATGGTTCCGAATTAGAAATTGTGTTTAATTATGGTGGTCCGAGTTTTAATTAGGTGCCTGTTTGAATTTTGATGCACTTTTGTTTTATAATTTAGGCCAAGTGCGAGTCTGAATCACCGTATAGTTGATACAAAAAATGTTGAATAGATTAGGGATAGCGACATTAATTTTTATGATTTGATTTCTTTCAATTGTAAACTGTATTGTACTCGTAATAGTTAGTTCTTATTTTCACACTTCAATTCACACTTGGGTTATATTTTTGGTTTTCTATACTAGATACGCAATCTGAACAACTTCTAAAGCTAAAATATTCGAACTTGGTTAAAAAAAAAGTTTAGCTTTCTGCACTCCTTCTCAATACAAACTATCACTATGCCAAATAATGATACAAAGTTATTCTTCCACGCAGGAATATACAACCTCTAGGGCGCTACCTCTAAATCATGGAAGCCCGGCAATTCCGCGAAACGGCCGATCCATTCCAAATGGGTCGCGCAGGAACAATTAAAATAGTCGGATTCCCTTGATTCACTGCTACATCGGTAATGAGGCGAGGAGCGGCGCGAAACGGTGGGCTTTTGTGGATACGACTTTACTACGACTAGTATTTTTTATAAAAAAAAAAATTATAAAAAATACTAGTATCGATGACAGAAGTCATCGCTGGCATATTCACGCCGTTCACAAAAGTTTACTACGATAGAAGTACACTTCGCTCGGTTTTTTGCCAATATCTCGGCCACTGACCATCCAAATTTCACCAAAAACTATACAGCTCCTCGGGTTAGTACTGCCAATAGATAGAAAAAAACCTGAATTTGATAGGTTGTTTGCAAGTTGAGTTATCGCTCCGACTTGCCTGCTTACTTGTCGACAGACTCACGTTTTTTGAGGTTTTCTCGTGACCGAAAGCACCAATTTCAATGCGGTTTTCGCTAGTAGACGTGAAATTCCAAGCACAAACTGCTATCAGCGATACTTATGGGTCTAGCGATTAACCCTGGTCGTCCAGGTCAAAAAAAACTGTTTTCGAAATTCACCCAAAATCAATATATTCACCCCAGAACGGTGTGAATATGAATAAAGAGACGAGATAGACGTTCATCTGATGTTAAGTGATATACATGCCCGTGTCAGATACAGTGTGTCCAATAATTTTGCATTGCAATATCACACGACACACTGCAGTGCGCTCATCATCCTGAGGCATCAGTTGTTAGGTCTCATCGTGGCCAGTGGTCACGTCGTACAGTGCTCTTCAAACCGAACCACAGCAATACATGACTGCTTCACCTACCCTGACGAACTCCGCAAGAATAATCGGCAAGGAATCGCTAACGCGGGCAAAATAGCTCAGCTTCCAACACCGTCGCAATGTCGCCTGTTTAGCGGTTTTTTACAGGATATACTTTGGTGACTGTGCTCAGGAACTACATAACCTTGTACCTCCTTCACCTTTCTACGATAGGACTGCAAGACGCCGAGAGCGGTGGCATCCTTATGTAGTTGACATCCAACAAATTCGCACGAAACGTTTTTCTACCACGTTTCTGATACGAACCGCTAAGGTATGGAACGCCCTTTCATTGCTTTCCATCAGGCATGATTGTCGTCAAGCGCAAGCCTATCTACAATAAAAAAAAAGAAGAGTCCTACCACCAGTAAAATTCTATGCTACTGTAGATTGACAGGCCGAGTGCAAATTAAATACGGACTTTTGACGTTCACTGTGCATAGGAAAATTCGCTTTTATAATATTAGAAAGATCACATATTTATATACCTTCTGTATATTATGTGAATATTTATAATGTGATAACCTATGAACAAAACTACCAATATCTAAACGTCAAATGCTATAACCGAAGGCATGTCCACTTAGTCCCGTCTAATGGTGCTTGCGTTACTGCATCAAGTGAATCCGGGCATTAGCACGTATGCCGGGCGTATTTCCTCCCCCCCTCTCCCCCCCCCGTTACTACTGAGCTCTAAGTATCAGAACCTATAACTTTCCGTGCCAGGAAACGAATCCAGGACTTGCAGCCTCAATTTCATGACGCGACAACCTCAAAAATCAAAAACAAAAAAACAATTTTATTGCAAAACTTTAAATATTTAACTATAAATATATCAGCGTTAATTATTAAACATTTTTGAAAAGAGCAAGTGCCGAGTTTCATGCCAGTTCTTCTCGAGGCAAACCTGAGTTTTGACTTTTAAAAAGAGCCTATCATTTAGGCGTACGTGAAAAATAAAGATTCACTTTAAATTGTTGGTGACAGGACAGGAAAACATCTGGCCCAACAGAAGTTGTCCTGCCCTTTTCAAGTCAGTGTAAGAGCGGGGAGCCGCTCAAACACACGCGCAACACAATATTTTATCAAAATCGATGGAGCCAATTTTAAGATACAGCTAGATATTTTTATAACGTGACTGTAAAGTTCCTACATTTAAGTACGTAAGTAAATTTTTGGCCCTAAAAAAAAGTAGTATGATTCTTATCGGAAATCAAATCCAAAACGCGCTGGTTTCCAAAATTGTTTTGGATATGCTAACCACTATACCAAGGAGGTTAATAATTTCCAAATATTTACACGCGGCAAGGAATCATTATCCCAAGTATTCAATAACTTTGTAACTTTGGCTCCTAAACTCATCAAAACTGTACTCCAAGACAATATAAAGGGTTGCCTAACCGTTACGTAAAATAGATATTCCAAGGCATCTTTGTGTGTGAGATTATTAACCCCAATACACACAGAACCATCTCGTCTTGTACATCTGTCTGTCTGTCACAAGCGACTAGGTATTTCAGTAATTGTTAAACCTATCAACACGAAATTTGGAATAGTTGAAGGTAAAAACATCATTGCAATCATTAAAAAATTAAAATTAGTAAAATATTAAAAACTTCAATGAATAAATATTATTATTATTTTATCTTGTGGCGTATCATATTACCTGCAAATTATTTTAAAACAGAATTTTCATTATTTTTCTGCTCAATAGTTTTTGATTTTTTGGGCAAAATGTGGAAAATTTCGTTTGCCCCTCCCCTTTGCTCTCCAAAACTTGCCTACCTAAAAATCTGATTTTCTTATGATAAATAGGCATTTGTGCATATTTTACAGAATCCTATACCTTTAAACGAGCAATTCTTGTATATATATAAATATATATATTTCTATATTATCTGGATCTCGGAAACGGCTCGAACGATTTTCATGAAATTTAGTATACGGGGGGTTTTGGGGGCAATAAATCGATCTAGCCAGGATTCATTTTTAGAAAATGTCGAATTCACCAAACAAAATAAAAATATGTCTCCTGCTGCCATCTATTATAGCCAGTAGTTATACTATTGAGCGAAGCTCGGTCACCCAGATATTAATTAATTATAACCGTTGCTCTAAGTCCAGTTAGAGTCTAACTGGTAGTCATACTTTTTCTAATATTAATTTCTACAAACAACTTAGTTGGTAATCTGACTCGCACTTGGCCGTTTTTTAATGGGATTCATAAATAGACATGTACCCTGAACAGGGCGGACGGCGCGAAAAAATGTCACCAGTTTATCGGTGCCAAAAATGATTGTTTTGCCACCACTGTAAGGCCATTGTAAATCGCTCAGCAGCTACCTATAAAATTTTGACAGATGGCGCTACTGTTTTGCTTGTACGAAAAAAAAAAACGTAAATCGTTTATATATATATATCCTGAAGTTTCTTATCGGTGGATTCAAATGAATCCTTGTGGACTTGTCGCGGTTTATTAGTAAAGTAGGTATTCTGCTGAAATTCCATGGGCTTCGAAGGTTAAGGGTCTGGTATCTAATTTAAGAAGGAATTCGACATAGATGTAAAAGTAACAGAAATCACAAATTGTCGTTCAGTATAATCTTACAGATATTATGACGGAATTCATTCTTAAGTTTTTCTGCACTCCATTTCATCTTGATTAATTATGCCAAACCTCATACACTTAAACAAGAGTAGCTACATCCAGAGATTATTTTCTTCTAGTATTATTTATTTATTTATGGCCAAAATTTTTTATTTTCTTCTGGCTATCTGCACTCCCTCGCAGTGCAAACTATCTATGTCAAATCTAAAACTACTTTCATACCAATACAAAATTATCTCCCAACAATTTCGTTTTAGGAATCCTTGGTCGAAAGACTGGATGACGTCCACTAATTTTAACTTTCTACACTCCTTCTCCATTTTAACTGCCAACAAAATACAACAGCCATCCTAAATATTAGTATTGTCCCAAAGATTCCCGGTAAACAATTTCAGAAGCAAGCAAATAATGTATTTGTTAGTAAATTAGTTCAAAACCTTGTCTCATCCAGTTGAACTAACAATCCCCAAAATCTTATCTGGAAGTTAAACAAGTTTAATTAATCGTCTGAAAGCGGGACATATTTCGTGTTTGTGTAGCGGTTAGCTTGGAGGCGGACCCGTAGATTATAAGAAAATGTCTAATCATCATCATCAATATCACCCATCCGTCCTACACGGTCATATAAAAAATACCAAATCGCTCACACAAGGCCACAACTTTGCGTTTGTTGCGTGTTCTTTCCGGAGGTGTGGCTAGGTGCTATTGCGAACAGAATTGTACTTTTTGTGTCAGCGCTAGAGTCGCTATTTTTATTAAATAATCTTTCCGAGTGAGCCTTCTGTACTGTTAGGTACTATTAGGTATTCCATTGTATGAAATAAATAAATACTGAATTTGGAAAAGTCTACCGCCAAGTTAAGAAAGCAGGTTTGCATAGAGAAGAATGGGCGAGAAACTCAGAACCTGCTCTTTTCTATAGGCCGGTAGAATCTGACACCCCATAAGTGTCTGTAAAAGATTTTTTTTTCTCTGTGTAGGTACAAATCCGGAAGGACTCTGCAAGAAGAACTCCATTCATATTGTTGTTACACACGAGGTATTTTTATAAATTACAAGACCTAGCCCAATTTTAAATATCTCCTTTAGGGTTTTTTCAATATCCCACGGGAACTGTGGATTTTTCCGGGATAAAAAGTAGCCTATGTTTTAATCCAGGTTATAAGCTATCTATGTTCCAAATTTCAGCCAAATCGGTTCAGTAGTTGCGGCGTGAAAGAGTAACAAACATACACACACACAAACTTTCGCCTTTATAATATCAGTGTGATTAGTGTATCAAAATTATCGCTGCCAACGGGACTTGAACCCGCATCCCCCAGCTATCGCGTCTGCGTGCTCTGCCAATTGAGCTATGGATGCAACTACTTTGCTCCCTTAGCTCCATTGGGATTGAGAAACCGTAGTTTATATATATATATCTCTGCGTTTGCCTATGACCGAATACAATGTCTAAAAACTCTGTTTGTTTGGGGCATTTAAAAATTGTTCTTAAACAAAAACCTCCCTCGATTTAAACCATTGGTCTCATCAAGAAGGAGGGGGGTAAGGGAAGGAGGGGCAGCACAAACTTCCGCGCGAACTTTAATTAATCTTTGAAACACGAGGCTTCGTATTTGTATTGGCAACTCGCGACTAGAGTGTCAAGACGCCACAAAGACGGAAAATCTGTAAACAGC
Source organism: Coenonympha glycerion (assembly GCA_963855885.1). NCBI lineage: Eukaryota > Metazoa > Arthropoda > Insecta > Lepidoptera > Nymphalidae > Coenonympha > Coenonympha glycerion. The sequence continues at coordinate 8,796,063 of OY979652.1, read as the reverse complement.
TTCTTAGCTGTTATAATAATTATTAATTTTTCTCATTATTATGGTTAACTACTAAAGGATGACCATTGACAACGGATTTACGGAATCTTGATGGATATGGAAAGCAGTGATAGCTCAGTGGTTCTGACCTCTGCCTCTCGTAAGGAGGTCGCGGGTTCGAATCCTGGGCACACACCTCTTTCCTTTCCCAAGTTATGTGCGTTTTTTAGGAAACTAAATATCACTTGCAAAAAAGGAAAACGTACGTACGTACGTACCTACGTTTCCTCACGGTGAAGGAAATCATCGTGAGGAAACCTGCACGCCTGAGAGTTCACAAAAATGTTCTCGAAACACCCCAAGTGTTTAGTTTACAATAACACTATTAAAAATGGGGCTGAACGATTGTACGGAACCTCAGTGTGCAAGCCCGACTCGGAGTTGACCATGTTTTTAGGGTTCCATACCAAAATGGTAAAAATGGAACCCTTATGGTGAGACTTTCTCCGTCCGTCCGTCCGTCCGTCTGTCACACTCGATTATTTCAGTAAGTAACATAAAGAATTGAAATTTTTTTTTATTTTTATTTAAAAAGGGGGGAAAACCGGGTCGTCAAAATTTCAAAATGAGATAACAATATTGAGTAGGGTATCATATGAAAGGGCGTTACTTGTGTATTCTAAAACCGACTTTTATTTATTTTATGCCTGATAGTTTTCGATTTATTGGGCAAACTGTCGAAAAAAAAAAACCGTCCCCCCCCTTATCTCCGAAGTTTACCAATCGAAAAATCTGAAATAATTATGATCAATAGAAATAAATCCGACTCCGACCGCACTTGGCCGGTTTTTTTTTTGTATAGATTTGACTTTCGAGATAATATAAGTCCAAGCGCATACTACGGTAAGTAACTCAACGCATTGGAAAATACCCAGAGGTCCCCGGGGTCTGAAACTCTGAACTTGCGACGAGTTTTAATTAATCGCGAGGGCACAAGAGTCGCTGTTTGTGTTTGCGCTGCCACTCGCTAAACAATTTGTTACCAAACAAACACCAAATACAGTCCGACAAGGCTCTCTTGGCACTTGAATGACATTGACAGGAGGGCGTTGTTATGAAACAAAGGCATCCAGAACATAAAATCTCCTCAATTTTACCTCAATTTTAGTTTAAAATAGTTAATAGTAAGCAAAAGCAACACAACGTACAATAGCGATATACCGACAGAGCGAACTATGAAACAGTATCACAAGATAGCAGCGTTAGTACCGATCTTGTCCACGCGCCAAAATAGGCTTGTCGCACTGTAGATTTGCTTCGCCAAAGATAACGAATATTATCTGTAATGAATGCACAGAAGCTCAAAGTCTTGGCTCATGCCATAGCCAAGGGTTTTTTGAGGAGAGAAGACTTTGCGATTGAGCATTGTAATGTTTTATTTTGTAAAAAAAATGACCAAGGGGTCTAGAAAATTGAAGTTACAATTATTTGTAGATTTGGTTTTGAATTCCCTTGCAATAGTTCTGTAGCTAAAATTGCAAAGTTATCTTTATTTCTGACAATAATAGCTATGGTAATAGCAGGTAGTAGGTGCTTCTTATATTTGAACTGAGAGACAGAACAGAGTATTACTGTTCCAACTATCTTAAAGAGTAATCTATGAAGATATAATTATTATTTTATTCCTTCTTTACGATTGTGTTTCTCGATGTGCGAATGGAGGAGAAAATTGTAGCATTCATAAAAATAAAAACAACCATGAAGTGTTCATTTATTGTAACTAATTAAAACTTTAACAGCAATTAAAGCATTAGCTTAAATAAGCTATAAATTGAAGCAATAGCTTATATTAGCTTTAACTTGAGCATTTCTGTTTTCGAGTTTGTCTCAAAGCTAATATACAATAATGCAATGATTTTACTCGTATTCTGTAATTCTATACCTTTGTGGTTTTATTATTAAAATAAAATTTTAATGGCAAATTTAAATTAAATTTGCCATTGATGGTTTCGTACGAAAATGTTATTTTTGTTTCATAGCAAATCTTCAATGGATAAAAATATAACCCAGTCATGGCTAAAATTTTTTGATGTGCCTATCAAAAAATTTAAAATAACATTTTCGTACGAAACCATCAATGGCAAATTTAATTTAAATTTGCCATTAAAATTTTATTTGCCATTATAATTTTACAAGTCACAGAATACGTGTGCTGTGCTTTATGTCCTCTCGCAGCTGAGTCGCTCGTTGTATCATCCAGGGGATATATCGCCCGGGGCGCCCTGTCCGAGACGCAAAGTTGGAGGACTTTAATTAATCCCTGAAACAAGGAGAACTTGTGTTTGTATTGGCCACTCGACTCGGTCGAACGAATCGTTTCCAATCTGTACTAGTAGGTTGTAGCCAATGACGTATTATTTTCCTGCGTTTTTTTTACGCTATACAAGTTAGTACTTGACTGCGATCTCACCTGATGGTAAGTGATGATGCAGCCCGAAGATGTTAGCATACTAACTTGGAAGGGGTAAGTAGAGTCACCCCAACGGTTTCTACACAGCATCGCACCGGAACGCTAAATCGCTTGGCGGTACGTCTTTGCTGGTAGGGTGGTAACTAGCCACGGCCAAAGCCTCCCACCAGACCAGACCTAAGCCAATTTAGAAATTATAAAATTCCAAAGTGGCTCGTGGCGGGAATCGAACCCGCGACCTCCCACTCAAATCCGAGCGTGCGTCCCCTGCGCCACGGAGGTCGTGTTGCGATTGGCCCGTTGTTAACTGACATCAAAAAGATTTATTACACAACTGCCCAAGAAAGGAGTGTAATGTTTTTAGGGTTCATGTATGTATATGTGAGTTTCTTTATTCCACCATAACTTCTGAACGGCTGAATATATTTGGACAAATGGGTTATCGTTAGAATCCTTACATCATTCCGATTAACATAGGCTATATTTTATTTTTGGAAAAAATCGTTTTACCACAGGGCAGTCGTGTTTTTTAATTTTTTTATTACAGCTTGTCAAAATCTGTTGAATATACGAAGGGTAAAGGTTTCGTCAAAAAATATTATGATAAGTTTTTTTAGGCGCCTCACAGAAGTTAATGTTAAAATACAATAATTAATTATTATCTGTCACATAAAACGAGTAGCTAGTTGACATTCAGCGAATGGTCCAATTTAAATTCTAATATTATTGCAGAGATTATATAATTATCTAGACATAAAAACCTGTTATCAATCTGGACTTAATACCTTAAATAGAACCAGTTTTTGTTGCTCTATTTAGATTTAAATGCGCTCCAATACTGAATCAAACTGTCCACGTCTCTAAACCTGCTTTACCTAAGTTTTACCTATTTGACCTGGCAAACGTTGCTTTGCAATTTAGGGTTATGGAAAAATAGCTTAGACATACCTACCCAATTTATACACGAAAAATTTCATGGAAATCGGTTTACCTGCTCCGAGGAGTTCAGTTGCGCAAGAATTTTAGATATTAGAGAAGATATACTTACTTACCAAACACTTTTTAGCGTTCCGTAACCAAAGGAAAAAAAGGTACCCTATTACAGACACTTCGCTGTCCGTCCGTACGTCCGTCTGTCACCAGGCTGTATCTCTTGAACCGTGATAGCTACAGACTTGAAATTTTCACAGATGATGTATTTCTGTTGCCGCTATAACAACAAATATGAAAAACTAGAAGAAAATAAATATTTAAGGGGGCCCCAATATAACAAACATGTTTTTTTTTCTTATTTTTGTTTTATTATATTGATAATGGTAACAGGTAAACGCTAAAATTGTTCACAGATTATATAAAATTACATATTTACTCTAGAAATAAATTGTAAAATAAAAATAAAATAAAATATTAAAATTGGCTCCAATACAACAAACGTGAATAGGTTCTATTGGGAATGGCTTGAAGGTACGCAACCCTCAGTGCGCAAGCCCGACTCGCACTTGATTTTCTGAATTCGAATCCAGGTCCCTGGGCATGTTTACCAAAAGACACTGAGGCAGTGAAAAACTACATAAAGCAGATATTCATTTCTAGGAATATAATAAAACGCACGTGATGATTCGACCACCCATAACCACAGTTTACATTATAATTTTTACTACGAACATGTTCAGCTATAAAATGTATGTCTGTTTATTGACTTTCATACACCCGTAACGGTCTGGTTGTATTCCATCAAAGGTATAGGATGTAGATAAAAATTAAAACTTTTATATTTCCCTTAAACGGGAGATCCGTTTGTCTATTTATGACAAATCTGGTAAAAAAAACCGGCCAAGTGCGAGTCGGACTCGCGCACCGAGGGTTCCATACTATAAAGTAAGTAAAACATTAAAAGAATCACTTTTGTTCATGAATTTACGAGTATAATTCACATGTAGGTACTTTTGTTCAACCGCAGGAACCGCAAACCTTACTTTGTTTTTGGTGGTTTATTGTTATTATAAAAAAAGTATAAAAGTTAGGGAGTTGATTTTATTTTTCCTGTAAAATTTACATTAATGTGTATTGATCATAATTATTTCAGATTTTTCGATCGATAAACTTCGGAGATAAGAGGGGGAGGGGGGAACGGTATTTTTTTCGACAGTTTGCTCAATAAATCAAAAATTATCGGGCAAAAGCTACAGGTAGCCGTCACGACGGACTGATTTCAGACGGCCGCCGCGCGTCGGCTAGGTTGCAGGCGTTAGTTCTTGTCCGCTCTATTTCACGCGCTGCGTGCGCCCAATTACGAGGCAACCTCGTACGTCAAAAAATAGAAAGAAAACACCTCTTTCTATCGCTGTAGGTGCCTAGCGGAGGCGGGGCCAGGCGCTATTGCGAACTGAATTGCACTTTTCTGTGTCAGCGCTAGGGTCGATATTTCTTTAAATCATCTTGCAGAGTGAACCTTCTGTACCGTTAGGTACTATCATGTATTCCGTGGTTTCAGTTTGAAGGTCACTGTACGACGTGATGACTGGGCACAATGAGACCTAACAACTGATGTCTCAGGACGATGAGTTTTGCTATAATCCATAACTTGAAAAGATTCTGTATGGAACAATATGCATCAGGAACATCTTCCATATGAAAGACCACACACAGTTCTTGCAATTATTTCTTCGAAGCAACTTTCGTCCCGACACCGGGACATCCTCAGGAGTTGTTGACTTCACAATGCAAAATCGTAGTCTACGATCTCGCTGCGCTCATAGATCAAACCTAGAATCCTCCACCGCTCTGCATTAAAATTTGACACACCGCCCAAAAATCTACCTTGCATAACAAATAACAAAATTAGGTAAGTATAAATTTTAAATATTAATGACATATATTAATATACTTCTTCAATTTGTAGTAGTCCTCCGAAATCTTGATTATTCCAGTAACATAATACTTACTACTTACTTACCGCTTGATAAAGCCTTGACCGACAGTGATATAACTTTAGAGAGCGTAGACCGCAAAGCCGCCGCGTATAACACACCGACCTCAGAGCAAACGCGTAGTAATGTATGGAAGTGGCTTTTAAAAAGTAGATTTTCTACCACCCCTACCATTATTTCTCCACAGATTAAGGATACATCGCAATCTAGCCCTAAAGCTAGCGATAGCTTGTTATGGGTACAAGATAAGTACTTAACTGATAAATATACATAATACAGTCACAGAGTTAGAAGGGTAAAACGACAGGACCTGGCAAATGCTCTCGCTAATAGAGTTTTCTCGCTTATCCAGTTCTCACTTACTCAGGTTTGACTGTGCTTAACTTTTGTCTATTATTGTTATGGTTGGATACAATTTTCTCGACAAAATATTTTTCCAAAAGTCGCTCTATTTTTCTAATTTTTATCGGAAACTAGTAACAACATTGGATGTAATTGTTTTTTTTTTTTAATAATAATATCCAAAAACACTTAGAACGGATTTATGATAACTTGCTATGTTTTTAGTAATTAGGTAAAACGTCGGTTTTTGTTATATTCTTCCGCAGTTGCCTGTCACAGCCACAAATATTTATAAGAGTGAGAAGGAGACAAATTAAATCAGTAAAGAAGTTACTTCCAGCATAAACCTCTCTATATCCTCCCAAAATATAATGTCCGGGTAATTCCTGTCTAATGTAGTATAGTTTCCATTAAATGAAATTTCGGTTTTCCGCTAACCTTTTAATAAAGCCACCAATATAAACCTAAGGATATACCCATTTGTATATTTTTACGTAAACCTTCTTCATAGGTACTAGAAAAAAGAAACGCCGTCTGAATAGACATATTATAACTGGACAGGGCGGTGGCGCGTAAAAATGTCGCCAGTTTATCGGTGCCAAAAATGCTTGGTTTAGCACCAACATTATGGCAACGCTATAGTTCGCTCAGCAGACACCTGTAGAATTTTAACAGATGGCGCTACTGTTTGCTTGTACGAAAAAAGTTTTGTAGGTAAGATTTCCGCAAAATAACGCCTGCTTTCTTTCAATATAAAAAAGGTTTACGTAAATCGTTCGGATCCCCATATCCTGAGATTTCTTATCGTTATCCAAATTTCCCGCTAATACGCCAAATATGGCGGAAACGAGGCGAAAACGGTCCCTGGTAAACGCACGTGCGGACTAATAACAAATATAGTGATAATTTAATGATCTGTGGCGTGGACCGTGGTCTGCGGTCGGTTACCTAGACGCCGTTGGTGTCAAAACAAAAATTTTTGGCACCAGTGAACTGTGTATATGTCAATTGGTTTTCCGCTAACCTTTTAATAAAGCATTAGGGTTTGCTTGGCTTTGATCCCCAGTGTACCCCCCCACCCAACCACTCCATTAAATCCCATGTTTTATTACAATAACCCACGCTTACTTATGGGGATTTTTTATTCATTATTGTTTGGGTAAAGAGCTTAAAAATCAATTTTGTTTTGGTTGACATACAAAAAGTCTAAAGCTAAAGTAACTTTGGAAAAGATGGCTGAAAATTCGATATTTTATTTCGGGAAAATTTTAAGTTACATTGTATTCGACTTAGCATTGTTTTTAGGTTTTTAGCACATAAGATAACATAGGTATATCTTGTGTGTATTTATGCAATTTTTTTGTCAACAATTTTTAGGGTTCCATACCAATTTGGTAAAAATGGAACCCTTATGGTGAGACTTTCTCCGTCCGTCCGTCCGTCTGTCACACTCGATTATTTCAGTAACTATCAAAGCTATCGACTTGAAATTTGGAATAGTTTTAGGTAATAGTGACCCAACACCATTGCACTCATAAAATATTGAAAAATATTTTTATTTATATTTAAAAAGGGGGGAAAACCGGGACGTTGAATTTTCAAAATGAGTTAACAATATTGAGTGGGGTATCATATGAAAGGGCGTTACTTGTGTATTCTAAAATCGATTTTTATTTATTTTTATGCCTGATAGTTTTGGATTTATTGAGCAAACTATCGAAAAAAATACCTTTCCCCCCCCCCTTATCTCCGAAGTTTATCAATCGAAAAATCTGAAATAATTATCATCAATAGAAATTAATGTATATTTTACAGGAAAAATAAAATCAACTCCCTAACTATTATACTTTTTTTGATAATAACAATAAAACACCAAAAACAAAGTTACGTTTGCGGTTCGCCAACAAAAGTACCCACATGTAAATTATGCTCGTAAATTCATGAACAAAAGTGATTCTTTCAATGTTTTACTTCTTTTATGGTATGGAACCCTCGGTGCGCGAGTCCGACTTGCACTTGGCCGGTTTTTTTAGTTTAGTTTTATTAAATAAGTTTTTAAAACTATCTTACAATTCATAGTTTTTAGATGTTTATAATTTCTAACCAAATTTAGCCTTATTGATTGCATAAACAATGTAGCCTATACCTTTAAACGAGCAATTCTTGTATATATATATACATATATATATTTCTATATAATCTGGATCTCGGAAACGGCTCGAACGATTTTCATGAAATTTAGTATACAGGGGGTTTTGGGGGCGATAAATCGATCTAGCTAGGATTCATTTTTAGAAAATGTCGAATTTACCAAAAAAAATAAAAAAATGACTCCTGCTGCCATCTATTAGCCAGTAGTTAAACTACCGAGCGAAGCTCGGTCACCCAGGTATTTATTTATTTATTTACCTACTAATGTATTGACAGCACTATTATTTATTAGACGCATGAATATAATTTATTTCTATTTTAGAATAAAATGATATAGTCGGCATTCGAATTTCGAACCCAGATATTTAATACAACCTTACGTCGACTTAACATACGAGTAGGTTACGTCACAACTTGTGGTCACTGAAACCCATCGACTTAATATCAGCTAGACGCTTATGATGTAACCATAAAGAATTGCCATGGTAACTCGCACCGGTAAATTATCTGATTTTTAGGGTCCCATACAAAAATGGTAAAAATGGACCCTTATGGCACCGAATATATAATATTACTAACGTAAAGAAGGGACATTCACACCCTCCCGTCAATGTATTACCCCAGAGCGGCGAGCGCGACGCGTCGGGTGGTACTCGTGGGCGCTGTCTCGCGAGTGCGTTATTTCAATAGGTTTGCCACAAATTCATAACTCTATCATCATAGGGCTACTGATTGTAAATAAAAGCATACATTTTTAGATGTCATTTTTTTATTAGTAAAATTTATAAAAAATACCGGAGGATTAATTAAGTTTTCTCAGATTGTGCTTGACAAATGAAAAAATCATATGGGCAACGAACTGTAATTAATTATTTTTGCAGTGATTTTTATAAGTATCCCATTATAATATTATCCTATTGTTTAATGAATATGAATTATATGAAAGCTTGTGGGTTTGGATGTTTGTAACTCTTTCATGCCGCAACTAGGTACGTACCTACTGTACCGATTTGGCTGCAAATGGGAATGAAGATATATTAACTATCATTAACACATTATTATCTTTTTATCCCTAAAAATCCATAGTCCATACGGAATTTGTGAAACTCCAAAATTCAGGTCCGTAAAGCCGCGGAAAAAAGCTATGTACTTATGAAAATAAAGATATATTCCTGTTTTAATTTTATCCTTAGAAATTAATAAAATTATAGATAAACAAAATGAAATATAAATAGTTTTCATGAAATAACTAAACAAAGTATTGCATTTGTACCGCAATTCTAATGTTTTACAGTGGGCTGCAAGTTGTCACGGTGGCATTGTGCAAAGGTCGCGTCGTCGCCACGTACACGTCGAGTTTTGCCAGCCCTATTGGACTACGATGACATTTACTCACACATAGACATGAATGCTTATAGGGCCGGCATTTTAGTAGTAGTGTAGGTAGTTAAGTTATGTTATTTGTTCTGAGTGTCACGGGCCTGCTTATGGTGAGACTTTCTCCGTCCGTCCGTCCGTCCGTCTGTCACACTCGATTATTTCAGAAACTACTAAAGCTATCGACCTGAAATTTGGAAAAGTTGTAGGTGATTGCAGCGCGCCGGCATTGCAATCATTAAAAATTGAAAATCTTTTTTATTTTTATTTAAAAAGGGGGGAAAACCGGGTTGTCAAAATTTCAAAATGAGAAAACAATATTGAGTGGGGTATCATTTGAAAGGGCGTCACTTGTGTATTCTTAAACCGATTTTTATTTATTTTTATATTTGATAGTTTTTGATTTATTGGGCAAACTGTCGAAAAAAAGAAGAATCCGAAGTCTTCCTTATCTCCGAAGTTTACCCATCGAAAAATCTGAAATAACTATTGTCAATAGGAATTAACGTATATTTTACAGGAAAAATAAAATCAACCCGCTAATTAATAAACTTTTTGTGATATTAACAATAAACCTCTAAAAACAAAGTTAGGTTTGCGGTTTGCCAACAAAAGTACCTACTTGTAAATTATACTCGTAAATTCAAGGGACAAAGGTGATTCTTTTAACGTTTTACTTCTTTGATAGTATGGAACCCTCGGTGCGCGAGTCCGACTCGCACTTGGCTGGTTTTTTTTATAGACTTCGTGAGCAGACAAGCGTGCGGGTCACCTGATGTTAAGTGGACCCATGGACATTTGCAGCACTTTTTCTACAAGGACAAAATCTAACTCATAACATGGGATTATTCAAGATTAATAACAATATGTTATTTAGGAATAATCCCATGTTCCATAGTTTGCATGTGCGTGGAAAGAAGGACCTGACTTAAAAATGTACGGGAATTATTTTGTCGTAACGCACAGTAAGGTAATTATTTTACAATAGTGCGATACGGGAACTATTTGGCCGTATCTTAAACCCCGTACCGCACTGAACGTGCGCGCGCGCGGAGCTTCAGTTAGTCGTAGTGCTGTGCCCAGTTAATACGTTTCTACAGAACGCAATATTTTATTCGTCACGCCTAAGTAGGTTAATTGTACATAAACAATGAAACGTTTACGTAAAAAACTTATAATGGGGAAAGGTGTAAAGACAGAAGGTAAAGAGGCTAGAAACATTTTTGTGCAGAGTACTGGTTCCAGTTTACCGAATCCCAAACCATCTAGTACAAAAAAACCCAGTTCAATTTTTTTAAGTCCATCAACAGCAAGTGAACTTTGTATATTAGAAGAAGTAATAATTAATAAGAATAAAAAGACTGATCCTGATTCGTTATCCCTGGACAACATTTCTGTGAGTAATCTAGTACCAGCGCTCGAAACATCCCTAAATTCTGAAATGGTGTCTGAACTGTTGTCCACACCCCGAAGTAAGTTTTCAAGAAATGAGTTTTCACAGTTTAATACACCAACGTGTTCTACATCTAGAAATACCGATGGAAATATTAATTACGAACGATTTATACGAACTCTAAGGTCGAACTTCATTACTGACCGTATGTGTTATTAAAAAAAAAACAAGTCTTCAGCTTTGACATTTGACATTGGCATGACACGTAATACGAGTTCGACTTTGGAAATGCTTTCTGGGCCTAGGGCCGGAAAGGATTTTCATACTACTTTGTCTCCCTTGGGAAAAATGAAAATACTTTGACGGCCTAGAGAATATAATAGCATTTCCCGCCCGCATTTCGGGCATTAAAAGTCGCTTTTCCGAGCGGGTGAGATGAAAAATATTTTACTTATTACACCCCATCCCTAGCAACATGACTGTTGTATGCGCCACGACAAGTATTTTCCCGTAAAATCAACCATTTCCAAAAATATCTGTAACTTTTAAGATATTACTTAGAACCCCGTGCGACTGCAGCTGTGTATACACAAGGATGTAACCTATTGATTGGTACAACAAAAAAAAACAGATGTGGACTTTCCATGTCTCTGTGGAGGTTTGAAGTCAGGACTAGGTACGGGAAAATAGACGTCGTAACGCATATCAGGCATTCTTGATACGGGAAGTATCTGGCTTGTACAGCACTGGAAGCAAGTTTTAATGTAGCGCAGCCGCAGTGAATGTGTTAATAAGAAATAGAAAGAGATAACAAGGGAAAATTTCCTACACCTACGCTTTACGATTATCAGAAACAGAAAATAAAATTAAAGGAGTTTAAAGTGGAAAAAACGATAAATAAAGAAATATGGAGGAAAATGTAAAACAATTTGCAGAATGAAATTTGAATTCTGCTTTATTTCTGGGTGTGCCAAGAGGTGTTTGGTGCTTCGTCCCTTGGGCAATAACTGTTTATACTTGCCCGTGTGGGAGAAGCATTAGGCATCGTTCTAGTACATACTCGTAAGTGTGTGTGTTTTAATGTGTGGCATAGTGGGAAATAAACGGATTGTGTGGTTTTATGAAACCACGGTAAAAGTAAAACTTTTGTGGCCTTGGCTGCTCTGACGAGCGCCTTTCACTTTATCCCTACTCTGCGGCCGACAGACACGCGACATGCAACACACAGACGAAGAAGTTTGAGACGATGTAATAAACGTGTCACTTTAATTAAAAAAAAGGTTCCTTCTTTGACTAAGTTCTTTGATTATGAATTGGCAAAGGTAATGTAATCAGGGTTGGTTGTAACTCAAATTATTGAGGCAGACTTTTTACTTGTTCTATCAGTATCACACAATTTATGTATTAAGGTCTAGGGGATATTATGTCTACGTACCAATCTAAAAGCGGATGGTGTAAACTTATATTCTAAACAGGTCGATACTAATACAAAATTAACATAAAATGAAAACAAGCCAAAATTACCTTTATGGCATATAACATACAGTATATGAGAACCGCAAAATATTTTTGCAAATTTAAAGTCATTGATATTTTGTATCGATAATATTCCCACGGTGAGAGATCGATAAAAACTGGATTTTTTATCGATATTTTTTATCGATTATTATGTAAGGAGTAAAAAAGTGGGTTGACTTAGATAGGTTGACTTAGATGGTTTTTTTTCTGTGTAAAGTATGTAATTATAGTATCTTAGTTATTAACAAATATAAGGTAATTATGCGATAGTTAATAGACTACTAACGACTCTGTGATGATTATTATACACCATTAATGATTTTATAATAAAAAATCCTTTGGAATATACTTTGAAATTAGAATAGCTGATTATAATATGTAACGCAATAATATCAAGATGTTCTATTATTTTCTTATTCTCATACATGCTTGGAAATTGTCATTTATTTGATAACCTTCTTCGAGAAAAATCGAAATTGCTGTACTAGCTAAATACATGCACACGGCCAATAGCGGCTAGCAAAAGTTGTATGAAAATATATCTGTCGTGGTTTACTGGCCACATAAATAACAATATTAAGCTCATTATCTGTCGTGTAATTTAACAATTTAATGATTTTAACAGCCATTTCATCCAAGGAGGTACTTACTTATCAGATTTTTTGGCTTAAAATGGCTCCAAATAAAAAGCTGTATATCGAAAAGGGAGCAGGGCTGTCACTTTCTAACAAACAGTGAAAAGCCAGTTTTAAGCCAACAACAAAATTAAGTCAACACAACAGTGCAGACAACGACTTACGTTGTTGCACTCTCTATTTCCTCATCACCGTCATAGTTATTAATTATTATAAAACAACAATGTTCCCACCGGTTGTCGTGTATACTCGGTGTATCGTGTTTGACTCCTAATGTGTCTGGACAAGCTCCTGCGACTAAAATAGGGCTGCAGCAAAATTTTTAAAAATCTATTAAATACATAGGTCCAATTATATTGTGCCAAATTTTTTAAACTTAACTAATTTACACGGAAAAGTACATCACTATTTTTAAGAGTCAAATAAGTTTATGTATTTTATGTTAACCTTTTTCATAATATGAAAAAGTAGCAATTTTAATGCTATGTACGTTTATTGTATACTTAAGTTTATGTTTTACAAAATATATGCATAAGTAATCGGAATAGATTCATTGAGACGTGTAATTATGTCTTTCGAGTCTCCACAGATCCGAAAATATCATCATCTGTGAAAATTTCAACTGTCTATCTATCACGGTTCAAAAGATACAGCCTGGTGGTAAACGGGCGGCGGACTTATACCTTAGAGTTTCTTATCGATAGGGTTAACCCTATGGATACGGAACTCTGAACATTAGATGACTTAAATAAATCGACTTTAAAATGAATACTACTTTTTATATTCAACTAGCAAACCCGGCGAACTCCGTTTCGCCACCTGATGGCTTCGTTTTTTGTAACATTTTTTAATTTTAATTTTTTCTTTTTTTTTTTTTAATTATTCGTAAATTTTCTTTGCTACAAACCTCACGGAGCCCAAGACCTTTCCAACGAATCCAAAACCGTGGAAATCGGTTCGTACGTTCTGGAGTTATAGCGTCAGGAAGGAAAAACCGGCTTATTTTTATATAGTAGACTTTTTTTAATTTTTTCTGAATTTTCTTTGCTATAAACCTCACGGAGCCCGAGACCTTTCCAACGAATGCAAAACCGTGGAAATCGGTTCATGCGTTCTGAAGTTATAGCGTCAGGAAGGAAAACCCGATTTATTTTTATATAGTAGATTATTTATTATTTATTAACCCCAAAAACTCTGTAATGTCAACCCTATATAGTGCTAGTCGGTTACGTTCGTGCGTACTCGGGTAAAGTCGGGCCACGCGTCCCGAACCTGTTAGCTACCGGTTGATTGGCCCTTGACCTAAACTAGTTCGCGTGGCCCTTCACACTGGAAAAAAGTCTTCAACGCCTGCGTCTTACCGGTCATGACATCTCAACCCCTTTTTACGTCCCACTGCTGGGCACGGGTCTCCTCTCAGACTGAGAGGGGTTTGGCCATAGCCCACCACGCTGGCCAAGTGCGGGTTGGCGGGCTTCACACACCTTCGAGAACATTTTTGTGAACTCTCAGGCATGCAGGTTTCCTCACGATGTTTTCCTTCACCGCTAAGCAAGTGATATTTACTTCCCTAAAACGCACATAACTCGGAAAAGTCAGAGGATCAGCCCAGGATTCGAACCTGCGACCTCTTTATGAGAGGCAGAGGTCAGAACCACTGAGCTATCACTGCTTCATCATAAAAAATTGGTCATGAGGTCATGACATACGGAGCAGAAACGTGGACACTCACAGTAGGCCTTGTCCACAAGTTCAAAGTCGCTCAGTGTGCTATGGAGAGGTGTGTGTTTCTCTGTAGGATAGGTTTCTCTGTAGGATAGAATCCGCAACGAGGACATCCGTAGGAGAACCAAGGTAACCGACATAGCACAGCGGATAAGCAAGCTGAAGTTGCAGTGGGCGGGCCATATCTGTCGCAGAACCGACGGCCGTTGTGGCAGACGTGTTCTGCAGTGGAGACCGCGTACCGGTAAGCGCAGCGTAGGACGACCTCCTGCCCGCTGGACCGACGACCTGACAAAGGTCGCTGGTAGCGGGTGGATGAGGAGGGCGGATTGATTAATTGATTGATTCACACTGGAAGCGTTTTGCCTGCTCTTTGTAGCGACCATAAATAAGGGTCGATTGTGTAATTGAACGAATTGGGCAGTAAGTATCTATACAATCAGCCATATTTTTGAGTTCTGAGCTTCAAAAGAAGAAATAAACAGGAAACTTTTAGGATCACTTCGTTGATAATCTGCTTTTCTAGCACTTACGGTCCTGTTTGTCGGATTGGCTATAGGTATCATATTTAAATTAATATCAAAAATGTTTAATTCATAGTCTACTGTATAAACAAGAGTTAAGCTCTAACAACTCAACTAAAGTTAAAAAAAGGCAAGTAGTAAGGTATCTTAACACAACTTCAGCCTCTTTTTAGAATGAGGCAGGCTTTCTCATGTTATCCTTTACTAACCAAATGATTTAATTGTAGTTGCCACATTTCTCATAACTCTGACTTGCGTGCGTGGAATACAACTCCCTGCGATCTATTATGTCATTCTAAATTGAAAAAAAAAAACCATAGGTATATTCTCTATGGCGTGTCGCCCGCGTGGTGGGCAAATCACACAAATTATTATTGAAGAAACCCTAAATTCTACGGAATAAAGTGCAATAGTGCCAATATGATCACAGATATAAGATACAGTTCGGATTCGTTCGTAGGTAGGAATCGCGCGTTTTGTCAGTACCATCTGAAGATGCCTTAACACGTGTTATTAGAACCGAACGCCATCTCTAAAACTTGATTTACATTTTAGAGTAAGGATTAAGTGTCCTATTCGAAAATAATTTATAGGCGACTTAATTCACTACACAAAACTATTTTATAGTTTTTAAACATTCTTTTTTTTTAGGGGTTTTAAATGTCAATAACTTTTAGGCAAGAAACTTTCTTTTCTTTAGTCTAGGAAACACCATAGTCGATTTGGATGCTCTCCTAAATAGTCGCTCTTCGAATAGATCAGTCCCTAAATTGTGTAAAAAAAAACTAATTCATCGGTATCATAATCGTTTACAAATTCTGCCCGCTGATTGGTTCCCTGATTTTCGTCAGCGAATCGGAGGGCAGAATTTGCTAAAGATTACGATGACGATGAATATTTTTTACGCAATCCCAGCACTACGCTGTTTCGGCTGATGTAACATAGTTATTTCAAAAAACATTGCGAGCGTAATGAGCCGAATTACACAGTGTGTCCCGACACTTATCATCTCAACCCCTTTTTATGTCCCACTGCTGGGCACGGGTCTCCTCTCAGACTGAAGGGTTTGGCCATAGCCCGCCACGCTGGCCAAGTGCGGGTTGGCGGGCTTCACACACCTTCGAGAACATTTTTGTGACCTCTCAGGCGTGCAGGTTTCCTCACGATGTTTTTCTTCACCGTTAAGCAAGTGATATTTAGTTTCCTAAAACGCACATAACTCTGAAAAGTCAGAGGTGCGTGCCCAGGTTTCGAACCTGCGACCTCCTTATGAGAGGCAGAGGTCAGAACCACTGAGCTATCAGTTTCCTATGGACCCGGTTGATTCAACGACGAATAGATACAAAACCTTTAAACAGCATTGGGAAATATTTTCAGATCGTCTAACTAAAAATGAACGCCCCTCCACGTAATTACGCTTACACGTTGAAAGAAAAATGTAGCGGAGGGGCGTTCATTTTTGGTAGAGACGTTTATTTCTACCTAGTTACTTGACTGCGGTCTCACCTGAAGGCGTCAGAAAATGACGATACAGATGTTTTCGTACTTACATGGATAGTAAATCCTAAGTGGGTGCTACACAGCATCGCACCGGAGAGCTTAATCTTTTTTACACTATTCAAGTTAGTACTTGACTGCGATCTCACATGATTGTAAGATCGTACGAACTTAGAAGGAGTAAGTAAACTCACCCATAATGGTTTCTACACAGCTCGGAACGCTAAATCGCTTGCCGACACGTCTCTGCTGGTAGGGTGGTAACTAGCCACGGCCGAAGCTTCCCATCAGACCAGACGTGAGCCAATTTAGAAATTATAAAATTCCAAAGTGGTTTGCAGCAGAAATCGAATCCGCGACCTCCCACTCGAAGCCAAGCGCATGCCATTGCACAAGGGAGGTCGTCTCTGGGCGTTGTATCGTATTCAAGAAACATTTTAGAAATCTGTTTCATTTGAAACAAGGATTTTATTAATCCATAGGAACCAAGACAAATCGCCCCCTACTTCAGGGTTACTTTGGGGGTCTTTAAGACCCCTTGTAGGGTTAATATTAATAGCCTGAAACAATATATCAAGGGGCTAACCCCTAACAATGATCCACGCGTGTAGCGCGGGGCTAATGCGTGCCCTAAGAGATTTGGAAGATAGCGCCAAGATGTACAGACAGCAGAAAAAATGGTTTTTAATATTTCTAACACATTTCAAAGCCAATTTCGCGTGCTTCCTCTCAAAAAGAGACGTGAGGGTCGTAGACCACTCGATAGAAAAAAGTTTGTTATAAAAGAAAATATTTTATATTTTCATTAGTGATTTCACACTTCGCTCAATAGATGGCGGGTGGTCAGATATCGGGTAAGTTCACGCGATAGTTAGAAAATTACGCATTCTTGTTATCATGACTTCATGAAGGTCCAATAGTCGTCTTCTAAAGTGCGGCAATAAATACTCTCTCTAAATTGACATACCCGAGACGTCGCTACACAAACTATCACGCACGCTAGCGTTCGCGCCCAACCATACAACTTACAAATTGCAAATTCACACACAAACACACTACAATAAAATGTTGCTGCATTCACGGAGCTGTTGTTGTTAGGTACTGCTTTATCTAGTCGGAGCGCGAGCGACGACCATTATAAATCTATGCATGCATTCTTAATATTGCTAAGTCATACAACTCACCGCATCAATGGTTATTTTTAAGCAATTCCTAGTGACATGCAGGACAATTACTTTCAAATTTCAACGTCATGTATTTTGGGTCTTCTATTTAAATTCGCTCAGAAATGGAAACATGATTTCATTAAATTGCCTTGATAGAAAGTTCTTTCAAAAGTTACGCCAAATCTTCATTTTTAGGGTTCCATACCAAAATGATAAAAATGGAACCCCTTTGTGAGACTTTCTCCGTCCGTCCGTCCGTCTGTCACACTCGATTATTTCAGTAACTATTAAAGCTTTCGCCCTGAATTATGGAATAGTTGTAAGTAATTGTGGCGCGCCGCCATTGCAATCATATAAAATTGAAAATCTATTTTATTTTTATATAAAAATTGGGGCAAACCGGGTCGTCGAAGTTTCAAAATGAGATAAAAATATTGAGCGGGATATCATATGAAAAGGCGTTACTTGTGTATTTTAAACCAATTTTCCTTTATTTTTATGCCTGATAGTTTTTGAGTTATTTTGCAAACTGTCGAAAAAAATACCGTTCCCCCCCTTATCTCCGAAGTTTACCAATAGAAAAATCTGAAATAATTATGATCAATACGAATAAACGTCTTTTTACATGACAAATAAAATAAACTCTGTAACTATTATACTTTTTTTGATAATAACAATAAACCACCAAAAACAAAGTTAGGTTTGCGGTTTGCCAACAAAAGTACCTACATGTAGATTATACTCGTAAATTCATGAACCAAAGTGATTCTTTTAATGTTTTACTTCTTTTATAGTATGGAACCCTCAGTGCGCGAGTCCTACTCGTACTTGGCCGGTTTTTTTTATTTTCATTGAAAACTACAAAATAGGTAAAAAATACGTATTATTTAAGATATTTTCCCGCAACGCTGCCTGTCGCAACCACTATTCTATCTGAGATCAGTTCATTAATCCTAATTAGATTTAAGGTCCATATTGTTGAGTCATTTTTCCTCTTGTACATCCACTAATGCAGCATCCCTTATATGAGTATGAGGCATATTTGAATAACGTTAGTTCTGCCTAAGAACGAAAAACAATATGCATCCGAATTTCGTCGTGGTGAGACAGTCTCGCGTAGCTCAGAGGAAGAGCACCTAGCCGCGATAGCTAGGGGACGTGGGTTCGAGTCCCACCGCGAGTGAAATTTTGATGCATATTTAAATTTATAGGAATAATTTCCTAAGTGTGTGAAAACACTATAATATAAAATATAAGTAGTAAGTAACGGCAAGGCGTCATTACTCGTTCGAAGTTAGCTCCATTGGTATTAATGGGACTTCGGCATATTTGAATAACTGTAATGTTTTCAGATAGATGGCGTTAGTTCTGCCTAAGAACGAAAAACAATATGCATCCGAATTTCGTCGTGGTGAGACAGTCTCGCGTAGCTCAGAGGAAGAGCACCTAGCCGCGATAGCTAGGGGACGTGGGTTCGAGTCCCACCGCGAGTGAAATTTTGATGCATATTTAAATTTATAGTATGAGAAAAGTCTTAGACTGAATAGGCCAGTAGAGTCTTTTAGGCGAAATGTGTGTCTCTAGTGTCGAGTAGTTTGACAGCCAGACTATTTTTATGTCGTTCTAGTCTCTTTTTGTAGGATTCAAGCAATGTCTCTATTTCTTTTTTGACGGTTGGCATAGCACTTAAGACGATAAGAACGAGGATGACAAAAATAACAAAAATCGCGTCATTTTTCTGCGGACGGTACTTGACCGCAGCGTGATATATCACTCGCCGCTGGCAGCTGTCGCGGTTTGAGAGCCGTTGTCTATAACATACTCATTTGTGTGTCCGTGTTTTACGTTACACATGATCTCCGTACGAGCTGCCGAGTTCGTTGCGGGCTCTTCAATGCGCCCTTGTGCTATGACCACAATGCTAAAGCATTACACCGTATCTATCTATCATCTATGGTAGGCGCGCAAGGTAAATACAGAACTTTTGTAAATCCATGTACAGTGCGACAAGGCTATTTTGACGCGTGGCCAAAGTCTGAACTAACGCCGCTATCTTGTGCTACTGTTTGATAGTTCACTCTGTCAGTATATCACTTTTGTATGTTATGTTGTTTTATTTTAAACTAAAATTGAAGTAAAATTGAGGAGATTTTATTTTATGGCTGCCTTTGTTTTGCAACAGCGCCCTCCTTCAAGTGCCAAGAGAGCCTTTATCGGACTTGTAACCACGTATGAAGGCGACTTTTTTTACACTATACAAGTAAGTATTTGACTGCGATCTCACCTGATGGTAAGTGATGATGCAGTCGAAGATGTTAGCGTACTAGCTTGGAAGGGGTACGTAAACTCGCCCCTAACGGTTTCTACACAGCATCGCGCCGGAACGTTAAATCGCTTGGCGGTGCGTCTTCGCTGGTAGGGTGGTAACTAGCTACGGCCGAAGCCTTCTACCAGACCAGATCTGAACCAATTTACAAATTATAAAATTCCAAAGTGGCCCGTGGCGGGAATCGAACCCGCGACCTCAATTTCAGACGACCGCCGCGCGCCGGCTACTTTGCTCGCGTTAGTTCTTGTACGGTCTATTTCACGCGCTGCGTGCGCCCGATCGCGAGGCAACCTTAGTACCTTAATGAGATAAAGTTACGCGATAGAAAGAGACACAACTTTACGTTTGTTGCGTGTTGGTTGCGGAGGCAGGGCCAGACGCTATTGCGAACTGAATTGCACTTTTTGTGTCAGCGCTAGAATCGCTATTTCCTTAAATCATCTTGCGGAGTGAGCCTTCTGTACCTTTAGGTACTATTATGTATTCTGTGTTGCCGTGTAAAAGGACTCGGAAGGATTTCGCTCTGTCATTTATAAAGGACGAGGAAAAGCTAGTGGCTTCGCGGCACTTCCGCTCGCTACATTTACACGAGCAACGCCGGACACAAAGGCTATAGTCGCTGTAGTGATGTTTACCTGTGGGTAGTCAGTGCACTTGGTGATAAGTGTTGGCACGGATTAGGGTTGGCACTTTCATAGTTATAATAAAAGTTTTTTTTTTTTCATTTATAATAGTGTATTGGATTTTATAAAACAATACACTATCAGTAGGCGCTTCAGCAAAAATAAAACAGCACTAAAATGATCGTCGTAAGGCCAGGTTCACTTATCAAGTGAGCGAAGAAATACAGGTAGCCGTCTCGACGTACTAATTTTAGACGGCCGCCGCGCGCCGGCTACTTTGCTCGCGTTAGTTCTCGTACGGTCTATTTCACGCGCTACGTGCGCCCGATCGCGAGACAACCTTAGTACGTCAGTTGAGATAAAGTTACGCGATAGAAAGAGACAACAACTTTACGTTTGTTGCGTGTTGGTTGCGGAGGCAGGGCCAGACGCTATTGCGAACTGAATTGGGGTTGGCACTTTCGTATCTAAAAATAAAATATGTAACTTCGCTCTACCAGTTGGCGCTACTTTAATAAAATTATAGGTCGTCTCATGATATTGATTTAGAAAATTATGTTCACATGCTCTCAGAAAATTCTCGAAGTAGAAAGCTATAAAGATAAAATAGGCGTAATGTCGAGGCGTAGACTATAAATAAAGCTCGGATCAGTCTACTTCAAAACAAGTAAATATAAAAAAGTATCTACTGTATAAATAGATAAAAGTAGTTTTTTATCTATGTGTCTGTGCTCACCTTCTTGCAATATTATTATTAAGTAAAAAAAAAGAAATAAGTCTTCACCTATCTACCTATAGGTACTGACTACTGACGGGGGAGGGTGCAAAATACATTCTTGCTCCCATAAACTGGCGACATTTTTTCGCGCTGTTCGCCCTGTTCTGAGTATTCAAGTCTGTGACTGTTGAGATATTTGGAAAAAAAATGGACGCGACCCAATCAATGCCCGAAAACACTCATTTTGAAAAGGAAGTCGAACTTTTTTAAACTCCCATCTATAACTTAGTTTTCGAAACTAAGGGTCTGTTTTTACAACGAATATAGGTATAATATTACAAACGTAGTTTTTATTGGGTATCGTACCTCTCTAAGGATTTCCAAAGTGTTTGAACACTTTGTAAAAAAAGTCTAGATGGCGGAAAGCCGTAGCTAGAATCCTGTTTCGACCTTTAAAGGTCAGATCTATAACTTAGTTTACGAAATCAGGATGAAAAAAATCAAGATTTCGAAAAGACTATGATGACCTGTGTCCATCTCGACTGTTCTATACTTATACAAAAAGCCCTGCAAAAAGTTATTTGAAGCAGTGTTTAGATGTAAAGCGTTAGTGACAACCCTAACAACACAAAGCACAGTTCCGACTGAACGCGACCTCCGCTTCCTTTCCAAGAGTTGTAAGAGATTGTAATTTTCGTAATTTTGTCCTTTCTAAGTGATACCTACCTAGTCTACCTAATACCTATACCTAGTGTACCAATAATAAAAACTCTCCCTATTACATCTTTTTACGGCCAGTTTCAGTCCTCCTGCTATGTTAAAAAAAATTTTTTTTCCTGGAGCTTACAATAGTGTCAACTGTGGAAAATTAAAAAGTACCTTACAGTTGTAAAAGTACTGTAGAAATCGTAGTTTATAAAAATAAAGTTTTTATTTAAATCAGCTTGTTACGGGATTCGATACATTGGTCATATTCCTTTCAGAAGAACTATGTTTGTAGAAGTTAATAAAACATCTCCTTGATATTAAAGAAAGCATAAAGTTCCAGTCGATTTGCAAAGAAAACTAACAATGGATAAAGTCGACGACGATTGTTTTAATAGCCCAAGAGACGGTGACTTATAATTAATTCTTGCACTTTTACTTAGGTATACTAAGTACGTAGGAAACAGGCTCTAAGCCCGGTCTCCATCAAAGCGGAGCCGAGCGGAGCTGTTTTTGAATATCCAATCAGATTTCATCATTTTGACATCTCCGAAACTGAGGGGAGAGGAGATGTCGAAATGACGAAATCTGATTGCGGTTACTCAAACATAGTTCCACATCTCTTTGGTGGAAACCGGGCCTTATCAGATGACAGGAGGGAACAAAACTCAGTTTTGTTGTTATAAACATTTTCACTAAGTTCTCACTTCTGATTGTTATTTTCGTTTCGTTCGTCTATTTTTTTATTAGTTTTCTAAATAGGTAAAATAAATAGTTCATAGGTTTGCAGTTCTTTTCTCGTACCTAGTTAATAAAGGTATGTGAGATTCAGGGCCAAAATATTTTGTTCTCAGGCGCCGGACATTGTATTCCTCGCTCCAGATTTTACAAGATTTAGCAAGGGATTCTATATCCCTTGCTTCCTTCAGAATTCAAAATAACGCCTTCAAGGCACAACACACAATTTCGCTCAATGACGAAATCGCTACGCTAAGAGGACGAGAGAGATGTTGAAGCAAAAAAATTCTCAAAAATGTCGTCGGTCCCATACATTAGCGCCATTTTACAGTTTTGACAAATTATAAATTCGGTAGGGGGAGCCTAAACATGAGTGATCCTTTAATATTGTATGTTTATCAACGTTTTTGCCCCATATACTACAAATAACTACTCCCCTGCACTTTTTCTCATTACATTACTACAAAGCTCTCTTTTCTCGTCTTTTTATTTCGAGTTCTAACCGGCCTTTGTAGGGGAAACTTCCTTTCTCTGATTTGAAAAATAGCTTCTGTACTGATACTGACGACTTCGACTAAACTAGATTCTTTAATGAGATATCTAAGTACGTACTTGGGTGTTGTAGTTGTATTGTGAAATACTTACGGGTCAGCGATTCTATTTTAATGCGACTTCAGAAATCTTTTGATGAATCTATTTAAAATTTAATGAACTAATAAAAATAAATTAAGAGAAAATTAGATAGATCGCAATCTAGCCCTAAAGTAAGCGATAGCTTGTGTTATGGGTACTAGATAACTGATAAAACTAATACATAAATACAATAATAATCCTACTTATACCTTTAAACAAGCAATTCTTGTATATATGTATATATATATATATATTTTTATGTAATCTGGATCTCGGAAACGGCTCGAACGATTTCCATGAAATTTAGTATACATCAGGGGGTTTTGGGGGCGATAAATAGATCTAGCTAGGATTCATTATTAGAAAATGTCGAATTTACCAAAAAAACATGACTCCTGCTGCCATCTATTGGCCAGTAGTTAAACTACCGAGCGAAGCTCAGTCACACAGATATTAGTAAATACACCCAGACACTAGAAGATATTCATGCTCATCACACAAACATTTTCCAGTTGTGGGAATCGAACCACGACTTCCGACGCAAACAACATGTGAATTTTTTTTATAGATTTAAATATTTATACTAAAATGCCACTGGTGATATTAAAACAGATAATAGGAATAATTATAGATCGGCCTCAGTAATGAATCAAAGGCAGGCCGTCCACTTATCACCTGGTCGAGAAACTACAGGTAGACGTCTCGACGTACTGATTTCAGACGGCCGCTACTTTATACTCGCGTTAGTTCGGGTACGGTCTATTTCACGCGCTGCGTGCGCCCGATGACGAGGTAGCCCTAGTACGTCGAATGCGATAAGTTACGCGATAGAAAGAGACCACAACTTTGCGTTTATTGCGTGTTCTTTCCGGAGGCGTGGCCAGGCGCTATTGCGAACTGAAATGCACTTTTTGTGTCAGCGCTAGAGTCGCAATTTTTTTAAAATCATCTTGCCGAGTGAGCTTTTTTTGTACGCATTTAAAATTAATACAACATAATATATACAGTGTGTCCGGGATCGAACTAGCGATAATTTAAGAGAGTATTCTATAGTTCATTACAAGCAAAAAATCTCCTTTTAAGGGGGGGCGCATCCTCACCACCTCCCCGGGAGAACTATTGCAATTTTGGTTGCGTATTTTTGGGTATATGCACAAAAAATCAATCATAACTTGAAAGTCCGTTGCTTCACATGTTCTCAAATGGTCTCATTCGACTGGGTACAATATTCCCCATGGCTGGATACCAAATAATAATGTAAAACGTTAAAATTTTAACGACCTCCGTGGCGCAGGGGACGCACGCTCGGATTCGAGTGGGGGGTCGCGGGTTCGATTCCCGCCACGGGCCACTTTGGAATTTTATAATTTCTAAATTGGCTCAGGTCTGGTCTGGTGGGAGGCTTTGGCCGTGGCTAGTTACCATACCCTACCAGCAAAGACGTACCGCCAAGCGATTTAGCGTTCCGGTACGATGCTGTGTAGAAACCGTTGGGGTGACATAACTTACCCCTGCCAAGTTAGTACGCTAACATCTTCGGCTGCATCATCGCTTACCATCAGGTGAGATCGCAGTCAAGTACTTACTTGTATAGCGTAAAAAAAAAGCTTTTACCTCCGGTAAGGATGCGCCCCACCTTAATAGGAGATGTTTTTTGCTTGTAATGAGCTATAGAACACTCTCTTAAATTATCGCTAGTTCGATCCCGGACCGACTGTATATATATATCATTTTCACAATATAATCCGTGTAGCAGCCACGGTGCAACATGCGTAGTCTGCCAAAACCGGCAGTAAATTAGCCGCCCACATAAATAACTAATAAGCGACCGACCGACCGTTCAATTACAATGTACCGTGTTTACGCGTGTACCATGGTTTTTGGATTCATTGTTCATGTTTTATGTATGATTTATTTTTTTGTTTGTTCGTTCAGTCGGTTTTATTGGTGGATTTGTGAGTAAAAACTCTATAAGTTGCATCTCATGGCCCATATAATAGTTATTAAGAGTCCTGTGAA
Source organism: Coenonympha glycerion (assembly GCA_963855885.1). Lineage (NCBI taxonomy): Eukaryota > Metazoa > Arthropoda > Insecta > Lepidoptera > Nymphalidae > Coenonympha > Coenonympha glycerion. Next base: position 8,770,591 of record OY979652.1, on the reverse strand, counting down.
CTACCATGTCTCCCATACAAACGTAATACCAAAATCATTTGTAATTCGTGTATATTTCAATCATGTTGTGGTGTTATTCGGGTTCGTATAGTAATAATCTATGCTCCTGGCCATATCTGGTTCCGAAATACTGTTGTTAAACGAAATTGTAAACGAATTTAGTTTTGCTTATTTTTATGTCAAAGAGGACATGTTTTCTGCTTATTTATTTTTTAATAAAAACAACACTATCTCACGTCGCATTAGTTCAGCAGCACAGTTTTTATTGTCCAGCTAAAGAAAAACACCAGTTAATTAAGAAAATTACAAGTTTTCATTCATAATTTTTGGTATTACGGAACTCGACCAAAGTTATAAAAATTTTGATCAAAATTGATTATTATTTCCTTTCAAAGAAGTATTTCCGAACCAAATATGGCCAGGTGCATAGATTATTACTATATGAATCCGAATAACACCACAACATGATCGAAATATACACAAATTACAAATGATTTGGTATTTTGCATTAACGGAGACATCGTAGTTCACAGGCCCCTTAAGGGGGATGGGTATTGGGTACCACCCGGGCGCGAAAAAACAATTTTTGAAATTCGAAATCTGGGAAACTGCAATATAATATATTATCTTTCGGGAACCAATGAGGTAAGTGGGAATTTGAGCGAAGTTTCTGTTAAAAACATGTAGATGCATAAATGTTATGCCCCAAAATTCGTTGCTATAAACCTACAATTAAATGGGTTAGTCTAGTTTGCGAAAAACTCAACAAAATTTGACTTTTATAGCCGAAACACCTTAATGTAATTTTTTGTTTTGGAGCGATGTTTCTTTTAGAATGTACTACAGAGGAGTCCCTGGGCAATAGAAAATTGATTTTTTACGCGATGAAGATCCTGTTACGAAGAAAATCTACGAAATCCTTTTATTTTTTTATCTATGTAACCAATATTTTTAATTTGTTAAAAATTACATATCCCACTTGTCATTTTAAAGAAATTAAAATTTCGTAACTCCACCGAAATGGCATGACCGATTTTGATGAAACTTTGGGTCTACATTCTTTAGGTCTGTTAATAGTTCGTAATCTATTTTTTATATCCCTATATGACAAAACAACATATTTAAAGGATTAACTTTAACTAGAGTATATTACTAAAATCAATTTATTCTTCCTTATCTATCTAGACTATCAATACGACAGTATTGCAACTTGATCTAAGTTGTCAACTATCCTAATGACATTCATAGTCCATCATGCGTAATATGTGAACATACATTATCTTTGTTCAAAAGCTAATTAGTTTTAGAGGTAGGTACATGCTGTATTCAAAACCCCTTGATTAAACTTATTAAAGGTTTAGCATTTACTGACGTCACGTATACAATTTAAGGCTTCACCCTAACGCCAGATTTTTAATTTGTCAAAATTGTAAAATGGCGCTTATATATGACCGACAGTTGTATGTGCTGTCAGCGGTACCGAAATGTACGACGCGCGACGCCATATTTAAGAAATTTTTGTGGCTTCAACATACGTCACACAGTTCCCGTCCTCTTAGCGTAGCGTATTTTGTTATTGTCAAAACCACATTTCTCTTTGAATTCTCATTTATTATTGACAATCAAAGCTGACAGCGCTATAAATACTTATGAACCAATTTGAATGCTTGTTGCAATGTGTGTGGTACCAACTACCAACCTGTTAAGCGATTAGCATCGCTAAAAAGTTGTTGCGAAACGCGGCAGCATCATCTTTGACTCGACCGAATAATGATTAATATCAATATTACTTTAGTTTGTGCCGCAACTCCGGTCGCGTGAATTTCAGTAATTCAAGTTTCGGAAATTCGTAAGCAAGTGTTTCTTAGTTATTTTTATATCTACCTAATTTCCGGAAAATATACTGTAGCAATGGAAAGAACTATATTTTATTATATGAAAATTAAAAATATTTATTTTTCACATAGGCCTAGTTTATAAGCTCTTATAGAAAAGTCAAACATCAACTACCACATGCGGAAAGCAGCTTTGCACCGAGAAGAACCATCAAGAAACTCGGCACTGTTTTAGAGACCTCTAACTAAATATTTACTATTCAATGTAAACTTGTAAACTTCCTTAGGCCACTGTGTTTGTAATAAAACTCCTCAAAAACGGCTTGACCGATTTTTATGAAACTATACATTATTAGTAGGTCTGAGAATAGGATGTTAATTTTTCATACCCCTTACTAAGAAATAATTTATATGTGAAAACAATGTTTGCTTGGTCAGCTCCCAATCTAGATATTCATTAAGCTATTCTCAAAGACTTCCAAAATTCTACGTTACTCTCTTTGGCTAGGTATACTTCGTAATAAAACCTCAGTACAAATAGCGTACACTAACGTGTCGCAACGTTTACCAGGAAAAGTAGTAAAAATAACAAGCCTGATTGATTTATAGGCGTTTAAGGCCTGATAAGGGGTCGATAAAGGCCCGATAAGAGTCATATCGGCCTTATATCGATCGTTTATTACCTTACCATAGCTTTAAAAGCTGCAATAGTTATTTTTGTTATAAGGATAAGGAGCCATAGAAAAGTTATTTTGAATTCGGAACGAAGCTTCTAAATTAGAAATTTGAGAGTTCGAGGAACGTTATACACACTATTTTTTATTAGTACCGATGAAAAAAAAACTATAATTTCATACATTATTAGATTGCTAGCGTGAAAATTGTAAGAAAAACGAATACACGAACGCGGATCAATCAGAGGGTAATTAGTATAGGTTTTCGTACGAATTTCGAGTCGACTCGCATCGCACAAACGAATCGAATTCCTCCATACATTTACAGCCAGCGCCATCTATGGACAGTCACTGAGATGCGGTAGTCAATAGATGGCGCTGGCTGTAAATGTATGGAGGAATTCGATTCGTTTGTGCGATGCGAGTCGACTGGATATTCGTAAAAAATCCTGTACTAACACCACAGAAGAGAAAAACCCTAAACTCTCATAAGAACAAATTTTGTTCTCGTGATATTCTGAAGTCAATTTTCGTTGAATTTACACATAAACATTGTAAGAAATTGCACTGAATTTAATCATATGAGAGCATTGATAATAATAGTCAAGATAGGCCCATCCGAACATTTTACGTAAACCTTCTTCAGTAGAGTCATGTGTCGAAACTCCAGCGAAATACTGCGTAGGTTTACAGCTTACTACTGACGCCGGAGGGGGTTTTGCTCCCATAAACTGGCGACATATTTTCGCGCGGTCCGCCCCGTCTAGAGTATACGTCAATGTATGAGAGAAAGAGAACGCACCTTTTATTTGTGACCTATTTTGTCTTGCGTAATTGACTAAACTAAGTTGAGATTGACTGTCAAGCAGCTGGTATCTGAGCTAATGAGAACAAAGGTCATATTTCCAAAGCATCTATATAAACTATTCCTCTAATTTCGAAGTTCAAAGCTCGGAGCCCTAAGGGACCAACAAAACAATTAACTACGCACAAACTTGAACTAACTGTCTATGGGGTTTGTCACTTGCCTGCCAAGGATCAGTGGGGGGATTTATTGAATTTATTTTTGTCTTTGTCACTCTCACGGATAAGTTGATGGGTGCGACATGCAGCGTCGCGGAAGAATATAACAGAAAAACGACCTTTTACCTAATTTCTCTAAAACTAAGCCAGTTATCAAAAATCTGTTTCTCAACGTTTTTAGATATTATTATTACCGCCACATAAAAACAAAAATTACAATAACACCCATTGTAGTTTCGAAAAAAAAGAAGAAAAACTGAGATTTTGGAGCAACTTTTGGGAGAACTTTCTATCAAGAAAATTTTATCCAATCGCTGCTTCTCAACGATTTTAGATTAAAGACCCAAAATACATGACGTATTAATTTAAAAGTAATTGTTTTTATAGTTTTTAAACAAAACTTCACTGAAGATCGCTTAAATATGGCTTCTACGCCGTTAAGGCTTGCTTCTCACTACTTGCGATTCGGACGAGATGCAAAGCTAAACAGAAGTTTAGAATAGAATAGAAAATTATTTATTTCATAGAGGCATAGCAGAGGACCTTACGACAAGTCATTTCATTTTTACAAGACTGCCCAAAAAAGGAGTGTAATGTTTTTAGGGTTCATGTATGTATTTGTGTGTTTCTTTATTCCACCATTACTTCTGAACGGCTGAATAGATTTGGACATATGGGGTTTCGTTAGAATCCTTACATCATTCCGAGTAACATGGCTATATTTTTTTTTGAAAAAGTGGTTTTACCATAGGGCAGTCATTGTCTTTACTTGTATACGGTCTTTTAATGATGTAAACTTAGTTTTAAGTCGTGAAATAGAACCTTACCACCATTATACCACCTTTCGAAAAATGAAATGAAAATTTTGAAATGTATTCCAGTTGTTATACTCGTAATGTACCACTAATAGTTATTTTAGAGCCCACATATATGGAGAGGGAGTGCAAAAAGCTTAAAACACGAAGGTGGCCGAGTTGACGACCGAATGACCTGAATGTTCCTGCCCTCTGCGTCGGAGGTCGTGGGTTCGATTCCCACTACTGTAAAATGTTTGTATGATGTGCATGAATGTGTGGTGTTTTTCTAAATGTTGCATTTATGTAAATTTATCAGTTACCTAGTAGTACCCATAAAACAAGCTTTTGCTTACTTTGGGGCTAGATTGCGATGTGCGTAATATCCTAATAAAAAGATTTATTAGAATCAATTTATACAATATAAAAAGATTTAAAATAAACATACTATAAACTAGGTTATCAATTTTAAACCTCATCGATTCCATCGCAACAAGGCATGGTACCCAAGATACTGGCAGCATTGCTTCTTTGGATGGCCAAACTAATACGTTGGCCAAGGTAGCTGCCAGCTCTGGAATCCCCGGTAGACTCGATAACTCTCTTTGAAATTTCTTCAAAAAGAGCTCGAGCCCCCGGGCCCCACGGCCCCAGAGTCTCCACACCAAAAGGCGCAAATATGAATCTTGTCAAGAGATTCTATTTGCGTCCCTTGGCCCGTTCGGCACTAGTAGCCGCAGCCCCCGCCATAGAGGAGGTCGCCTCAATGTGATATATTATATTTATTATATTAATTTCGACTAATTCGCGGCATAGTACATAGTAACTCAATGATTTGCGGTAAGATTAAAAGAAAAAGAAAACTAACTAAATCATATTTCAAAAATTTCCGTACAGCAAAAATGTTTCCATTTTAAAAAGAAAACGTAATAAGTACTAATTGACTCTCAGTAAATGAACTCCGCAAATGCACCTATCTTTTATATCTAAGCTATGTTCGTTCACATGAAAGCATTTTTAATTAGAAAGTAATGCAGGAAAAATCTCGGCAAAAATTTACCATGTTTTCTCGTACAAAATAATAATCATTAGGTATTTGCTAAGGAATCATTTTCAAAGTAAACTTCCTATAAATATACATTTATTTTAAATTAAAAATAAATAGAAGCAGGCGTTATTTTGCAGAAATCTATAATTAGCAGGACAGATTAATTTGTGTTGCTATAATCCGCTACTTGAAAAGACTATGTATGGTAAAATATGCAGGAACATTGCCCACATGGCCTAACAAAAGGTCTATCACCACTTCGGAGCCAATAGAAGATAATAATATGACGTTAAATAATTTAAAAAAAAGATTTCTTCTCTCAATAAACTACTGTTGAATACATCCATTCCAATTAAAAATCTAAGACTTATATGGTTTTCTCATGGATACCATTATCAGAACTGGACTAAATTGAAATGGGACCACACGGGAAGCGTCAGCTTTCTAATAAAAAAAGAATCATCAAAATCGATTCACCCAGTCAAAAGTTATGAGGTAACAAACCTAAAAAACATACAGTCGAATTGAGAACCTCCTCCTTTTTCGAAGTCGGTTGAAACTATGAAATTGTTAAACTTATCGGAATTTTTCAGACAGGCGTTTGCATCTTCTCTATATGTGCCATAGATATAGGATCCGTAGATGCGGACAGACAGTGTAAAACGTAAAATTCAATGATTCGCACCGATATTTCCTTTCGTCTAAGTGAATGCTTACATAAAACTCTGTGCGCGTTCCCATTGCTATGGATAAATATGTAACGACTTTTCGCTTTGCCGTTGTCTTTTACTGATAACAGTTTTCAAACTGGAAGCAGGCGTTATTTTGCGGAAATCCATAATTAGCAGGACAGATTAATTTGTTTTGCTATAATCCGCTACTTGAAAAGATTCTGTATGGTACAATATGCAGGAACACTACCCACATGGAACACCACACACAATTTTCTAACACTTCGACGCACGTTTCGTCCCGACACCGGGACATCCTCAGGAGATGCGAATCTCATCCTTCACAATGCGAAATCGTAGAGAGTGTCCCTCTTCTAACCTATGTAACCTATGTAAAGTTTAAAAACATATAATAAAATAAATCAGGATTACTACTAATGGAAGAATTTTTAAATGACAAATATACTTCCATCTCCTCACGAGATATGTAAAAATATGTAATAATTTTTCATACTGTATCAGAAAGTAGCATATTATGACATTTTTGAAAAGTTCAAGTTGGTTCCAAGTGTTTTGCCAGTTCTTCTCGTTGCTTCCGAACGTGGCGGTAGAGTTTTGAGTTTTCATAAGATATGATAAATCCTATAATGTAGGCCTGTGTGAAAAATTAAGTTATTCATTGGCATTCTGTCTATGAGACGTCAAAATTAGATGCAGTGGAAACGCGCGGCCAGAATATCGAATGCGAGTCGAAAAGGAGCAATTTGGAGCACTTTGTCTCAGACTTTGTGATTTGGCTGAAACTTTCATGAACCCGTAAATACGGGAACTGTGAAATTGGAAGACATATTGATTTTCTATTTACGTAGACAATGTAATCTATTGAATACCCCTCGTTATATTTAGTGGCGGTTGTTTACAACTTATTCTATTTCATTACATCTCAGGGTCTAAGGTACATTTCTACAACAGTTAAGTTTACACGAATTTTATTTTAAGGCCCAAGACAGGTTTAATGTTTTATTCCTTTATGATATTCATAATACCTGGCATTTTTTCAATCTGGAGAACCATCATTACTTGGGTTTTTAGTAGAACACTACGTCATGAACACTTACGGTACGGTACAGTCTAGACTCGCAGTACCTACACGAACCAGACGGTCTGGTCTGGTTCGTGTACTGCGGTTCGTGAATATTATAAATCCGCAGCGCTCAACGGTGCACTATCCAACAATTCATTAAATAGTATTCGATTGAATAAGTCTCAAATGAATCAAACCTGAGTAACAAAATACGTGAAGTTTAAAAAAAAGTATAATTGTCCTAGATAATAGTTTTAACTTCTGGTCACTTATAAAATCGCACTAATAACCCTTCAATTCCGTTAATCAAAAAATTGCAAAATTACCTACACTACGATTTTCACTAGAGTGAGGGATAGAGAATGAAAACTAGATATAGTACAGTCTAGACCCGCAGTATACGAACCGCATAAATCCGCGGCGCTCAATGGCGCGCTATCTCAAAAGCTCTGAAAAGCAGTCAATAAATAATAGAATTTTCAAAATTTAATTTAATTCGATTAAATAAGTCTCAAATGTGTAACAAAAAACATAAAGTTTACAGAGTATAATTGTCTTTATAGTTGTAAAAAAGCTTCTGATCGCATACATAACCTTTTTACCGCGATAATCCGCACAAGATCGCAAAATCAAAAGGACCACAATCTTCAGCAATGATTAAGCGACTGGAGAGAAATATAGACAATCAAAACTAGGTATAGTATAAGTACAGTCTAGACCCGCAGTACACGAACCAGACCAGACCGAAGCATAAATCCGCGGCGCTCAATGGCGCGCTATCTCAAAAGCTCTGAAAAGCAGTCAATAAATAATAGACTTTTCAAAATTTAATTTAATTCGATTGAATAAGTCTCAAATGTGTAACAAAATACATAAAGTTTACAGAGTATAATTGTCTTTATAGTTGTAAAAAAGCTTCTGATCGCATACATAACCTTTTTACCGCGATAATCCGCACAAGATCGCAAAATCAAAAGGACCACAATCTTCAGCAATGATGAAGCGACTGGAGAGAAATATAGAGAATCAAAACTAGGTATAGTATAAGTACAGTCTAGACCCGCAGTACACGAACCAGACCAGACCGAAGCATAAATCCGCGGCGCTCAATGGCGCGCTATCTCGGCGCTAATTGCGTGAAAAGCATTCAATAAATAATAGAGCGCGAACAATGAGCTGCCGGAGCGATGCGCTGAGTTCATGAGTTTTGAAGTTACAAGTCACAAGTGAAAAGCAATTTGAAAAAAATAACAGAAGTGTAAACTCAAATAGGTGTCGGTTACGGTAACAGTGTCGCGATTTCAAAGTCTCTCAAAAATGACCAATGAGCTTCCAGCAGTTTAAACTGCAAAACAAAATCGCTCTCAGTACATATTCCCTATCATTGTAATAAATCAATCTTTCTTTACAACTTATCAGTATTATTTTCATTAACAAAATGCAGTGTTACAATTTTTTTTAATGTCGTACGAAAGATTTGCCTTAGCAATATTAGAAATCGAAGAGAATATTAAAAATAAAGCGATATGAGCGACAGCTGTTGATGAAAAAAAAATAATGCATAATAAATAATGTAGTACACAATATAGAAGAACATAAAACCGCAGCGCTCAATCAGTGCGTAAAAAGTCGTAGAACAATAGACTTAATAATATATAATATTATATAATATCCGGCAAATCGTGCAACAAAATCTCAACAATTCACTGGTGTCAAAAATGGTTGTTTTGACTCCAGTAAGGCCACCATGTAGTTCGCTCTACAGACATCATTTTTCTGTGAAAGTTTGGCAAATCGCTTCACGCTTATGCCCTGGACCAGCCGTCACGATAATAAAGGAGTTTGTTAAATCAAAATCCATTGTTCTAATGAAAGCGATTGATTGGTGTTGTAAGTTCAAAGTTTTTTCAACTTTATTAATTTTCTTGATTTTTTCGGATTTTTACAAATCTTTATTTGACTCATTCGCAAAAAAATAGTCGCCTACCTAATTCTGGGTATAAACTTGGCCCTCCCATGGTCTGCGGGACGCGGGGCGGGAGCTACTAAACCACTGATCTCTATTCTATGGATTGAACATTCTATACAATTCAGGCTAGGTTCACTGTGGATCCATAGAATAGCTATCAGTGCGCTCAACTAATCAGCTATCAGTGACTGACGTGAATTATGCGATAATATTAATCTTGCGACGTGGACAATTATACAAACTCAAGAAAATACCATAGGCGAATTCTTAAGATGCGAGTCATTACATCGTATCGTGTATAGCCAATCGCACACCCGCCCCGCGTCCCGCAGACCATGGGAGGGCCAAGTTTATAGCGGTCAAGCTATAGTCTAACACCTAATTTTGAGGACGAAAACTGGTTGACCGTTGTTCAATATACAAAGTGTGGATAATAGTACGGTCCAATTAGATGTAAGCCCGCACATCCAAAGTGAAAGTATTATTGCAATGCCAGATTGCTCTATCACATAATATTAAGAATTGTAACTCTGGAACTGTTCACTTTATCAAGATTATGCTAACCATCATTTTTGTCGAAAACCGAAAAATTTGAGCTGTGATTCGAACGCCAAACCTTCAACAAATAGGCCGTATTAACCACAATTCTATCAGTTTCATACTAAGTAATATCTTCTCAGAATTTATGAAAAAAAAAATATAGTTTCACAATAATTATACCGAAATTCCTCCGAATTCCAAAACGACTTTACTGATTTTAATGTTGTGTAGCTACTTTTGGACAGAGAATTGTACTTGAGGTGTGTTCATTAGGTCTGAGAATAGGTAAACAATTTTTCATACCCCTACTCTTTTAGAAAGATTTTAAAGGCAGACTGTATCCTATACTTTGTGTAGAGTATGTAATATTTTCAGAGGGTTCACGCCGAGTGCAGAACTATCGAGTGTAGGCATTTAAGCCCTAACGCCTAATGCGAGACCACTAATCCTCCGTGAGGGCCAAGTCATGCACTGTCTGAACCGGATCTTCCGTTTTGTTTGGCTGAGCTGTGTCATAGACTAAAACAATTAGTCTACAGATACGACTTTGCCAAACTATTTTTACTACTTTATTTATACTTATTCTACTTTCAATCGCCAGATAATCGTTAACTAAGGAATAAATATGACGTCTTGATAAAATTTGTTTGGCATATTATTCCTCAGTAGTTTATCTGATGATTGATCTGATGATGAATCGTTCGTTTGTATTGTTTATATTTGTAAGCTTGAAGTTATTACTAATTAAAAATCAGTTCGTAATTCTCATGCAAGCATAGCTCTGTGAGCTACGATATATTATATCCCCGGAAGATTATAATTTATACCTACTGTTAGGTTATAATCTGCCTCGCAAACTTGCACGCTGATTGGTTAAACGTCAGACGTTCAACAAATCATCGCGCGAGGGTTATGCCATTTCACTTTTAGAACGTGAATAAATTCTTTAGGTAGATTATAATGTATCGAAAGTTATTGCGTTAAAAAACGTCAGGGCGTATTTTGTGTAAATATTTATGTTTTATGATGAGATTTACGACTAGATTTAAGTACATTTGCTTGGTTGATCAAGACTGTATATTCCTTTTATTGTACTCATTTGGAGTAAGAGAAAATACCTACCTCAGTACTAGGCATTTAAAGGCAGATAAGAATGGTGCATCTACATAAAAACGTAGTTATTAGATAATCTATGATTATTTTGCTCCAAAGCTCGGATGCGTCGAGTCATGCAATTTTCGCTATACATTTGCTGTGCACCTCGCTTTTGCAATAGCGACTTTGAGTGTATAGACACAAGGTTAATTTTAGATCGATGTGTGTTTGTTTGTGGAATATATTTCAGCGCATATGGGTAAATGTAAAGGCTTTGACGCACGTCTGTGTCGTGCGCTGTGTTCATACCCATCAGTATTTGGTTTGAAGTTATTTTGTAGAGCTCTGTGCAACGCAGGTTCTGGGTATATTATGAATGTTAGATATATGACTAGGTTATATAAAAATACAAAATCGTCGGCCTGTATTTGTTTACATTAAAAATTACAACAACTTTTATGTAATGTAACACAACGGCGCGGCGCGAACGGCGCGAACCGCGACAGTGTAATGTCACTTTACAAAAACCGGCCAAGTGCGAGTCGGACTCGCGCACTGAGGGTTCTGTACTATTTATTGAACAATTTTTGTATAACTCAGTATATTCTCAACCCGTTGTGTATGTCCCCCCGCTGGACAAAAAAAGCAGGTTTGCACCGAGAAGAACTAGAAAACTCGACATTTGTTTTTTTTTTTAAATGTCGGTAAGTACTATTTTTATTACACAATAAAAAAAACAAACACACCTTACTTATTTTATCTACGCTCATTGCTTAAAATTCGAATTATGAAATCAAAATGTGTCACATATTGACCTACTTTATTCACAGACTTCTAAAGTTATTCATTATAACTTGGAAGCTGTACTATGGAAATATCTCAATATAGTTGAATAATTTCCATTACGATACTGGACTCTGGGTTCCTGTATTTTTATGTGTCGTCAATCGTCATAGCCAAAAGAGAGTGTAGAGCTTCCGTAATTTTTTCTTTTCTATATGGAGTCCACAGACAACATTTAGTTGGTAGTCATTGCCGACAGTATGGATGGGCCATGATTGACCATTGACAACAACAATAATGTCTATTGTCTATGGTTCTGCGCGCATACAAGTTTACAACTGAATTTTGGCGCCATACCTAACTTTTAACATTTTAATGTGTTATTTTTGTTACTTAGTCAAAACTTTGCGCGGAAAAATGTCTAGCAGTGAAACCTACTAAAGAAAATTTAACTCCACCTGCCATTTTAGTAATTGCAACAAAAATGACCCACAATCTTTTACCAACAAAGTGAAGGATTTACGACCAACGTTAGCAAGATTTTGTGGTTTGGATTTACGATAATATGGGCGTAGATAAAGTAGTGTATGAAACTCTACATAATTAGGTATTAAAACACTCGTATGATACTATTAAAAACTCGCCTGCGGCTCGTTTTTTAAACTCACACTCATGTTTTAATACCCCCCATTATGCATTCGTTTCATAAACTACTATTATTCCATTTTTCAATAAATATTTTTTTTATATCACATTTTGTGAAAACTAAGAATAAGATAAACTCGCTAAAACACGAGACAAACTGTGCGAGAAAGGTAAAGAAGAGAAGAGAAGAGAAAAGCGGTAAAGAAAATATTTATCGGCAAAGCTGGGCAAACAAAGACGCAATGGCTCCTCAGCTGGAAGACTAACGGACATACGGGCTGAATTGAGCAGTTCTCTGGGCGAAGCGCTTTCGAGTAGGGTGACCATCATTCTGTCACTGAATCAAAATCAAAATCTAAGGGCCTATTTCACAATCACCAGAAAATCTTTATCTGGCCAATATATTTGATGTTGTGCCAATTTTTGTATTAGGAATCTCTCAAAATGTCAAGTTTATTCGTTAGATAAAGTTTATCTGGCGATTATGAAACAGGCTCTAAATCTTAAATATTTCTTTTTTTCACGTAGGCTTCAATTACAGGCCATTATGAAATGTCAAACTCTAGCGCCATATTCGGAATGCAGTATTGCATTGAATAGAACGAGCAAGAAACTATGGGCAATTGCTCTTTTTAAAAAAATGTGTTAAATAATACGGATTATAGCACCATCTTGTGAGCAGACGGAAAATACACTTCTAAGAGTGTTACTTAAAAAAAAATAATTGCTACTTACTATATAAGTAACCTTGACTTGGAAGATACTTTTTGACAGCATGTTTGAACCTATATAAAGGTGAGTCTAAAATAGTCTTACAGGTCATATTGTAAAAGCGTATACTCAACACACAAAAGATTTTTTGTACTTCAACTAAGCCCCTTCGTACACGGCTTGTAAGCGTAAACGTATCGTAAGCGTATTGTCTTCGTCTGCGGACATGTTTGAAAATGTTGGGACTGCTGAAACTGTACATTGTGACCCAACTAAGTATTAAGACAAGAAAGCTCCGTAAGTTCAAATCTTAATAAAATACACTGAAACGAAAACCCTCGTAAACTTAGTTTACACCGTTTGGATACAAGTGGCGTAGAACCGTGTGGGTTAGAAATCATTTCAGGACCCTAAAAAGAAAAAGTGCGCACCACAAGAGAGGAAATGGACAAAAAATGGAGAGAGGGCGCCACTGTCAAGTTTCTGCCCCGGGTCAAATCGTAGATGACCGATGAGACCGTACCAAATATTGGAACTCAAAAAAGTGTTAAGAAACTTTTGTGAGTAATCGAATTAAACTACGCTTGAAAACGAAAACATTTTCGGAATTCTCACCTTTTCACAACGGATGGTCACTGAACACTATGCAAACTATCCAACAACAGGGAGATGGAAAAATAACGCAGTTTAAACTGTGGACACGCTGCTGACAGACCGACGACTTCGCGGGACGTAACTTAGCGACTGTTTATTAGGCGAGCGAAGCAAGCGCTACATTTTTCCACAACTTATGCATCGTTTGTGGCAAGGGGAAAAAATCATGAGGAGAAAAACTACGGAAAGAGCTTATGATTCAGGATTTTGGAGACTGATGAAGAGCAGAGCCAGGGTATTGAAGATAGGTGGGGGGTGCTCGACCAAATGTCATTCGAACCGTCATCCAATTGGCGGTGAGCTGAAAAAAATTCAAAATGGCAAAAAAAAGATGGCCGCCATGCAAACTTCATCGGTGTCCATCTCGAAAGTATAAAAACATGAAAGAGTGGTTTCTTGACAAGAGTTGATCAGGACCTCGATCAATGGAAAAAAAATTCCATAGAAAATGCATGGGGAATATTGAAGAGACTAAAAGTTGTCGGCGAATCCAGAAAATTAGGATTTTCGTGCTTCGTAAGTCGAAATAGTTATTTGTTATGCAAGGGCGCAAAGTGGATTTTTGGGCCGAGTGTCAAATTTGAATGCTGAGCGGCGAAGGATTCTAGGGTTGAACCCTAAATGCAGCGAGGGGTTCAAAGAATAGAATCCTGAGTATAGCGAGGCATTCAAAGACACGAGACCCAAAAAAATTTTGCGCCCGTAAATAACACAAAATTTTTCATCTAACCACAGCGAGGAAAATCACCAGAAGAACACTTTAGATCGGCATTGCGAGTTATGTTAAATGCTGTTTTTGGTAACTCTGAATAATTTCACTTACTGAAACCATCTTCAATCTTCACTTAGCTTATTTCAAAGTTAAAACAAAAAAAATAATGAATAAAGCAATAACAATATAAGGTATTTTCATTTAATCACGATTGGAAACATAGACAACTAACACTAGACCAGAAAAAAAATTGAGAAACTTTTTTTTTACTTTTTTTTTGAATGCGTTCTGAAATAGGAATTTCCAAAGATAATATAAAATTTAATAAATATTTTAGCAATAATTACATAAACAACGACGAAAAATCATGTTTTTAATTAGATTTCTTTTAAAATTAATAAAACTAAATAGGTGTTATTATATTTGTTGATATTCTAAGAAAAAGTAAAAATAAAAAACTTATGTAACCTATACAAACTCTAAGGTCGAACTTTTTTACTGAACGTATGTGTTATTAGAAAAAAAAAAGTTTTCAGCTTTGACATTGACATGACACGTAATAGTTTGACGTTGGAAATGCTTTTCGGCCCAAGGGCCGGAAAGGATTTTCATACTACTTTGTCTCCCGTGGGAAAAATGAAAATGCTTTGGCAGCCTAGGGAATATAATAGCATTTTCGGCCCGCATTTCGGGCATTAAAGATCGCGTTTCCGAGCGGGTGAGATGAAAATAAAATTAAGAATTCTCACCTTTTCACAATCAACTTATATGCATTGTCTGTGGTACACAGTATAGCATCTATAGATTTCTAAAGATAAACTGCGACGCCATTACGATTTTAATATTTGACGACTGAATGGCGTAGTGGTTGCGATCCTGCCATCTGCGTCGGAGGTCGTGGGTTCGATTCCCACTGCTGGAAAATGTTTATGTGATAACCATGAATGTTTTGTAGTGTATATATTTTCAATATTATTTAATGTAGTCTGAGAATATGTTAAATATTACGTATATTTATCAGTTATCTAGTACCCAAAACACAAGCTATCGCTCACTTTGGGGCTGGATTACGATGTGTCTAAATGTTTTGATACATTTTTTCTGTTGAATCTATAATAATCTTTTAATTTATAGAATTCTTGTGTCACGGTGTCGACTAAGTGCCGAGTTTTGCGCCTGTTCTTCTCGGTGCAAACTGGCCTATGTGAAAGAAAAAACATTTTGATAGTTTTTTTTGTCTAAACAATGTATGTGTGTGTATGTTTATTACTCCGTAATATCTATAGCGAGTCATATCGTTCGCTACGCATTCTCGCGAGTTCAAGAAACAAGAATTTGCAGTTCGCCATTTCATTTTTATTGCAATTCCTGCAATGTTTCTAGGTAGATATCTAGTTATCTTGTTTTACTAGAATGAATGGCTTTGTGGATAATATAAGGGGACCAAGGATGAACCCAGCCTTGGACAATATATAATCTTTGCCTTGGATTTATGGGGGATATTTGGCACTTTCAGGAAGCGCCAAAATTATACTCGTAATATGATAGTAATAAAAACCTGTCAAGTGCGATTCAGACTCGCGCACTGAGAGTTCCGTACAAGAAAAGAAGTAGAATAAACTTTCCTTAAGGCTGTCGTCTAGTAACTTAGCGCGACGCAAATATAGGTGTTTACCAAAAATACTATCTATGCCCGTATAGAGAGAGGTGCAACTCTATATTTTATTCTTGAAACATTGCTTTGAGTGATTACGTTTTTACCCCCCAAAACATTTACCTACTAAAGTGGACAATTTTGGTCCTTTTACATTCAGTAGATACACGTTAATCTAGGCGCGTACCGCGTACGTTTTATTTTTTAGGATTAGGTATAGTTTATTTTAATAAAAAAATACTCAAGTCAAAAATATGGATATTTAGACTCTTATAACTTTTAAGTTTTAACATTAGCAATATTTTTTAAAAAGTAAAGCATACGAGCACAGAATTTAAAGTGTATCTGCAACATTTCTAAAAATTATGAAAATCGCACTAGGTACCTATATTTACGGGTAGGAAAATTCCTACCCGTAAATATAGGTACCTAGTTCGATTATTAGTTAGATAAATATAGGTATGTATAGGTACGGCTTATTGTATGAAAACTTACAGCTAGACTATAAAATAAAATATTTAAGGGCCCCTTAGAGGTATTTTGATTGGAATTGGTTTTGTTAGAACGGAACCCGACTCGCACTTGACCAAATTATTTCTTTTGAGGAGCGGAGCCCTAAAAATGGGTAGCGTGCTTTCCAAGGCACATCAAAGTTGCCTAACTAATTCAATCGAATGTCGCAAGTCGCATCTGATCTAGGCCATACCTCCCTCACACGAGTCTATCAAATCGCAACAAAATACACTCCAATATGACTCCAATACAAAAACCCGACGACTGCTGCAAGTAACTAGATTATTTCAGAACAATACTAAAACGCTTACATACAAAAAACACCTTATTTGGATATACATAAAGTCGCAAGTCCTTTGAACTACAATCAGTTATGAAAGTCTGCAATCTCTCATGCCTGCTGATATAAACGTTATAGAGACAGCGATACAGTCTGTTTCGCTCTAACAAACAGGGGCACGCATGGCATAGGGTTGCCAACAATACTTTAAAAGACTGTATTGCTATTTTTTTACCTAATTCAGCAAGACTAGTACAAGATAAAATAATGTTTTTTTATAATACAATACAATAATAAGAATTGGATATCGTTTTTGGTTACTCCTGCTTAAAAATTGTATGGACCTAAAAAAACCAATCTTTTCAGCCTTCAACCCGAAGCAATAGGGTAGTGCGTAAGCAAAATACTTGCTAAGTGTTTTTGGTGGTAATGTTTAAGTTAAATTCTAAAAAGAATGAATACTCAGTTTATCAAGTAATTATAACGTTTGTAATATAAATAATAGAAAAATGATGTCGTAGAAAATAATGTTCAACATTTTGAAACCACTTTTCTTCTTTCCAAAAGTGGCGGAAGATGTATGACTTTATAAACCATTATGAAAAAAAAGATTTAAATTTTCAAAGAGGACTTTTAAAATCGTTTGCTGGAAAAATATATAATGTAAGTTTCTCTTACTAAACAAGAGAATAGGCAGTGGCTTCTTGTTCTCAAATGAATATAGTTGGTCAAGTGTATTTGTCACCGTACGATCAATTGGGTATTACACGACTTATGAATTTGACAAAAAATATTACTTTATTATAAACTAGGATAAAAATAATGATGTACACTGAAAAAACTAATTCAATCCAACGAAGATTTCCAAAGTTACAGGCGTTTTAATTTTGGAGTGGGAGGGTCTTCCATCCCTTTCTCGCAAAACGGAAATTTGTATGAAACCGCAAGCAGCTGTTATGGCATTTGTAAGGTGTGACGTCACAATTTAATATTGCTGTCTCTGTCTAATCAGATATATTTAAATGCCTATAACTTTTTAATTATTTGATCGATTTAATTAGTTTTTTCGGTGTACGTCATTGTTTTTATACTAGTTTATAATTAAGTAATAAAAAAATTGGAGTCAAATACCCAATTGTACGGTTTAAGGGTCTTATTGCATAAGAAAAACGTATTCATCGTTATCGTAATCGTTGCCATATTCTGGCCCCAGATTGGTTGAAGTAAATCAAGCAATCAGCTGACAGAATTTGTAAAACATTACGATAATCATAAAAACTTTTTCTTACGCCATCTAGGGGCGGTCAGAATTTACTAACGATTACGATAACGATGAATTCTTTTTCTTACGCAATCTAGGGTAAGAAAAAGTATTCATCGTTTGGCTGGAGTGTAAATGTAAAGACTAATGAGTTAATGACGTAGGTACCATGCGGTAAATTACTACGCTCCAAATGTAAGCGCTTGGCAACCCTAATGACGTCACAAGTATGCTTGCCGGTTCGAACAAGCGACGTTGCCGTTCTTACCGGATGCCGGCCGGCCCCGGTTTTAGCAGTACTCGACTCACGACCGGGACGGACAAACGTTTTTTTTCTTTAACAGTTTTTACATTTTAACAACAGTTTTTTTTTAAATACTATGTGAAATTAGCATACAAATAAGACACATTTTTTATGGGATTGTGAGACATGTCAGATTTGACAGGCGGCCATATTGGAGCGGGAAATTTTCAAGATGAAGATTCTGATGAAAGTTCTAGTGCCTTAGCAAGTAAATAAGTTCATGTGTTTTTTACTAATTACTATCAGTTTTTTTTTATTATAGGTTCCATATTAAGGGTTCAAGGTTTGAGACCTAGATACGTATTACCGATATATTGTTTTTTTTTTTATATATAAATATTACTGCTATCTCACCTGATGGTAAGTGATGATGCAGCCAAAGATGTTATCGTACTATCGTGATAACTGCCTTGTTAGGCACCATAACATTGTCAAAGTTATGTGAAGCCCGCTAACCCGCATTTAAATTTACGAGCGTCTCGGGTTTGAGCATTGTAAATTGTATTTTTTATTATTTTACTAGGAAGTTAGTACTTAGTCCTTAGGCAGGTACCTACTAGATAGGTACTACTTTGCTGATGGTCCTACAAGTAAATTATTCAACTGACTTGATACCTAGATGGAAATTCTACTTTGATACACTTTAACAATTGTGTTTATTCTTGGTAACCAATAACAAGCCTTATTACATAGACATAAAGCTTAATTTTCCATACAGGATATGCGATGTTGCAAAACTATCGTCTCTTTGTAAACTGGGTCTTTAGAGTAGATTGGATTCTATTAATAACAAAATAGAGTATATTTTAGAATGTAGCAATCCTATCATTGTTACATTATGCCAATTTAACTTTTGTTGGTTAATTAATAATGAGTAATGACAAACAAACAAACAGATCATATTACTATGCCATTATGATATGCTTGTTAAAGATTTAAGTGCCCCGTTGGCCGTTGGTGTGGTGGTGAGAAGTTTCGACTGCAGATCGCGAGGTCCCCGGTTCAATTTCCGGATCAGGCTAAAAAAGTAGCTAATAATAGGTGTTGTTTCACCCCCGTGCCTCGGAGTACACGCCAAACCGTCGGACTTGCGTGGGATCTTTTTTCGAAATTATATACTTAATTATTATAGTCCAAGAGGAGTTGATTAAATTTAAGGGGTGTTTTATCAATGAGGGTTTATAAAATGATGTTCACTAGATGGCAGTACTGAGACGACAAGTTATTACTAGAAAAAAATTTCTTTCGCTGGAGAGGAGAGGAGATGTCGAAATGACAAAATCTTTTTGGTTTCTCAAACACAGCTCCGCTCCGCTCCGCTTTGGTGGCAACCGGGCCTTATGGTTTAACTTATTCTAATATAGTACGGAACCCTCATTTCGCGAGCCCGATTCTAACCTGACTTTAATTTCAGATCCTCTAAAGCTTGCAATAGAAACGGAAAAGATGATAAACTGCGTGCACAGTAAAGAGTGTCTTTGGAACAAATTTGACCTCTCCTACAAGGACAAGAATGCCCGAGAGAGGGCGTGGGCTGAGGTATACAGAGAGGTTTTCCCGGGATATGACTCTTTGAAGGAAAAATATAAGACTAGAGTTGGTACGTATTGTAAGAGACTGAGGGATTGCTGATTAATCTCTTTTGCATGGTCGTTGTTTTTTGCATTGTTCGTTTCGAACTTCGTCGCTGCATTTATAAATTTTAATATCTGGGTGACCAAGTTTTGCTCAGTAGTAATACTACTCACCAATAGATGGCAGCAAGAGTCATATTTTTTTTTGGTAAAAAAGACATTTTCTAAAAATGAATCCCAGCTAGATCGATTTATCGCCACCAAAACCCCCTGTATACTAAATTTCATGAAAAAAGTTCAAGCCGTTTCCAAGATTCAGATTATATAGAAATAATATATATATATATATATATATATATATATATATATATATATATATATATATATATATATATATATATATATATATATATATATATTATAGGAATATTATACAAGACTTGCTCGTTTTAGGTAGGCAAATTATAATGAAAATGAAAATTTTTTGTCTTCACGTAGGCCTAATTTACAGACTCTAAGTCTTTACAGTCAAAACTCTACACCTAAGTTAGGAAAGCAGGTTTGCAACGAGAAGAACTGACAAGAAACTCGGCACCTGCTTTTTTTCAAAATTTCGTTACAAATCTTTATGATATCTCGTTACGGGACGGAAGCAAATCCCTATCATTCCAAGAATCCATGTCATTTTAACCCTGATTTACAAGATGTTTTTTGAGAGTTACTTTAAACCAGTGCAAAGGTATTGTTAAAGTATAGTTTTTTTTTATCACACAAATTAAAATATAAGAAAACCTTCCCTAAATTTTTAATTTTGTTTTTCCTCGATGGTATGCCACCATGGATCACGTGATCACGTCCCGTATGTTGAAAGCCACAAATGATTTATCTGATAGTTCTTAACCCCTCAAATGTAGCAATGGACGATGATTAGGCAGTTCCAACACGATAGATTAAGTCAACTTATCTATCGTTAATGCTAACATGGCATCCCTGCAGTGATAATCTAGTCACCAGTGTAACCGAGTTAGCGACCTCCCCAGTGATTGCTCATTGAACAATTACCGCTTGTGTTGAGTCAATGGAGTGATTACTGCGTTACAGCCGTCCTCATTAGCTATGCGTGCTATTATTGATACGAATGATCCCTTATCATGACACGTTTAGCTGATCCCTCCTTGCTGAGTCCGTCTAGATGGTTTCTATCACTGTATCAGAAATTCTGCGCCGCAGATGTTACATTATTAATTTACGTTCCAAGATCGTCCCATATCTATCCTCTTTTTATGTCCCACATCTGAGCACGGATCTGTGCCCAGATGTGGGACATAAAACGAGATTGGGACGATGATATTTACATTCTAATGTGCGGAAATTATGAAAAAGCACAGACAACTAACAATTGTATGCTGGTTAAAATTACAAAACCTGCGAAGGTTCGTGGAAACAGTTAAATATATTGAGAGTTGGACTCGCGCACCGAGGGTTCCATACTCTCAAAGAAGTAAAACGTTAAAGGAATGACTTTTGTCCCTTGAATTTACAAGTATAGTTTACGATTAGTTACTTTTGTTGGCGAACCGTTAATATAAAATTGTAATTACTTAAAACATTATTATATTTTAATTTTTATGTATTATTGCCGTGTAATTTGAATTGTTTGCTGATATTTTTAATGTCTGCACTTTTTTTATGGGTCTGCATACCTGAAATAAACAAAAATAAATTACACTAGTACCATTCAAACCAAATAAGACAGAGGTTATTTCAAATACAAAAGTTTTAATCTCCTTTTCAGGTCAGCAGATATCAAAGAAATGGTTCAATTGCCGAGATGCATACGTGAAGTCAATAAAAGATGTCCAGCGTGGCAAAAGACCTTACATCTACACGAGTATCCTGCGTTTTTTAGACCCTGTCATTACTGAAAAAAGCGTAGACAGCCAAAACGTCTTTCTAGATGACCAATCGTTCGAAGACCAAAATCCTTGGATGCCGACGTCATTTGTGGATGTTGACGAATCTTCGAGTAAGAAACCCAAGTTGGATTCCAATAAAGATTATTTAGAAGTCACAGAGAGTGACAGTGATAATTTAGTTGCTGTTTTAACTAGGTTAGTGAATCGGGAGGACGATGAAGATAGGGCGTTCTTCACTTCAATAGTGCCCTCTGTTAAGAGTTTAACCGAGAACGCTAAGTTAGAGTTCAAAATAAGGGTCCTGAAATTGTTGAAAGAAATCAAAATGAAGGATAAAGTTGGGGGCTTTGTTAAGTCGCGCGATTCTGATACTGAATAGACAAATCATTAATATTGTATTTGGATGTCAATTGCGTATAAGAAAATGGGTTCAATTATTATCTGCGTGGATCAGAATGATTATAATCTTCAACTCTATCAAGACAATCTGTACCAAAAAATATTTTTGTGACATTTTACCTGTGAACTCTTGGAAAACGCGTAAGACTATGTATACGAGTAAGTGTCATTAATTTCATCTGTTACTTACTATCAATATTGTCTACTTAATTATTCAAATCCCGCCAACCTGCATAGTAATGCAGGTTGGCGGGATTTGAAGGACTAATAGTTTAATTCTATTTAAATCTTTTATATTAGATACCCGGTTGTGGGATATTAACAATGAATTGAGAAGGAGGAAATTTTTTAAATATACACACAAATAAAATTATTTAAGAATCACATAACTAGTAAATTTATCCAAAAGCTTTCAAAAAGTTAAAGGTTACATTTACTACAGACGGAAAAGTCCAAGGATTTATATTTTGTTATAAAAAATAAAGAAAGAATATATTTTTCGTTGTTTTATTAATCCCCATACACTCAAGATTAAAAGATTTTGTAGTGCTTAATAAATAATATTACATAAAAATTAAAATTTACATAAATCATTCACAGATGCTACCTGTTTACCTATACAGTATACTTACTGTGATAACGATATGTAGGTAATTAAATATTCAATGGTAAATTTCTTTAAAAATAATTATAATAATAATAATTATAATTAATAATTATAATTATAATTCTCTATTATATAATGTCTTTATAAATCCAGACAACTCTAAAATTATACAAACCGTATAATTTTAAATTATAATTATATCGTTTCATTATTATAGTATTTAATTATGCCGTTTCATTGTTTGTTTAAGCACCCCCGAAAAATTACTCACACCCTCTCGACCTATATGACCTTAATTTAAAACTATTTACAAAGTTCCTACAGCTTTTACAGTAAAAAGTCAATTGCCATTAATTACAATAAAATATGTAAGCAATAGGGTATTTGACTCCAATTTTTTTATTACTTTATTATAAAGTAGAATTAAAATAATGACTTGCACTGAAAGAACTCGATCTCGATTAAATCGATCAAATAACAAAAAAGTTATAAGCATTTAAAGATTTGTGATTAGACAGAGATAGCAACATGAAATTGTGACGTCACAAAGTACCAATGCCATAGTAGCTTCGTGCGGCTTCATACAAATTTTCGTTTTGCGAGAGAGGGATAGAAGATCCCCCCACTCCAAAGTTTAAACGCCTGTAACTGTAAATCTTCGTTGGATTTTAATATTTCTTTCACTGCACGTTATTATTTTTATCCTAGTTTATAATAAAGTAATATTTTTTATCAATTTCAAATGTAGTGTAAGACCCCATTGGCGAATTCCGCTAAAATAATTGAACATTTCTGTACTCTTACTGACGGAATTTACTTCACTAAACTAGTTTTTGTTAAAATAAAGTTTAAATAAACTACAGTTACTTTTACCTTGACATTTCGCGCATCTGCACATGGTATAAATAACATTACATTTTGTTGCCCATTTTTATATTGAAATTACAATGGGTGTACTTAGGAACTCCAAAACCTTATGCCTCTTTCACCTATCACACTTATATTATAAAAGCGAAAGTTTGTGTGTGTGTATGTTTGTTACTCCTTCACGCCGCAACTACTGAACCGATTTGGCTGAAATTTGGAACATAGATAGCTTACAACCTGGATTAAAACATAGGCTACTTTTTGTCTCGTAAAAACCATGGTTTCTGTGGGATTTGTGAAAACGATATTCACGCGGGGAAATACTCCTTTACACATAGGTACATTCCTTGATACATAGATTTTAAAATAACCTAAAATTTCTAAGGCAATCTATAGCTACAGATATAGGTAGATTACTTTTAAATAATCTTTCTTAAAAGTAGGTGTAAAGATCGTTGAGGAAATTCAAGTTTTTCTCGGGATTAGTGAAAAATCGAATTCAACGCGGGCGGAGCCGCGGGCAAAAGCTAGTCTAGCATAAAACGTGGTTACCATCCAACAAGCTCACACGAAACGTCTTTCTTCCACGTTTCTGATACGAACCAGCTTTCGTGTTTCCAGCCAAGTACAATCTGGATGTCTTCAGGGACAAACTGAATAGGTAAGCATTTTCTAGGCAAGCGCGCTCCCACCTAGACCCCACCATTGCTTTCCAGGCATAGATCATCTGCCTAAGGAGGTCCTTATAAGTTATGTTTTTTTTTTACGCTATACAAGTTAGTACTTGACTGCGATCTCACCTGATGGTAAGTGAAGATGCAGCCGAAGATGTTAGCGTACTAACTTGGAAGGGGTAAGTTATATTGTCACCCCAACGGTTTCTACACAGCATCGTACCGGAACGCTAAATCGCTTGGCGGTACGTCTTTGCTGGTAGGGTGGTAACTAGCCACGGCCAAAGCCTCCCACCAGACCAGACCTGAGTCAATTTAGAAATTATAAAATTCCAAAGTGGCCCGTGGTGGGAATCAAACCCGCGACCTCCCACTCGAATCCGAGCGTGCGTCCCCTGAGCCACGGAGGTCGTCAAAATGTTGAGGTCAACATCTTAATTTCATCGCAGAGGGATATAGCTCAGTGGATAGAGCACCCAGCCGCGAGAGCTGGGAGACGCGGGTTCAAATTCCGCTGCGATTTGATTCGTATTTAAATTTATAGGAATTTTAGTTCACAGCCTACTTTTATCCCGGAAAACCCACGTTTTCTCGTGTGTGTTTTTACAGGTGAGAAATCTACGCGATTGGTACCTACTCCAGATTTTAAAAAGCCTTTTCCTACCATTTCAGTCATAGGCTTATAAATCTATGGACGACGGGTGTAATACAAAATTCACGAAAAAAGTGACCCAAGAAAACCTATATAAACGAGGGTACGTGAGTATTTTTGTATTGTAATTTATGTCTTAAACCATAACTGTACATGTTGTACATTTGTTTTTCTGGTTATTGTATTTGTTTTTTCTTTCTTCTTGTAATGGTGTACAATAAAGCATTTTCTATCTATCTATCTATCTATACAGCCTAATTTCCAAACATGAGACTTTAGTGCGATTGTATCTCTTTTCGCGTTTTGTATGTCATTCGGTTTGGACACTTTTTAGCGCTGACCCCAAATCGTTAGTTTATAAATCAATGATTTCAGTAGATTATTCCATATTAAAATTCAAAATGTGCTTCACGCCGATTACTTAGATTACACGCCTTATCCTTCAAGAATCAATGGTGATTATTTACAGTGTATTTATCTACATAGAAATTATCAGGCTATATTCGGGCTTCCGTTCGGTATAAGCTTAGGCTGTGGTCTAAGTCTAACAAGATGATTTTACTATACCTTTAAATAACTTCTCCATAGACATTTTAAAAATTAAATAAAATTGCGTAACATTGAAGAAGTAAGAGTCGGGACATGCCTACGCTGCAATTGATGCCAAAATGGCTCAATATGCTCATAATGTTTATCAAGTAAGTAGGTGATAGTAGGTCTATAAATAAAATAAAAATAAAAAAGCCTTTTAATCTCATACCTCCTTAATGAGCTAATTACATAATGTTTGGTTCGGTTAGTAACATTTTTTCTTAGACAGCTATGTTAGTTATTTTGTGATAAGTTTTATTAGTAACAATGGTTTCTTATATGACCAGTGCTCGAATTGGACCGGAACGCACCGGAACGGCGTTCCGGTTCGTGAAATCACCGTTCCGGTTCGTGAAATCAGCGTTCCGTTTCGTGAAAATTATTCTCAGAGCGTTCCAAACTCTGGTTTTAAATAATTGAGATCTTCTTGGCAGGAGCACCACTAAAAATGTATCTGTACCCTCAGAATTGAATATGAGTAGGTACTGTAAAGGCATAGCGTTCCTGTTCGTAAAAAAGTCCAAAAAATAATAGTAACACTGAAGGTACAGCGTTCCGGTTCGTGAAAAAGTTCAATTCGACCACTGTATATGACTATGGTAGTTCATTAGTAAGCGTGTGTGTGTGTATGTTTTTTTTTTACTTATACCAAGATAATATGATATGCTGTTTTGTGTTCTTGTTATTTTTAGGTTCAACTTTCGTAACGAGATATGAGCACCCTCTAGTCTAGGGTAAAGGCCTCCTCCAACCTTGTAGTATGTCTATACACTGCTGAAATTACGTAGAGTCTACCGTAACACTAAATCTACTTTACCTGCGCATTTAAGGATTTGCATTACCCCGACTAGTTGTTCTCTTCCCTCTTATGAACACATTGTATTTATGGATGCGATCTGGTAGCATAGCGCGTCAACACCACAAAAATTTGACGCTTGTCTTACTCGGTAAATAAAAAAAAAATCAAAATTATAAGAACAAATAACTGAAAAAAATACTTCTAAGCTAAGTCTTAACATGAGCACAAAAACGAATGGTTTCCTCCTAAGATAAATAGAAAAATGTACACAAAACATCCATCATCCAAAATAAAAAAAAAACATCGAGAGAATTTACTCAAATATGAAGGTAACGTATATACAAATTTTGAGATAAACAACTATTTGCATATTGCATGTTCCTAGTTTTACTGCATTTTGAAATCTGCTTTCGTTGCCGCGCGCCTACGACATATTAGCGGCTAGATTTTCGGTAGCCCGACAGGTGTGTCCCTACACTTACTTGAGCATAGGCTGACGCGGAAA
Organism: Coenonympha glycerion; assembly: GCA_963855885.1. Lineage (NCBI taxonomy): Eukaryota > Metazoa > Arthropoda > Insecta > Lepidoptera > Nymphalidae > Coenonympha > Coenonympha glycerion. Next base: position 8,743,757 of record OY979652.1, on the reverse strand, counting down.
GCGATTTTGTTTTATTTTAGAGAAACTGCGTGACTTTAAATTTAAAGTCACGCAGCGGGCCATGGAGAGGGCTATGTTACGAGTTTCCCTGAGGGACAGAATCCGAAATGAGGAGATCCGCAGGAGAACCAAGGTTACTGACATAGCCCAAACCATAAGCAAGCTGAAGTGGCAGTGGGCAGGTCACGCGTGTCGTAGGGGCGATGGCCGGTGGAGCCGAAAAGTCCTAGAGTGGAGACCGCGTACAAGTAAACGTAGTGTGGGGCGCCCTCCAGCTCGTTGGACCGACGACATTAAGCGGGTGGCGGGAAGCGGCTGGATGAGGAATGCTGAGCCCGGCCTGAGGATAGGGTGTGACGGCGCACGCTTGGAAAGGCCTATGTTCAACAGTGGACGTCCGCAGGCTGATGTGATGTTAGAGAAACTCTTATGACTCGAACCATGCTTCGCTAAGATCAAGTAATGAGGTATCCGATTTGCACATTATACGTGTTGATACAGCTATTGATTTTGTAATGATACTTAATGAAGGTCTTTGATCGAGGACCCAGTATTAACTACTATTAGGTGCTAATTAACGTTTATTGATCCCGTCGTCTGCTAGACTTAATTTAATTTAAAATGTCCGAAAATAGATCAAAATTAAAATAATATCAAGGTTTTTACATAATTCTAAAAAAATCTAAGCTGCTAAAAATATTATGATACTAGCCAAATTGCTATACTAGCCAATCAGAAGCCGGCAAAAGATTGAATGAAAATCCATATCTATCGTGGTTCAGCGGTCGAATAAATTCCATACTAAACTCATATCTATCGTGTAATTTAAACATGTCACAATCTTTCACTCTGACACATGATAATCAAGAAAGTAACTTATCAAAGGTTTTATTTAAATTTTGAACTGGCTTGCAAAAATTATAGTTTAAAATTCCGCGCATTGATTGAGAACAGTCCTAAACAAGCCTTGGCCACAACTAGGCTTTGATGAATTCACGTATGTGTGCCTCGGCACTGCCTAGGTCCACATTCACACGTTCGTCCATCAATGCCTCTTTTGCAGGCCGCTGCAGTAATATACTATTTACTTAGTTTAAATTTCTGCGCATTGTTCAAGAAAAGTCCTATACAAGCCTTGGCCACAACATGGCCACAACTAGGCTTTGATGGATTTACGTATGTGTGCCTCGGCACTGCCTAAGTCCACATTCACACGTTCGTCCATCAATACCTCTTTTGCTGGCAGCTGCAGTAAAGTACTTATGGATCCCTATTTTATATCTGTATCGTATGAAACACACACTATATGTTCCTGCTCGCAAGTACCAGAATAGCATAGATATGTTACTGTAAAAGCCCAAACTACGGTAAATCCTAAGCTTTTCCGGTAAAACCTAAGATTTACCAACCCCTAATGGTAAAAGTTCGAATAGTTTTCGATTTTACGCTCATTTCGAACTTTTACCACCATTTACTTGGCAAATCTTAAGATTTACCTCTTGCCACGGTGTATGTTGAGAAAAACAAGTCATAACGTATCAGCGTATCGTCTTGTACTCGTGGGCAGTCTACAACTTGTTGTTGAACTTTGCCACATGTTCGTACCTCCTTCACCTTTCTACCATAGAACCGCAGGACGCCGGGAGAAGTGGCATATATACGCAAGATATACGCAAAGTACCAGTATAGCATAGATAGAAACAGATGTCTGTGTAGAGCATTTTTCCTCACAACACCCGTGCACTCGTCCTAATTGCAACCCCACCGCCCCTAGTGCCTTAGTGCACTTTTTAATTGACGTAAATTAGATTGCGAGCGAGAGACTGGCTTCTATCTCCCTCTATAATTTATAGGTTACCTCGTAAACTTATTAAGTGTACCTATATTTTTACCTCTGGTGTCTTGTTTAATGACTTTTTTATGGGAATCTTTATTTCAATGGTACATTAACGCTTGATTATTGTTTTTAAAATTCTGACGAGTGACTGTTTTTGAATATTTACCATCCCGCGGGAACTGTGGTGTTTTTCGAGATAAAATATTAGCTATTGAATGGAAGCAGATAAAATATTAGCTTTTGTACTACTTACAGAGAAGACTACATCCGTGGGAAAAACCTAGTTACTGACGGCTACATAACATGAAACACTGGTGTAGAAAGCATGTCATTTCTTCACATGTCTTCAGGAGGAAGATAAAGAACCACTAGTGCGGAAAAGAATAACTTTCCGCACTCTAACCACACATGGGAAGGTCAAGTTTTTGGAAAATGCATTTAAAAAAAATTATAAGCTCAACTAAAATATTTGCTGAGAAAGCATAAAATTAACTTCCCGCTGTCCAAGATGACTATAGAAGGGGACACTCAATTAAATTAATTCGCCTACAATTGCTGAACAGAAAATTGGACAGAGGCATCCGGTTTCTTCCTCCATCGGAATCTAATTAACGTCATTTAATGTTAAGAAGCTACAATTGTTTAAGGGGATTTATTGAATTTATTTTTGTCTTTGTCACTCTTACGGATAAGTTGATGGGTGCGACATGCAGCGTCGCGGAAGAATATTACAGAAAAACGACCTTTTACCTAATTTCTCTAAAACTAAGCCAAAATCATCAAAAATCTGTTCCTCAACGTTTTTAGATATTATTATTACCGACACATTAAAACAAAAATTACAATTACATCCATTGTAGTTTCGGAAAAAAAGAAGAAAAACTGAGATTTTGGAGCAACTTTTGGGAGAACTTTTTATCGAGAAAATTTTATCTAATCGTGTTTCTGCTTCTCATCGATTTTAGATTAAAGACCCAAAATACATGACGTATAAATTTAAAAGTAATTGTCTTTATAGTTTTTAAACTAAACATCACTAAAGATCGCTTAAATACGGCTTCTACGCCGTTAACGCCCACTTCCGGATTAAAATTTTAAGAAAATAAATAATAGTCAAAAAATCTTACTATCGATTTAATTAATCTTTGTGTAATAGTATAAAAATCAGACATTTCCGCTTGATCCATTTCCACCGAAGGCGAAGCTAAGCGGAGATGTGGAAGTAACGAAATCTGATTGGTTCTTCAAAACACATCTCTCGTCTCGTGAGCCTTTGTATACTAGGCCTATATGAAATAAAGAATTTTCCTATTCATTTTTCTATTCTATTCTCCTCTCCTTATTCCCTTAATCTATATTTACTTCCACCTGTAACATCAGCACCTGTAAACATTCCTGTGTTTAATTCCAGGCGTCTGACCACTTGTACAGGCATTTAAAAATGGCGGAAACACACTCAACAGATACTTGGTACTGGCTAGTTGCTACAGGTGACATTCTAGTTATAATTGGCTTTTTATCATCGTTCGGTAACAAGCTATGGCCAGGCTGACGCGTGTGGTACAAGGCACAAGCTGTTTTTGTACCTTATTATGGGATAACTTTGTTTTCTAGCATTGCAGGGTGACACTGCAATGCCGCAACTAACAGAAATTTTTCTTACGGATCATGTCGCAGGCATTTTGTAAGATTCCGCCGTTTTAAATGCTGAAGCCAAAATGTAAGTTAAGAAATGATCGCTGTTTTTTAAATTACCGACGACAAAATGACTCCACCGCTGGTTGTTAGGTTGAAAACCGAATTGCCTAGCCCCGACAAAAATCAGTCTTCTCTATCTTACATACTTGGAGTGATGCGAACAGCAGTGCTATTCTACAAAATGTCCATCTCTGAAACAGCTGCCAGATAGCTGCCAAGCCGAAGATGCCATGCAAAATTGTACTCTATTACAACTGACGAATTCATAGATGCATAGATGTACGCTCGTCGCTGCTTTAAGTATTTTTGCAGAATAGCAGATCCCTATTTTAGAGCTGTCATAGATCTTGTATACCATAGATTTATAAACGTCGTCGCTGGCGCTCTATGTTGTATACTTTTCATGCATCATGTAAGCCAAATGTAAAACGACAGGGCAATATACACTTTGCCTACAACATTTAAACACAAAAACCAAAGACTTCTATGTAGCTAGGAGATCAGTGCACTGTTTTGTGAGCCGTGAACGTGGTTTTTACAGGGAGTGACCAATAAAACAGTGAATATTATTTATGTAAGTAGTTTGCAATACGTTTGCAAGCAAGTTCCCGCTTTTCAGAATAGATGGCGTTATCAGGTTTTCAACACAGTTTTTGTTCTACACCGCTTGTCTAGTAGGATACATAGAAGTCATTGACAAAAACAACGAATTTTTATGAACTGACGACGCGGTATGTATGCCGCCACCGGCATATTTTATGGTGGAATCATACAATATGCTATACCAGTGACATATACAGCTGTAAGATTTAAATTCTTTTTAACCGACTTCAAAAAAAGGAGGAGGTTCTCAATTCGTCGGAATCTTTTTTTTTTTTTTTTTTTTTCTATGTATGTTCACCGATTACTCGAAGACGCGTGGACCGATTTGAAAAGTTATTTTTTTGTTTAAGAGGGTTTTGTTTCCAGATGGTCCCATTTTAATCAGGTCAGGATCTGATGATGGGATCCTGGAGAAATCGAGGGAACTCTTCAAATTTTATATGGACACATGAAATTATTTGAGTATTATTAGAAAGAGTAATATTTTCCAAGTTGTCCTATGGTCATCAGGTCAGGATCTGATCATGGAATCTCTTCAAATTTTGCTAGTATACTTAAAGCGAGTTGGGTATTTTTTACAGTTACTGGTGCATATGCTAGCAGATACTGATTTGATGACTAAAGTCATCAAGTCATGGTCTGATGATGGGATCTTGGTGAAATCGAGGGAACTCTTCAAATTTTGCTAGTATACTTGAAGCGAGTTGGGTATTTTTAATAGTTACTGGTGCATTTGCTAGCAGATACTGATTTGATGACTAAAGTCATCAAGTCAGGGTCTGATGATGGGATCTTGGTGAATTTGAGGTATCTCTTCAGATTTTATGAACACACCTCAAGCAATTTGGGTATTTTTACAACGCCTTGTGCATTTTATTGTTTTCCACTAAAAAGTATAAAATAAAAATGGGAAATGCTTTCCAAAAAACCAACTTCAAATGCCACTACAAAGAGTGAAATAATTTTTATTTAAATTTTTGGTACCTACACCAATTCGAAGTCGGGCGATTGTCTATGACTTCGTCTTTCTTCGCATATCAAGTAAGTAAGAAGGACTATTAGGGATTGTATGAAACATTGCCCGACTTCGAATTGGTGTAGGTACCAAAAATTTAAATAAAAATTATTTCACTCTTTGTAGTGGCATTTGAAGTTGGTTTTTTGGAAAGCATTTCCCATTTTTATTATTCGTGCTTTTCACGTCACCGTAAGACCTCTATTCTCTTATCGCTTGTGCCTCACATCACATCTAGCAGCACGCGACTCGACAGGTGTGTTCGATTCTGTATATAGAAGACGTCGCAAGCTGCAGCTTCAAACATACTTTAACTATGATGACTTACTAACTAACTGTTTTATTTATTAGTTAAAAAAATTGGCCAAGTGCGAGTCGGGCTCGTGATCTGAAGGTTCCGTATTCAAGCCTCATTCTCAATAGTATTATAAAAGTTAACTAAACACCCCTAGCTAAAAAATTCAAAAACGAGCAAAAGAAATCGCGCGTAGCACTCGACTTACCAAAATAAGTACATCCTTTTCATGTATTTGTATTAGATTTCATAATAGACTGCCACTCAATGTATTCGAAATTTCGCTCAATAAGTTCAAAGCTTCTGTCAAGCAGAAACTCATAAATAAGGCCTGTTACAGTATAAAATACTTAAAAGAAAATAACCCATGGGAGTTAGTATGGTGATTTGTGTATAGTCTCATTTTTAGGTGCTCGTTCAAATGTACATTATATTTTATGAAATACTAACGAAAAAATAATACAAGGTTCAATTTGTTGTAGGCTTCTTCTTAGTTCACTCCCTGGTATACTTACGTTTAAGACGACTAATTATATAAGTTATCTTAAAAAGGCAAAACAAATAAAAATTATTTCACCGTTATTTCACGTTTATGAATAAGAGGGTTAGTTTTTTTAAGTAGTGAAATAGATAATAATATTTTTTGATAGGTACTTCTTTTAATTATAATATTGCTACTGGTTGAGTAGCCTTGATTATACTTGACCTTCTTTTAAAACCTATATTAGGGGTCAAGAAAAATACTTTGGAAAGCTCAACCAAGTAGGTTTGAAACAAGTGAAAAGAAACCTCATTATACGCTATGGTTTAATAGTTATAGAAACTGTGTCCAATCCTCAATGGGTTTAAATTCGATGCCCGTCACAGGAAACCGTATTGTTCTCTTTGAAGACCAAGAAACAATGGATTAGAAAAAAAAAGAAAATTGTTACATCATTCCGAAGAGAAAACAGGAAAACTTAGTTGATTGTTGTAAGTGTATACTATGTAGACTTAATAGATACCTACCGACCTCCCTAGCAGTTCAAAGTATGGTCTAAGCTTCAGAAATTACGGGAAGTTTAATAAGTTAAAATAAGTCTTCGTCTTTTAACGACCTTCCTGGCGCAGTGGCGGATTCGAGTGGGAGGTCGCGGGTTCGATTCCCGCCACGGGACTAACTCACTTTAGAATTTTATAATTATTTCTTAATTGGCTCAGATGTCTGGTGGAAATTTTCGGCCGAGGCTAGTTACCACCCTACCAGCAAAGACGCACCGCCAAGCGATTTAGCGTTCCGGTACGATGCTGTGTAGAAACCGTTGGGGTGAGTCTACTTACCCCTTCCAAGTTAGTACGTTAACATCTTCGACTACATCATCACTTACCATCAGGTGAGATCGCAGTCAAGTACTAACTTGTATAGTGTAAAAAAAGTTTCTAGAACACTAGGTTCACATCGTGTATTTCGTACTTTAATACAAGAGTTACACAGCTATGCTATTCTACAAAATATCCATTTCTGAAATAGCTGTCAGTCAGCTGCCAACCCGAATATGACATGCAAAACTGTACTCTATTACAACTGACAAATTCATAGATGCAGAGATGCACGCTCGTCGCTGTTTTGCAGAATAGCACGGCAGTACTGGTAAGTGATAACATAAGGTATGTTATCATTTACCAGTACTGTGTAACTCTTTAATCTTTAATAAAGTTACCCGTAAGATGCGGGAAACACAAATTTCGGGGGAACATTCCAAACCTTAGCCGTGCGTACCAAAAATGAAGAAGCGAACCGCTTTGTGCATACTGGTGGACGGTGGTATAGCGACGACAAAGTGATGAAAGCCCGCCCGGTGTCTTGCGGTGCGGTGGAAAAATGGTGAGGGAAGGACCAGATCAAACAGCTCCTGGGGCCTGAGCACACTCTCCGAAATATAAGTATCTATCCTATAAAAACCTCGCCACCTTGCGGCGATACTCTAGAGTTAACTTTGAAGCTTCGCTACAAACGGCGAGTCTTCGCCAATGATCTAAGGCAGGAAGGAGGTCTCGGGTTCGATTCACAATGAAGTCAAAGGACATGGCCGAAACTTGTATGGAGCTGTGCCCTGGAAAAAAAATATTCATGGCCATCGACAAACAGTACGTTATATTAAAGCTTATAATTATGTCTTTACAATCGTTTAAGTTTTATGATCTAAAAATTTGCGAGAGACATAATATCAGCATAACAACTTGCAACAAAATGCGAGTAAACATTTTGAACAGCATAAATGATAAATTTATTAAAAAAAAATCATTGCTGTTAAAATTATTTAGGCGCATTTTGTTGCAAGTTTTTATGCTGATATTATGTCTCTCGAAAGTTTTCTGATCATAAAAATTAAACGATTGTAAAGACATAATTATAAGCTTTAATATGACGTACTGTTTGTCAATGACCATGAATATTTTTTTCGAGGGCAGAATCCGGCCATGTCATTTCGACCAATGGGTGACGTCATTAGTAGTTAAAGAATACAACAAAAACACACACAGTGCCTTGGCACGCGGCACAACACAAGTTCAATGTCACATCTAGCCTCGAGTAGCAGGTGTGCGCGCGACACCTGTTGCAGGTGGAAGCACGCCACTAATTGTTCCTATTCTCGCCGCTGACCTTTACGTGGTTACGATGGGTTCTCTGCTGACCCATTAGTGGTTTGTCGAATATGGGTATGGAATTATAAGCAGGTATACATTTACAAATACTTTAACATTAAGGCTCAACAAAAAAAGGTTTTTCGCAGCTTGTAAGATAACAACTCATTGTAAGCTTATACGTCAGTAAAAATTGCGGGAATGGCGGTATCATTCTTAAATCATTCCAATATAGAAAATTTTGCAGGTCACTAAAAATCGCATTATAAATGTTTCAGCCAGTGACTAAATACGCTAAGAGGACGGGAAAGATGTGACTTATGTTGAAGCCAAAAGTTTCTCAAATATGGCGTCGCGCGTCGTACATTTCGGTACCGCTGACAGCACATACCGCTGTGGGTCGCTTACATTAGCGCCATTTTACATTTTTGACGAATTAAAAAGATTCCGACGAATTGAGAACCTCCTCCTTTTTTTGAATTCGATTAAAAAATTATGCTTCAGGGCGGAGTCTAAAAATACATATGTGACGTCACTAAGTGCTAATACCTATCTAATATCTTATATTACCTTAATACGTTTAATCAATGGTTTTAGCCCGTTTAACTTATACCTAAAAAAGCCTTCGGAACGCCTGTCAGCTGTCTATTAGACACCTTCCTGTTTGCTCATTTTATTTTCCCCCGGGCAGCGACTGTTTGCTACGGCTATAAAAATTAAATAGGGTTCAAGCATTGGCATATAAATCTGTGGACCGCGGGTGTAGTACAAAATTCACGAAAAAAGTGTGCCGAGAAAACCTATATAAACGAGGGTATAATATGTGTATTTTTATAAACAAACTAAAACATTGTAATTTATGTCTTACACCATTATTATATAGCCTAATTTTGCTTAAGTGCGATTGGAACTCTTTTCGCGTTTTGGATTTCATTTGGTTCGGACACTTTTTAGCGCTGACCCGAAATCCTTAGTTTATAAATCAATGGGTTCAAGATATATACACATAGCATAATACGTATATATCATGTCAAGATAGAATTATAATTATAAACGTAAGGGCAGAACAATATTTTCCAGCGCCCGTATTCTGTATCTCGGTGTCTATCAAAGAATGATAGCCACTGGCATATGTTTTTTATCCATTGAAAGTTTGCTATGAAATAAAAATAACATTTCCTTAGCAAAACTTCAATGGATGAAAAACATTTGCTAGTGGCTATCATTCTTTGATAGGCACCGAGTTAGTCAGTTAGTCATTGCTATAAATTGTTATTCTACTAATCTATCCTTGCCATACGGCATCCTATAATATCTTCGTCCCTATCATAAAAGATTTATCACTGAATGTATCGCAGATATTGCACTAATCGTCCGGACAGCCACAATATATGAAACAGCAATAAATGTAGCAGAAATAAATGAAATAGAAATATATGAAACACATAACAAGCGGTGGCGCTTGTTCCTAACAAACGCGTTACATATTTCATTCGAAATTAATTCGCGGCCACGCGATTTAGTATTTCGTATCGCTATCGAGTTACTAGTGCGAGAGGAGACAGCGCTCTCCATAATAATTATTCCTAAATGAGCGTCATCACACTGAAGAAGGCTTCCAATGCATAATATTTAGTAGTTTTATATATTGGCTAAACAATCTAAACAATTGCCTAAATACAAATCTAAATTAAATTAAGACTAAAGATTCCTTGAATTGCATGTTAAACGAACTTTCTTTTGGTAAGTATATATTATAATTTATAATTTCATTAAAATAAGTAAAAAATAATAACTAAACATCGGAAACAATTTTGAAGTTTTCCTTAGTTTTGAACAAATCATGAGTCCTAAAATAATCCGTACATCATCATTTGAGTTATTTATGTATATACAAGCCTTTTTCCTAAACGTAGCTTCTTTTACCTCGTACCGAGTTTCTTGCCAGTTCTTCTCGGTGCAAACCTGCTTTCCGAACCTGGCGGTAGAGTCTTGACATTTCATAAGAGCCTATGTTACATAAAGAATTTCATTTCATTTCATTTCATTTCTCGTATTTGATATAATTATAATCATATTACCACGTCATTCATGATACCCTTTAATTCCATGACCCATTGGTCCGGCATTTTCCAGAGCTAAGCCTACAACATACCCTTCTCCCCCATCGAGGGTAGGGGCGACTTATGGTGTAATTACTCGTTATTTCTATTGTCAGCATGCCACGTTGCGTGGCAGTTAATATGAATTGCATGTTAAACAAAGGAATGTTTGCTTGCATGTTTATTTGGCCAATAGTCTAACTGTTTAGTTGTTTACTAGGTATAACAATAGAGTCGCATGCATGCAATCCTGTTTAACAATACCAATATAGGGTGCCTGACCACAAAGATTTAAATCGCTAGATGGGCCCTAAGCCTACATTGCGCACATCAAAAACGTCCACAAATATGTTGAGTGAGTGCTCTCAACATGCTATAGTTTCACTAATGTGTCAAAGAGAGTGACAACGTGTCACACAAGACAAAATCGTGGACGTTTTTGGAGGTTTAGGGCCCATCTAACGATTTAAATCTTTGGCCTGACCTATACACTACGTCATACGTGTTTGATCATTTCAGCCAACGGACGTCCAAAGCTGGACAAAAGCCTCCTGCAATGATTTTTTTACACTATTCAAGTTAGTACTTGACTGCGATCTCACCTGATGATAAGTGATGATGCAGCCGAAGATGTTAACGTACTAACTTGGAAGGGGTAAGTAAAGTCACCCCAACGGTTTCTACACAGCATCGCACCGGAACGCTAAATCGCTTGGCGGCACGTCTTTGCTGCTAGGTTGGTAACTAGCCACGGCCAAAGCCTCCAACCAGACTAGACCTAAGCCAATTTAGAAATTATAAAAATCCAAAGTGGCCCGTGGCGGGAATCGAACCCGCGACCTCCCACTCGAATCCGCGTCCCCTGCGCCACGGAGGTCGACAATTAATGTTACGGAAGGTTGACTCCACAAGATGACTTAAAGAAATAGCGAACCTAGCGCTGACACAAAAAAGTGCCATTCAGTTCGCAAAACTGCCTGACTCCGCCTTCGCTATGCAACTAAATCGCATCGCATAACTTTATCTCTTTCGACGTACTAAGGCCGCCTCGTAATTACGCGCACGCTGCGCTTGAAATAGACCGTACAAGAACTAACGCGTGCGCCGTGCAACCTAGCCGGCGCGCGGCAACCGTCTGAAATCAGTCCATCGTGACGGCTACTTGTATCTTTTCGGTCCCGTGACAAGCGAGCGTGGCCTGTCTGAAGGTTGATAGTGAAATAATGGTAACTCAGTTTTAAGTACCGAGTTTCTTGCCAGTTCTTCTCGGTGCAAACCTGCTCTCCGAACCTAGCGGTAGAGTCTTGACATTTCATGGGAGCTTATATCTAAGCCTATGTGAAATAAAAAATTTAATTTAATTTAATTTCATTTCATTTCATTTAATTTATTTTCATTTAATTTCATTTAATTTAATTTAATTTAATTTAATTTAATTTAATTTAATTTAATTTAATTTAATTTAATTTAATTTAATTTAATTTAATTTAATTTAATTTAATTTCATTTCATTTCATTTCATTTAATTTAATTTCATTTCATTTCATTTCATTTACCACCTAAGTATCTCAGATACCAAAACCGTTGAGCCAGTATTATTTTCCCTCAATTGCGGCTAAAAATAATGCAAAAAAAGTGTGAGAAAGCACACAACATCCGCTGGAAGCGAGTCCGCGAATTTCGCGCAGTCTTTTAGGAAGTTACTCACCACAATACTAATGATGCACGTGAGAGGAATAATTATATGCAAGCTTTGTACAAGCTGTTTTAGAATTGTGTGACGTTTTAAGTTACCCATCTACGCAAAAAGAGCGATTGTTGGGGATTTTATGTAGTTTTGAATGGTCTTTCTTGAGCTTTTACAAATTCAATTCATCATTGAATGGAATTTCTTAAATTATTACGGAGCTCTCGGTGCGTGAGTACAACTCGCTCTTGGCCGGCTTTATTTTAATTGTTCTATGTTATTACTTAATTCCAATTTCCCTGTTATGCGATTCTGCAAAAACATCTTGGACTGCACCGAGTGGTTAAGGGCGATGGGCACCACCCGGGCGCGAAAATTCAAATTTTATTTAGTTTTTCGCTTATAGTGGGCTAATTATACATCGGAGGCTAATGGCAAAGAGTTTTGCGGGCACAGCATTTATGCATCTACATGTTTTTAATAAAAACTGTGCTCAACAATACTCACTTACTTCATATTGGTTCCCGATAGCTCGATATCTGGGAAACTGCAAAAAATTATCTTTCGGGAACCAATATGAGATGAGTGGGAACATTTAAACAAAGTTTCTATTAAAAACATGTAGATGCACAAAAAGTAGGCCCGCAAAATGCACTGCCATAAATCTACAATGTGTAGTTAGTCTAATATTGGCGAAAAACTAAATAAAATTTGAATTTCGCGGGCTGGTAGGGCCGCAACACCTTACAAGAAAGGCACTGATTGGCCAGTGATGGTTAGTTGGATGGATATTGCTATGCTTACCGGCGATCTTCGGGCGATGTACAATTTTATTTACGAGTATCATCTCACTGATGGTAAGTCAAAATTGATTGTTACTCAGCATCCCACCGGAAGTCAGTCAGTAAATCAATCAGTCCAGCAGTCATGTCCCATAATGTATGAGGAATATTAGGAGCACTTTTTTTGTTGAAAGCACAAGTTTCACAGGTAAATTGATATGAATTATCATTTACCCACAAGCGACATTATAATCCGGTTGTAAATGCATCGAACTGAGTATATCCGGATGAATTATAACCGGGTCTAACAGGTTAGCGCATTAGCGTAATTTATCGCAAATAGATGCCGTGCAAATTGAAACTTGGGAATCAATTCGTAGATACTCGTAAATAAACCTACCTAGTTAATTTAATCACCCTTTTAATGTTTACTGTTGATCTAAAACCAACTAATAAATAGTCAAAAAGAGAGATTGTACAATTATGGTAGAATATCTAAAACTTATTTTAATTTTATTTATATTGATTTCCTTGGTATTCCACCGGGTTGGGGTAATTTTGTTCCATGGCCATTTTGTTTGGTCTTTAGGGTTCCGTACCAAAATGATAAAAATTTAACCCTTATACAGACACATCCGTCCGGTCGTTTGTCACAATCGCTTATTTCTGTATCTATTGGAATATTTTTTTGATATCTGCAAACAAAGACAAGCAATTCATTAACAAATTACGAAAGTGATTCTTAACTTTTAATGCTTTTGGAGGATTCCCTTGGTTTGTCAATACGACTCGCACTCTGTTTTTTTATGAACTAATTTTATATTGTTACATGGACTAATGAAAATTACCAACCGGATAAGCAGAACCGGATAAGACCAGTAGGTATAGATTTGAGTCTACCACATAAACTGAAGTTTTATTGTGTTATTTACACGAGTAAATGCTACGTAACAAACTGGCTGTAACTACATCGAACCGGATAAGTATACCCGGATAAATTATAACCGGGTCGACCAGGTGACCGTATAAACGTAATTTATCGCAAATAGACGCCATACTAATTGAAACTTGCAAATCAGTTTGCCAGATAACTATTAATCGGTTAATTTTAAACGGCCATTATGTGGTGGTTAATCGAACGGTTGATTAAATTTTAACTTAATTTTTTATTGACAAACGGTGGCGGTCGCTTTTTACTCGATTTCACGACGAAAATTTCGTTATATGAAAAAATCATTTAGTGGTGTCAACGATATAAACCTGAGGATGGTCCCATTGGAACATATACGTCAACCTTCTTCATACGAGAAAAAAAATAGCGGCGGTCGTCAAAATTCCGCTAATACGCTGCAACATGGCGGAAATCGTCCCAGTGGAAACTCGTGTGCGGACCAATAACAATATGTGATCTGTGGCGTGAACCCGCAGTTCATAGACAATACTGCGGTCGGCTTACTACTGCCGATATTGGTGGTCCTGTGGATATGTCTCTTGCCGGTAATCGAATCCGAGACCTCTCCTTGATTCCAAGGGCATCCCATCTACGCGAGAAAGTTCGTCAATTAGATTCATTAGATTTGCCTCCATACCGAATAGAAGATTAACTTGGGTAGATATTAAAGCATTGGAAAAATTCAAGAAAAAAGATTACGAAGAAAATTAATTATTTCATACCTTTAGTAGGTACAAGGACGGCCCCCCCCGATGGATTCCAATCTTGTCGCGATGGGGGGGCTCAGTAGCCGTGGTTGGGCCCCACTGTGAAGCCAAAAGGAATCCAGGAGGGGACGCTCGGAGTGGGCCTGGAGATGGGCCCGCTCTGGATGTGTCCAAGAGGGGTGCGGGGGACAGAGTTTTCTGACTCCTGCAGCCAGGAAGGGTCACGGGAGGAGAGGCGTGTCGGTGTGTCGTTGCCGCTCGCCCTATCTCCCGCGACCAAACGGTGGCGCACCGTTAGATGCGTCGGCGGCGGGGCCGCAGGGGAAGAGGAGTGTCGGTGTGTCGTTGCCGTTCTCCCTGTCCTCTGCGGCCGTTTGGTGGTTTGCGGCGGAGCCAAAGATCAGATCCGCCGCGGGGTATGGGAGGTCGATGCCTGCGAAGTGCAGGAGCAAGCTTCGCAGGTATCGGCTTACCCGTGCCCACGGCCCCTGGGTGACGGTCCCGGGGGGGTCCGTCGCCTTACGGATGGGCGCCGAGGAGGTAAGGCCGGCTTAGGTGTTTCTGGCGGGCCTTGCTGTTGGAGGGGAGCTCCATGCTCCACCTCGTGGAGGGGCCGCGCAAGCGGCCGGGCACCGGCGGGTTCGCGGAGGTTTGCGCAAGCGTTCCCGTGTTCCCGTCATACGGTGCGAGGAGGAAACACCGTGGGGTTTAGCCGGTAAGAGTCCGGCATAACCCAGCCGCTCCCCCGGGCGACTGGGTATTCATGAGAATTCCCCACGATAAAAAAAAAAAGGACGGCTTTTTGATGGTAGCTTGAGAAAGAATTGACTTATCTCGATATTTTTTGTTTTGTTTGTGACTGTTATTGATTTTGACATCTGAGATAAACTAAAGGGAAAAATGATCAAGTGTGAGTCTGGCGGCGCACTGAGGCTTGCGATTGATTCTTTAATATATATATAGCTGCTTGTGCTGATTCACTGACTGATTGATCACCTCTCCTGAACAATTTTGTATGGAAAGTTTTTTTTTCACTGATCGTTTTGTATAGAAAGGAAAAATTCATGAGGAAGAAAAATATAGTGAGAGCTGATGATTGAGGATTTCGAAGACGGGTGAAGAGCACAGCCAAGGGTATTGCAGATAGGTGGGGGGTGTTCGACCAAATGTCATTTAAAATGTCATCCAACTGCCAGTGAGCTGAAAAAAAATTAAAAATGGCGGATTCAAAATGGCCGCCATTCGAATTTCGCCGATATCTCGGAAAGTATAAAAGATGGAAGAATGGTTTCTTGACAAGAAGTGATCAGGAACCAAAGGTCTATTTGATGGATAAAAAAAAAAATTCAAAATGGCGGAATTTATTTTTCCATAGAAAATGTATGGGGAATGTTGAAGAGACTAACAGTTGGTAATTATGCAAGGTTGTGATGCGGTTTTTCGGAGAGTTACTACAGAAAAATATGGAGAGAGCTGATGATTGAGGATTTCGGAGACGGGTGAAGAGCTCAGCCAGGGTATCGAAGATAGGTGGGGGTGTGCTCGACCAAATGTAACTCGAAACGACATCCAATTGGCAGTTAGCTGAAAAAAAATCAAAATGGCGGATTCAAGATGGCCGCCATACAAATTTCGTGTTGTTCTATCTCGGAAAGTATAAAAGATAAGAGAGTGATTTCTTTGCAAGACATAATTAGAATCTCAAGGTCTACGGGATGAATGAAAAAAATCAAAGAGGTTGAATTTATTTTTCCATGGAAAATGTGAATGCTTCAATAAACAAGGCCTATGAAAAACTATGAAAAGTATGAGAAGAGATGATGGTCTACGATTTGGATGATGATTGAGGAGCACGGTCATGGATTTAAAGATAGTTAAGGGCTGTTTGAATAAAAAATACACTGAACCTCATCGGATGAGGTAGTTCTTTTAGCCCATTGCCAATCGGATTCCAATTGGCGATGGAGATGACGGCGATTCTTTTATAGGTGAGAAGACAGCCCGCGGGCCACATGTGGCCCGCGCTCCCACGCGCCCTACTAGTTATTATATACAGACCGATTTTATCGGTAGTATTTTTAAGTAAACTGAACACCAAAAAACCACGTTTGTGGTATGGGAGTCCTCTTAAATATTTATTTCATATCTTTTTTAGAACTGATTTGTTATTATAGAGTCAACAGAAATACATCATTATGTGAAAAATTTAATTTCTAACTATCACGGCTCATAAAATACAGCCTGGTGACAGACGGACAGACAGACAGACGGACTCTTAGGAATAGGATCGCGTTTTACCCTTTGTATAAACTGTTGGCTGACTTACTTACTGATCCATCATCGGCCAGGCTAAGCTTTCTACTAAAATCTATGATAATAACATCAAGATGAGCCCAACCGAACATTTTACGTAAACCTTCTTCATACAAGAAAATGTAGAGCCATGTGTCGAAACTCCTGCTAAATACTGCGTAGGCTTACAGCTTACTACTGACGCCGGGGGGGTTTTGCTCTTATAAACTGGCGACATTTTTTTCGCGCGGTCCGCCGGGTCTATAGTATAGGTGTCTTTGACTAAAATACTGAAATATGCACGGTTTCATTTATTATGTAGACAAGGGATAAGAAAGGTTCTTCGAAATTCCGACGGAATCATCCAGGCGAGGCAGGGGTGGATCTAGCTAGCTAACTATAAATATAGAGAGTAAAAAAACAATAGTGACTTAACAAAGAAAAGATTTTATCTCCTCACAATTAACTGGGCCCGAGAATAGGTCCCCGAATGGTCCATTAATTAATGGCCCGGGTAATGCACGGCCATCTTGCAAGGCCTCATAAATTTATTAATTAACTTGGGACAGACTTTTTTCCCACAAAATTATAGAATGTTTTCGTTTCGCGAATTGTCCCGTTTTTTTAGTTCAATTCACGATTATTAAAGTCGTTCCCTGGATTTTTAGGATTTCGTACCCATATATTTTTAGGATTTCGTACCCATATATTTTTAGGATTTCGTACCCATATATTTTTAGGATTTCGTACCCATATATTTTTAGGATTTCGTACCCATATATTTTTAGGATTTCGTACCCATATATTTTTAGGATTTCGTACCCATATATTTTTAGGATTTCGTACCCATATATTTTTAGGATTTCGTACCCATATATTTTTAGGATTTCGTACCCATATATTTTTAGGATTTCGTACCCATATATTTTGCCCTTTGGGTACTGGACCCTTAAGCAACACCCTAAAGCATCACGCTGGGACGCTTGGCGTTGCGTCTTCGCTGGTAGAGAGGTAACTAGCCACGGCCGAAGGCTCGCATTAGACCATACCTGAGCCAATTTAGAAAACATATAATTCTTTATTAGCCCATGACGGTAATCGAACCCGCGACCCCCCATCCACAACCATCAATTCGTCTGTCCGTCCGTCCGTCTGTCATCTCTTGAACCGTGTTAACTACAGACTTGTCACAAATGATGAATTTCTGTTGCCGCTATAACAACTAACACTAAAACTATAATGAATAATTGGTCAGGTGCGGGTCGGGCTCGCGCACTGAGGGTTCCGTACTATATTAGAAAAAGTTAAACCATAAGGCCCGGTTGCCACCAAAGCGGAGCGGAGCGGAGCTGTGTTTGAGTAACCAATCAGATTTCGTAATTTCGACATCTTCTCTCCTGGGAGATGTCAAAATGACGAAATCTGTTATTTTCGTTTCGGAATTTCTGGATTCGGTCTCCACGCTCAAAGCCCGCGATAGAAGCTATGCAATAGCTTAATAATACTTAAAAGTAAGGAAGTAAGTAAGTAATTTTTTATTTGCACAAAAACATGGTCAAAATAGGTGGAAAAGTACACAATTGGAAACCGAATGTTTTTTACCCACATACGGGTATGCAAATGTTACAATTTTAATTTTTTTTTCCCCCCAAAAGGGGCTCCCATACAACAAACGTGATTTTTTGCTCGTTTTGAATTTGGTGGGAAGAGATGTTTTGATTGCAACTGGTCTTGATAATACGAAACCCACAGTACAAACATTTATTTTAATTTTAACACCTGAGATACAGCAATAGAGAGATAACAGTCAGTACAAGAAAATATAATAAAGCCTATTTCGAGAATGCAAAATCACATAGAAAGCCCGATACAGTTGCGAACCGTTAGGAGGCTGCGTGCGCGCAGATACACGGTAAAAACACTAGTCGTGTAGCGACAACTCGCTGGGGTCTATCTATAGTCGAGACCTCGCAAACTATAAACGTCCTACGTTTAGTGTTGGACCTTGTTAAATGCTTCGTTGGTGTGTGGTGAGTATTCCAAGAGCACGCCATCACACATATGGTCCTCTGCATTCCTTTCATCCATTACCAGCGACCTTGTTCTGGTCGTCGGTCCAGCAGGCAGGAGGTCGTCCTACGCTGCGCTTATCCATCTCTATTCCATTTCTACTATTTCTTTTGGTATGCTTGTGGAATGCAATCCCAAAAACGTATTTTTATAATGAATCTTATCGACAAATTGGTCAATTTTGACGAACGTGTGACGTGACTTAACGATGATCAAAAGCATAACAGAATTAATAGTATAAGGTAAGTCGTATGGCTGGGGCTGTTGTTCGGCGTTCGCTAATCCATAGACATTCGACTAATAGATACACGTCTAGACTCTAAATGTATTGCAATCATTGCCCTAACAACCTAAATGCAGCTACAAAAATAGTATTGGGCTCGCTTTACCACAGAATATACCATAACCTTACGATACAAAAAAATCACTCCTCAAAATTATATAAATAAATAGCGACACTAGCGCTGTCACGTTAAATTCAGTTCGCAACAGCTCCTTATACCTACATCGTTTTTAACCTAAACGATATACTCTCTTTCTCTCGCGTTCCATTATCTCCCTTCTATCTCTTTCCGTTTCACTACAGGAGTCCTGATAAAACCGCTGGGCGGTCGGCGCTAAGTATTTGTGGCCTTTATACCTACAATACCGTGAAACCTCCCGGACTATAGATACACGTCTAAGTCTAGATGCGTCAATAATTGCAACTCGTTCGCAATCATTGCCCATTGCAGAGTGAAATGCTACTACATAATACCGAGTTGTCTGTACTGAGAAATATTACTTTTTCACTATCAACTGTAAGCCAGTGTAATTGCGTAATGCAATCACAATCAGCATAGCTATCATGAAAAAGTTAATTTGAATGAATGGTAAGTCTTTATGTGTCTTATTTTAAGGTTGAACACAAAATTACGACCGAAAAATTCAATTTTATTAAGAAAGGTTTATTGTAAATTGTAATAGAAAAACTAACAATTTCATAAACTTTTTGAACGTGTCAAGATATTAATACCGCCTTTCCCATAATAGTGCCATATAAGCCCTTTTTTAACCGACTTCAAAAAAAAGGAGGAGGTTCTCAATTCGTCGGAATCTTTTTTTTTTTTTTTTTTTTTTTTCTATGTATGTTCACCGATTACTCGAAGACGCGTGGACCGATTTGAAAAATTATTTTTTTGTTTAAGAGGGTTTTGTTTCCAGATGGTCCCATTTTAATCAGGTCAGGATCTGATGATGGGATCCTGGAGAAATCGAGGGAACTCTTCAAATTTTATATGGACACATGAAACTATTTGAGTATTATTAGAAAGAGTAATATTTTCCAAGTTGTCCTATGGTCATCAGGTCAGGATCTGATCATGGGATCTTGGTGAAATCAAGGGAACTCTTCAAATTTTGCTAGTATACTTAAAGCGAGTTGGGTATTTTTTATAGTTACTGGTGCATATGCTAGCAGATACTGATTTGATGACTAAAGTCATTGAGTCAGGGTCTGATGATGGGATCTTGGTTAAATCGAGGGAACTCTTCAAATTTTGCTAGTATACTTGAAGCGAGTTGGGTATTTTTTATAGTTACTGGTGCATTTGCTAGCAGATACTGATTTGATGACTAAAGTCATCAAGTCAGGGTCTGATGATGGGATCTTGGTGAATTTGAGGTATCTCTTCAGATTTTATGAACACACCTCAAGCAATTTGGGTATTTTTACAACGCCTTGTGCATTTTATTGTTTCCCACTAAAAAGTATAAAATAAAAATGGGAAATGCTTTCCAAAAAACCAACTTCAAATGCCACTACAAAGAGTGAAATAATTTTTATTTAAATTTTAGGTACCTACAACAATTCGAAGTCGGGCGATTGTCTATGGCTTCGTCATTTCTTCGCACATCAAATAAGTAAGAAGGAAAATTAGGGATTGTATGAAACATTGCCCGACTTCGAATTGGTGTAGGTACCTAAAATTTAAATAAAAATTATTTCACTCTTTGTAGTGGCATTTGAAGTTGGTTTTTTGGAAAGCATTTCCCATTTTTATTAACATGTCAAGATGATGCCTTTGCCACAATAGTGCCATAAGCCTACTTTGTCATATACCTTCGATGTACGAGGGAGCGTTTTTATGTTCGCGGAATGAAGGGTAAGGGGTTGAAATAAAAAAACCAAATTATTTTGCCTTTTCAATATATTCAGCTGCAAGACGGACACATTATTCAGATCTTTCAATTTATTTATTTATACCTTATACTCCGGTGTTAGAGCGAACGCAAATGTCAAGTTCCCATTCACAGCGGCGTAGAGTCAGCAACTGAGTATGCTCCGGTGTTAGAGCGAACGCAAATTTCAAGTTCCCATTCACAGCGGCGTAGAGTCAACAACTGAGTATGCTCCGGTGTTAGAGCGAACGCAAATTTCAAGTCCCCATTCACAGTGGCGTAGAGTCAACAACTGAGTATGCTCCGGTGTTAGAGCGAACGAAAATTTCAAGTTCCCATTCACAGCGGCGTAGAGTCAACAACTGAGTATGCTCCGGTGTTAGAGCGAACGCAAATTTCAAGTTCCCATTCACAGCGGCGTAGAGTCAACAACTGAGTATGCTCCGGTGTTAGAGCGAACGCAAATTTCAAGCTCCATTCACAGCAGCGTAGAGTCAGCAACTGAGTATGCTCCGGTGTTAGAGCGAACGCAAATTTCAAGCTCCCATTCACAGCGGCGTAGAGTCAACAACTGAGTATGCTCCGGTGTTAGAGCGAACGCAAATTTCAAGTTCCCATTCACAGCGGCGTAGAGGAGCCGGTAATTTACCAACTATCAGAACAGATAACGACATAGACAAGGCATGATGTCGCAAAACGAATAAAAACTGGCTCACGTCCGCTCGGGCCGGGGAGCGGGCTATGCGAGAGTGAACCAGCGGGCTGAGTATTTTTCCCACGATTAAAAATATCCCATTCAAGAGTTTGAATTTTATTTTTGTGTGCGCTGATAAGCTTGCAATATTATATCATACCAGCACGATGAGCATGGGCATTGGATAAAAACGTTATGCTCCGATTTTATCTGGACAGGGGAAAATTGTCAGGAGACTGCTAAAGTATGACCAAAGTCCGAGACTAATCAATCTTTCATTTTTAGGTGGGTTTTGATTTTGTCTGTGGTTTTGTCAAAATCGTGACTCCGTGATGTTGAGTTGACACTTTACATAATATAATAGGGTGAATTTTATCCCTGAGCCTGACTTATCCATGTTTGATTTATCTCTACTCATTTACTCACTCACCCATGATCTGAGATTGGTGAAACTGTAAAATCGGGTACGAATGAGAGTCAACTCACACAAGTACGTAGGTCTCGCCATAGTTTAGAGAACAACGTTTGCAAGGACAGCATATTCCTTATAATAATCCAAAACCTATTTTTGCATAACTTTCTACCTGCTTGTGAAAGTCTCGTCAAAATCAGAAGAGCTTTTTTTAAGAATACCTAGTCCGTGATCCGTCAGAGTAGATCCGTATGTCAATAATTGACGTACAACATTTTGTATGCAAAAAAATTGGTAAGTGCGAATCGAGCTTGCACACTATGGGTTCAGTACTATCATGTCCCATTCTGAATAGTGTTAAAGTTATCAATAGTATAAGTCTCGTTTTTGAACTGGGTAAATTTTGGTCTACCCAATTCAAAAACAAGATAAAAAAACATCATGTTTGTTGTATGGGAGCCCGTTAAACATTTATTTTATTCCAGTTTTTAGTATTACTTGTGATAGCGGCCACAGAAATACATTATATTTTGTGAAAATTTCAAGTTTGTATAGCTAATTCGGTTCAAGAGATATTTTTTTTGATAAAAATTCAATGAATTCGTCCATCTCGCGTCAAACCGTCCGTACGTCATTACGACCGGTTTAGGAGTAAAAAGCGACAGTACAGGTCGATAGCCGCAGGTGCGGACGGACAGATGCGATAGCGTATATATACGTTCCATACATACATACATACAACTCCATACATACATACATACAAACTGCGGAAGTGTTGGGATGCGGTGTTTTGATTGCGTGATATCAGACGGAAACTTTTCAGGGACTTATTTTTGTATGTATGTACAAAACAAAATCCATACATACGGATTTTGTTTTGTATGTAACGCTCTTGGCATTTCTAATGATGATACTCCAGTGTCGGAGCGAAATATGTGTAGATGAAATACTTTTTGGAATAATTGTGTGACACTGGAATTCATCCGACATTGAACGTGTATAACCCGGATGAATGTGCGGATGGATAGATGTGATAGCGTGTATATACGTACACCATACATACATACATACAACTCCATACATACATACAAACTGCGGAAGTGTTGGGATGCGGTGTTTTGATTGCTTTATATCAGACGGAAACTTTTCAGAAATTTATTTTTGTATGTAATATTATCTATGTATGGATTTTATTTTGTAAGTCAACTTCTAGTGATGATAATCTGGTGTTGGAGCGAAAGATACTCGAATAGACAGTGTTCTGAAAGAATTGTGTTACATTTTTTTTTAATGCTATACAAGTTAGTACTTGACTGCGATCTCACCTGATGGTAAGTGATGATGCAGTCGAAGATGTTAGCGTACTAACTTGGAAGGGGTAAGTTAAGTCACCCCAACGGTTTCTACACAGCATCATACCGGAACGCTAAATCGCTTGGCGGTACGTCTTTGGTGGTAGGGTGGTAATTAGCCACGGCCAAAGCCTCCCACCAGACCAGACCTGAGCCATTTAGAAATTATAAAATTCCAAAGTGACCCGTGGCGGGAATCGAACCCGCGACCTCCCACTCGAATCCGAGCGTGCGTCCCCTGCGCCACGGAGGTCGTCAAACATTGAAATTAATCCAATATTTATAGGTAAATCTGTACAACTCCTAGTGTCACACATTTTTTACAAAACGTACGATTTAATAAGGAGGCCGCAGGTTCGAATCCTGGGCACACACTTCTGACTTTTCCGAGTAATGTGCGTTTTTAGGAAACTAAATATTACTTGCTTAACGGTGAAGGAAAACATCGTGAGGAAACCTGCAGGCCTGAGAGTTCACAAAAATGTTCTCAAAGGTGTGTGAAGCCTGCCAGGCGCCAACTTGGCAAGCGTGATGGGCTTTGGCTTATGTCCCACTGCTGGGGAGGGATATCATCTCAGTCTGAGACGAGACCAGTGCCCAGCAGTGGGACATAAAAGGGGTTGATTTGATTCACTACTGGAGCAACATCAGATGTTGACTTGCCAGGATTTTTCGTTGTGGGTTTCTTTGATGATAGTCGAAGTTATCCCTAATATGGCTAGCAGGTTAATTAGGTAAGTAAGTCCAAGCTGGCCCACTCTGGGAATTGAACCCTGGTCCTCCCGCTTAGATAACATTAAGTACTAACACACAACATAAACATAGTTTTCGCAATAAATAAATAAACACATCGCAATCTAGCCCCAAAGTAAGCATTAACTTGTTTTATGTGTACT
Source organism: Coenonympha glycerion (assembly GCA_963855885.1). NCBI lineage: Eukaryota > Metazoa > Arthropoda > Insecta > Lepidoptera > Nymphalidae > Coenonympha > Coenonympha glycerion. Next base: position 8,719,578 of record OY979652.1, on the reverse strand, counting down.
AGATAACTAATAAATATACATAATATTTAATATACACAAATACAAAATATTGGAAAACACCCACACACTTCAAAACATTCATGCTCATCACATAAACATTTTTCAGAAGTGGAAATCGAACCCACGACCTCCGACGCAGACGGCAGAATTCCTACCGCTACACCATTCGGCCTTCCAATATGAGAATGAGAATGAATAAGAATGAGAGAACTTTATTTCCGTTTTGTGCCACTATAACTTTATCTATAACTAGCTTTTGCCCGCGGCTTCGCCCGCGTGAATTTCGGGGTTTTACAAATCCCGTGGGAGTCATGGATTTCCTGGAAAAAAAACAGCATATTTTGTGTTAACCTAACTTCAGAAACACGATTGGATAAAAATTTCTCGCCCAAAAGTTCTCCCAAAAATTGCTCTAAAATCTCCATTTTTCTAATTTCGATCGAAAACTATGATGGATATAATTATAATTTTTGTTTTAATGTATCGGTAAAAAATAATTCCCAAAAACGCTCAGAACGACATTTTAATAACTGGCTTAGTTTTTGAAGTAATTAGGTAAAACCACGTTTTTCTGTTATATTCTTTCGCAACGCTGCATACTAACCAAACCTAACCTAACCCACCAACGTATTCATAAGAGTGAGAAGGACGAAGATAAAATCAACGTATCCGCTTAAGAGCGAAATATATTCAGAACCTTTGCCTTATAGGTATCCATTTTCGCATTTATAGCATAATTACTATCACATATCCTATTGCTCAACTAAAACACATATTTTTAATGGCGAAACAGTTCTAATTTCAGAAACTATACAGGGACAAATTTTTAGTATGATTAACCTGTATCCCATTGCTTGACCAAAACACACATTATAGGTAAAGAGTGAAAAATTTGTAGTTGTATTTTCAGAACCTACATGGGTAGGTACCCATTTCCACATTTATAGCATTACTATCCCATATGCCATAGCTCAACTAAGACATACATTGTCAGCAACGAAACAGTTGTTAGTTCAGAACCTATATCATATAGGTACCCGTTTTCATAGTTATAATATTAAATAACCTGTATCTCATTGCTCAACAAAAACACAAAATGCTATTAGCGAAACAGTTGTAATGTCGGAACCTATAATACAGGTACCCATTTTCACATTTATAGCATTATTATCCCATATCCCATTGTTAAACTAAAACACACATGTTAAATGCTTACAGTGCTAAGTTCAAAACCAACATAGTGCACATTTTCACATTTTTTTGTGATAACATCATTAGTTTTTGCCCGCGACCCCACCCGCGTCAATTTCGCTTTTTCATAAATCCTAAGGGAAACGTCATTTTCCCGTTATCGTTCCCTATTCCAACCTTTATACATGCTTTCAAGCAAGTTTGCCTGAACAATCTATCTATAGATGTAGCTATAGATTGCTCAAGAAAATTTGGTATTTTGATTATCCTACGGGAACTATGGATTTTTCCGGGATAAAAAGTAGCCTATGTGTTAATCCGGGTTATAAGCTATCTATGTTCCAAATTTCAGCCAAATCGGTTCAGTAGATGCGACAGGAAAGAGTAACAAACAAACAAACTCACTTTCCCATTTATAATAGTAAATAAGGATATCGCAATATCTTGCTGCACGAGGGAATATTAAATGGAGAACAGTACCTAATCCGCGCGCTGCTCTCTCAGGCCTATTGGAGAGCGCAACCGGCGCGTCTGTTTTCCCATCATAGTATTATTGCCCTGCGTGCAGCGAAATATGGCATTGACTATAAAGTATGAACGCAAGTGGCGTGAGGAACCACAGTTTGTCAAACAAATAATTTCCCACCAAAGCTTTTCAGCGCCACATAAAACTTAGAAAATCGCATGCAGTAAAGTATATACTGAGGAATGAGGGTAGATAAATCGTGGAATTTTAACACTTTGACGTCAATTTGGCGCCGGAAGCGGAAGTCGCCATTTTCGCCCGGCGAAAAGCGTAATTTTTTCGCCGACGCTTAAGCCGTCATGGCGGCACTTCCGGTGGATTTCCCGTGACGTCACGTGTCGACGTCCGGTCTGGATATAATAAGCCACTCTTTAATTGGACGAAAATTTTAAACGCTCTCATTTCTTGGGACCGCTAATTATATTATATTTTAAGGGTGTTCCGTAAAGGTGCACTTTTCTTAACGAAGCAACGTTTAATTCTTTTAATAAACAAAGAGAATAGAATAGGAATACGTTCATCTAATGCTAGGTGACACACTGGCTTAGTTAGATGCAGTGCTTCCTGAAAAAAAGTGGCGCGATCTCAATGTGTTTTTTCCATATCAAAAACAAGTGTCGGTTACGGTTACAAAAATGTCCGACGCCTAAAGAAATTTCACTTTAAAAATTTTTACGCTAAAAGTTATAACCCTGTATGAATATGATAGAACTTACATTTTATCCCGAAAAAAGCCCATCTTTCCTGTGGGATTTGTATAAAACCATCATCCAGGCGAGGCCGCGTTAAAAAACAAAAGTTAATAATAATGTGTGTGTTTATATGTAACTCCTTTACGCCGTAACTTCCAAACCTACATTAACCTATACCTTTTTCAATCGCAAAAATCTATGTTAAAATTGTGAAATTAAGTAAAATGCGCGGGCGAAACTTTGTAACACAATACGTTCGCATCGAAACAAATGTACGTATTCAGCAAAGAATGTGTAAAGCCAGTGTCGGATGCAGTCCGGAGCCCGGACAATCCGTCGATACCGGACGTCCGGGCCGGAGCTACGTCCGGCGCGCTGCGGATTTTATTTCATGGAACCTTCCTGCATTGAGTTTTCATACGTGATCGTATACGAGAAAATGAATATTTTCATCCTTTTATTTATCGCACATTATATTAATAAAGGCGAGAGATTGTTTGGAAGTGTGTATGTAAGAATTATGTATGTTTATTACTCCTTCACACCGCAACTACTGAACCGATTTGGTTGAAATTTGGAATGGAGATAGATTATACCCTAGATTTTCATATGGGCTACTTATTATTTAGAAAAAATCCATGGTTCGCACGGGATTAATGAAAAAACGTAATTCACGCAAGCGGGGCCGAGGGCAACAGCTAGTTTATAACAAACGAGAAGGATTGTTTATTTTTTTATTACTCTCTCACGCCACAACTACAAAAGCGATTTAGCTGAAATTTATTTGGAATAGTATGCGTAAACTACATTAATATATTCTATGGATATATGTACGTTTTCCACAGGAATGATAAATACTGAAATACAAAACAAGGGTGAATTGGAAACAAATGTACGTATTCAGCGAAGAATGTGTAAAACCAGTGTCGGATGCAGTCCGGAGTCCGGTCAATCCGTCGATACCGGACGTCCGCGCCGGAGCTACGTCCGGCGCGCTGCGGATTTTATTTCATGGAATCTTCCTGCATTGACTTTTCATATGTGATCGAAAGCGATCACCGCGAAAGTTTGTAAGTGAGAGTGTGTGTGTTTATTACTCCTTCACGCTGCAACTACTTAACCGATTTGGCTGAAATTTGGAATGGAGATAGATTATACCCTGGATTTACCTATAGACTATTTTTTTAAATTCAATCTGACAATTGTCTATCAAGTTGCGTTTTAAACTACATTCGATTTAGCGCTCTATGTCAATAGCTGTAAAATTAACTTTTCAGTTTTCGCAAAAAATGTTTTGATTTTTATGTCGTCTGTTACGTTATGCCATCAACTTTTCAAACATTTCCCATCACCAAATGCAGCTGACGCGTGACGAGAATACCCCGCCAGTATTGGATTGGACGCAACGCCCCGTGTCCAACAGCGCTCGCTTCGCTCGAGGGTAGGGAATTCAAAAAATTCCAATCTTCCCGATAGGTCGGACTGGATTTTTGCGGAGATGGGAATAGTACGGCCCGTATTGAAATCGGAATACTTTTGTGTTGCGATTGGTTAGAATTGTCCTACTGTGCGGAAAAATAAAAGTACGTTGAATTTTTCTTTCTTTACTAGGTTTGGATACAGAGTATATTGATGACTAAAATATTTGGTCAAGTGTGAGTTGGGCTCGCACACTGAGGGTTCCGTAGTCCGTATTATCAAGATCAATTTGAATTAAAATCCGGATTGTTGTATGGGAGCTTCTCTTAAATATGTATTTTCTTATTTTAATATAAATATTTATTTTTAAAGTGCATATAATATAATTAAATATTTATTCTGTGTATATTTTATGCGTCTATCTCTTGCCGTTATCCATATCGAGCAAAAAAAAGTTAAAAAAATCACGTTTGACGTATGGGAACCATTAGATATTTATCTTTTATTTTATTGGGATTCCGTACCCAAAGGGAAAAAACGAAAATAAAAATAAGCCTTTGGAGCTACTTTTGTGAAAACTTTCTATCGAAACTTCCAATTGTTTAGGCGTCGAGCGAATTTAGATTAAAGACCAAAATACATGGCGTTTAAAGAAAGTGTCTTTAAACTGTTTAAACTGTAGGTCACTTAAATAAATCGCTTAAATAACCGTTTACGCGGATAAGGGGGATGGGTACCATCCGGGCGGGAAACCTTCAAATATTATTTACTTTTTTGCTGATAGTGGGCTAATTATGCTTCGTAGGCTCAAATGCAATGAGTTTTGTGGGCACAACATTTATGCATCCACATTTTTTGAATAAAACTCTGTTCAACAATACTCACTTACTTCATATTGGTTCCCAGAAATTGCAAAAAATTATCTTTCGGGCACCAATAAGAGGTAATTGTGGGAATTTTCGAGTAAAGTTTCTATTAAAAACATGTAGATGCATAAATATTATACCCGCAATATTCATTGCCATAAAGATACCTACGATGTGTTATTGAAAAATGAAAAAAAATGAAAAAAAAAAAATGAAAAATATTTATTATCAAAAAACAACATAGGTACATAGTTCGGAATATCCGCTGGCACCCACACTAGGAGTTCCTGTATCGTGGGTGCCTGTTTTTCGGTTTACAAAAATACGGTTATGTTGTCGCTCGGTTAACAATTCATGAGTTACATTTGACAATATAACCGAATATCTTAGCAATATATCGAAAATCGAATTAGTGTAATATTTGCGAAAAACTAAATAAAATTTGAATTTCGCGGGCTGATAGGGCCAAAACACCTTAACGTATACGAATATTTACGTATTTATGGTCATTAATATACAAGGTTTGTGGCTCACGCCAGACGTTGGAGCATTCGGGACACGCAGTGAGCGTCAGGTGCGCACAATACACCGGCACCAGGCACAGTACACTTGCTGACCGAAAAATAGACACATTATTGAAGACTTTTATCATTCGAAGTTAAAAAATCGAATTAAAACATACATGCATTGACTCAATGTTTCAGTACCGCCCAGCGTATGAATCTAGAATGCTGGAAATCCCGTTGATATCCCGTTCATAGCGCAGATAAGAAATAAGAAAGGATTTTTAGAAATTCACACGTGAGTACACAAGCAAGCAAGAGAGGGTGAGATAGTAACAAATAGTCTCATCTGACCTGAACCAATTCAGAAATTATAAAATACAAATTGCCTTTGTCGGGAAATCAACCTGGCACCAATCACATAAACATCTCAGCCCACCATTTCGAAAAAAACATCCAAGGTCATCAAAATAATTAATTGATCTCAAATAAAGAAACTAATTTTCAGTTGTTCATCCTTAAATAATCATGGAAAACTGAAAGGGTTCCTAACGAGACTAGGAAAATCTTGACTGAAAAAATATCTAGAATTTACGTAAAAAATAAAATAAAAAACCTACCATGAATAGATGCAGTTAATGAAATAAAGCAATATTCTATAAATGGGTTCAGTTTTTTTGCAAGACATTTTATTCACCACCTGTTTCGTTTAAGAATCGTGCGCGTGGTACAAAAACACTGCCTTTGAGTTCTAAATGTTTCTCGACTTGTTTAGCGTACAACGATGTTTTTATTTGCAATTCTTTATGTTTCAATCGACAAAACCAGCAATGTATCTCGTGCAAAAAACTTGATTTTAAACTATCTTGTTAATTTTTTTTATTGAATATCGATTGCGTACTTCCATTCAACGTTTAAGTATAATGTTGTGAAAATGAGCAATGTACATTATACAATTCTCTTGAAAGCTCTTGAGAATTATATTTCTTCGGCTGTCGCATTCGATGACTCGCTTCTGTACCATCTGTCACTGTCAATATAGTTTCGACTTTTTTTGAGAAATACAAACGTATGTTCTGTTACATTTTTAACAGAATTCATAAAGATGGACCCTGATATAAAGATGTTGTGTTTTTAAAATGTTTTGAAAAAAAACTTTAGCATTATACGTAACCAAAGAAGTTATAATTTCTGTTATAACAAAAATTTTAATCTTTATATTTTACACGCTTTTTAAACAAAAATAAATAAGATTTTCAGTTTTTTTTTAATTTCCTCGTGGTTGGGCCACTATAATATCTACCATTACTCCAAATTTCATATCAATAGCTGAAATAGTTACTTGCTGAAATAATGACGTGAAATGGACGGAACGACAGAGAAACTCTCACTATAAGATTTTTTTTTTTGCCATACAAGTTAGTACTTGACTGCGATCTCACCTGATGGTAAGTGATGATGCAGCCGAAGATGTTAGCGTACTAACTTGGAAGGGGTAAGTTATGTCACCCCAACGGTTTCTACACATCATCGTACCGGAACGCTAAATCGCTTGGCGGTACGTCTTTGCTGGTAGGGTGGTAACTAGCCACGGCCAAAGCCTCCCACCAGACCAGACCTAAGCTAATTTAGAAATTATAAAATTCCAAAGTGGCCCGTGGCGGGAATCGAACCCGCGACCTCCCACTCGAATCCGAGCGTGCGTCCCCTGCGCCACGGAGGTCGTCAAAAAGAGTTCTAGTTTTACCACTATGGTGCGGAACCCTCTAAACAATTAACAGGTAACACTGCGTATGTCGTATAGATAGACCCAGGAATCACTCTTCCTATATCGACCTCAATTGACCTCTTTCGGTTGGGTTGGGTTACCTGTTACCTTACACCTTAGTAAATAGATCCGTACAGCTTTTACAAGGTGTCTATTTTAGTCATTGATTAAAAATATTAAAGGATCAGCACTTACTGACGTCACGCATACAATTTTAGGCTCCACCCTGAAGCCGGCTTTTAGGGTTCCATACCAAAATGGTAAAAATGGAACCCTTATGGTGAGACTTTCTCCGTCCGTCTGTCACACTCGATTATTTCAGTAACTATGGAAGCTAACGAACTGACATTTGGAATAGTTGTAGGCAAGTGCGGCGCGCCGCCATTGCAATCATGAAAAATTGAAAATCTATTTTATTTTTATTTAAAAAGGGGGGAAAACCGGGTCGTCAAAATTTCAAAATGAGATAGCAATATTGTCATGTGGGGTGTCATATGAAAGGGCGTTACTTGTGTATTCTAAAACCAATTTTTATTTATTTTTATGCCTAATAGTTTTTGAGTTATTGAGCAAACTGTCGAAAAAAATACCGTTCCCCCCCTTATCTCCGAAGTTTACCAATCAAAAAATCTGAAATAATTATGATCAATAGGAATAAACGTATATTTTACAGGAAAAATAAAATCAACTCTCTAACTATTATAGTTTTTTTGTTAATAACAATAAACCACCAAAAACAAAGTTACGTTTGCGGTTTGCCAACAAAAGTACCTACATGTAAATTATACTCGTAAAAGTATGAACAAAAGTGATTCTTTCTATGTTTTACTTCTTTTATGGTATGGAACCCTCGGTGCGCGAGTCCGACTCGCACTTGGCCGGTTTTTTTAATTTGTCAAAACTATAAGATGGCGATAAGCTTGCGCTTGACCACAATCATGTCCGATGGACAGAAATGATGGGGTCTAGGATGGAGCGCGCTTGCCTAGAAAATGCCTATTCACTCTTCTCTTGAAGGCACTCAGGTTGTACTTGGCTGGGAACACGGAAGCTGGAAGGGTGTTCCACACCTAAGCGGTTCGTATCAGAAACGTGGAAGAAAAACTTTTCGTTCGAGTACGCTGGACATCAACCACATAAGGATGCCACTTCTCTCGACGTCTTGCGGTTCTGTGGTAGAAAGGTGAAGGAGGTACCTACAAGGTTAAATGTAAGCAACTGACAGCGATATGTGCTGTCAGCGGTACCGAAATGTACGAAGCGCGACGCCATATTTGAGAAATTTTTGGCTTCAACATACGTCACATCTTTCCCGTCCTCTTAGCGTAGCGTATTTCGTCACTGACCCATATCGACTTCAACTATTGACCTCTTTTCTTGGGTTGCGTTACCCGTTACCCTACACCTAAGTAAATAGATCCATACAGCTTTATAACAAGGTGTCTATTTTAGTCCTTTATTGAAGATCTGCTACAGGCGTTTGATCCTTTGTTTTTAACTGAATGACGTCATAAACAGGTAATTATAAAGAACTCCCGGAAAATCTAGCGAATCCCCTATAAGATCACTTTTTTGTCCGTCTGTCTGTCTCTCACGCCCCTTTATTTCCTTAACTATTAAAGATATCGATATGAAATTTGGAATAGTTGTAGTTAAATAGCCCAAGGACCTAAAAATCATAAAAAATATTAAAAATATTTTTATTTTTAAAAGGGGAAGGGTATTTCCCCCCTCCCCCTCTTACATCCGAAGATTTTACCAATCGGAAAACCTGGTTAATTATCATAAACAGGGATTGATGAATACTTTAACTGTGTATTTAATATACATGTCTTGGTATTAACAAATAACCTTAAAAACCAAAGTTAAGTTTGCAATTCAGTAAGAATATGGTTTCACTTTTTTATTATAAAAAAAAAAAAATATTTTTATTTTTATTTTTATTTTTATTTTATTTTACCTAAAACAGGGAATGTTTGCCAAATAATGAAATTTTCAAACTGACAATTGAAATTAAATTGGATAACAAACAAAAGGAGAATGACCAAAGGTGGTATCAAGTTTCCTCATGAACCAAAACCAAAATAGTCTAGGAAAGTAAAATAGTCGTTTTTAAGAACCATTGGCACTTAGAATTTGTATTTAATATGCGGAATTTAATTTTGCATACAAAAAGTTACTTTCTTTTCGATGCACATTTCGTGGCATACCGACTTTACTAAGAAGTACAACTTGTTTGTTTTGCCAAAACTTAAGAATCCGGATATTAATTAAAAAAGTATTTACTGTAGGAGATGTGGAGACCGTTGTCTATAAAAAATAAAGTTTGGGTTCGATTCAGCTTGATGCGGGAATCCATACATCCATGGTCCTTTTATTTTGAGGGTAACGATAACACGATGTTCGTGAAGTTAGCAGATCATGTTCCAGCAGATGACAGATCAAAATTAAAACGGAGTTCTCTTCGGATGCAGCTGAGTTCACTAAATCACTACAACTATTCTTAAAATGTGTCAGGAACTTTAGAACTAAGCTGTATGCGTTTAGAACACTCTTTAAATACTGTTTTTCTGGAAAGTGATCTGCTACGGGAAGTTAACAGATCATTTTTTCAATAGCATTTTTTTGGGTAAAATGGCTAGAACTATCTTTAAAAACTATTAGGAACTCTAGAACTCAGCTGCATGCGAATAGAACTCCGTTTTAATTTCGATCTGCTGGAACATGATTTGCTAACTTCACGATAACACGTGCGTTTTAACTTAACTAATCGCTCAATTCAATACTCACAACATATAAGTAAGTATAACTGGGTATATGTGATGGGATCTGAAAGGCGCCTGGTAGTAGCTCATAATTATGATTTTCCCACGGCGCGGGCGCATGAATGGGATTATTCATAGGTTCGAATCAGTGCGGTTGTTAGGTGTCTTCACTTATGACTGTACATGGTGTTCCAATTTTGACGCTTTTTTTTCTGGAAAAAAATTACGAGATGAACAATTACGCCAGATGTTATGCCATGAAACCTAACCGACACCTTTTTTACCATAGACCTGCAGGCTGCAAGGCATCGAAAAGCCTTACACCCCTACATAGTTGACGTATCAAAGACACGTACGAAGCGGTTTCTGATACGCATTGCAAAAGGAAATATCCTCCAAAACAAGGGTGAATAGGCATTTCCTGAGCGAGCGCGCTCCATTCGTAGACTGTATCATCACTTTTTATCAGGTGGGATCACTTGTATAATTAAAAAAAATGTTGATGATCACCTAATGTCTGGTGATACGTCTTACAAATACAATGTTTCCTTGGAAATAGCATTGCAGTGTCAACTCACATAATTATGATGCACTGCACTGCAGAAAAGCGGGTTTCGTGCATATTATGTACTTACAAGTAGTACATAATAATACTTATGTGTTTATTATAAACAACAACAGACAAACGTATCAACTGCAAATCCAACAATACGGTCTTCTAAAAGTTAATTTTTCAGTTTCTTCATCTTTTGGTAGTCCAAATAATCGGAAACCAATATATATATATAACTGATAATCGAGTTTCTACTGTTTATTAATAATTTGACATAAAATATTTACATTTTAATTCTAAGTTATATACCTACCTAGTTTAGTTTTAGTTTCTACTGTAGTTCACAATATTCTAAATTAACAACACAACTATTTCAATATGTCAATAGCAAAGGTTGACAGACAAACGAACGTGTAAACAAAGTGACGTACGGAATCCTATAAATGTATGATACTGACAGCTGTTGTCTGCGCGGAAATCACGTGATCCATCATCATCATCATTATGATGTTTTGTTTTCGTTCCATAAGTTCACCAAAATTATTCATAGAAAAGCAATAGATACGTCATTACGCTACAGCTGCTGATAATTCCGCCATTCTTTTCAAATATCTAGGTGACCGAGCTTCGCTCGGTGGCCAATAGATGGCAGCAGTAGTCATATTTTTAATTATTTTTGGTAAATACGACATTTTCTAAAAATGAAGCTTAGCTAGATCGATTTATCGCCCCCAAAACCCGCTGTATACTAAATTTCATGAAAATCGTTCGAGCCGTTTCCGAGATCCAGATTATATAGAAATATATATATATATATATATATATTTATAAGAATTGCTCGTTTAAAGGTATAAGATAAAAAAGAAAATAATTAAGTGCACCCTGTAGAGTGTTATCTTAGCCGTAACCCCAGTCGTCACAGTCCGCGGCGCTCTGTGCGACCCTCCCACCGTCCCACGGCGGCCGCCTTTCGTAATCTGTGGCTATCTTCACGCGGGCCATCTACCGTGCGCCGGACATCGACTGAAATGACTTCATAACGTACGAGACATTCTGATAGTTAGATGACTAATGCTCGTTTTCACCAACACTTTGAGAAACGCCTAACCCGATAGGTGACAGTTTTCACTTACAACAACTGTCACCTAAGGGCTTAGGTGACTCTTAAAATGTTGGTGAAAACGAGCCTAAGTACTTAGGTGGATTCTACAAAGATTCTTCTACCTTTGTAGTTGAACAACTACGACAAAGAAAAAAAAACGGAAACCTTATATTAAGATCACTTTGCTGTCAGTCTGTCTGTATGTTAAGACCCTTTATTTCAGCAACTATTAAATATCTCTATCTCTCCAGTCGCTCCTTCATTACTGAAGATCGTGGTCCTGGGGTTCAACCTCGCGCGGGTTAAAGTTTTCCATCGGGTACTGTCGGAGGTCAGCCGTGCAATAGTGTAAAACTTGGATTTGGAATCTTTCAGTTGGTCTGACCATCTCGTTGGTGAGCGGCCTCTCGCTCTTTTTCCCTCGGTGTTGCCCGTCACAATGAGCTTTTCCAAACTATCGTTAAAGATTAAATCTGTCTATTAAAGATATTGTCATGAAATTTGGAACATTTTTGGTAATAATGACCCGGCGTCATTGAAACCATAAAACAAATTAAAAACATTTTTTATTTTCATTTAAAAATGGCGAAATTTCAAAATGAGATAAATTATATGAAAGAGCGTTACTTGTATGTTTTAAAACAGATTTTTATTTGTTTTTATGGTTGATAGGTTTAGATTTATTGAACAAATTGTCGATACACGAGTATCACCCCATATCTCCAAAGTTTATTGATCGAAACATCTGAAATAAAATAATAATTAGGGATAAACGTATATTTTATAGTAAAAATAAAATCAGTCAATTAAAAAGGGACGAAGTCTCCCACATTCCTAACTTTCATTATATCAAAGGTAAGCCAATTTACATATTATAAAATTCCAAAATGACCCCTGACCTCACCTATGTGAGACACCGACAAAAATCAAAGCTCTAACTCCCTCTAATGTATACAAGAGGAGGTTTTTTCCTTGTTCCCAGCTGTGGGATATTAATAAGTTGAAAATTGATAGAAAGGTGGGCTAATGACAAAATCCTTGAAATAATACCCCAGTACAATTGTAGCATGATTATTAGTAATTACATAGTTGATTCCGCATTCCGGTTGCGAAGGGAATAAAAGGGGATAAGGATCCTTGTACATTAAGTCTTTAAACGCTTACGATGTATTTTTCCTTTATAAGTTGTAGTTTGAGGATAATGTGAAAATGCACTCAAAAAGTGGTGGTTTAACATGGGAATACGGTCGAACCAATCCCTATCAATTGGGGTTGGCTAAATTGTTAGGTTATAAGGTTTTTGTTATACAAAAAAACATGGAGGTTTTAAGTTTAAACCAGCAAGCCATAATAATTAATAACAATCATCTCTGTTACAGTGCCCGATAGATGTAGATTGTAGACTGATCAATGAGCACAGGATATAGCCCAATTAGATACAGTAGCTCGTGCTTAATACAATTTCTCGCATAATATGCCATTTTACGCCAGTTGTTGCAACCTGAGACATGTTATCATACATTTCATAACGCTTCCCACGATTCATTATCCCGTTTAATACATCTAATTTGTCAACGGACTATTCTGACCATACTAAGACACAACAAAATTCAATCGAATAACATACAAAAATAGGCCCTAAGTGATAATGATGAAGATGAAGATGAGTCAGGAAGGCATTGTCAGCTTTTAATGATTTAAAACGTTAAGTGGTTTATTTGATATACAGCGAAAACGTACTGCAAAAGTAAAATTATGTTGAAAAATCTTGTACTTAATTGCTAATACATCAAAAATCAAAACCTTTCCGTCAAACCAATGTGATTATTTTAAATAACATAATTATGATTACATAAAAATAAGACTTTTAGACTTCATAGTAATCGTTTTAGCGTCTAGTGTACAATCAACTTTAGCAATTAGTAACCTAGGTTCAAAACGAAAGGAAGCACTAATGACCTGTGATCTGAGTACTATGTAATTTGTTTTCCATGTCCTAGACATCAATGGCTTTAACGTTGTAGCTTTCTTGTCTTACACAAAAAACTAATTTCTAACTCCAAGTCAGTTATTATCGCTTTTTTGTGATAAAAGCTAATTGTTGAACAGACACGTAAAACAAAGTTGTTTATACTTCATAATTTTAACCTCCACATGTAAAAAGCGAGGTGTTGTCACCGATAAGAATCCTCAAGATATGGGCATCTGAACGATTTACGTAAACCTTTTTCATACAAACAAACAGTAGCGCCATCTGTCATAATTTTATAGGTGGCTATCGAGCAAACTACAGCGTGGCCTTACTGTAGGTGGCAAAACAAGCTTCTTGGCACATTCAAACAATTTGACATTTTTCGCGCCATTCGCCATTAGCGCATCTAAAAATTTTTTATACATCCTTTCATTCCATCCTACTTATATCTATATCTTTTTCAGACCTTACTGAATAGATAAAAATAGTAAAGATAGGCCGATCCGAACATTTTACGTAAACCTTCTTCATACAAGCAAACAGTAGCGTCATCTGTCAAATTCATCGATATACCATAGGACAAGATAAAGGATCACAAACAAAAATCAACGCAAAAATGGTAGCATTTACCCCCACTTAAACATTTGGGTTTCTATTAGAAATAGGTTTTTACTAGCAAAAACTTCGGATTATTATAAACCTTAAAGTGAAGGCGGTAAGGCTTAATTTTGATCGCTAAACACATAACAGTTACGACGTTTATCATCAGACTCGGGATAGGCAATAAATTTAAACCGTGACTCAAAAGTCGAAAATCTGTATTACAATATGTACAAAAAATATTTAGTCTAATACACAACATTACCCGTACGCAATAGAGTTGAAAATTGTAAATTTATAATTTCTGAATACTCCATTTTAATATTCTTGAAACAAGACACAATTTCAATTCTTGGAATTATTGTGGTCTGAATAAGGAAGTATATGGAGTAGCTTATATATTTTTTAGGCCAAGTATTATGACTGATTCAAAAATTTTGTAAAAAGTTTAGATCCTAGTAATTTTTTTTCTAAATTATCATCATCATCATCATCATCTCAACCCCTTTTTAAGTTCCACTACTGGGCACGGGTCTCCTCTCAGACTGAGAAGGGTTTGGCCATAGCCCACCACGCTAGGCCAAGTGCTGGTTGGCGGCCTTCACACACCTTAGAGAACATTTTTATGAACTCTCAGGCATGGAGGTTTCCTCACGATGTTTTCCTTCACCGTTACTTGAACTACAAATAAAACTTATATAAAAGTTGTTAAGGGGATTTATTGAATTTATTTTTGTCTTTCTCACTCTCACGGATACGTTGGCAGGTGCGACATGCAGCGTCGCGGAAGAATATAAGAGAAAAACGACCTTTTACCTAATTACTCAAAAACTAAGCCATTTATCAAAAATCTGTTTCTAAGCGTTTTTGGATAATATTATTACCGACACATTAAAACAAAAATTACAATTACATCGAAAAAACTGAGATTTTGGAGCAACTTTTGGGAGAACTTTCTATCGAGAAAATTTTATCCAATCGTGTTTCTGCTTCTAAGAGATTTTAGGCTAAAGACCCAAAATACATGACGTTTAAATTTGGAAGTAATTATCTTTATAGTTTTTTCCCAGTAATATCCAATTTGTCGAAATGAATTGAACACAAATAAGTGTTTTTAGATGGCTTGTAAAATTCATCTTGTCTTTCTTTTGCGACTATCGATATCCAGTCTGCACAGTAAAATGGATTGCGAGGAAATCTACAAATAAAAAAAAATTATAAAGTACCAATACTACTCCACGCATCCTCTGTCCTAAACAGTAAATGTTGGCTATGGACGTTGGCGCGTCGTCACAAACATTGGCCAAAACTGCACAATAATTTCTAAATAATTTAAATTACTGTTTGATTCTACTTGGACTCGATTAAAATACACTTATTTGGCTTAAAGTTACCGAAAAAAAGATATTCCCTCTGAAGTTTTGCTGTTGCGGTGGCTATTTTTACAATTTTTAAATGCGCACTGTGGCATTTTGACGCGTCCTATCGTTGGCTATAATTGGACGATACTAATTTAAAATAAGAGCACACTTGTATAAGTGCTTTTATTTCTCTGACCACTTTTTACGTGCTTACCCTGAATCTAGTTCTAATTGGTATATCGATGGTCAAATTACCAGCCGCCGCCGCTGCCCGAACTACCGCGTGGCCGTACTGTTGGTACTAATGACACCCATAAACTGGCGACATTTTTTCGCGCTGTTCGCCTTTTCTTTAGTATACAAGTCTGTGCCTTACTGTGACTATACTCATAGTGTTATATTTAAACCCGCTAAATTTAGACGCTCTTAAACTAAATCGTTACAGTTAATCTATATATATAAAAGAATGAGGAATTTTGGTTTGTTCCACGTATTCCGCCTAAACTATAGGTCGTAGAGATCTGAAATTTGGTGCCTCGGTAGATATTAGGTCATGAATTCGTACTAAGACGGGGATTCCAGAAATTCAAATTGTAAGGGGTAAAAATCGTACATTGAAGGGATTTTCCCATACAAAAGTGAATTTTTTTCGTTGTTCCAGGAATTCCCGAAAAACTAAAAGTCGTAGAGATCTGAAATTTGGTGCCTAGATAGATATTAGGTCATGAATTCGTACTAAGACGGGGATTCCAGAAATTCAAATCCTAAGGGGTAAAAGTCGTACATTAAAGAGATTTTCCCATACAAAAGTGATTTTTTTTTCGTTGTTCCAGGAATTCCCGAAAAACAAAAAGTCGTAGAGCTCTGAAATTTGGTGCCTAGATAGATATTAGGTCATGAATTCGTACTAAGACGGGGATTCCAGAAATTCAAATCCTAAGGGGTAAAAATCGTACATTAAAGGGATTTTTCCATACAAAAGTGATTTTTTTTTCGTTGTTCCAGGAATTCCCGAAAAACTAAAAGTCGTAGAGATCTGAAATTTGGTACCTAGGTTGATATTAGGTCATGAATTCGAACTAAGACGGGGATTTCAGAAATTCAAATTTTAAGGGTTAAAAATCGTACATTTAAGGGATTTTCCCATACAAAAGTGATTTTTTTCGTTGTTCCAGGAATTCCCGAAGAACTAAAAGTAGTTCAGATCTGAAAATTGGTACCTAGGTTTTTATAAAGTAATAAAATCAATTCGTACTGAGGTTTTTCGGGGATTTTTGAAATCCAAATTTTGAAGTGGCCGCCATTTTGAACTTTTTTGTTACTGGGCCGATTGCTTTGCAAAACCGGTATTTGAGTATCGCAGCAAGCATAGAGAACGAATTTATGGTCAGAATTAAAAAAGTGGCCGCCATTTTGAACTTTTTTGTTACTGGGCCGATTGCTCTGACAATCGATATTTAAGTATCGCAACAAGCATAGAGAAGGAATTTGTGGTCAAAATTTAAAAAAAGTGGCCGCCATTTTGAACTTTTTTGTTACTGGGCCGATTGCTTTGAAAATCGGTATTTGAGTATCGCAGCAAGCATAGAGAACGAATTTATGGTCAGAATTAAAAAAGTGGCCGCCATTTTGAACTTTTTTGTTACTGGGCCGATTGCTCTGACAATCGATATTTGAGTATCGCAACAAGCATGCAGAAGGAATTTGTGGTCAAAATTTAAAAAAAGTGGCCGCCATTTTGAACTGTTTTGTTACTGGGCCGATTGCTCTGAAAATCGATATTTGAGTAGCGCAACAAGCATGGAGAAGGAATTTGTGGTCAAAATTTAAAAAAAGTGGCCGCCATTTTGAACTTTTATGTTACTGGGCCGATTGCTTTGAAACTCGATATTTGAGTATCGCAGCCAGCACAGAGAAATAATTTATGATCAGAATTAAAAAAAAGTGGCCGCCGTTTTGAACTTTTTTGTTACTGGGCCGATTGCTTTGAAAATCGGTATTTGAGTATCGCAGCAAGCATAGAGAACGAATTTATGGTCAGAATTAAAAAAGTGGCCGCCATTTTGAACTTTTTTGTTACTGGGCCGATCGCTCTGAAAATCGATATTTGAGTATCGCAACAAGTATGGAGAAGGAATTTGTGGTCAAAATTTAAAAAAAGCGGCCTCCATTTTGAACTTTTTTGTTACTGGGCCGATTGCTTTGAAAATAGATATTTGAGTATCGCAGCAAGCATGGAGTAGGAATTTGTGGTCAAAATTAAAAAAGTGGCCGCCATTATGGACTTTTTTGTTACTGGGCCGATCGCTCTGAAAATTTATATTTGAATATCGCAACAAGCATGGAGAAGGAATTCGTGGTCAAAATTAAAAAAAGTGGCCGCCATTTTGAACTTTTTTGTTACTGGGCCGATTGCTCTGAAAATAGATATTTGAATATCGCAACAAGCATAGAGAAGGAATTCGTGGTCAGAATTAAAAAAAGTGGCCGCCATTTTGAACTTTTTTGTTACTGGGCCGATTGCTCTGAAAATAGATATTTGAGTATCGCAACAAGCATGGAGAAGGAATTTGTGGTCAAAATTAAAAAAAAAGACGCCGCGATTATGAAAATTTTTGTTACTGGGCCGATTGCTTTGAAAATCGATATTTGAGTATCGCAGCAAGCATAGATAAAGAATTTATGGTCAGAATTAGAAAAAGTGGCCGCCATTTTGAACTTTTTTGTTACTGGGCCAATTGCTCTGAAAATCGATATATGAGTAGCGCAGCAAGCATAGAGAACGAATTTATGGTCAGAATTAAATAAAATGGCCGCCATTTTGAACTTTTTTGTTTCTGGGCCGATTGCTTTGAAAATCGATATTTGAGTATCGCAGCAAGCATGGAGAAGGAATTCGTGGTCAAAATTAAAAAAAGTGGCCGCCATTTTGAACTTTTTTGTTACTGGGCCGATTGCTCTGAAAATCGATATTTGAGTATCGCAACAAGCATGGAGAAGGAATTTGTGGTCAAAATTTAAAAAAAGTGGCCGCCATTTTGAACTTTTTTGTTACTGGGCCGATTGCTCTGAAAATCGATATTTGAGTATCGCAACTAGCATGGAGAAGGAATTCGTGGTCAGAATTAAAAAAAGTGTCCGCCATTTTGAACTTTTTTGTTACTGAGCCGATTGCTCTGAAAATAGATATTTGAGTATCGCAACAAGCATGGAGAAGGAATTTGTGGTCAAAATTAAAAAAAAAGACGCCGCGATTATGAACATTTTTGTTACTGGGCCGATTGCTATGAAAATCGATATTTGAGTATCGCAGCAAGCATAGAGAAAGAATTTATGGTCAGAATTAAAAAAAGTGGCCGCCATTTTGAAATTTTTTGTTACTGGGCCAATTGCTCTGAAAATCGATATATGAGTATCGCAGCAAGCATAGAGAACGAATTTATGGTCAGAATTAAATAAAATGGCCGCCATTTTGAAATTTTTTTGTTTCTGGGCCGATTGCTTTGAAAATCGATATTTGAGTATCGCAGCAAGCATGGAGAAGGAATTCGTGGTCAAAATTACAAAAAGTGGCCGCCATTTTGAACTTTTTTGTTACTGGGCCGATAGCTCTGAAAATCGATATTTGAGTATCGCAACAAGCATGGAGAAGGAATTTGTGGTCAAAATTAAAAAAAGTGGCCGCCATTTTGAACTTTTTTGTTACTGGGTCGATTGCTCTGAAAATCGATATTTGAGTATCGCAACAAGTATGGAGAAGGAATATGTGGTCAAAATTTAAAAAAAAGCGGCCGCCATTTTGAACTGTTTTGTTACTGGGCCGATTGCTTTGAAAATAGATATTTGAGTATCGCAGCAAGCATGGAGTAGGAATTTGTGGTCAAAATTAAAAAAAAGTGGCCGCCATTTTGAACTTTTTTGTTAATGGGCCGATTGCTCCGAAAATCGATATTTTAGTATCGCAACAAGCATGGAGAAGGAATTTGTGGTCAAAATTAAAAAAAGTGGCCGCCATTTTCAACTTTTTTGTTTCTGAGCCGCTTGCTTTGAAAATCGATATTTGAGTATCGCAGCAAGCATAGAGAACGAATTTGTGGGCAAAATTTAGAAAAGCGGCCGCCATTTTGAACTTTTTTGTTACTGGGCCGATTGCTTTGAAAATCGATATATGAGTATCGCAGCAAGCATAGAGAACGAATTTATGGTCAGAATTAAATAAAATGGCCGCCATTTTGAACTTTTTTGTTTCTGGGCCGATTGGTCTGAAAATCGATATTTGAGTATCGCAGCAAGCATGGAGAAGGAATTTGTGGTCAAAATTTAATAAAAGTGGCCGCCATTTTGAACTTTTTTGTTACTGGGCCGATTGCTTTGAAAATCGATATTTGAGTATCACAGCAAGAATAGAGAACGAATTTATGGTCAGAATTAAAAAAGTGGCCGCCATTTATTATGGACAGACAGCGTTGTCTCAGTAATAAGGTTCCCGCCTTTTTGCCCTATAGGTACGGTACCCTAATTGAACTATATGAAACTTTTTGTAACGACCTCATATTTTCAAAACCGATAAGTGACTATAGCAGCAAGCACAAAGGAAGAATTTGTTGTCTTTAAATTATTAAAATAAATGGCAGTTAAGACAGGAATTTTGGTAATTAAACGCCTGAGGATGTAAAGCAGAGGTTCAACGCGAGCGAAGCCGCGGGCGTCCGCTAGTAACAGTATATTTTAACCGCTCTTTATTAGGCAATAGAGACTTGTATATTATGTACGCTGTACAAGTTTTTTTTAATGTAAATAATAAACATAGACAATATCTCGCACATGAGAAAGTTTACATTTTTATACGCATCATTACCTATTAATGGTTTACATTGTACATACTTCTGCAATAAATATGGATATTACCTATTACGTTTGTACATAATAATATGCAAGGAAAGTATTAGCATGTATGCATACTGAGCTCGCATAATATTATTATATTATGTACATTTTCACGCCTTTTAACTTATACTACTAATGTGAATGTATACTTACAGATAAATTCGATGTTTTCCGTCCGTATGTTCACTGAAATATTACAGGTTTTTGAAGTAATGGCGTTGGGCTTTTTTGAGATGAGAAAAGACCGTTGAACTCGCGACATTTTTACCACACACCTTGTTACCTGCAGTGTCTTGAAGTGTAAGCTTCTTTTTAGGGCGGGTAAAATTATCACATCTAGAAAATGTTTGTGTGATGCGCGTGAATGTTTTCCAGTGTCTGGGTGTTTCTCTATATATTGCATGTATGTACATTATATTATATTAAATATTATGTATATTTATCAGTTATCTACTCTACCCCTAAAACAAGCTATCGCATACTTTCAATCAATCAATCAATCAATTTTATTTGCATAAAAAACATGTCAAATAGATGTCATTACAATTTCAAACCATGCAAAAGCATCATCAATATATAAGAGATCCTTATCTAAGTAATCTATATCAATAATAACAATAAAAAACAAATTGAATTTTAAACAATAAATGAATTAGTAAAATTATGTTGCTATATATTACATTTTACCCTTTAAATAATTAATAAATCCCGTCAAATAATTCATTATTACAATAAAATGTTTTTTGTAGCAGCCAACTCTTTAGCTCCTTCTTAAATATATTTATTGTTTGATGTCTGTGATGTTTCTCGGTAGAGCGTTTTGGGGCTTGGAGCTTTGGGGCTAGATTGCGATGTGTGTAATATCCTGCCCCTAGATCGTCTAAGAAAAAAGTATTCATTGTTATCGTAATCGTTTACAACTCTGCCCGCTAATTGGGTTCCTCATTTGCGTCAGCCAATCGCGGGACAGAATTCGCTAGCGATAACGATAACGATGAATACGTTTTTCTTACGCAATCAGACCCAATAATTGGCCAAGTACGCGTTAGACGCGCACACGAAGGGTTCCGTAGCATTATTATCTATGAAACGTAGCAAGATGATGATGCAAAAGCCAGAATGCCCATTTAGCTTTTACTGGTACTACTCGTATGCAAGTGGAGTAATAATGGGTCTACTGGATCAACGACCAAAATCAACTAAAAATCACGTTCTTTGTATGGGAGCACCCTTCAATTTTCATTTTATTCTATTTTTTGGTAATAAAATCTTCAAAAAGAGATGAAAATATAACAGTTATTTAAATATTGAATGGAAAATACTCTACGATTTCGCATTGTGAAGTCAACATCTCCTGAGGATGTCCCGGTGTCGGGACGTGAAACGTGCGTCGAAGAAAGTGATAGAAAATTGTGTGTGGTGTTTCATGTGGATGGTGTTCCTGCATATTGCACCATACAGAATCATTTCAAGTAGCGGATAATAGCAAAACAAATTAATCAGTCCTGCTAATAGTTATTTATAAAAGTACTAAAATTAAATGCAAGTAGAGTCATACGCTGGCTATTACGGTGAGGTTCAATAACCAATCAAGTGTGGTATTGAATGTTATTCTCACATGTAAATGAAGTGAATGATTTTTAATACATATTACCCGTGGGAACCCCGAGCGGCCGGCTCTGTTATTAGTGCTTACGCGAAAATTATAAATTTATACCAAGATATTAATAGCGGTTTTTACTTTTACTGCAAAAAACACGTTTTTGATGAGCGTGAGAGTATAGGATTTTATCGACGTATGCGCGATAAAATTACTGGGATTTCAATTTTTTTTTTTTTACGCTATACAAGTTAGCACTTGACTGCGATCTCACCTGATGGTAAGTGATGATGCAGCCGAAGATCTTAGCGTACTAACTTGGAAGGGGTTAGTTATGTCACCTCAACGGTTTCTACACAGCATCGTACCGGAACGCTAAATCGCTTGGCGGTACGTCTTTGCTGGTAGGGTGGTAACTAGCCACGGCCAAAGCCTCCCACCAAACCAGACCTGAGCCAATTTAGAAATTATAAAATTCCAACGTGGCCCGTGGCGGGAATCGAACCCGCGACCTCCCACTCGAATCCGAGCGTGCGTCCCCTGCGCTACGGAGGTCGTCAAATGAAAGTAAATTGTAAGAAAGAAAACAGTGGCACTCCCAGGAGTGACAACAGAGTGAAATCTTATACATAGTGAAGTTTTATAGCACCATCTAAGTTATTGTAATTTAGAGTTTGGTTTGGGTATTCTAAATTAAGAAACCATACATACAGATTCCTATGTTTACAGAGGTGTCGCTAATGGTAAGAACGTCGCGAGTTCAATGGTTCGTCCATTGTAGTTTCCGATAACAAGTCAATAATTTTAAAATTAATAAACACGACTTAAAAAAATCCTATGTTACCCGGAACGATGTAAAGATTCTGACGATAACCCATATTCAATCAGCGAAATCTATCAGCCGTTCAGAAGTTATGGTAGGATAAAGAAACTCACATACATACACACATACATACATGAATCCTAAAAACACTACAGCTCTTTTGTTGGGTAGTCGTGTAAAAATTAGAAAACTTATAAAGGAACTTTTAGGAGAAATTTCTATCGAGGAATTTTTATCTATTCATGTTTTTGTTTCAGAGAATTTAGATGAGATCCAAAATAGGTACGTTTAAATGGCCGGATTCGGCCGGATGATTTTTTATTAAAAAATGATGCGTATTGGTTATGAACTCATTATTCAATTTAAACATTTTGAACAGCAATTATTTAGTAAAAAAATCATTGCTATTGAAAATATTTAGGCGCATTTTGTTGCAAGTTGTTATGCTGATATTATGTCTCTCGCATGTTTTCAGATCATAAAAATAAAACGATTGTAAAGACATAAATATAAGCTTTAATATGACGTACTGTTTGTCGATGGCCATGAATATTTTTTTTCCAGGGCACAGCTCCATACAAGTTTCGGCCATGTCCTTTGAAAGTAATTGTCCTTACAGTGTTTAAACTATAAGTCACTTAAAACTCAGATCTACACTTTGTTGCCAAAACTAGACTGTAGCTGTTAAAAACTTCAAACTTAGTCAAACACGAAACCGTATCGAAGACGCTCGCTATAAGTGCCCAAGTAGGCATAAAGGCATTAGTAAGAAGTGAAACAAAAGGCGATAAAAAGCGTCCCACGCACCGAGTTGACCCCTAGCCCCCTGACTCACGTCACGGTTGAGGGGTCCGGCCGAAACTCATCGACGATACTTGCAGGTTACTTGATGTAAATATACATAAACTACTTAGCATAGAGCGGCAAGACGCCGAGAGCGGTGGCATCTCTTCGTGGTTGACATTTACCGATATGAACCTGATGAGCATTTTACGTCAACCTTCTTACAAGAAACAAGTAAATAATAATATAAATATGGAACCCTAAAACTGCTCTGCGGTAGAACGACTTTTTCAAAAAAAAAAATATAGCCTATGTTAACTCTGGAATGATGTAAGGATTCTAACGATAACCCATTTGTCCAAATGTTTTAAGCCGTTCAGAAGTTATGGTGAAATGAAGAAACTCACATACATACATACATGAACATTACACTCCTTTTTTGGGCAGTCGTGTAAAAAATAAAAATATCAGCCAAGTGTTAATTGTCTTTCTTAAAAAAAGAATACTAAAAAAATCTTTTTGGATAAGATAGAATGGCGAAAGTGAGGTATGGTGCAAATATAGGCGTTCTGGGATCAAATCGAGGTTCAGTAAAATAAGACGTCTCATATTAATATTTTATTATCATGATCTTTTAAAGACCCTTTTGTTTGAAGACGGACCTCTTTGGGAATCTTTTTAAGTTGTGCACCTAGGTACAAGTAACCCTAACCTCGCCTGAAAGTGGCAAATGTTAATGGTCAGCCAGAGGTGAGCCCCATGGGCGTTGCGCAAGGGAGCCTCCGGTGCGTTCGTATGAGATCCCGGAGGTTTCCAACATGAGCGCTGAGGATGTCCGAGGGGGTTTTAGTGGATATCTCGGTGGAGATTCTCCCCCCCCCCGGAATAAAAAAAGGTACAAGTAGGAGTACCTCAGCGATAAGAAACCTCAGGATATTATGGGCATCCTTTAAAACCTTTAAAAGCAAACAGTATCTGTCAAAATTCTATAGGTGGCCGGTGAGCGAACTACAGCGTGCTTTTGGTGGCAAAACGCATTTTTAGCACCGATTTTTTTTTGCCCCATCCGCCTTGTCCAGGGTCTTTTGAGTACCTACAAAGTTTTTGTATGGAAAATTATCCAAAAATCTCTTAAGTTATAACCAGTAATACGCGCAATCAAAATTCAACAAAGGACTTAAACTCCGTTATCCATTTATTAAAGGAATATTTCGGAGTGGAATTGGGTCGGTGGTGTAAGGGGTTCTTTTTTTGAATCCGGTGTGTGAGAGAGACAGCGGCTGCTCACCTGCGCTTGCTTGCGCCCGCGCAAGTGGCGGTTGAATTCTTTGTTTTTAGGGATCCTTAATTTTACAAGCTTTTATTTAGTTTCACCTATCCCGATATGAGAGCGTTGAGAGTGACTTTCGCAAGTGACAGAATAGACAATCTATGGAACATTGAAGTACGAACCATGACCTCATGGTTCGGTACTCATTTTGGGTCACACCAAAACACGTTCTGCTTAAAAACTGAATAGAGTACGTATCAAATTATCGCATAAAATCGCAGTAGCTCAGTGGCAGAGCTCACAGCTGCGATAGCTGGGGGACGCAGGTTCAAATCCCGGCGGGCGCGATAATTAAGCATGATGATATAGTCGTGTAATTTCTTTTCTTTTCTCAGAATAATCTATCAATAACAAATTAATCTGTCCTGCTAATTATGGATTTCCGCAAAATAACGCCTGCTTCCATTAAACATTCAATAAAAAAACATGTCTTATGAATGTTATGATTGGAGTCAATATTTTTTATTATCTGTATTTTCCGATTTCATCTCTCGCGAATGTTAATATCAACATAATAAGCTTATGTTAAATATCATATCGATTATTTTATTTATTGATGACGGAACCAATACGCTTTGAGCGGTCCGCCATTGACGCTTCCCATTATTTCACTCGGCGCGTAAAATGAGTCCGTGTCATTATATCGATGTGTTGTTGTTTTGTTGTGGGACGCGGCTAAGTAATTGTTGTTTCCCTCCTCTTACTTTGTGTTACTTGTAAGTATTTCTAGTGTATGAAACATAAAGCAAGGAAATTTTTCCACCGTACTTACACTTTTAAAAGAGAGAATTTTACGCACTGATTAATAATGTCTAAAATAATAATGTAATGTGTGTTTTTGGCGACCTCCCTGGAGAAGGGGGGATTCGAGTGGGAAGTCGCGGGTTCGGTTCCCTGGAATTTTACAATTTCTAAATTGGCTCAGGTCTGGTCTGGTGCGAAGCTTCGGCCGTGGCTAGTTACCACCCTACCACCAAAGACGTACCGCCAAGCGATTTAGCGTTCCGGTGAGATACTGTGTAGATACCGTTGGGGTGACTTTACTTACCCCTTCCAAGTTAGTACGCTAACATCTTCGGCTGCATCATCACTTACCATCAGGTGAGATCGCAGTCAAGTACTAACTTGTATAGTGTAAAAAAGTCCAGTTGGTAACGAGCAAGACGTTATCTGATGATAAGTGATACGCATGCCCATTAGATGCAGTGCCTCCCATAATTTTGCATTACAATATCATCCGACACATTGCAGTGCGCTCATCATCCTGAGACATCAGTTGTTAGGTCCCATTGTGGCCAGTGATCACGTCGTACAGTGCCTTTCAAACTGAAACACAGCAATACATAACTACTTCACGGTAAAATAACAGACACCGCGGTGGTACCTACCCGGACAAACTCCGCGAGAAGAGACCTACCACCAGCTCATTTCATTTCATTTCAGCTTTGAATGTGCTAGAAGAGACCTACCACCAGCTCATTTCATTTCATTTCAGCTTTGAATGTGCTAGAAGAGACCTACCACCAGCTCATTTCATTTCATTTCAGCTTTGAATGTGCTAGAAGAGACTTACCACCAGCTCATTTCATTTCAGCTTTGAATGTGCTAGAAGAGACCTACCACCAGCTCATTTCATTTCATTCAGCTTTGAATGTGCTAGGAGAGACCTACCACCAGCTCATTTCATTTCATTTCAGCTTTAAATGTGCTAGAAGAGACCTACCACTAGCTTATTTCATTTCATTCAGCTTTGAATGTGCTAGAAGTCTTCCATCTTATCACCAAAGTAAAGCCAAAGAGCTATGGATTTGAGAAAACCCACAATTATCGTTTTGTGGTATTAGTAAAGATAAAAATGAAATTGGCCCAATTCACGAATCTAACTCTGGACCTAATACAACACACATATAAATACACATAATATGTTCTTACCAAACTGCAATTAATATAGAAACGTGGACATCAACAATTGACTTAACGCTGACCTGATTTTTATATCTATAAAAAAGTACCTAATTAATTGGTTTAAAGGTTATTTGTGTAAGTGTACACGTGTTTGTATTATTTCTATTGTATTGCAGAATTTGTAGAGTTTCAGCCTCGATTCTAATTGAGGTACTAAATAATAATAATAATTGTTCCAACATAATATTATTCACAGTCCATTTTTGTTCAAATTCTTGATTCTTACAAAATGAAGACTACTTTAGTTACTTTGGGAGTTTTTATATGTTGAACGGAAGCAGCCGCTATTTTGTGGAAATCCATAATTAGCAGGGGAGATTGAATTTTTTTGCTACGAGTATAATCCGCTACTTCAAAATAATCTGTATGGTCCAATATGCAGGAACACCGCCTACATGAAAAATCACACACAATTCATCTCTGCGATTTCACATTGTGAAGTCAACATCTCCTGAAGATGTCCAGGTGTAGGGACGAATCGTGCGTTTCAGAAAAAGTAAGCGGTGATCATGCATATTTGACCATACAGATTACAGATTCTTTTCAAGTAGCGGATTATAACAAAACCCTGCTATTTTTGCTATGGTTAAAAACCGTTCAACTTGTTACTGTAACGTAACTGACACCTCCCACTGTAACCGTAACAACCACACATAAGCATTACATGTAACTTAAACTACCAATAGTCTCAGTATATACCCATTGTTAGCTGTGCCTATCAACCAACCACATTTTTACACCAAGGTCATCTCAACCCCTTTTCACTGCTGGGCACGGGTCTCCTCTCAGACTGAGAGGGGTTTGGCCATAGCCCACCACGCTGGCCATGTGCGGGTTGGCGGGCTTTACACACCTTCGAAAACATTTTTGTGAACTCTCAGGCATGCAGGTTTCCTCATGATGTTTTCCTTCACCCGATATGCAAGTGATATTCAGTTTCCTAAAACCGCACATAACTTTGAAAAGTCAGAGGTGCGTGCCCAGGATTCGAACCTCCTTATGAGAGGCAGAGATCAGAACCACTGAGCTATCACTGCTTACCCCAAGGTAGAATTTTAATAAGGTCAACCTTATTTGAGAAGGAGATTAAATAGTTATTAACTTGATATGTTTAATGCTTAAACTTTAAGTTATGAACTTGTATAATTATAATGTGTATCATTTGTTTAGTACTTTGTTAAGACACTATTTTAAACAGTGAGAGGTTCTAGGGAACCTAACATTTGCCTAAAGGTCAATATTATTGACGTCCTTCGTTAAAGATCGAACCCTTCAATTTATACTAAGTACCGACCTATATATATATAATATTACAAAAGCGACAGTTTTGATTTGTCCTATCCTTACGTATTAGTTTTTGCAAATAAATAAATGTTTAAAAAATCAAAAAAGCACGTGACGCCTGAAAAAAACACAAAAAATACACGCGATACGAAATGTTTATGTAATATAAATACAGAACTACTGATAAATTGAGTTTAAAACAAAAAAAAACTGAGGTAGTAGCATCTTGTAAGATTTTTTTGTTCTCACGGGCAACCCGTTTTACTTTTTCGTTTTTGTAGTTCAAGAGGCTGTGAATGGAATTGAATTAATTTAGCGACGAACTATAAACGTTGTAATTATATCCTTTTTGCGAACTATGCATCAGGGAATCTATGTATGTTATAGTTAATTAAAATCGCTAGAAATCTCTGCGTAGGTTTCGCTCTAACTTCGGTGCATCATCATAGAAAATGGCTCGAAAAAGAGTGATGCTGTCACCGTTGGAAACTTGGAAGTAAAGCTGAAGAAGGATGGGTGGGAATTAAAGCTCTCCTCACGCGTTTTCAAGTGATTTTTAAACTGTAATGAAAAATAGTGTATTGCACACTTTGTTGAGTCAAGTGTCAACAGTACCTAATATAAACATTAAACCCAAAATTTTGCATTTGCTCTGTTTCATATTTTATCGCTCTCTGAAAATCTGATATTGTCACGTCATATTAGCAATTTTTACCTACAATGGACATATTTTATTTAAATCACCACATATACTCGTAAAGTTCGACAAGGCTATTTTGGCGCGTGGTCAAATTCGAAACTACTGCCGCTATCTTGTGACACTGATACTTCGCGCTGTCGGAATTATGTCGATATAGGTTTCAAATATTTTGCGTTGTTTTTCCTTATCATTAACTAAAATTGAGAATTTCGAGTGAATTTTATTCGCTGGCTGCCTTTCTTCTACATATTTTGTTCTACAACTACACCCTCCTGACAATGTCATTCAAGTGCCAAGAGAGCCTTGTCGGACTGTAAGTGTATTTGTCTAGAATGTGTGATACTACGTATTTTAATCATGATTTTATTGAGTACCCAACTGTAAGTACCTACAGGTTTGTAAAAATTAAAATCCTATCAAATGTACTGAATCAGTATCTCTAAAGACTATATTTGGAAAATTATTCAAGCATAGGTCTGCCACAGGTCATTTAACGGAACGCTGTGATGAAAAAATAGTTTCAGAATAACTGTTTCTTGTAAATACGATAATCATTTATTTCTGTAATTTCGTTTAATCGATAAATTACTGCCTTGCGAAACAAGATATCTAATTTAAATTGTGGAAATACTGATCAAGTACTTAATTAACATCTTATACAAAAAATGTCTGACTAATTAGTGTACTTAGTATTATTTTTTTTTTTAGGTTTTTTTGTATTTGTTTTTATTTTAAATTTATGGAATTTTCTTTCTTTCTTTCGTGTAGTCATCTCAATTATTTTATATTTTTCTAAAAATTTCAGCCGTTTTTTAAATTTACATAGTATTTGAAATTAACCAAACCATAAATACCTACTTTTGGTTGGTTAGATACGATGTTTAAGATCTCCAACAAATTAAACAACCGACTCTTGTGCTAGCGAGTACGAGTTTTAAATTATAACAAAATCATTGGAGCACCCAATAAAATCTGGAGTGACTTTATCCCCATAATCTTAAAGTCGATTTTTGAGTATGCATTTGAAGTTGTGTTTTTGTGTGCACTTTCCAGTGTTTTTTTGTGTGTGTTTTTATGATCAGTGCACAGGTGCTCGTGGCTATCGGTTTCGGTGGCGTTTTCGAATTTAGGACCGATTTGACGATGGCTTTAAAGATTTCGTGATAGAACCGTGACTGATATGACCTGGAAATAAATAAATATACTTATCAGGACATTACACACATAGAAATCTAGCCCCAAAGCACGGAATACATAATAGTACTAAGGCCAAAGTAAATGGTAGCTTGTGTGTTATGGGTAGGTACTAGCTGATATAATTATACATATATACATAATATTTTATATACATAAACA
This sequence comes from Coenonympha glycerion, assembly GCA_963855885.1. Lineage (NCBI taxonomy): Eukaryota > Metazoa > Arthropoda > Insecta > Lepidoptera > Nymphalidae > Coenonympha > Coenonympha glycerion. Next base: position 8,689,532 of record OY979652.1, on the reverse strand, counting down.
TAATATATAGGAAAACACAGACACTGGAAAACATTAAGGGCGATGGGTACCATCCGGGCGCGAAAATTCAAATTTTATTTAGTTTTTCGCTCATAGTGGGCTAATTATACATCGAAGGCTAATGGCAATGTGTTTTGCGGGCACAACGTTTATGCATCTACATGTTTTTAACAAAAACTCTGTTCAACAATACTCATTTAGGTACTTCATATTGGTTCCCGATAGCTCGAAATCTGGGAAACAGCAAAATATTATCTTTCGGGAACCAATATGAGATGAGTGGGAACTTTCGAGCAAAGTTTCTATTAAAAATGTGTAGATGCATAAGAAGTAAGCCCGCAAAATGCATTGCCATAAATCTACAATGTGTAGTTAGTCTAATATTTGCGAAAAACTAAATAAAATTTGAATTTCGCGGGCTGGTAGGGCCGCAACACCTTAATGCACATCACACAAACATTTACCAGTATTGGAAATCGAACCCACGACCTCCGAGTTCCGGCAGGTTCGCTACCGCTACATCATTCGGTTGTCAAATAAGTATGAGAATTCAAACCAATTCAAACTAGGTACATAATAAAAGCTAAATAAGCTCTGGTCTGGACTGGATGGCTTGGGCAGTGTTTAAATAACGGCATAGACTGTGATTTAAGGTATTTTTAGTGACCTGCAGTTTAAAAGCTATATACAAACAATTTTTTTTTCAAATTTAAAGGAATAGAGAGTGCACCTGTTTTTACTCACACACTTGTGCACTACAATATAAAATATTTCGCGCACAGATGGTAATCCTCTGTAGAAATTGATCGCCATTCGCCACCGAACATTAAGACAAAATAAAGAACAAGGAAGAAAAACATTCCAACTTTGAAATTATAATACGCATTCATTCTTATTTGATTTGAAAATCAAATCCGTGGTAATTGAGTATGTACTCTGAAACCCTAAAACAGTAAAAGCTAGGCTACTACGGATGGATGAATTCGTAAAGGTCAAAAGGTTCCCGTATAAATTTTTCACAACTTTGTATTGCGTATCGGATATCAGTCGGCATCCTTGAAAATCAGATCCCCATATTCAATTTACATTATTTTCAATTCAGCTAAGATTTAGGGGCAATTCAGCATCTCAAACGCTCAAGTAGGCATCCACCATTCATTCTAAACACGAGGAAAGCATTCCAAATTTGAAATTACGCATTCATTCTCATTCGATTCGAAAATCGAATCCGTAGCGATGTTTCAACGCACGCAAGATGCTACGCGGGAATGAGATATACGCAGGCTCCCCGGGACTACTGATCAACCCCTCTCCCCCCTCGCGAGCCCCTCGGACCCCCGCGCGCCCCCAAACACGGCATTCGGCTCCGAACCTCCGTCGAGTTCGGGCGTAACCTCCGCGGCGCGTTCGCACACCTGTGGCTCAGAACCGAGAAGGCATCACCAAAAAACCGCGAGTTCAAATCAGGATTACAGTGAACAAGTGAATGAATTTGTGTGTGTGTGTTAAAAAATATTATCAATGAACGAGTTATTATTTTGACCGGTTTTTGTTGGACATCCGCCGTGGCCACCTCGCACCGTGGGAGTATGTTTTTTTTTTCTATCATGACATTTTCTAGACGATTTCTTTTTCTATGTAGATCGCTGGACCTGTTTAATTAATATGCCGTTAATGATAATGAAAGACTTAGGTTTCTAACGACAATGCGCAAGTTGGAAAATGGTTGTTTTCGTTGACAGGCGGTAGGCGTTGAAACTCGAACTGAAATGGAATATTTTCTTTGACACGAAATACTTGGAGATTATATGAAAGAAAATTAAATAACATAGTCACATAAAGTATCTTAGTTGTACCTAATTGCACTAAACCACATCTCACATGTACATTGAGCATTAGAAATGTGAAATGTCGGAAAATTCGTGAGCATCTAACGCGTTGAAGTCTCTTCAATTTTCCCTAGCTTATTATGAATTTATACAAAGTTGCCTGTGTTTTCTTATTAATATGACAGGCAATATTAAATAACATATTAAGTAAATTGATAATTGCCAGTGAGTTACAGTTAATTGCGTAAATAATAATATATGGATTAGGTACTTAAGTAATCTTGAATGAATTGATCTTGAAATTTGAAGAAGCAAAATAGTTATTTGTTATGCAAGGGCGCAAAGTGGATTTTTGGGCCGAGTGTCAAATTTGAATGCTGAGCGGCGAAGGATTCTAGGGTTGAACCCTGAGCGCAGCGAGGGGTTCAAAGAATAGAATCCTGAGCATAGCGAGGCATTCAAAGACACGAGACCCAAAAAAAATTTGCGCCCGTCCATAACACAAAATTTTTCATCTCACCACAGCGAGGAAAATCACCAGAAGAACACTTTAGATCGGCATTGCGATTTATGTTAAATGTTGTTTTTGGTAACTCTGAATAATTTCACTTACTGAAACCACCTTCAATCATCACTCACCTTATTTCAAAGTTAAAACAAAAAAATAATGAATAAAGTAACAAAAATATTAGGTATTTTCATTTAATCACGATTGGAAACATAGACAACTAACACTAGACCAGAAAAAAAAAATTGAGAAACTTTTTTTTTACTTTTTTTTTGAATGCGTTCTGAAATAGGAATTTCTAAGAACCAAAGATAATATAAAATTTTATAAATATTTTAACAATAATTACATAAACAACGAGGAAAAATCATGGATTTAATTAGATTTCTTTTATAATTAATAAAACTAAATAGGAGTTATTATATTTATTGATATTCTAAGAAAAAGTAAAAATAAAAAAACTAATGTACCTATACAAACTCCTAAAAATGCTTTTCGGCCCAAGGGCCGGAAGGGATTTTCATACTACTTTGTCTCCCTTGGGAAAAATGAAAATGCTTTGGCAGCCTAGGTAATATAATTGCATTTCTCGCCCGCATTTCGGGCATTAAAAAACGCTTTTCCGAGCGGGTGAGGTGAAAATTCTATTTTCTTTATATCAAAAGATTTTTTTCCATAAGCTCGTAGTTCGTATGCTGTATCAGTTAAAAACTTCAACTCAAATGTCGGTAGGTACCTACCTACTAATGTGGTTAAAAAAGTTATTATATTAGGCACTTACCTAGAGAGAAATAATCGAGTGTGACATACGGACGGACGGAGAAAGTCTCACTATAAGGGTTCTATTTTTTACCCTTTTTGGTATGGAACCCTAAAAATGGCTTCGAACAAGCTTGGATGAAAAATATACCTATCGATGTTAATTTTCAGCAAAGTACTTACTATTATGTATACCGCGGCGAGGTATGACAAAATTTAAGACATCACGTAGGTATAGAATTGATGACTAAATGACTAATTGCCTAGTACATACATCTTTAGAGTTTAGATAAGGCGCTTAGAATTTAGTTCAAAGTTGGCGGGCAAAAATTTTTTTTTGGATTTTCAGTTTGACCACAGTGTGCCTACCTACTTTGCGTGAATTTCGGTTTTGTACAAAGCCTACCTGTACTGAATTTTACGGAATATAATTGGTAGACTTAGATTATGGTTAATCTAGGGTAAAATACCTATATTTTTGTTCTATCAATGAAATCAGATTAGATAGCTACCTAACAGGTTTGGTCAAGATAAATATTCAAGAACACAAACTTTATAAATTTTTAATAGATGACGCAGCAACCTTTGTTTTGTTATATAAGTAGGGATATAAAAAATACCTTACGACCTATTTATTCTCAGATCTACCGAATGGAGGCAAAAAATTACATAAACATCGGTCAAGCCGTTTTGGAAGAGTTTGGTTACGAACATTGTGGGCGTTTTTGCCATATACCTAAGTGGGGGTAAAAAAATAGCTTACGACCTATTCTCAGACATTAGCCGACCTATTATTATCAGACAGACCTATTTACAGACAACAGTTTAGATATCGACACTAGAAAGCAAACTCGTAGTAACCCACAAAACCAAAATTGTTCACCAGAGCTGAAAAACTTTTTATTTTTTCAAAAATAATTCGTAACTTCCTTATTTATCAACCTAAAGATGCAATTTTTGGACACTATGTTGTTTTTAATTTGTTTAATTAGTTTTTACTAGCGGCATCATCTTAAAGTTATTTTAAAACATTATTTTGTTGGTTACCACATTTTGCAATATTTTTTACAAACCAACAAAACGTAGTTAATGAAATATGTAAATGTATGAAACGATGCCCATCACACTTGTTTACGGAAAGCAAAAATGTGGTAACAGATGTATCTTCAACCAGAATTACCGAAAATAATGTTATAACCTTAGATGATCAATGAATTTACTGGTATAAATATGCTGTTAGCTATTATTATTTTCGTAACTTGGAATGGTGAATTGTTTTAAATGTGAAGCAATTAATCTGAATCTGTGAAATAAAATGCTACAAGTGTCAAAGAAAAAGAATCTAATCGACAATTGAAACGTTTATTAAATTTAAAATTGTAATCAACATAATGTCTAACAGTAAGGAACTCGTCAAATTAAATTAATCGTCTTCAACATCTGTGTCAGGTAAACAGTCTTTGACTTTTGCGTTAGTTTTTAAATCTAAATATTCTTTTGCAAATCTTTTCGGAATTACTAGTTTTTCAACTAATTTTTTCAAATCAGTATATTTCTTCTGACAAATCGGTAATTTTGCAGGGTATAGCTTTGGTTTCGGGATCGCATTATTCAAGGCGCTGATTTGAACTACAGTGACTTCTGCATCCGGCAACATTGAGTTTTTCACGAACATTTTCTCAGGTTGTTTCTTACGAAAAGTAACAATTGATATTTTAGAGACTTGTATGTTCTGGTTTTTCTTGAACGTGTTGTCCACAATACTTTCAAATCCTAAAAAGTCCTCGCCATTCAGAACGTTCACAATATATGGTCCGGGATTTTTTCGAGCAAACTGAATGATTGTAGGCCACTGTGATGGTGCCCAGACAATAGAATTTTTTACAGAATTTTCTATCGTAGCATGCATGCTGTCAACCGGCATGTAGGTGTGGCCTGGGATCAAGTAGTTTATTTGAATAGTCTCAATGTTTTCAGAAACCAATAACGCATACCGCAGCATTGCAAGAACTGTTTTGTTTTTATTTTGACCATAAGCAGAATCGCAGTACAATATAACCTGTTTTACATTGCCACGTTTGTCAACATTTCTAATATATTCTAACAAGCATGAAGCGATTTCATTGGCTCCTCTTTTAGCATCAGCTTCTGTCCACACATTACAAATTCCAAGTTGTGTGTTGCTTTCGTATATTGTAAAATTGTACACTGCTATTTTCCTACTATAATAGAGTGTCATACTCTCACCGTAAGGGGTATTTAAGACCTTTTGAAGGTCAAAGCTCGCACATACGGTTCCTTTATCTCTTTTATTTATCTTCTGATGAAATATGAATCTTTTATAAGATTCTTCTTTTTCATTTTCATGCTGTTTTAATTTTTGCATTTCTTCTTGAGTTTTGACATCGAAACTTTTGCTTGAAACACACAATGCACATTTATCTTTTTTAGGTATGTGGAACCCAATATTAAATGTCTTCTTGAACCATCCTGAAAATACTTTGAATGACATACTTTTCATACCAGCACAGTAATCTTGGTAAATACGATACAAATTCGATACATTTTTAAATTCTTCTGGAAGATATAACTTTGTGGAGTCTCTGCGGCAGTAGTGTGAAGGCAAAAGGGGTAGATCAAGTATAAACTTTTTTGCCTCGTTAATAATGTCCTCGGATGTTTTGTTGTGGCCTCCAGCCTTTCCTCGCCCGTCTTCTTTTGCAAAACCATCTGTCATTGTATCTAGAGTATAGAGCATGAACCTCTGCGTGACATCTAATGTGGCAATCAAAAATTTTTGGCAAACTTTACGTCTGCCTTCGCCTTCGTTGATGTAATATTCATATGTTTGTGATCTATTCGATAAAGCATTTTTACTCGGCCTTTTAACTGACCTTCTAATAGCACACTGAGTTATCCAATCTTTTCTTCTTTGGTAGCTACACAGGCCCCAGAAATGACTAAATAGATTAGCACGTCGTTCTTCAGAGACATTACCGCAATTGTTACCACAGTTAACTCCAACACATGGATTCGGTTTTATACATTTGCCTTCGACTATTTCACCCTTTGTATTAATGTAGAGTTTACCTTTATTTTTATTTTCATCATTTTCTTTCTTCTTTTGAGTCTTAGATTTACGTTTCGCAACTGGAATTTGGTGAGCTTTCTCTACAGTATTTCTACTCTTCTTTTTTTTATCCTTCAGTCTCATTTTCTGCTTCTTATCTAAAACAAAAAATAACAACTTCATTATTTTAACATTAAGCTAATTATCTGAATTTCATTGTTCCATCTTAAACAAAATCTTCTTCTTCTCATCGTGTGATGGCTAGCGCTACCTGGTGTCGTGAGTTTCTAAACCACCCAAGGGCTTTTGTATAATTTTACAAAAAGTACGTAAAAAATAAATACCTTTATTGGATCTTTTTCGTGCTGATTCGCCCGAAGAACTTGAGCTTGTCGCTTCCTCTTCACTAAAATCTATATTAGATTCTTCTGAAGGAAAAGCTTCATTCAGGAGTAAACTATAAGGGTCGTCATCCACAAAATCTAGGTATGATTTATTAAAATTTAGTTTTCGTTTAGATCGTCTAACAACTCTTTTAGATTCAATTCTTCGTCTGTAGATTGTGCAAGGTCTGAGTTAGAGGCAAATCTTATTTCGTCGCTCGTTTCTACAAATAGTGCACTTTGCTCTCTGGCAGCAATCATTGTTTTCTTTGTCAAAGTGACATTATCAATTTCTATATCCTCCCCTTCTTCTAAAACCTTTTCATTACGTGCCTTATCTTCTATTTTTAAAGTAGGAATCATTGATTTTTTTGTTTCAGTATTTTGGTTTCCATTATATTTACTTCCATTATCGCTTTCAAAGTTACGTTCAATTAATACTTCTACTTCACAAGATTCAAATGTCCCCCAATTTTGACTGTCAAGTTCATTTTTATCGTTTTCTGCAAAAGTGTCCCCTTCTGTAGAGGTACATTGAATAGTGTTAACTTGTTGTAATATATTTTCGGGTTCTTTTGTATTATATTGTCTTTGGTTTGTCATACAAGAATCATTTTTATTATGCTCCTCGCAACTCGTGTTAATCATATTTATTTGATCTGATTTTGGAGAGATTTTTTTCAAGAAGTCAGCAGTTGCAGCTAAGTAATTTTCGGGTTTTCGAAAGGTAGGCGTTAAATTTTCAACATCCGAGGGTTTTTGATGAGGAGTTGTCGCATTTTCCTTCTGCAATGGTGGCGGAGAATTCGAACATTGTTCTTTTACTATATCGCCTTGACTTTCTTCATAATTAATGCTTTTAAGTAGAACTAATTCTCCATTTTGTTCTTTAAAGACTTTTTCTTTAAGCATTTTTATCTTTGGTTTTTTTGGTGATTTTTCAGTTTTGCATTCATTACGTAAGTTGTCCTGCCACTTTCTTCTTCTTTCCGCCATCTTAAAGAAAAAAGCCATTTATATTTAAAGTAAAATAACTAACTGTAGATTATTCCAATAGACAAGTACAAGCACAATTACCTGTACTTGCTAAGAGTTATTATTTGTTTTATTTTATCTAAGGGGTTCCACTGCTGGACAAAGACCTCCCTCGTTTCCCTTCATAGATATAAAGTTACGTTAAGTAAAATATAATATTATAATAAATATCGTTTATTGTACACAATAGAAGTAGGTAGGTATATATTATTTTATTAAAAACAGTAATGAATAAAAAAACTAAGCAATCAGTAAATTTACTCAATTGGGACACTAATATTTCATTAAGTTTCTCGGGTTAATTTATTAATAATAATTGTTATACACATTGTATTTAAAAAAAACGTGATGAAGCAGTGTTTTATTTTTTCCTAAGGAAAATAAGCTGCTATTGCATCTTCGTCTTAAATAAAGGACAATTAAATACTGAACTGCTATAGCATTCGCGTCACTACAGGCATCACTTAACAAACTTAATTATTTATTATGAATACAATAGCATCTTCGTCCATCAACGTGATAACTATTAGGTACCTAAATGCACATCAAAGAGTGGGAATGTAGGTAAAAGGGGGCGCTTCTATTTGCGTCTTGTTCAAAACAATATTATAACTCTTTATTTATCTGTCACACCAACTGATATTTTTATGGAACAGACGCCATTTATATTTCCACTCTTAAATTGAATATATTATACAATTAGTTTTATTGAAAAAAATAGCAATCGCTCACATTTTCGTACGTATATAAGTAATTTAGGAAGTCCCCGCCACGTGAATTGGTATATCGTTGGACAGTATTAACACTTCACGTCACATTAACAAGTTGAAAAAATTTACTTGTAATAAGATTATTATTTTAGTTGTAGTACTTACTACTGGTTGTTGTTTTTACGGGCACAGTTTCTTCAAAATTTCACTGAAACTGCAAATACGTCCGTTCACTTCAACTTCTCCGCATGCACTGAGTGGCGGCGCAAACATCAATCAAATACCGGCGGCAGCGCCGATCAAAGGAAATAAATCCGCGATGTTTTAAACCGAGGAGCTTCAGTAGTGCAGTAAAACAAAGCCATCCCTTATATTGCATTCTTGTAATTGATGTAAAAATCACGACTATAATAATTAAACACCACATAAAACGTGGTGAATATCATCACTTTAGAAAACACTATCCACTAAATGGTGTAAATGCGAGAAATTCAAATTTACGAGCAGCAAAAATGTAGTAACCCGCATTAGAGTTGGTATTACTGACGCAGTAAGTAACCAGTTTCAGATTTTAATGAAAACTGAATTGTGGTAACTAGCATAGTAAAAAATAATGTAGGTTTTTTTGTTATTAACAGCGTTTCATAGTCCAAAAATTTAAAAAAGTGAGCAAATTTTAATATCCTATTTTCGATAATTTTAATCGTATAGTAACGTGACCTAAACCATTCGACGCAGTTTTTTTTTCTGATCACAATGGTGTAATAAAAAAAAATATCTCCGTATGTTGGTTACTACGTGTTTGCTTTCCAGCGTCGATATGTATATCTTATATTTTATCAATAGTACTTAATATCTATTTTCAGTAGGTACCTATTCAGCATTACTTTTGTTCATGAATTTACGAGTATTACTTTTGTTGACGAACTGCAAACCTAACTTTGTTTTTGGCGGTTTATTATTATTATCAAAATAAATATAATAGTTGGAGAGTTGGTTTTATTTTTCCTGTAAAATAGACGTTTATTCCTATTGATCGTAATTATTTCAGATTTTTCGAACGATACACTTCAAAAATACCGTTCCTTATCTTCGGAGATAAGGGGGGGAATGGTATTTTTAACCGACTTCAAAAAAAGGAGGAGGTTCTCAATTCGTCGGAATTTTTTTTTTGTTCGACAGTTTGCCCAATAAATCAAAAACTATCGAGAACAAAAATAAATAAAAATTGGTCTTAGAATACATAAGTAACTCCCTTTCATGTGATACCCCACTCAATATTGTTATCTCATTTTGAAATTTCAGCAACCCCGTTTACCCCCCCTTTTAAATAAAAATAAAAATGATTTTAAAATTTTTATGATTGTATTGACGTTGCGCCACAATTACCTACAACTATTCCAAATTTCAGGTAGATATAGCTTAAATAGTTACTGAAATAATCGAGTGTGACGGACGGACGGACGGACGGAGAAAGTCTCACCATAAGGGTTCCATAGCATTTTGGTATGGAACCCTAAAAAAATGATATTTTTATAAGAATTTAGGGGCCCCTACAACCTCATTGATCGACCCATTGAGGCAACAGTGATAGAATCCTTACAAGTTGTAAATGCAACGCCGGAAGGTCGCGAAGATGGCTTCCTAGTATTTTACCGCGCTCAGATTTCAGCTCTTGTATTTTGTCGATTTATTTTTACGGTGTTGATTTAAAACTGGATGGCTCGGCAGACGTTGATTTGCCTTTCCTATAGATTTTTTAGTATCCTACATGCCTACACAAACACATGTTTCGCCTTTTTGATTTTAGTGTGATGTGACAGTTGTTTGTATTTGGGGGACAGACGTATATCAAAGTCCACCCAAATCGGTTCAGGATAAGTCATGGCGTACCCAGACGAGTAATTATTATTTAATTAACAAAATATTTTTTATCTGAGACTTCGCTGATACGAATTCCATTTTGATAAAAATACCTTACTGTTTTTAATTTTGGTTTTATATTATAAATCCTGAGGTAATCGTGGATTATTCTGACCCACTGGGCTGATTCTGTATATCGTTCAGTTAGTTAGTTAGTAACCCAAACTGGGTTATTAACTAAGAAAACGAGGACAAAAATCCTATTTTTGTACAAATTACCAACCTAGGTCGCTATGGTATTATGTCAATATACCATGCTAGTTACTATCTTGTACAAAAATAATACAAAAAAATAGGATTTTTACCCACCCAGTGCGGGTTACTAACTAACTAACTGAACGATACAGAATCAGCACACTGACCTAACCTATTCTGCCTTCATCCTTTTTTTTGACGGCAAATTCCTAGAAAATTCATACCTAGTCATCTGCGAAAATTTCAACTGTCTTACTATCACAGTTCAAGAAAAATACATACATAGTACAGATGGACGGATATACGGACGGCAAAGTCTTAGTATAATAGGGTCCTCTTTTTAAACTTTGGGTACGGAACTCTAAGAACGAAGAAGACGAAAGTAGGTGCCTATACGTAGGTAGGACAATAAATTCGAAAATTTTATTTTTAGTTGACTAACCAAGTTAATTAATTCAATAATTAATCTTGTACACCTCGGATAAACGTGTGTCACCGGAAATTGGGGCATTCGAAAGATGGCGGCTTTAGGACGTTGACTTCATTTGTTGGTTGGTTGGTTGAATAAAATTAGTTACACGTTCCAACTGAACTGTTGGCTAAGTAAAAGTTTTTGTACGAATTTCGTGTCGACTCGCATCGCACAAGCGAATCGAATGCCTCCAAACATTTACAGCCAGCGCCATCTATTGACAGCTGCGTTTCAGTGACATTCCATAGATGACGGAGCAGAAACGTGGGCACTCACAGTAGGCCTTGTCCACAAGTTCAAAGTCGCTCAGCGTGCTAAGGAGAGGGCAATGTTGGGTGTTTCTCTGAAGGATAGAATCCGCAACGAGGACATCCGTAGGAGAACCAAGGTAACCGACATAGCACAACGGATTAGCAAGCTGAAGTGGCAGTGGGCGGGTCACATCTGTCGCAGAACCGACAGCTGCTAGGGCAGACGTGTTCTGGAGTGCAGACCGCGTACCGGTAAGCGCAGCGTAGGACGACCTCCTGCCCGCTGGACCGACCACCTGACAAAGGTCGCTGGTAGCGGGTGAATGAGGAAGGCGGAGGACCGTGTGTGGTGGCGCGCTCTCGGAAAGGCCTTTGTCCAGCAGTGGACGTCTATAGGTTATTGATTGATTTTGATTGATTGATCCATAGATGGCGTTGGCTGTAAATGTATGGAGGAATTCGATTCGTTTGTGATATGCGATTCGACTCGAAATTCGTACAAAAACCTGTACTAACCCTACTGGAAACGTGTGAGTCAAGTTTGGTGAAAAAGATTAGGTGGATTAGTAATTTAGGTAATTTGTTATATCCAAAGATTTAAATCGATGGACGTTTTTGGAGGTTTAGGGCTCATCTAGCGATTTAAATCTTTGGTTATATCTACTACTATTATTATTTATTTATTTATTTATACAAAGCTGTAAGCTGTACCTATTAATATACTGATTTGTAACGTGTCTACTTAGTTCAGGCTAGCTCTCCTACCCTTGCGTAACTCGACCGCGTGGAAATTAAAAACGGCTTACTTATCCCTTGTTTACATCAGTTCTAAATTTCAGTTTTCTAGAGCATTTGAAAGATGGCGGTTTGGGGCGTTGATTTCGTTTGTTGGTTGAATAAAATGAGTTACACGTTCCAACTGAACTGGAAACGTGTGAGTCAAGTTTGTTAAAAAAGATTAGGTGGATTAGTAATTTTGGTCATTTGATATATCTACATAGTCCCTACATACATCGCTAAGCTGTACCTTTTAATATAGTGGTTTGTTATGTACCTACTTACTCTTAGTTCTGACTAGCTCTCCCACCCCTGCCTAGCCCGACCGCGTGGAAATTAAAAACTACTTACTTGTCCCTTGTCTACATCATTTCTAACACTACGGTTTAAAATGCGCACATATGCACCATTTGCACTGACAGCGCGCAAAAAGTCGGTTTATGTTGCGCTTTATATTGGTAATGACAGCTGCGTGACGACATGAATGTCGTCATTGACCGTACTCAGAGCGCTGACAAAAATTAGGTAGTGCAGCGTGTGCGCTAATGTCAAATTCAAGTGACATCAGTCAAAACATGACAAAGATCATTCAAATTCAAGCCGTTTTTTCTTTCAAATTCTTTGCCATGCAGCAGTTCTCAACTGAACAATCGTGTTTTTTGTGAATTTTACAGAACTTCATACGAAAACATGTACGCCTTCTTAATACGCACTTTATGCGAAGGAACTCGCGTTTTAAGCCCCATAAAAACGATGTCCATTTCATCATCGCTAGATGATGACGATGAGGATATTTCATCCCAATCACTGTCATCGTCGTCACTTTCAAAAAGTTCCATTATTAAGTGAAATTGAGCCATTTCACAACGTAATTTGCCCTATTTTCTGAAAAATCTTTTATTTTTAATGCTTCTAAGATCGTTTACAAGTTAGGTTAGTTAAACAAAAACAATGACAGTGACAGCCGATAGGCACCAGCGCACTGACATCGGTTTAAAATGTTGGCGCGCTAAATGCGCGCTCGTATTATAAACCTAGCGTCAGCACTGTATGCAATGTCAGCACTGTATACGCATTTTAAACCGTAGTCTAAATTTCAGCTTTCAATGACCAAACGTTTAGTTAGGTTAGGCAATAATGAGTGTTGGTTTTATGTCCTAGGTATTGTTACGCGACTGCCCAAAAGAAAGGAGTGTAATGTTTTTAGGGTTCATATTATATGCTTATGTATGTATGTGAGTTTCTTTATTTCACCATAACTTTTGAACGACTGAAGAAATTTCGACGTAATATGGGGTAGGTACCTATCATTAGAATCCTTACATCATTCCGAGTATCATAGGCTAAATTTTTTTGGAAAAAGAAGTTTTACCAAGGGCAACCATGTTTTTTAATTTTTTTAATTATTTACTCGTTGTTTTAAACCGCTCGTTTTATGGGAGAAGACTACCTATATATGATATTTTAGTGGTCCAGCAACGGTAATCGAACTTGGGAACTCCTACTTGAATGCCGTTCCACGGTCCATACAACCAAAGGTCTAATTGAGCCATGTAAATCGTCAAACCTACGACTCTAGTGGGTGGCTTAGATTAATTAACGAAAGTAGGTAAAGGTCTTCATTAACTGTATAATAATCAGCAAGTATCTAGTATCTAGTGTATGATATACGTAGGTTTTATAGTTAGCATATCTTTCTGCCCATAAATGCAATAAAATGGAAAACCAGGCGCCTGTTACGCTCTCTGTTACATTACTGCCTCTATGACGACCTCCGTGGCGCAGGGGACGCACGCTCGGATTCGAGTGGGAGGTCGCGGGTTCGATTTCCGCCACGGGCCACTTTGGAATTTTATAATTTCTAAATTGGCTCAGGGTCTGGTCTGGTGGGAGGCTTTGGCCGTGGCTAGTTACCACCCTACCAGCAAAGACGTACCGCCAAGCGATTTAGCGTTCCGGTACGATGCTGTGTAGAAACCGTTGGGGTGAGTTCACTTACCCCTTCCAAGTTAGTACGCTAACATCTTCGACTGCGTCATCACTTGCCATCAGGTGAGATCGCAGTCAAGTATTAACTTGTATAGCGTAAAAAAAAAACTGCAGACCTTCCAGTATTTTATTGCCCTTCGGGCAGCGATATATTGCGCCGACTACTATACTATACTATTGTTTAAACTGTATGTACCTATAGCTCAAGGTACTGCCCACATGAATTTCGGGTTTTTACAAATCCCGAGCGAATAATTGATGTTTCTTCGATAGAAGAGAACCTATGTGTTAATCCAAGGTATAATCTATCATTATGCTAAATTTCAGCCAAATCGGTTTAATAGTTTCAGTGTAAGAGAGTAACAAACATACAGACAACTATATTACACACTTTTAGATATGTTACTGTGATTTTAAATAGGATAACTTAATCGTGAAATTTGATCTTTGCTAGTATTATAATACATTCGACAAAAACCATATTGTTAATTGTTATAGATTAGGGAACGCCCCTTTTTTTACAGCTCAATAGTAACTCAAATACCTATAAATTAGCTCTTTAGATACGTGAGGTTAAGTTTTAAAACATACATAGGAAGTTGGTACATTTTTAATTGTGAGAATATTATAATTCAGATTATAATTCTGGTTTGTTTGGGATTTGCAAGAAAATTGTTTGGTTTTGATAAAGACCATCCGTCCCTGAAAACAATTTTAATAATATTTATTTTTCAAAATATATGCTTCACTTTCAAAATCTCAAGGTAATTTTTTTTTATTTTTTTCATATTTAGAATGAATCTCGATAATTTGAGTTTCTTTGACAGTATCGCACCCTTAGACTACTAATTTTATCTAATATCTTAGTCTTGATACTGCCCTTTAACTTGAATTTCAGTCGACTCTGTGTATAGTCAGTGGCACCTCAATTTTTTTTTCTTTTTTTGGAAAACTCTTTTGTAATTGGTAACAAATTCTGCCCCCTGATAGGCTGAATCCGTGATTCGCTTTTTAAAGACCAGGGGCCTTATTCTGTATCGTTCACTTCGTTAGTTAGTAACCCTAACTGGGCTATTAACTAAGAAAACGAAGGCAAAATAGTTATTTGTTATGCAAGGGCGCAAAGTGGATTTTTGGGCCGAGTGTCAAATTTGAATGCTGAGCGGCGAAGGATTCTAGGGTTGAACCCTGAGCGCAGCGAGGGGTTCAAAGAATAGAGTCCTGAGCATAGCGAGGCATACAAAGACACGAGATCCAAAAAAAATTGCGCCCGAACATAACACAAAATTTTTCATCTCACCACAGCGAGGAAAATCACCAGAAGAACACTTTAGATCGACATTGCGAGTTATGTTGAATGTTGTTCTTAGTAACTCTGAATAATTTCACTTACTGAAACCACCTTCAATCATCATCATTATTTTAAAGTTGAAACAAAAAATAATGCATAAAGCCAAAATAAGTATTAGGTATTATCATTTAATCACGATTGAAAACATAGACAACTAACACTAGATCAGAAAAAAAAAATTGAGAAACTTTTTTTCTGTACTTTTATTTTGAATGCGTTCTGAAATAACAATTTCTAAGAACCAAAGATAATATAAAATTTTATAAATATATTAACAATAAATACATAAACAATGAGAAAAATCAAGGATTTAATTAGATTTCTTTTATAATTAACAAAACTAAATAAGAGTTATTATTTTAATTGATATTATAAGAAAAAGTAAAATTAAAAAAACTAATTTACCTATACAACTTTAACGAACGAACTTTGTTACTGATCGTATGTGTTATTAAAAAAAAGAAGTCTTCAGCTTTGTCATTTGACATTGACATGACACGTAATACGAGTTTGACCACAGATAACTCAAACAAATTTGACTTTGGAAATGCTTTCGAGCCTAGGGCCGGAAAGGATTTTCATACTACTTTGTCTCCCGTGGGAAAAATGAAAATGCTTTGGCAGCCTAGGGAATATAATAGCATTTTCCGCCCGCATTTCGGGCATTAAATATCGCTTTTCCGAGCGGGTGAGATGAAAATCCTATTTTTGCACAAATTACCAACCTAGGTCGGAATGGTATCATATCAGTATAGTTACCATGCTAGTTGCTATCTTGTACAAAAAGAATACAAAAATTGGATTTTTGCCTCCGTTTTCTTAGTTAATAACCCAGTTTGGGTTACTAACTAACTAAGTGTACGATACAGAATCAGCACACAGGTGTGCACGGAGAAGAACTGGTGTAAGAAAATCGATATCAATGCACGTAAACTTTATAAAACATCCAAGTGAACCCAACATTAGTTTGTAATGAACAATGTTTGCAAGCGATGTTTTTCCTTTTAAGAGCCACAACAAAACAAGTTAAGTAACTTTAGCACAGGATGCGTATCCTGGCAGGTAAAACAGGTTTTTGCTCAGCGGTTAACGCCTCTTAATCGTAATCAACCGGGTTCGATTCCCACGATCTTTTTAGATTTATTGTGGTTTTATATTATGAAGTAGTCGCCTACGAGTTAGACCTGTTTTTGTTACGGTGAAAGCTTTTTTTTTAATTATGTACTTATCTGGTAATAGGAACACGGCATTACTTAATTACATCAATTTAAGTATGGATTTTTAAAAGTAAAAGTTGCTTGATAATCAAAACTAATAGATTCAAAGGTTCAAAGATTCAAATCATTTATTTCATATAGGCCATTACTTGTTAGCACTTATGAAATGTCAGTTAAAATAATTAAGTAGGTACATTTTATGCTTATTAATAGTGATAGTAATACTCTTTTAGGTCCGACTCTTGTGTGTGGATTCATAGATTTTTAACCGACTTCAAAAAAAGGAGGAGGTTCTCAATTCGTCGGAATCTTTTTTTTTTTTTTATCTATGTATGTTCACCGATTACTCGAAGACGCGTGGACCGATTTGATAATTCTTTTTTTGTTTAAGAGGGTTTTGTTTCCAGATGGTCCCATTTTAATCAGGCCAGGATCTGATGATGGGATCCTAGAGAAATCGAGGGAACTCTTAAAATTTTATATGGACACATGAAACTATTTGAGTATTATAAGAAAGAGTAATATTTTCCAAGTTGTCCTATGGTCATCAAGTCAGGATCTGATCATGGGATCTTGGTGAAATCGAGGGAACTCTTCAAATTTTGCTAGTATACTTGAAGCGAGTTGGGTATTTTTTATAGTTACTGGTGCATATGCTAGCAGATACTGATTTGATGACTAAAGTCATCAAGTCAGGGTCTGATGATGGGATCTTGGTGAAATCGAGGGAACTCTTCAAATTTTGCTAGTATACTTGAAGCGAGTTGGGTATTTTTTATAGTTACTGGTGCATTTGCTAGCAGATACTGATTTGATGACTAAAGTCAGGGTCTGACGATGGGATCTTGGTGAATTTGAGGTATCTCTTCAGATTTTATGAACACACCTCAAGGGATTTGGGTATTTTTACAACGCCTGGTGCATTTTATTGTTTTCCACTAAAAAGTATAAAATAAAAATGGGAAATGCTTTCCAAAAAACCAACTTCAAATGCCACTACAAAGAGTGAAATAATTTTTATTTAAATTTTAGGTACCTACACCAATTCGAAGTCGGGCGATTGTCTATGACTTCGTCATTTCTTCGCACATCAAGTTAGTAAGAAGGACTTTTAGGGATTGTATGAAACATTGCCCGACTTCGAATTGGTGTAGGTACCTAAAATTTAAATAAAAATTATTTCACTCTTTGTAGTGGCATTTGAAGTTGGTTTTTTTGAAAGCATTTCCCATTTTTATTCCTGCATAATAAGTAGTGTATGTGTTCATCCGGAGTGTAATCTATCTCAATTACAATTTACAGGTAAATCAGTTCAGTAGTTACGGCGTGAAGGTGTAACAAACATAATATGTAACACATACACACTTACAATTTTACACTCGTATAATTAATATAGGTATGCTTAATACAAGATTTTTTGTTCTTGAAAAAACTTAAGATTTGTGATGGACAGACAGAAAACAAAGTGCTACTAAAATAAAAGGGTTCGGTTTTTCCCAATTTCAACTCTAAAAACTTTTAAGTACTTACTATAGCATTAAATCATCCATATATCCTGGGTTCAACTAGCATGGAAACAAATTTATAAAATGATAAATTATGTCGCGCCACATGTCGCGGCGCCGCACGTGCGATCAGTTGGTCCTCACTAAAAATATACACATAACAACGGTTTGGGACTGTCATTTGATACATTATTTTTATAGCCGTGAGCTAGATGTGTCATATTACTTGTATTTATCAACCCCTTTTTACTACTTTTAGAGAATCGTCTAGCTGTAAGCTTTCATACTAAAAGCGGTGACGTTTTCCTACCCGTAATTATAGTACGATTTTAATAATTTTAAGAAATACAAGTAAATAATTTAAAAATTAAAAAAAACACGACTGTCCTGTGGTAAAACGACTTTTTCCGAAAAAATATAGCCTGTAAGAGACCCCATAATATTATGTCAAAATCTATTCAACCGTTCATAAGTGGTGGAATAAAGAAACTCACATACATACATACATGAACCCTAAAAGCATTACCACTCCTTTTTTGGGCAGTCGTGTAAAAACTATGCTCATACATTAGATTAAAATAGTAAAGATAGGCCAATCCGAACATTTTACGTAAACCTTCTTCATACAAGCAAACAGTAGCGTCATCTGTCATAATACCCGCCGCGGCCGCTGACCGAACTACCGCGTGGCCTTATACTGTTGGTACTAATGACACCCATAAACTGGCGACATTTTTTCGCGCTGTTCGCCATGTCTTTACTATACTCTGTGGCTCATACGTTTTAGTTTGTAAGAAATATTGCTTGTGTCAAAAGTTAACGTCTAAATATCGATATTTTAGACCTTATCCTAAAACATCCTCGAGTATTTTATTTTGGATTATAGTAACTCAATGCTTGAGATATTACTTATTACAAATCGTCCAACATGGCAACCACCAGTACAAAGTTTGATCAAGAGTGCTTCAACACATGCGCAAGCGACGCGGGAGAGCGCGCCGCGCGGGAGCATTGTATTGTTTTTAGAATACTTAGTGCTTGTCATGTTCGCGAAATGTGTTAATAATACACACATCGAATAATGGTGCCATTTTTGGTTCCGTACCCGAAGGGTAAATACGGGACCCTATTACTAAGACTTCGCTGTCCATCCGTCCGCCTGTCACCAAGCTGTAGGATCTATCTAATAAGGTATCTCTTTAACCGTGATAGCTACAGACTTGAAATTTTCACAGATGATGTATTTCTGTTGCCGCTATAACAACAAATAGGTACAAAAAAATAGAATAAATACATAGTTAAGGCCTCCCATACACCAAACGTGATATTTTGTTCCGTGTTATCAACCGACTTCAAAAAAGGGGGAGATTCTCAATTCGACTGTACCTAGGTTTTTTTTATGTTTGTTACCTCATAACTTTTGACTGGGTGAATGGATTTTGATGATTTTTAGGGTTCCTTACCAATTTGGTAAAAATGGAACCCTTATGGTGAGACTTTCTCCGTCCGTCCGTCCGTCTGTCACACTCGATTATTTCAGTAACTATTCAAGCTATCGACCTGAAATTTAGAATAGTTATAGATAATAGTGACGCGACGTCATAGCAATCGTAAAAATTTGAAAATTGTTTTTATTTTTATTTAGGGGGGAAAACCGGGTCGCCGAAATTTCAAAATGAGATAACAATATTGAGTGGGGTATCATATGAAAGGGCGTTACTTGTATATTCTAAAACCAATTTTTATTTATTTTTATGTCTGATAGTTTTTGATTTATTGGGCAAACTGTCGAAAAAAATACCGTTCCCCCCCCTTATCTCCGAAGTTTACCATTCGAAAAATCTGAAATAAATGTGATCAATAGAAACTAACGTATATTTTACAGGAAAAATAAAATCAACCCTCTAACTATTATACTTTTTTTGCTAATAACAATAATCCGCCGAAAACAAAGTTAGGTTTGCGGTTTGCCAACAAAAGTACCTATATGTAAATTATACTCGTAAAATCATGAACAAAAGTGATTCTTTTAATGTTTTTCTCCTTTTATGGTATGGAACCCTCGGTGCGCGAGTCCGACTCGCACTTGGCCGGATTTTTTTGTTTTAATGTGTGTTATTAGGTAAAAGGTCGTTTTTCTGTTATATTCTTCCGCGACGCTGCATGTCGCACCCATCAACGTATCCGTGAGAGTGACAAAGACAAAAATAAATTCAATAAATCCCCTTGACGTAGGTATATCCTATACCTTTGAACGAGCAATTCTTGTATATATATATGTATATATATTTCTATATAATCCGAATCTCGGAAACGGCTCTAACGATTTTCATGAAATTTATTATACAGGGGGTTTTGGAGCCGATAAATCGATGTAGCTAAGATTCATTTTTAGAAAATGTCGAATTTACCAAAAAAAAAATATGACCTCTGCTGCCATCTATTGGTGGGTAGATGATGGCTATTGATGGGTAGATATACTACCGAGCAAAGCTCGGTCACCCAGATATTTAAAATTTATAAAGCAATGTGTTTCATAAAGTAACTGAGGTAGTTATAGTTGTCTATAGTTACACAGTCTTACAAGTTACAACCACAACCACATTTCGCAAAGAACCCACGTGTGAGCCTCGACGTGGGAACTCGGAGCACATGGCGCCCGAATGGCGGACTTTATTGTTTTTATTATTATTTTTTATTTATTTATTATTTCTCGTAACCAGTGACGTTCGTTGACCGTTTATGATGGTCCTTTTTAGGGTTCCGTACCCAAAGGGTAAAAAAGGAACCCGTCTGTCTGTCACCAGGCTGTATCTCTTGAACCGTGATAGCTACAGACTTGAAATTTTCACAGATGATGTATTTCTGTTGCCGCTATAACAACAAGTACTAAAAACTAGAATAAAATAAATATTTACGTCATCCGTCGTCACACCATAAGGTAGAAACACCATACACAATTATAAGGGTTCAATTTTTACCAAAATTGTATGGAACCCTAAAAACACCATAATAGTATATTATAGGTATAGTATAGGTAGCTGTCGTGAGTCCAATGGTTTTTTCCCAACTCAGAAATGCTCAACGCGTCTAAAGAAGTTTTCATTTTAAAATAAGTACATTTTACAATTAAACCAAGTAAGTAAATACAATCTGTTCAAATCTTTTTTCTAACACAACAGACATCTGATTTTATTCTATAGATATGTATATAACTCGATTAAGAATGACGAAATAACGGTATATAGATATTAAATGTAAATTAACCGCTTCCAAATATGTAAAACAAGTTAATACGGGTCACTGTTCAAAATAAGATTATTAATGTTACGTAGGTTGAGTAGTAAACTACAAACCAGACTCAAGTCAGACTACTAAAGTCGGCCTCGAGCACTGAGTTTCCAATTTCCATACTACTTGCAGAAGGAGTAAAACTGACGTTTTGGTACAAAACTTCTTTTATAGAAGCAATTTTGCTAA
Source organism: Coenonympha glycerion (assembly GCA_963855885.1). Classification (NCBI taxonomy): domain Eukaryota; kingdom Metazoa; phylum Arthropoda; class Insecta; order Lepidoptera; family Nymphalidae; genus Coenonympha; species Coenonympha glycerion. Next base: position 8,668,078 of record OY979652.1, on the reverse strand, counting down.
CGAATCGCAAAACTTACCCTGCAAAAAATTTAGACAGTTGTTTTAATAAGAAATTTTAATTTTCCTGTAAATTTTATTAAACTATAGTCATAAAAATGTAATAGGCGTGATTTAACATTTGTCAAAAGGGGAAAATAAAAATAAAATAATACTCGCAATTTATTCCATCGTATTATTTGACTTACCAAAAAATATATATACGTATTTGTTAAATACTATTTTTACTTAACTATTTATTTGTATTGTTAATTTCAGCTTCGTTCCAAATAACAAGTAAGTACTTAGTACATTCTAGGATCTTTCTCAAATGTCAATACGGTATTTATTCTTTGGCAACATTAATTCCCTATTAACACCGCTATTTCCACTTTCCGATCTAATAGTTATCCATGTTGGAATTGGGAATGGCAGAATTTCACCCCATGCCTCGTTGAGCACCTTAAACCGTCGGCCCTGCTCCTTGTCTCTGATACTGTCGCAGCTTTCGTCCCATCGGATAATGAGAGAGAGGGAATAGAGGTAAATCTCGTCTGAGATTGGCTAGGAGGTAGGTTGACAGATACCGTTACTTAATGTTGAAGTGACCATCAACACTATTTTGTGTGACACCTACCATGCCTACCTACACAGGTATAATTTGCATAAGCCGCTACATACATGGACAGGACGGAAACGAAAGCTCAAAATGTAATTTGTAATTTCTAACAAGTTATATAAACACCCAAGCAAATTCAAGAAATCTCGCATATATACAGAGAGGCTTAAACAAACGCATAGACACAGACAGACAGACAGGGAGACAAAATAATTGCCTTTCACAAATGTTGGTCCACCTACATATTGTTTTATTGTTGCGATGCAAGTCACAGGCGATAGCGATATTTATATGAAAGTCTACGAGTTTACAGAAGCTTTGCCGATGAAATTTCACTTCAGACGACCGCGTCCTCCACTCGTCTGGCTCGTCGTACTGATCAGACGAGCGTGGCACGCGGTCGTCTGAAGTGGAAGTGGAAATTTATCGGCAAAGCTTCTGCAAACGAGCTATAAAACTCGATTATCTAACTCAGTCAACACATGTGATTCTACAAAACACCTAAATAGCATCAACGAACATCTTGGGCACTGCCCCCAGATAGTCTAAAAAAACGTAAATTTCCTTTTCGTAATCGTTTACTAATTCTGTCCGCTGATTGGTTCCTGATTTGCGTCAGCCAATCGCGGCGCAGAATTCGCTAGCGTTTACGATAACGATGAATAAGTTTTTCTTACGCAATCAAACCCCTGATTGGTTATTGCTTGCATCGGTCGACCAGCGTACTTAGTGATTGGTTAACCTTGCATGGTTATCATGAGGCACTGATTGTCTGATGATGGCTGCGTTGCTACATGATTAAATATTATCAGCGATGTTCAGGCTAAATGGGGCTAAACAATACGATGTCAAAGTGGAATCTAGGGGAAATCGATCAGTAGGCCGGCAATGACTGGCATAAACCTTCGTATAGGTTCTGTTTCACCACATTTTGATAAGTGTCAGGTAGCCTAAACGTAATTTCTGTTGCTTCCTTACTTTTTTAATCGATATTAATATTTTTGTGAATAAACTATCCGACACCTGTCAGAAGGGGGTTAACCAGGCCCTTATTATATTTGTAAACGCTAAAGTTCATAACTTGGAGCACATAAACCGCACAAGTAGGCTACGCGTGGGTTAAAAAGATAGTATGTCGCAAGCCAATACAAGTTTTAAAGAAACTCTTAACGACTTCTGAGTGGGATTCGCTACTGAGGTCAGCCCATTCAAGATTTGACTAGGATTCAGAATATTAGTGAAGTACTATACTACCTAGTTGCTATAACTCGTATTTAAATACTTACTTATATGATTACTAGCTGACCCGGCAAACGTTGTTTTGCCATTAGGGATATAAAAAAATAGATAAATTGAGATTTAAGCTATCCTATCGTTTAAGTAAGATCAAACTGCACACTGTGTGCAAATTTGATTAAAATCGGTTAAGTAGCTTAGGAGTGAATCGCGGACAAACAATTACGTGACGCGTAAAGAAGAAAGATGTATTTTGACTACACGTTGTCCGCGTCTCCGCCCGCATGGATTTCTGTTTATAGGTGTCTGTTTCTATAATGAATTCATTTTTAAAGATAGACATGTAGTTTACCGGATTTTAGAATTTTTAAAGGGGGACAATTCCGTCATGCATAATTTTTCCCTTTTTGGGATACAAAAAAGAAGAAGGAGAAAGGATAGGCTAGGCTAGGCTTTTTAAATATGCTTTTCGGATGTTCTATAGCCACACGTTTAGGATTTCAATTCTTTATAAAAAGTTTTCGGTATACCATTAATTTTTAGTGGGATTCTTCTACCGGTAAATAATCGGTAGGTATATTTTAACTATAAAAAAGCAACCACACATTTTACGAGTTAAAGACCACATTTCACATTTTCTTTACGGTCAAAGAGATTTAACGTCGAAAAAAATTTACAACCCAAATGCAAAACTACTAAAAAAATCAAATAAAAATCGTAACTTCGGCTCGGTTTTGGCGTAATTTCTATGTTCTTTCCCCGTGTCCACTGGCTATAAAGTATTTTACGAGATATCGATTTTATAGACGAAATCGTAAAGTATTAAAAAGTCTCATTTTTCCATCTTATGGTGCAATCGTAAAGATTTCTATCGCTTTTAATAAGTACGAGTAGGTACTTATGAGTTGTTTTATGGCTGTGCATTTTAGGACACTTATACCGGAGTTCAACAAGCTTTAACCCGGAATTTAAACTAGCAGGTAGAATTTGAATCAAGCATTAAAACTAGCAGGTAGCATTTAATCCAAGCAATTAAAGTAGCAGGTTGCATTTAAACCATAACAAAGTATTGTATTGAAATTATTATAGGTGGTAAATATTTAAACCAAATATTCAAACTAGTAGATAGCATTCAAACTAGCAGGTAGCGTTTTAAACAAGCATTCAAACTATCAGGGAGCATTTAAACCAATGTACCAAGCATTAAAACTGGAACTGGTAGCGTTTAATATAAGCAATATCTGGTTGACCGAGCTTCGCTCGGTAGTTTAACTACTGGATAATAGATGGCAGCAGAAGTGCTTCGCTCGGTAGTTTAACTACTGGCTAAAAGATGGCAGCAGAAGTCATATTTTTATTATTTTTTTATTGGTAAATTCGACATTTTATAAAAATGAATCCTAGCTAGATCGATTTATCGCCCCCAAAACCCCCTGTATATTAAATTTCATGAAAATCGTTGGAGCCGTTGCCGAGATCCAGATTATATAGAAATATATATACAAGAATTGCTCGTTTAAAGGTATAGGATTAAAACAAGCAGTTAGCATCAAAGTCAACAAAGCTTAAATTAGCATTCAGACTAAAACACTTGGCGGTGCGTCTTCTCTGGTATGGTGGTAACTAGCCGCGACCCAAACCTCCAATCAAACCAGCCTCCTGATTGCGTGAAAAAAACGTATTCATCGTTATCGTAAACGCTAGCGAATTGGGTCTTACACTACTTTTGAATTTGATAAAAAATATTACTTTATTATAAACTAGGATAAAAATAATAACGTGCAGTGAAAGATATATTAAAATCCAACGAAGATTTACAAAGTTACAGGCGTTTAAACTTTGGAGTGGGGGGATCTTCTATCCCTTTCTCGCAAAACGAAAATTTGTATGAAGCCGCACGAAGCTACTATGGCATTGGTAAGGTGTGACGTCACAATTTCATGTTGCTATCTCTGTCTAATCACAAATCTTTAAATGCTTATAACTTTTTTGTTATTTGATCGATTTAATTAGTTCTTTCAGTGCACGTCATTATTTTAATTCTACTTTACAATAAAGTAATAAAAAAATTGGAGTCAAATACCCTATTCTGTCCGCTTTTTACTTAATGCTGTTTACGATAACGATGAATACGTTTTTCTTACGCAATCAGATGGCAGATCAGTGGGGTTAGTACAGGTTTTTGTACAAACGAGTCGACTCGCATCGCACAAACGAACCGAATTCCTCCATACATTTACAGCCAGCGCCATCTATGGAGAGTCACTGACATGCGGCTGTATGGAGGCGTTCGATTCGTTTGTTCGACGCGAGTCGACTCGAAATACGTACAAAAACCTGTACTAACCCCTCTGAGTTATTTTAGAAATTACGAGAATCGAACCACCGACCTCCCGCTCAAATCCAACTGCGCTAAAAACTTAACAATATCGACTTTGGAAATTGCATTTATATTAAGTACTTTCCTAAACATATTCTTTTTCTTTTCAGATATTCGCTGAGTCGGCCACAGAAACCAGCACTATGCTATGACGTTGCATTGTAGTCAAGTCCCTAGTTTAAGATCGGTTTAGTGTTTTAGCGAAAGATTAAACAGGAATTAGTGTAACTCTGACAGTTTAGTGCAAGTGAACATGTGTAGGTGATTCTATTGTGATCCGTTGAAACGCTATGTGCTGTGAACTCTGCCAAAATGTGTCCCAAATTAGGCTTTGCGGTCGCCGTTTTGTGTGGTAAGTTTTTTTTATAATGCACTTTAGTCATGTAAGCTATGATAATAACATCAAGATGAGCCCATCCGAACATTTTACGTAAACCTTCTTCATACAAGAAAATGTAGAGCCATGCGTCGAAACTCCTGCGAAATACTGCGTAGGCTTACAGCTTACTACTGACGCCGGAGGGGGTTTTGCTCCCATAAACTGGCGACATTTTTTCGCGCGGTCCGCCGGGTCAATACTATATCATCTGTGTTGAAATATAGTAGTAAAAATAAAATTAGTAATGCATGTCGAAAGAACTTTGACCTTGGTTATACTTAAAACTGAAGTATGGAAATAAATTGAAACCCCCTAATTGATGTAATTATTTACTAACATTTGAAAATAAAGCATTATTAAATTTTTTTATTTGATTTAGCTTGAATAGGGGTTCCATACATCCATGGTCATATCCTTCGAAGCTTCTAGACCCAGCGGTTTGGGCTGTGTGCTGATATGTCAGTTAGCCCAGCCAGTTTGTTCTTTTGTATATTTAGATAGATAGAATACTTTTAATACAATTTTAATTAGCAGGACAGATTAATTTGTTTTGATATAATCCGCTACTTGAAAAGATGCTGTATGGTTCGATATGCAGGAACGCTACCCACATGAAACACCACACACAATTTTCTAACAACGATCAATCGATCTCTACGATTTCGCATTGTGAAGTCAACATCTCCTGAGGATGTCCCGGTGTCGGGACGAAACGTGCGTCGAAGAAAGTGTTAGAAAATTGTGTGTGGTGTTTCATGTGGGTAGTGTTCCTGCATATTGTACCATACAGAATCTTTGCAAGTAGCGAATTATAGCAAAACAAATTAATCTGTCCTGCTTATTACGGATTTCCGCAAAAAAAGCCTGCTTCCATTCAACAATTTTAATTAATAGCAGAAAAAATGGATATACAAACAAAAATCATGCGGTTTGATTCTTCGTTCCTGATACGCTCTGCAAAGGCCTGGAATGACCTCCCAGGCAATTGTCTTTCCCACCACTTACAAACTGGGCGCCTTCAAATCAAGAGTGAATAGGCATCTCATAGACAAGCGCGCTCCACCTTATACTGTATCATCACTTTCCATCAGGAGTGTTCACAGTCAAGCGCTAGCCTATATACTTAAAAAAAGCATAACCTTTCGTATTTTCGGGGAAACGTAGCAAACTATTTTTGTATCTAACACGAGAAAGGTCGTCGAGTTCCGTCATTAATACGGGAATTATTCGAATGAGTGATAGGCGATTTGGGCTGTCCGGGATCCTCGGGGCCCGGTTGAGTTTGATTGAATGGGCTTCGATGGCTAATCTTTCTTGATTTAGCTACTATTGTACTTATTTGTTGCTTATAAAAGCACTAATAGAATACTTATTAATAATAGATAACGTAATGGGGCGAATTGCCTGATGAGTAGCAAATGAATATTCGACTTTGCTCGAGTAAATTGCGCTACCTTACGTGTGAATCCATGGTAAAATTTATTTTTATTCAAACTTTTAGCCAAATTTGTTCAGTAGTTTTAAAGTGTACAATCCCACAGTGGTAAAACCAGAAGGAAGGATTATTTTGCAAGTTTTGTTTTTTTATAGAGGTGTTATTTGCTTACAAGAAATCTGGAAAATACTGACAAATTTTTTGATCACTACGTACACGGAATTTTCAAGTAGTTACACATACTTACAGTGAAGTTGCTCTACCTACTGAAAATTGGGCTTAAAATGCACTTGCAATTTTCAAATCAGCTAAAATAGGACATAAAGTAATAAAGTACTTAAAATCACGTTGCCCACAAATTCAATAATTTTATAGGGTCCTGCATACACAGGGTAAAAAAGGTAGCCTATATTACTCACGTTTTTTTCCAAGGGATCCCATACAACAAACGTGAATTTTTGCTAGTTTTTGGTCGTTGGACTGGCTTCGGCATCATTATCTCGCTACGTTACATGGATAATGGTACGGTAATCCGCGACTGAAAATTCAACCATCGAAATGTCAGGTCACAGGTGGAAACGCGTCACTAAACCGATTCAGACACATTTTATTATATAACTTCCTGGGGATTACTTTAAAACTTACATACTTACAACGTTCACAGTTCTATTTTTTTAGCTCATACCTCTCTCACCGTGGGTAAGAAATAAATAAAAACGAATAATAATTTCAGCGGAATCCAAGCCAAAAACATTGTTTTAAAATACACTCGACACTTCAAGCTTGCATTCAGAGCGAAATAGTAACAATACCTAACACTTAAAAGCATTAGTAATATTTTTAAAAGCGAAAAAGGGGTCGTTTCTACCCCTGCGTTTGTTTTATTGTTTTAATTCCAAAACACTTGACGACAACAATTGTTTCTCAACAGTTTTTGTTGTTCGAGCGAACAAATGTTGTGACTCCGTAATTAAAGAACGATTTTATTATTGCTGGGCTACTTATTGGAATATTAATTAAATTCTGCTAAAAGTTTTATTAATGAATAATTAATAATTACTGTTTATTTTTGGTACCTACTACTTCAGTTATTAATGTTGAAACGAAGTTTCTTTTTGGACAGTAGGAAATAATTGATAAAATAAATGAACAATGAAATACTTAATTAATGAAACAATCCCCCAGTTGCACGAAATAAATTAAAAATTTGAGTGCTACGAGAAATGTCAAAATTTCATACATTTTTTGACATTGATTGCAGTTAAATTAGTTTAAGTACCACCTAAATTTTTGAATTTGGTTCGTGCAACTGGGCAAATGTGTATCTAAATTATCGTGTCAGCGGTAGTTGCTTCCATAGCTCAATTGGCAGAGCTCCCAGCCGCGATAGCTGGGGGATGCGGGTTCAAGTCCCGTTGGCACTTGGCAGCGATAATTTTGATACACTGTAAATAATTATATACAACTCAACCGTCATAATATTAACTAAAAGTAGTAAAAAAATATTAGACCCTTTAATCGTATTGGATTTTTCTGCAAACAACATCTCTGCCTTCAAATGAGGTCGCGGGAGGCTGCGACCGAGTTTCTTCTGTCAATCTCAGTTCTATGACGATTTTAGAGATCCGTAATGGAGCCGAATTTTATAAATTCCTCCCTCTTCATCCTAACTTCATTTTCGGTACATTATAATTTACAAGGTACCAGGGTACAGTTTCCAAAAACCGTTTTTTATTTAAAAGTATCCCATGGGAATTTTGGGTTATCGTCTCTTATCCCTTGTCTGCATCATTAAGGAAATTTTCAGTTTTCTCGGTCCAAGGTTAATGAATGAATGTGATGGATAAATATAAAGATTCTGACGACCTAACAACCTCCTCCTTTTTAGGGTTCGATATCAAAATGGTAAAAATGGAAACCTTATTTGAAGTCGATTAACCATTTGATTTATTTCATTTCCTAGTGAAATAATGTCGGTTAGGAAACCAATCGCAATGGAACCGAGGCAATTATTAAACACACAATCAGAATTATGTACTATCAGAAAAAAGATCAGGTAAAACAGCTTCCTACAAAATTATTATCATACAATTGACTTGTTCAATAACACATGGAGTGCATGTAGGAAGCAATTAACAAGACCCACCACGCCGATTCACTGTGGTTTGACGATTACAAGTCGCAACTTACACCTACAAACTGATAAGCAGTCAATAGAATACCGCTTGCAATCTATAAAACACACTGATATATTAGCAGGACTGATTAATTTGTTTTGCTATTATCCGCTACTTGCAAGGATTCTGTATGGTGCAATATGCAGGAACACCTTCCACATGAAACACCACACACAATTTTCTATCACTTTCTTCGACGCACGTTTCGTCCCGACACCGGGACATCCTCAGGAGATTTTGACTTCACAATGCGAAATCGTAGAGTGACTGTCGTGTCAGCGACGCGTTCTTATATACCCTTTCTACTGACTCACACTAACGTTCGCCCCACCCACTTCGGCTGGATTCGTACCCCCCGAAAACAAACGAAGCAGTGGCGAAGTTGATACGTTAATTTGTTCATTAAGTAATTGAAATTGATTATTATTGCTATGTTTTATTATTTCCAATTGTTCCAGCATGCTCAGACGAAGCCCTTTATCACAAGTATGTAGGATTTTATATGAATGATCGTTTGATAATTGGTGTCCACTGTCTAGAAGGTGCTTTGCGAAATGAGACTTTTGGGGTTGGTTGTTTCTAACTGCAGCTATATGTTCTTTGTAGCGTGTATCAAATTTACGACCTGTTTGGTGAAATTTAAGAATCTGTATGGTCCAATAATCAGGAACACCGCCTACATGAAACACAGCACACAATTTTTTCAACAATTTCTTTGATGCACGTTTCGTTCCGAGACTGCGGTTTCCTCAGGAGATGTTGACTTCACAATGCGAAATCGTAAAGTTCGCGAGAGTCTTGTTGGTTTTGTCCCAGCGTCCTCAGAAAGCCGTTGTTACTTGCCTACATCTCTTCGCATCAGAGATGCTACGCGCTATCGGCTATACTTATATATATATTCCTGCTTATAGTGTAAAAGTCAATTTGTATGTTTGTATGTATGTTCCTCCTCACTATTCTCTTCATGGTTTGGCTGAAATTTTAAAAAGGGATTCTTTACCCCGGATAGGATTATCGGTTTCTTTTTATCTTATGGAAAAATACGTTTTCTACAGCAATCTATAGCTATAGGTAGATTGGTCAATTTTCTTTGAAAAACCAATATTTACTCTGGAGTCTGGACTGTAACCGCAAGAAAAAGCTAGTACCTAAGTAATCAATGTCAATCTATAAATCAATCACGAGAGAGAATAAACTACGGAACCATCCATCAATAAGCGACTCTGTCTTGGCCGCTCCTAATCAATATCGCTGGGATGTCTTAGTAATTGACTTAAAAAACTTTCAACAAGACTAAATACTGGAAAAACTAGTCTCGTTCGTATATTCCTTGCAGTCTGTTTCCATTACCTATAACGAGCCGGTTTTTATGATTTACCAGTGTATGTTTGTGTACATAATAATTAATACCTCCCTACCTACCCTAGCTATCTATACCCAACCTAACCTACCCTACCTACCCACCTACTCTATAATACGAGAAAATAATAAAAAAAAGAGTATCAAAGATTGAGTCCAGTAATGTATTTGAAATTCCTACAGCAAGTAAGATTAAAACAAACTCATTCACGTATAATGTAACAATATTTTATTAGACAGTTCTAAGGATAGCACATACATCAAAATCGGTTCAGCGTTAAAAAGTTACAATAGAATAAATACAATGACGTACATAAAGTGTGTTTGTTACCATGAAAATATCATACAAATTTTCATTTCTATAGGTAATAGGTTATTGTCTAAAAAGTTAATTTTGCTTTGTACGTGAATATGTACATTTTCATTTAATATTAAAACGAAACAGGATGGAAATTGTTCTTGGAAGTGAAGGGAGAAAAGCTTTTAATTAAAATTTCCCAAAACACGAGAGAGGAAAATGTCGTTTACTTAGTTTAAAAATGACACTACAATCTTATTAAATATTGCAGGAAAATAAGAGTCTAAATCCTAGTACTTTGTTTATGTAAAGAAGTAAAAATAACGGCCAAGCACGAGTCATACTCTCAATTTCTGTCTTCAAGTGTTTTTAGTACCTATATAAAACTAGCAGTGCCTGCGGACTCCGTTCCGCGTTAAAAATATTTTTGCCCCGGCCCGTTTGTCTCGTGTTACCCACAGTCCCTTCCCCCACAGCGCCTGAACGCGACGCAATTAAAATATTGGTTTGTAGTACATGCTATGTATCAGAGATGGCGCTGTATGTGAAAAAAGATGTTCCCGCTTTTCTGTTGAAAATTTTTTCAGAATTTTCTTTGCTATAAACCTCACGGAGCCCGAGACCTTTCCAACGATTGCAAAACCGTGGAAATCGGTTCGTGCGTTCTGGAGTTATAGCGTCAGGAAGGAAAACCCGACTTATTTTTATATACACTCGCCGGCAAATTTAGCGGAACATAAAAAAAAAGGTTTGATATCAGTATCATATAAAGTTGCTGGCTGGTTTATACGTTATTTAATTTAAAAAGAAATATTTTCAAATTAAGAAAACAACTGAACATCACATTTTATGCAATTGTTTTAATTTTATTCAAATAAACCTTATCTGGAGCGAACTTCGAGTATTTCTTCCTTCTGAGTTTGATTTAAAATTTCATTGAAATACTGTTTTTTGTTAGTTTTTTTAATAGCGTATCTTTCTGGAGTTGATGACTGAATTATGCCTGACTTAGCCCCAACGGAGATTTCCAGGGCACTCGAAATGCGAAGAAATGGTCAAACCTACAGAGTGATATCCAGAGATCTTCGTCGACCAGTTTCAACGATCCATCGCAGTATCCAACGGTTCAGGGAGACCGGTACTTATGTGAGAAGAGCAGGACAAGGCAGAAAAAGACGCACTTCGAGTAGGGATGATCGTTTCATTCGGCTTCGTGTACGTAGGAACCCCGGTTTGACGGCCGTCCAAGCCCGACATGAGTTAGAAGCAGTGCGGGGTGTAACCGTAAGTGAGCGTACGGTACGAAGAAGGCTCGAAGAAGCTGGTTTGGGTTCATTTGTGCCCGCCAAGGCTCCAAGGCTCGAGGTAAATCATCGTAGAAACAGATTAACTTTTGCTCAGGAACATCGACTTAGAACGCGGACCAATGGAGTAAGGTATTGTTTAGTGATGAGTGCAGAATTCTCTTAAATCAAATTGACGGCAGGCAAAGAATATACAGACGCAAAGGAGAACGATACATTCAGACAAATTTTGAAACTACAGTTGCATACGGTGGTGGATCAATAATGGTTTGGGCGGGCATTTGTTTGTGAGCTCGCACAGACTTGGTAGTGATTGACAGAGGGAGTCTGACTGCAGACCGCCATATCTGAGAAGTTTTAGAAGAAAATATCGTACCGTTTGCCCCATATATCGGTGACGATTTTGTTTTTATGCAGGATAATGCTCTGCCGCATACCGCTCGGGTAACTCAAGCTCATCTTAATGATATGAATATCACTGTTATGGAGTGGCCGGCGAGATCACCGGATATGAACCCAATAGAGCACGTTTGGGACTTGCTGAAAAGAAAAGTTAAGTCCAGAATTCCAGCTCCTGCCAACGTGGGAGAACTGCGAATCGCCGTAGTTGAGGAATGGCGGAGACTATCCCAGGAGACCATCGATAACATCATTCTCAGTATGCCTAGACGGGTAGAAACTTTAATAAGAGCACGTGGAGGAAATGCGCGATATTAATCACCATTTTTCTAATTTAATTAATTGTAATTTTAATATTAAATTTCACATTTCCAGGTTACATGAAAAGTTCAAAAATGTACCATTTTTCACAAATAGCCTTAACTCGCAAAATCTGTTCTTAATGTGATCTCATTTTAAGTAAAAACAAATGAAACTTTGAATAACAAAAGAAGTGTAGTAAGTAGATTTTAAAATAAAACCATATTTTTTTTAATTATGGACCTTTCTTTTATGTTCCGCTAAATATGCCGGTGAGTTTACTTAGTAGAAGTAGAAGTAGATAAAATTAAAAATTTCGAAGGCAAAATATCAACTTATCAAGTTTTATAATACAATAATATAATTACACTTAAACATATTATACATGTCACATATATAATTATTAGTTTTAGGTATTATCGTGCGGTACACGTGGAAGGCCAGTGTACGGATAAACCGTAAGGTTTTTGTGACACTGTGCGAAATTTGTTAAATTGTAATTTGTACATGTATAATTATTTTTAAATAAATACAATAATAATATATTTTTGTAATCTCCTTTTAATTTCCTTCATTTTTATACCTCACTCGAATAAGTTTGGTTAATTTAAAAATAACTCATCGAGTGTTGTCCGCGTACAATATAAAATAAAAGCCAAAATGCATTAATCTTATCCTAATTTAGTAAATGCAACTTATTTAAATATTTTAGTTTTCTAAATTCGTCACTGGTTTAATACTTCGGCAATACAAAACGAAAAGTTATAAAGCAATCTTTTTTCCGGTCCCTAACGTCAACATATTCAATTATCGGATGCTGTCTCTGACAAAACTTTCACAAAACGGCCGATGTCAATGGAGACGAACTTTTTTCCCTGCTTCGACGTTTTTCCGACTTTTTCTTTGCAGGAAAAGTTTGTGACGTCATCAAGAACTCTAATTTTTTTGTAGAATTCATTCAACAATTTTCATGTCAGATGTGATTTTAATGTACAGTCATGGAATGAAAAGGTTTGTCACCTTAGACCTACTGCAAGTGTCCATTACCAACTGACTTCAAAAAAAGGAGGAGGTTCTCAATTCGACTGTATATTTTTTTATGTTTGTTACCTCATAACTTTCGACTGCGGGTGAATCGATTTTGATGATTATTTTTTTTATTAGAAAGCTGACGCTTCCCGTGTGATCCTATTTCAATTTAGTCCAGTTCTGATAATGGTATCCATGAGAAAACCATATAAGTCTTAAATTTTTAATTGGAAAGGATGCATTCAACATGTAGTTTGATGAGAGTTGAAGGCGATTTTTTTTTGTTAATTAATTAACTTGTATTGTTTAAGGTTACATTTCTCGTAATGGCATCTTTTTGTGTCCCACAGCTGAGCTCAGGTCTCCCCTAAAAATGGGTAAGGTTTGGCCACACCCCGCTAACAAGTCACACCTGTTTCATATACGGTATATGATATACCTAAGCGTTATTTCTTGTAAAGTCCACACATTCAATTATTATCGGAACCTCCCACAAAACTTCCATAAAAACTCCTTAGTCAATGGAAACGAACTTTTTCGCTTGCTTCGATGTTTTGCAGAGTTTTTTCTTCGCAAGTAAAGTTTACGACGTCATGCAGGGCTCGTATTTTCCCGGAGATCAATTTATTCCTCTTTTCAGCTGAATCTTCATGTTTTTTTTCGCGTAATATAAGTTTTTTTATGGATAATTGGGCTTGTAAAAGTTGCTTGAGATTGATTAAATAAACAAATTATACACCTTGGCGCTATTTGAAGAGTCTTTCCCTTTTCTTTAACTTAAAGTATATCGAGGCGCGGTAATCCAGTATGTCTTAAAAAAATATGGTGTTAAGGACTCCGTCTCTACAAAATTTACCAATGACATCACGTTTTAATTTTTTTTGGGCAATTTGTTTTAATTCGAGGCATTTTTGGTTCAGTTATTTTAACGTTTTACACTATTATTAGGTATCCAGCGATGAAGAATATTGTACCTAGTCGAATGAGACCATTTGAGAACATGTTCAAAGCAACATATTTTAAAGTTATTACTGATTTTGTGTGCACATACCCAAAAAACGCAACCAATATTGAAATCGCTCTCACGGGGTGGGGGTGAGGGGGCTCCCACCCCTTTATAGGGGTTATTTTGTTTGTAATGAGCTATAGAACACTCCCTTAAATTATCGCTAGTTCAATCCCGGACACACTGTATATATTTAAAAAAAATTTATAACTTTGGTCGAGTTCCGTAATACCAAAAATTATGAATCAAAACTTGTAACTTTCTTTATTAACTGGTGTTTTTCTTTAGCTGGACAATAAAAACTGTGCTCCTGAACTAATGCGACGTGAGATAGTGTTGTTTTTATTACAAAACAAATAAGCAGAAAACATGTCCTCTTTGACATAAAAATAAGCAAAACTAAATTCGTTTACAATTTAGTTTAACAAAAGTATTTCGGAACCAGATATGGCCAGGAGCATAGATTATTACTATATGAACCCGAATAACACCACAACATGATCGAAAATTGCACGAATTACAAATGATTTTGGTATTACGTTTGTATGGGAGACACCGTGGGTCAGACGACTCTTAGTAATATATCCTAATACAAAAAATGTGTATAATATTAACATTGAAAACTCAGCAATTTATTAAAGTCGTGAGCAAACATTTCATTGAGCTTGTTTGCTGCCATTTATTTGAGAAAGGGTGCCTTTTCATTCCGCTTTGTTTAATTTCATACCTTTTTAACCGACTTCAAAAAAGGAGGAGGTTCTCAATTCGTCGGAATCTTTTTTTACCTTTCCCTAAATCCCAACCCGAGCTCTGGTAAAGTGGTTGGTTTAATGTTCCAAATTGGTCTTGGGTTCGAATCCCAGTAAGGGTAATTTCTGAGATTTTATTATAATATCGTTGCTTATATTCGTTTCCATCATTCTCTATCGTGTATTTTGCAATAAATACATTTCTATTTTCGAATCGAGCTAGGCTAGATGCTTATTAGTTGCTATTTTGACTATAGCTTGGCAACTTCGTGCGGGACCCTCCTGCGGGGTGACAGACGGTGGGGGAGGCAAGGAATTCAGATGTCAGCGGTTAGCGGGCGGTGTAGCGGGGAAGGGAACACTTCTCTGTATGCGTTACCGCATCCTCCGGCCGTCTGTCACCCCGGAGGGTCCCGCACGAAGTTGCCAAGCTATAATAGCCCTCTTTCGCTAGGGTGATTCAAAAAATTTTGGAAAACCTCTTTATTTCTTTTCCCCATCGTAAAAGGACTTTTTAAATAAATCAGCTTTTTAGATCATAGGTTTTAGGTTGAGCGACGGTGAATCTAGGATACCGATTAAGTTTTAGAGTTTCTAAATTTAGCGCGTCTAAAAATCCACTAAGTAGTGAGTGTCTCTTTCACTATGATATCGTTGGAAAGAGATAACTATTGTTAATACTAGTGGTATCCCTCTCCAACCGTACCATAGTAAAAAGGATAAAATAATTTTTATATGCGCTAAATTTAGAAACTCTTAAACAGAATAAGTTATACAACCCTCCTTCTGCGGCATTCGGATAAAAAGATCGTAGCGCCCTTGTTAGTCCTTATTTCTAGGTTGAGCAACGGTGAATCTAGGATACCGATTAAGTTTTAGAGTTTCTAAATTTAGCGCGTCTAAAAATCCACTAAGTAGTAAGTGTGTCTTTCACTATGATGTCGTTGGAAAGAGATAACTATTGTTAATACTAGTGGTATCCCTTTCCAACCGTACCATAGTAAAAAGGATAAAATAATTTTCAGATGCGCTAAATTTAGAAACTCTTAAACAGAATAAGTTATACAACCCTCCTTCTGCGGCATTTGGATAAAAAGATCGAAGCGCCCTTGTTAGTCCTTATTTCTAGGTTGAGCAACGGTGAATCTAGGATACCGATTAAGTTTTAGAGTTTCTAAATTTAGCGCGTCTAAAAATCCACTAAGTAGTAAGTGTCTCTTTCACTACGATGTCGTTGGAAAGAGATAACTATTGTTAATACTAGTGGTATCCCTTTCCAATAGTACCATAGTAAAAAGGATAAAATAATTTTCAGATGCGCTAAATTTAGAAACTCTTAAACAGAATAAGTTATACAACCCTCCTTCTGCGGCATTCGGATAAAAAGATCGAAGCGCCCTTGTTAGTCCTTATTTCTAGGTTGAGCAACGGTGAATCTAGGATACCGATTAAGTTTTAGAGTTTCTAAATTTAGCGCGTCTAAAAATCCACTAAGTAGTAAGGTGTCTTTCACTATGATGTCGTTGGAAAGAGACAACTATTGTTAATACTAGTGGTATCCCTTTCCAACCGTACCATAGTAAAAAGGATAAAATAATTTTTAGATGCTCTAATTTTTAGAAACTCTTAAACAAAATAAGTTATACAACCCTCTTTCTGCGGCATTCTGATAAAAAGATCGAAGCGCCCTTGTTAGTCCTTATTTCTAAGTCGAACTAAATTAGACGTCTGACGTGGTATAATGAAAACAATTACGCACAACCGGCTTCTAAATAAATCTATACATTATGAAGAATCAAGTAATTAGTGTCTAGGAGTCGATTGACATGAAAAACACCCAATGAACATTCCTACATACGTTTTACTATGATAATATTATACTTGTACCAGCTATTCTAAGGTGGCGCTAGGGTTGCCACTTACTTTATTTTAAAGACACTAGCTGACCCAGCAAACGTTGTTTTTCCATCTTAATTATTTCTCACTTTTATACGTCTACGTCGTATTCTCAGACCTAACGAATTGTATACGCAATTGTTTTTATGAAAATTGTTCAAACCGTTTCGAAGAAGTTTTGTTATAAACACAGTGACATAGCTCAACCATACCAAAATCCTCTAAAAAAAACTAAAAAAATTAGTATAATTTTGATCTTTCAATATAATGTTAATAAGTTACAAAAAAATCGCAAACCAAAAGTTAAAAGGTAAGAGCATTCTGGATTTTTTTTATAAACATGTAATATTTGTGGAATATGCTCGTTATTTCAGGCAAACGTACTATTTATGAGGGGCATCAAAATACGCGAAAACACTAAAAGTATGATTATTTTCAATATTCACAAATTTTAATTTTAAGTACAAACATATCAGAAGAAAAAAAGTTCCTCTGACAAAATAGTTATTTGTTATGCAAGGGCGTAAAGTGGATTTTTGGGCCGAGTGTCAAATTTGAATGCTGAGCGGCGAAGGATTCTAGGGTTGAACCCTGAGCGCAGCGAGGGGTTCAAAGAATAGAATCCTGAGCATAGCGAGGCATTCAAAGACACGAGACCCAAAAAAATTTGCGCCCGTCATTAACACAAAATTTTTCATCACACCACAGCGAGGAAAATCACCAGAAGAACATTTTAGATCGGCATTGCGATTTATGTTAAATGTTGTTTTTGGTAACTCTGAATAATTTCACTTACTGAAACCACCTTCAATCATCACTCACCTTGAAAAAAACCAAAAAAATAATGAATAAAGTAATAAAAATGTTAGGTATTTTCATCTAATCACGATTGGAAACATAGACAACTAACACTAGACCAGAAAAAAAAATTGAGAAACTTTTTTTTACTTTTTTTTTTGAATGCGTTCTGAAATAGGAATTTCTAAGAACCAAAGATTATATAAAATTTTATAAATATTTTAACAATAATTACATAAAACAACGAGGAAAAATCATGGATTTAATTAGATTTCTTTTATAATTAATAAAACTAAATAGGAGTTATTATATTTATTTGATATTCTAAGAAAAAGTAAAAATAAAAAAACTATACAAACTCTAAGGTCGAACTTTTTTACTGAACGTATGTGTTATTAGAAAAAAAAGAAGTCTTCAGCTTTGACATTGACATGACACGTAATTCGAGTTTGACGTTGGAAATGCTTTTCGGCCCAAGGGCCGGAAGGGATTTTCATACTACTTTGTCTCCCTTGGGAAAAATGAAAATGCTTTGGCGGCCTAGGGAATATAATAGCATTTCCCGCCCGCATTTCGGGCATTAAAAAACGCTTTTCCGAGCGGGTGAGATGAAAAAAATCTTATTACTTTAATTTAAGGGCGATGGGTACCGTCCAGGCGCGAAAATTCAAATTTTATTTAGTTTTTCGCTCATAGTGGGCTAATTATACATCAAAAGGTAATGGCAATGCGTTTTGCGGGCACAACATTTATGCATCTACATGTTTTTAATAAAAACTCTACTCAACAATACTCATTTATTTCATATTGGTTCCCGATAGCTCGAAATCTGGGAAACTGCAAAAAATTATCTTTCGGGAACCAATATGAGATGAGTGGGAACTTTCGAGCAAAGTTTCTATTAAAAACATGTAGGTGCATAAAAAGTAGGCCCGCAAAATTCATTGCCATAAATCTACAATGTGTAGTTAGTCTAATATCTGCGAAAAACTAAATAAAATTTGAATTTCGCGGGCTGGTAGGGCCGCAACACCTTAAATGTATTTGTGGTACATATATTATGTTTCAAGCAAAATAAAACTGTGAAATAAATCTAAGTACATACTTTCTTTCGACATAAAAATACAGTTTTAGTAACCAGCGTATTTTTTTGGACTGAATAAGGTGGCAACCCTTGATTGAGCCCAACGTACATCATTATTGACTGGGAACTTGACAATTATAGAGTGCATTATAAAGTACCTATTAAAAACAAGACGAACGTTCAATTATAAACCTTATTCTTGGCTCATTAAAGTAGAAAATAAATTTGCGACTGAGTAAAATATGACGTCGCGAAAATTTTCACTTATGTCAAAAGCGTACCTACTGAAAACGTACCTTATAATATTAAAACGTAAAGTTGAATTTTTTAATATTCGCTAAAAGTAAATTGTTAGAGGGAGCACTATAAAGAACTCAATTGAAGAAACCTACAAGCTCAAATCAACCTTAAAATCAAAAGAATAGGGTTGAAAACTAAATGTTCGGAAAACAGAATAGGATCTAGTGATGTGTAAGTTCATCGATACCA
Source organism: Coenonympha glycerion (assembly GCA_963855885.1). NCBI lineage: Eukaryota > Metazoa > Arthropoda > Insecta > Lepidoptera > Nymphalidae > Coenonympha > Coenonympha glycerion. The sequence continues at coordinate 8,649,165 of OY979652.1, read as the reverse complement.
ATGGGACCGGGGTCCGATATAAGTTCTTATTGCTTTTAAATTTAGAACGCGTTGCGGTCTACATCGTGTAGGTTTTATCGATAGTTATGAGAGATTTTATCACACTAGTGCTGCGATGCAAAATCGAGTCTAGCGCAGAAAATAAAAATGATAACCTCGTTGGTCTAGCCGATAGCTGTCGACTTTTCGCTGCAGCACACTCGTATATTTTTTGTTCGGATGTGTTTGTAAATTCATAACGTGTGTTTATAATTTCACTCTGTCTTTCTCTGTCTGACTACACAACAAGAATTGCATAAAAAATTCGAAATTACGCGTTGCAACAGCAACATATTTGCAGTTATACTCTGTTAAAACAATACGTGGTACACCGGGCAGAGATGAAAATGCCAACAGAAATATCGGTAGCGATAACAGCACTAACAGTGTGGAGTGTTAAGCGATTTCAATGGTTTTTCCCATGTCAAAAATGCCCATTGCACCAATGTCGGTTACAGTAACCGTGTGAGGTGTCGGTCACGGGTTTGCGAGGTTAACAGTTTATTCTATATCAAAAAAGTTTGCACGAGTAAAAGGTCGTAGGTAATCTTGAGCCAGCTCAAGTGTATTCCCCCTAAGTGCCTCGGTGAGTACGTGAAGCCGCCATTCCTGCGCGACTGATTGATGTCGTTTATAATATTTAAAGATGCTCTGTTGGAAAAAGTCACCAGGCTAATGACAGAATAACTGTCAACTTTCTTACTTATTCTAGATCGATTCTGCCACAAGATAAGAAGAACAGTAGTTCAAAAAAAAAATCGGTTGGGATCAATCCTAAAACCATTATTTTCAAATCGATAACTATAAAATATCCTTCCCTGCCCTATTATTTTTAAAAATCAATAGAGTTATTCTGAAGTTTGGTGTTCGCGGATTGGCCTGTTTCGACTTTCGGATTATTATGATCCGTAAAAACATTTTTAGCTTCCGTAACCGGTTATTTGAATATCGAAATAAAAAAATATATTATAAATGTTCTCTATTTTTTCGACCGACAAAAAAGTAATTATTTCATTCGAAATTTTTGATAAACGTTGTTTTTAATTGACTTGCGATACGAAAGACAAATAGAAATAACATTTGATTATTTTGTTTCTCTGATAAATGGCTACGATTTTTTTATATTTTAGTTTCGTTTGAAATTGTTGTTTAGAAATATTGGGTTGTATAACAAAACGACAACTATCAATATTTTAGGCAGCATTAAACACTATAGCAAATCAAATTTATGCTCGTTTTCACCAACATTTTAAGAGACACCTAAGCCTTTAGGTGACAGTTGTTGTAAGTGAAATCTGACACCTATCGGCTTAGGCGTTTCTTAAAGTCTCTGAATAAACTTTCATTATCCTGTATAGTCAACTAAACTCTGACGAAATTGACCGAAAGAAGATACAGAGATTCAAGTTCGTTTTTTCTTCACAAGAAAATTAAAGTATTCTTAGAGATTTTCCGCAACCCGGCCCCTCCACGCAGTGAAACTAGTCACGACAGGTGGCGAGGCGCAGCGCTCGCTCACTTTGCCTCGAGCGCTTGGACGTATCGGACGTGCCTTCTAGTGCTAATTGTGTCTTATTTTTTGTGTGATTTCGATTTTCATTTAATCTGTGATTAGGCATTCGTTTCTTATTTTTAAAAAATCATTTCCGCTTCTGATTTCTAAGATCAGAAGTGGGATCCGTGTTAAACAACTAAAACCCACGTGCTGCCCGACAAACAAACAGTGATCAGTTAACCCATAGTGCCACGTTCACCCCGTTCATGTGAGAAAAGTGCTAGATCACGCAGTGCTCAGCGCATTCGTAGCAGATTGCGCCGACGCCAACCATAAGCCTTGGTCTCGCCGTAGGGATCACAATCCTCGCTCGCGATTACGCATATCGTCGAGCTAGCGGTCCCGTTTACGCTCTGGTTTACGTTCCTGCACGCGGTCATGTGCTCACGATTCTAGCCCTAAAGACATTTTCTTTAAAATTAGCATTAGCTTCAATAACATCTAGACTTGATTTTATCGATTATGGCACCGCTAGTAATTCGCGAACTCCATCGTTCAATCGAGAAAAAAAAACACTTCAATGTGAGGGTAGTAGCATTTTTATCCGTTGCTGAGCAAGCACTTACAAACGCGATCGGTGCGATAAACGAAAGTGAAACCGGTACAGTATTACGTGTCCAATCTTGACTAGACTACGTAACTTTTATGTTTGGTGCGATAAGGATTGCGCGTCCTACCTGCAAAAGCAGCAAACAAAATTAGGTGTTCAACAACTAGTTTTTGCTAAAAATAATTTTGTAATGCCGAGTTGCAGACCGTGCGACTACGCGCCTGCGTCATATTGTTGTCATGTGCTTTTACTAGGTTTGATGAGTTCTATCCACGTAGGAGTATTTTGAAATTTTCATGTTTTGAGGTCAACAGTCTATACCCTGTGTACGTCATGGGTACGCTAGACGTGCTGGCGTGTTTTTTGTCTACGAAGATATTCCGACTCTAACGTAAATAATCGTTCAATAGTACAAGAGTTAGAGACCATTTCCACTAAAACGTGTGTTTTTGTTATGTTCTATGTACGACTAATTCTTTAGATGACGGCGCCATTCGATTCGTGTTGCCTCGTGTGTGCCGAGTGTCTCGACGTGTACAGCTCGCTTCAGCGCGTGGCTGTACATGCTTCGACGTGTACGGCAAACGTCTGCGAGTGGTATAACTGCCTGTTTACTGTCTGTGTCTCCCCGTGTGACGGTCGATGATTATGAGTGAGCGGACGGAGGTTCAGTGCAGTCCGCCCATGCCGCTATGATGTGAGATAAAACGTAGAGGGCTGATCGAAAGCACAGCTGACACGTTGATCCAGATTATTGAGGTTTTCGCCCTTTTGTTCTGACGTTTATTTTCTTATGTTGTGTAATGTGTAGAAGTCAGGATAAAGTTGTTCCTTGGTCTGTGGTCAGGCTGGACGAGCGGTCCCCAGATAACTAGTGCGTGTTACTTTTGACTTTCTTTTGTTTACAGTTACCTAACTGTGTGCAAAGACTGCGCGCCTCTGGTGCGAGAGGCTTTGGCCTGCGCACGTCTGGTGCGAAAGGCTTGTCTGCGCGCCTCTGGTGCGAGAGGCTTCCGACTGCGCGCCTCTGGTGCGAGAGGCTTTGGCCTGCGCACGTCTGGTGCGAAAGGCTTGTCTGCGCACCTCTGGTGCGAGAGGCTTCCGACTGCGCGCCTCTGGTGCGAGGGCTTCCGCCTGCGCGCCTCGGTGCGAGGGCTTTCGGCTGCGCGCCTCGGTGCGGAGTGGCTTTTACCTTGCCCCGACATTGTGGCTTTTACCTTGCCCCGACATTGTGGCTTTTACCTTGCCCCGACATTGTGGCTTTTACCTTGCCCCGACATTGTGGCTTTTACTCTGCCCTGACATTGTGGCTGTTGTTTTGCTCTGACGTTGCTATTTATATGATGCCCCGACACTGAGGTATCCATACGTGCCCCGACACTGTGGCAGTCGTATATGCCCCGGCACTGTGGCAGTCGTATATGCCCCGACACTGTGGCAGCCGTATATGCCCCGACACTGTGGCAGTCGTATATGCCCCGACACTGTGGCAGTCGTATATGCCCCGACACTGTGGCAGTCGTATATGCCCCGACACTGTGGCAGTCGTATATGCCCCGACACTGTGGCAGTCGTATATGCCCCGACACTGTGGCAGTCGTATGTGCCCCGACATTGAGGCAGTAATCTTTGCCCCGACAGTGGCTATTGTTCGTTACGTATGAGTGTGTGTGAAGCTCTCATATTATGTGGACACAAGTCCCGGCCGCCTATTTTGATGTGATCGCTCGAAGTGCACGCGTGTGATCATTTTAAAATGGACGGTGATAAACCCTAAGGAATTAAGGAACCACTTCTAATAATCTTATTTAGTTTTAGATGATGATGATAAATTGAATGGAGCACATACAAGTCAAGCCCCAAGTGCTCACGTCGATGAGGAGCAGATAGGAGCTGAGGAATCCACCGTTGACCAGGATGAACAGAATCAAGCTGACGAGGACGTACAGCTGTCAGGAGAAGCCGTCTTAGAGATTTTCCGCAACCCGGCCCCTCCACGCAGTGAAACTAGTCACGACAGGTGGCGAGGCGCAGCGCTCGCTCACTTTGCCTCGAGCGCTTGGACGTATCGGACGTGCCTTCTAGTGCTAATTGTGTCTTATTTTTTTGTGTGATTTCGATTTTCATTTAATCTGTGATTAGGCATTCGTTTCTTATTTTTAAAAAATCATTTCCGCTTCTGATTTCTAAGAGTATTTATTTTTCACATAATAACAATTTAAGGCTCGAAATGAAAAATCGAAACTCCGACAAGTTCAGAAGCAGGTTTGCACTGAGAAGAACTGGCAATAAACTGGCACTTTGTATAGTCAACTAAACTCTGACGAAATTGACCGAAAGAAGATACAGAGATTCAAGTTCGTTTTTTCTTCACAAGAAAATTAAAGTCTTTATTTTTCACATAATAACAATTTAAGGCTCGAAATGAAAAATCGAAACTCCGACAAGTTCAGAAGCAGGTTTGCACTGAGAAGAACTGGCAAGAAACTGGCACTTTCTCCTTTCAAAATGTCTTTATAAATATACATTTTTCTTTAATAGAATGTTGTTATAGTTTGTAAGATCTTGTGAGGAGATGGAAGCACATTCTATCATTCTAAGAATCCAGAATAAGGTCATTAAGCAATTCTGCAGTAGTATAATAGTTGCCCTGATTTATTATGTTTTTTGACAGTTAGGTGTTTAGTAAGGTACGTAGTTCGAGTTATCGAGTTATTGCAGCAAAGCCGTAGATTAATGCAAGACAACCTCTCGGGGAGAGTATAAAGCGTTGATTTCTTAAGGGAAGGAAAATGAAAGGAAAGGGAAAGACAAAGAACTCTTCATTGGTTAATAGTATAGCGGCGAGGAGTGGGCGGCGAGAGGATCTTGTAAGGCGACGCGACGACTCTACAGGGGTGAACGCTCCTGGCGCTTTGTATGGTGCAAATTACAAGATTCAGGCCAGGTCCACTTGTCACGTGATCGAGAAACTACAGGTAGTCGTCTCGACGTACTAACTCCAGACGGCCGCCGCGCGCCGAATACTTTGCTCTCGTTAATTCTTCTACGGTCTATTTCAAGCGTTGCGTGCAAGGCAACCTTAGTACGCCAAATGAGATAAAGTAATGTGATAGAAAGAGACCACAACTTTGCGTTTGTTGCGTGTTCTTCCGGAGGCGTGGCCCGGCGCTATTGCGAACTGAATTGCACTTTTTGTGTTAGCGCTAGTCGTTTTTTTTTTAAATCATCTTTTGGACTAAGCCTTCTGTACCGTTAGGTACTATTATGTATTCCGTGACTACGTATAGAGTTATTATAGACCTTTTGTCAACGACTTGCACCTGCCACACATAACACAGAGCGCGTTGACAAGTAAAGCGTTGCCGCCAACAGCCTAAAATATGGTCTTACCTACAGAATACAGCATTACAAAATATATAGTTTCCTTTCGTGTTTCAAGGCATTGTGTGTGCGCATTTAATTTTATAAAAATGTTCATGCGTCATGATTGGTTGTTAAGTAGCTGCTAGTTGTATCAGTTCGCAGCGTCAGCAGATGTATATAAAGTTGTAGTAAAAATTTGAATAAAAAAAATTTTTTTCTTACAAATTCAACTGAGAGAATTTTATGTATTTGTAGATAGATTATAAAACAACCCTTAATATTAATAAAAATAGCAATCGCTCACGCCGATGCCTTGCGCCGTCGTTTAAAACATAGTTTACAGTGTCAGCCTTAAGCGCAGGACTCACATGGCGACGGTGGGAGCGCGCTCAAATTAACTAGTCTGTTTGTTGTTTCAATTGTCACTCGGTGTAGTGTGTACACGGGCTTATGAGTTACCCGCTGGGGGATATGCGGAGTTTTTCTTTAGAACATTTTGAATATTAACTTTTTTTAAGTTTTTAACATAGAGGTTCAAGAGGTCGCCTTCGACTTCTAAAGTGCGGCAAAAATACGTCCGTGTTAAAGTGGGCTGTCAACACCAAGATATCAATGTCAAATATTCTCTCTTTGTCTTTTCCTGTCCTGTATCTGTATCACACAGTAAAACGCCATTCCTTTGTTTAATTATTAGTTATTTATTTCTTTACCTTTAACTTAAGAAATAGTGTTTATCAGTCCGTCCGAGCCGTCGCTACACATTTTTTTACGCACACTATCATCCGCTCACCATACAAATTTCAAATTGACACACCACACTACAAGAAAAAGTCGTCGCACTCACGGAGCTGTCGTTGATAGGTAGGGCTCTATCTAGTCGGAGCACGAGCGACTACCATTTTATAAATCTTTTATTTTTTTTTTATTGAAATTTTACAACAAAACTTATCATGAACTTATTTTAAGTAGATATTGAATAGAAGCAGGCGTTATTTTGCGAAAATCCATAATTAGTATGACAGACAATTAGTTTTCAATTCGTACAACAAAATTAGTAGAATCAACTCTGTACCTATTATACTTTTTTGGTAATAGCAATTAACCTCACAAAACAAAGTTAAGTTTGCGGTTCGGTAAAAAAAAAGGATTTTTTATGGTTTAACTTTTTCTATACGGTACAGAACCATCAGTACGCGAGTCCGACTCGCACTTAACCGATTATTTTTTATACAAATACAAAACCCTCGTCATACAAGCATCTGACCCAAAATTGGCATGTTATTAAATATCTATCGTCTGTAATGTGTTTTCAATGCCGTCGTTGCGTAGGTACCTACAAGGAAATCCCGAGATCCTGTATAAATCAAAGGCAAATACATAAAATGAAAATGTCGTTATTCTGAAAAAAAATATACATATATAAAGGCTTTCATCTCGCCATGAATATTTATAAGGGCGTCGGTTGAGACGACTCACGTGCCCTTTCGAGAGCACTTAGCTCGCAGGGGGCGACTATCTCGTGTGATACAGCTTTTATATTCATTATGTGTGGGACGTGACGGGAACTTGCTATACGTTGGGCTCGAGGCATCGCGGTATATCAAATATGCGTAGATTACAACGGTCCATGGCTAGACATAGATTTGCATCTGATTTTTTCCCTGATTGTATCGCAAAATTAGTTTTTAACCGTTTTCATCTGACTTTTGGCTTGGTTATTTTATTGACGCAATATAGGACACATCTCCTTTCGAGAGCACTTAGCTCGCAGGGGGCGACTATCTCGTATGATACAGCTTTTATATTCATTATGTGTGGGACGTGACGGGAACTCGCTACACGTTGGACTCGAGGCATCGCGGTATATCAAATATGCGTAGATTACAACGATCTATGGCTAAGCATAGATTTGCATCTGATTTTTTCACTGATTGTATCGCAAAATCAGTTTTTTAACCGTTTTCATGCGACTTTTGGCTTGGTTGTTTTATTGAGGCAATAGGACGCATCCCCTTTCGAGAGCACTTAGCTCACTCGACTATCTCGTGTGATACAGCTTTTATATTCATTATGTGTGGGACGTGACGGGAACTTGCTACACGTTGGACTCGAGGCATCGCGGTATATCAAATATGCGTAGATACAACGATCTATGGCTAAGCATAGATTTGCATCTGATTTTTTCCCTGATTGTATCCCAAAATCAATTTTTTATCCGTTTTCATGGGATTTTTGGCTTGGTTGTTTTATTGAGGCAATATGACACATCCCCTTTCGAGAGCACTTAGCTCGCAGGGGGCGACTATCTCGTGTGATACAGCTTTTATATTCATTACTAGCTGTTGCCCGCGGCTCCGCCCGCGTGCAGTTCGTTTTTTTTACAAAAATGTTTCCCGTGGAATTTCTTAATTTTTCCCAAGATAAATGAGTGGTCCCTGGGTTCGATGGACCCGTAAAGGAGTCTTCTTCCAATCTCTCCTGTCAACGTGCTATCTTCTTTCACACAATTTACCTATATCTTTTTTGGTCTTCCTCTACTTATACACTCTGTCGAAATCGCTTATGTTATAAGTGTAAGGACGATTTAAACTGTCGATATTTCGACCCCGTTATGATTGTGCTACGTAGATAAGTAGCTATAGGTTTTTTTAAACATCCCACGGGTGCTCTCAAATTTTTCAGGATGAAAAGTATCTTAAATGTTGACCGGGCATATATATAAAGTAGGATCATAAAATTTCATTTAAATCCGTTATATGTTGACCAGGGACATAAGCTACCACCACACAAAATTTCATTGGAATCGGTCCAGCCGTTCCAAAGATTAGCCCGTACAAACAGACAGACAAACAGACAAACAGACAAACAGACAAACAGATAAACAGACAAACAGAGAAACAAAAAATTTGAAAAAAATTTAAATTAGTTCTATTTCACTTCTTACATCCCCCTGACTTCGTTTTTAGCATTTTTTTATTTGTACAGAAATTCGACCTCTACAGATTTATTATATGTATTGATTGATTGATATTGATGATACCAACGCCCAGATATTGTAATTAAGCATTCTGATGCGCTGCTATGTACGTAGCAACCCGTTCCTGCTACGTACGGGTTATCTTGTATAGTTATACCTAGTTGCACGATCAAAAGGACGATTTAAACTGTCGATATTTCAACCCCGTTTTGATTGTGCTACGTAGATAAGTAGCTATAGGTTTTTTTAAACATCCCACGGGTGCTCTCAAATTTTTCAGGATGAAAAGTATCTTAAATGTTGACCGGGCATATATATAAAGTATAAAGTAGGATCATAAAATTGCATTTAAATCCGTTACTTGAAAGACGCCTGCTTTTCCTGTTTTTGTAATGTTTTCTTTCCCGTGGGAACTCGATTGGATTAATAATTTTTACTATTTATATATATTTTGTTAAAGAGGCAACATAAGGTATCAGCATGACAAATTTTACTAAATTAAGTTCATTAGTTGTTGTTTACAAAGCTGTTAAATTAATTGCAGTTTTTTAACTATCCCACGGGAACTCTTTATTTTACCGGGATGAAAAGTATCCTATATGTTGACCAGGGACATAAGCTACCACCACACAAAATTTCATTGGAATCGGTCCAGCCGTTCCAAAGATTAGCCCGTACAAACAGACAGACAAACAGACAAACAGACAAACAGAGAAATTCGACCTCTACAGATTTATTATATGTATATTGATTGATGTGTGGGACGTGACGGGGACTTGCTACACGTTGGACTCGAGGCATCGCGGTATATCAAATATGCGTAGATTACAACGGTCCATGGCTAGACAGATTTTGCATCTGATTTTTTCCACGATTCTATCGCAAAATCAGTTTTTTAACCGTTTTCATGGGACTTTTGGCTTGGTTGTTTTATTGAGGCTATAGGACACATCCCCTTTCGAGAGCACACGGGGTGGGGCGACAATCTAGTCGCTCCACCCCGTGTGCTCTTGATACAGCTTTTATATTCATTATGTGTGGGACGTGACGGGAACTTGCTACATTGATTGCAACGATCCATGGCTAGGCATAGATTCGCATCTGATTTTTCCCTGATTTGTTTTGATTTTGATTCGCAAAATGTGTTTTAAACCTTTCGGGTTATACCAAAACCAATTAATCTGTTCTGATAATCATATATCCTACGAAATATCTCGCTGTACGTGGGGCAACAAAATGAGGAAACGGATGCCTATTGCGCTCTCCGTCGTACATCAGGTTTGGCCTGCGACAGGCCATTTTATTGGCCCAAGTGCAGCGAGATATTGAATTGACTATAGTTACATTATATTGATCTACGACTCACACCTAGCTTGGGGTATTCAATAACAATATTTTTCGTTCTAAAACAGGCAATGCTTTTCCCACTTACGAGTAAAAACAGCTAGGCAATAAAACATGGCCGTCCATCGAATCGAATCAAATGGATGCCGTGTATCGTCCCAGCGGAGAGATTTCAAGGAGAGATTTCAATCGAGAGCTAATCTCGTCAGGTTGTGCCTTTTTACAGTATCGGGAGGGTAGTTAACGGCTAATGCGGATGAAATCCAATTTCTTCAATCGCAAAGCTTTTTAGTTGGGAAACTTCGATGAAACTTTCGATGTCTCTCATCGATGGATGACTTTTTCAATCTAGAGAAGTCTGATAGAATCAAAGAAAGTGGTTGAAAGTGGCGGAGTGAAAGATAATCTTGTGGTGTTATTCGGGTTCATATAGTAATAATCTATGCTCCTGGCCATATCTGGTTCCGAAATACTTTTGTTAAACAAAATTGTAAACGAATTTAGTTTTGCTTATTTTTACGTCAAAGAGGACATGTTTTCTGCTTATTTGGTTTGTAATGAAAACAACAATATCTCACGTCGCATTCGTTCAGTTTTTAAGTCCAGATAAAGAAAAACACCAGTTTATAAAGAAAGTTACAAGTTTTCATTCATAGTTTTTGTATTACGGAACTCGACCAAAGTTATAAAAATTTTGATCAAAATTGATTATTATTTCGATTCAAAGAAGTATTTCCGAACCATATATATGGCCAGGAGCATAGATTATTACTATATGAATTCGAGTAACACCACAACATGATCGAAATATGCACGAATTACAAATGATTTGGTATTTTGAATGAATGGAGACATCATAGTTCACAGGACTCATTTAAAAAAAATGAAATTATTCATGTGTACGTAGTTTGTAAACAATAAAGTTTGGATTTGATTCAGCTTCATACGGGATTCCATACATCCATGGTCATTATCCTTTATTCTGTTCACACTAGTGCTTTTTTGTTTGCCTCTTGAAATGGTAAAGAAATGTCATTCTTTCCGCACCTATATTGAAATGTACTATTTCCCTCTCTGCAGCTCTGTCATCAGTGAACGCAGCGCAACAGCAGTACTTCCGAGTGGCGCCGCGAAGCCTGCGGGTGCAAGAGGGCTCAGAGGCAGTTCTTGAGTGCGCCGTCGCCAACCTGGGCGGGCAAGTCCAGTGGGCTAAGGATGGATTTGCCCTGGGTAAGTACAACCATTACTGCAACATATTATACTCCACAGCAGGCCAAGTTCACTTATCACGTGATCGGAGAAACTACTAGTCTTGACGTACTAATTTCAGAAGGCCGCCGCGCGCCGGCTAGTTTCCCCGCGTACGGTCTTTTCGCTTTAGTTACGCGATAGAAAGAGACTACAACTTTGCGTTTGTAGCGTGTTGTTTGCGGAGGTGGGGCCAGGTGCTATTGCGAACTGAATTGCACTTTTTGTGATAGCGCTAGAGTAGCTTTTTCTTTAAATGATCTTGCGGAGTGAGCCATCTGTACCGATAGGTACTATTATGAATTCCGTGTCTACAGGTGGTATGACTTCTTTTCTACTTACCCATCATCCCACCATGTTACATCCCTACCAAAAGGATGGCTAGCAGCACAGAACCAAGCAAGCTTAATCGGCAAGGAATCGCTAACACTGGCAAAATTGTTCAGTTTAGAACACCGACGCAGCGTTGCTTGTTTTTTACAGGATATACTTTGGAGAGTGCGCTCAGGAACTCCACAATCTAGTACCTCCCTCACCTTTCTACCAATGACTTCCCCAAAGTATCATTGTCAGTCCAAAGAAAACTCAAGGCTTTGTTTTTAGGGTTACGTATCAAAATTGTGATAATAGAACCTTTACGATGCCGCTAATCATCAGTACATCTATCTGTCAGTCAGTCTGTCATAGTAGATTACTTTTAAATGAGGACAAAGAACATGAACTTTGGAACCACTAATCTCTATCTCTGGATAGCTGACTGTCAACGTAAATGAAGACATTTGATTTTCGCCATTTTGGCGCTGATTGTTGTGTAGCCTGGCGGTAGCGGCTATAGAACTAAAATAAAATAACATTTAAAACGACGGTCAACTACCAACAAATGTCAATTTAGTATCATGGTCATTCGAGGGTGGCGCTTCAAATCGGCACAAAAAGGAACTGTCAGATGTATAGAATTATTAATCCAGAGGAGATCAGTGTGCGGAACTCATAAGAGTTTAGATTTTTATGACAAGTGTTTATATTTTATAGAAGTTCAGTCTGGAGGTTCGCATTTTTCATCTCGGATACACTCTTAATCTGTTCTCCATCGTCGCTTGGAAGCTATCGGTGTTGGCGGGCCATTTATCATTTCTCGCAGTACATATTTACCTTTATATGTTGAGTAAAATATCTTGAGTGAGAGTGAGAGGCCATGATAACTACAAGTAGTCCGCTAACGTTGTCTCGCTCATACAGAGCTCAAGAAGGCTTCAGACCTGCTATGAATTCCTGTTACTTTATACTCGTAGATATAGCGCATGTACAGTTACTACAGACGGTCTTTTTTTAACAAATATTTCTCCGTCATAAAAATAATAGATGACATCGGATAATCCTTAACTGAGAAGAGCTGGAACGGGTTATCTTTGTGGGTATCTGTGAAAATTTCAAGTGTCTATCAGGGTTAAAAACATACATCCTTTTGATAGACGGACATACGGAAGGCTTAGTTTTAGTTCTCGTTTTTTTTTAAAAAAATGTAGTTTCCGATTAAGTAAATAAATAGAGATTTTGAACTTATAAGGAGAACTTATAGGGACACTTTCTATCGAAAATATTTCTTCCAATCGTGTTTCTGCTCTGAATTTAGAAGAAAGACCTAAAATACGTGTAAATTTGAAACTTATAAATTTTTTTAACTTGCCGGTTACTAAAAATCGCTTAAACAACCATTTAACTCATTAACGTCGTAGGAGATAAGGCCTGGTTGTTTTTAATAATTTTAACTTACTCCTAACCGTTAAATATGGCGCTGCAGAACCAAATGTCATAGAAATCGCCATGTTTAACGGACACGTGTCGGTTAAAGTTTGGCGAAGCAATCGAGAAATAGTCGGAAATCATCCCAGCAATGCAATGGACCGTTAAAACTCTGAAGTTGATGATGGATGGACAAAGTTAGGTAATGGCGCTTAACGAGATAAAATTTCACGGATAATTGGAATTATTCATGTAATTACAGTAATTATCGGTGTTACTACAATCTTAATCGGGTAGATAATGTGTTTTTAAAGTTAAATGCCATGCTGAGAAATTATTAAAATAAATTACTGAATTATAAGTTACTACTTGACTGCAATTTCACCGGACGGTAAGTGCTGATGCAGCCGAAGATATCATCGTACTAATTTGTAAGGGGTAAAAAAACCTAATGGTGGCTACACAGCATCGCACCGGAACGCTAAATCGCTTGACGGTTTCGGATTCCATCAGCAAAAAGTAATTAAATAAATTGGGTTGGATGTTGAATATTGGACCGATCAAAATAAAAGTCATAATTCTTATAGGTCCACTGAGAATATTATCAGGAGGTATTTTCAGTATTATCAGTATCAGTTTTGACTGTGTTTTAGACTTTTTGATTTTTTTTTTCTTGTAAGTTATTCTAGCATTAGAAGATTATGTAAGTCGCGCTGTGGGTTTTGGTACCTAATATTTTTTCCGGTAAGGAGCATTATACGAGTATTTAAGTGAGAAACAACAGAACTTACACTCGACTAATAGGTACAGACAGAACTCGTAATATTAAATGTGTCATGTCAAAGTAGCGAACTTATCGATGGAACGCGACATAACCCGCGAGTTAGGAAGTATTTCAACTTGCCAAGTGCCAACCTCCTGTCACGGGGTATTGGAGGCTGAACGTCAGTTAATAGTTACACAGGCGCTGCTATAAGGATTGTGTTGAATATATCATATCTGAGACGATATAACTATATATCTATGTGAGTAACTTTAATGTAATGTTTCTAATGGCTGAATATGCTAGTCAACTGTCATGTTTCGGTATTCGAATTCAGTTTGTACTGTGACACAGCACGTTCATGCGTTATTTGGTAGGTAATTTGTGCTTCTAGGGTTAAACTGAACGTATCGTATCTGAGTCGATACATCGTACATATATCTATTTAATAATACAAACAGCAATGCTGTATCAAGTGGCTGAATCTGGATGGGCTGAATACGCTAGCCCAACTGTCATGTTTCGGTATTCGAGATCAGTTTAGACTTTAGACTGTGTGAGACTTATGCACACGCGTTAGTTGGTGGGTAATTGGTGCTTTTAGTTTTGAACTGAGCGTATCGTATCTGAGACGATATAACTACTTATACATCTATGTAACAATACAAACAGTAATGTTGTATCAAGTGGCTGAATATGCTAGCCCAGCTGTCATGTTTCGGTATTCGAGATCAGTTTAGACTTTAGACTGTGTGAGACTTATGCACACGCGTTAGTTGGTGGGTAATTGGTGCTTTTAGTTTTGAACTGAGCGTATCGTATCTGAGACGATATAACTACTTATACATCTATGTAATAAAACAAACAGCAATGCTGTATCAAGTGGCTGAATACGCTAGCCCAGATGTCATGTTTCGGTATTCGAGATCAGTTTAGACTTTAGACTGTGTGAGAGTTATACACACGCGTTAGTTGGTAGGTAATTGGTGCTTTTAGTTTTGAACTGAGCGTATCGTATCTAAGACGATATAACTATATGTAACAATACAAACAGTAATGTTGTATCAAGTGGCTGAATAC